>JAABKJ010075445.1:230870672-231001494 GCA_011634705.1 Andricus grossulariae
ATATTTAGCTTAAAAATTGAATTATTTTGTTAAAAATTTGTCTTTCTTGGTTTAATCCAACTGCTTTTTTATTTTAAATGATTTTTTTTTTAATATCAACTATAATTTTTTTCGTTGAAAATTCATCTTTTTCGATTAAAAATTCAACTCCTTGGTTGAAAGTTGAACTACATTCTTAAAAATTCTTTTTTTTAGTAGAAGTTTTATAATTTTATTTGAAAAACTTAGTTTTTTTTGGATAAAAATGATGTTTTTTTAACTGTAAATTTAACAATTTTGTTTAAAATTCAACCGATTGGTTGTAAAATAACTTTTTTGTTGAAAATTCATATTTTCCGGTTAAAATTTCAACTGTTTTCATTAGCCATTTTGTCCGAAATCACTGCAAATATAATCTGAATTTATTCCATGGAATTCCATATTCTGTAACCTAAAAAACAGAATTGGCAAAATGTCCCTATTAATATGGAATTCGTACCATATGTGTGTGTGCACATATGACACACTCTTACTTAATGATTATAACCAATTTCCTTACTGTAGTCCTCAAACGTTGTTTTTCGTTTCATTTAAAATTTTTTAGATCGATTCCTAGCTTTATTCAATTAACAAAAAATGATAACTTTGCGTGAACAATTTTCATTGTCATAAATAATTCTATCAAAATATATTCAGTTGGAAGTAAGCTAATATATATATTCTGTCAACATATCTTACTGGTAATAAAATCGAAGATAGCTATAAACAAATTATTAGACTGATGTCGAATCATATCATTTATCTGCATTAAAAGGTGATTCTTTCTGTCTAAATCTTCGAAATACGTAAACAATGAGACTTTATTAATTAAAAATAACATTTGCGTAGTCAGAATGAGAAAATCAATTCGTTATACCAAACTGTTATAATTTCATATTCGATTGATTTATTGTTGAAAACAATCGTAAGTTTTATTATTATTGATGGAATATCAATGGGAAGGAGGAATGTCGCCTAGAGGTAAAAACAAAATTTGAATAGTTTTTGATGTAATTGTTTATAATAGCAATTGTTGTCCTATGGTGACAAGACGTTCTTGTATATCAATCTATAATTACAAACAATCAATTCTGAACAAAATATTGAAATCTTTTACCAATTAAGTGAATTTTTAAATATAATAATGAATTTTAAAGCAAAAGTTGACGTCAGTACAGTTTTATTGTATATGTACGAAACTTTTGCCCCATTTTATTTGAAAGTTTCAAAATCTGCCTTAGCAACAGTAATACGTTCATCGCAATCTTAGGAGATTCGTAGACTTTGAAACAAATATTGTCTCTCCAATTACACCACGAAAACCTCATTTTTTATAGTTGTGGTCATTGAGACTTTTGATCACCATGACATGAACTACATTTGCCTTCAATAACAAACAAATTAGCCGAAAACCAATTTCTGTACAAATTCTGCGGGGGTTTTTTTATTGATAAATTTTATTAAAAAAAAAAAAATTTATTTTAACATTTCAAAGTTTAAAATATTTTAGATTTGAACAAAATTTCGCAATTTTGCACATTTACAAAATTATTGAGAAATCGAGCAACTGTAAGATATATTTAAAAGTATTCAAAAGATTAAAAAATCATTTTTGACTACAGAAGATTTAAAAAAATAATAAAACAAAATGCAGATTTTTAAAGATTTCGAACAGCCAGTTTTTTCAAAGAAAGTTGAATCTTCAATCAAAAGATGCATTTTTAACCTATGAAATTAATTTTCTACTAAAAAAAACAATATATTTGAAAAAAAATATATTTAAATTTTCAACCAAATAGTTGATTTTATAACTAAAAACGAGCAATTATTTTGAAGCAAAAATAAAATAGTTAAATTTTCAATTATAAAGCAAAGAATTTTCAAAAAATACGTAAATTTTCAATCAAAAAGATGAATTTTTAACCGAGGAGATTAATTTTCTCATGAAACAATGAATTTGAAAGAATATAGGTAAATTTGCAACCGAAAAAGTAAATTTTTTACCAAATAGTAGTTAAATTTTCGATACAATAGATGAATCTGCAAACAAGAAGATTTATTTTCTACCAAAAAATAACGAATTTGAAGAATAGTAGATTAATAGTATTTGAAATTAATCTTTGAATAAAAAAATCCAGTCATTTTTTTCAAAATTCCATGATTTTTAAGTTTTTTCAGAACTTTCTTCAAAAGTTCAAATTTCAAAAGTTACAGTTAAACTTTCGACCGAAATGTGCTTCAATAAATTTAGCCAATTTCAACAAACGCATCGAATAGCTGAATTTTCAACAAATAAAGATACAGTTTGAACCAAAATGAAATAGTTCAATTTTTAACCAAAAATGTGAATTTTCAAACAGGAAGATTAATTTTGTACTTGAAAGATACATTTTTAACAAAATACATAAATTTTCAAGCAAATAGTTGATACTTCAACTGAAAAAGGTAAATTTTTAACCAAAAAAAGAAAGAATTTATAACAAAATTGTGAAATTTCTAACTAAGAAAATGAATTTTTAACTAAAAAAAATTAATTTTCAACCCAAAATGGAAAAGTTAAATTTTCAGATAAAAAATTGAATTTTTAACAGTATAGTTCAATTTTCAACCAAAGAAACTAATTTAGAAACAAAAAGAATAATATTCTACCCAAAAAGTCGAATTTTCAACAAAATACATGAATTTTTAATCATATAGTTGAATTTTCAGGCAAATGAGATAAAAAAGGTTATCAAAAATAAAAAAGGTAAATTGCCAGTAAAAAAAAACAATTTTCAACTGAACAAATGAAATATCAAACAAATAATTTTTTACCAAAAAGAAGAATTTTCAAATAAAACAGATTCATTTTCAAAAAAAAAAATAAATAAATAAATAAATAAACGAATTTTCACTAAAATAGTTAAATTTTCAACGAAAAAGGGCATAGTAACATTTTCAGTTAAGAAAAAAATCATATTCAACAAAAGATAAAAACCTCTTCTTAACACTATAGTTTAATTTTCAATTAAAAGAAATGAATTTTCAACTGAAAAACATAAATTTTTTACCAAAAAAATGAATTTTCAACCGCATAGTCGAACTTTAAACCAAAAAAATAGTTAAATTTTCAACTAAAGTATAAGGATTTTTTAACCAAAAAGATGAATTTTCAACCGAGAGAGATGAATTTTCAATAAAATTGAAAATTCAATAATTTGGTAGGAAATGAAACTATACTGTCGAAAATAAAATTAATTTCCTTCTACATTCACGAATCTGTTATCAAATATATATATACTTGATAAAAAATTAGTGATTGTAGAAGAAAATTAACTTTTTTAGTTGAAAAATCATCTATTTGGATAAAAATTCATGTTTCTTGTAGAAAATTCCCATCTTTTTTTGAAAATTAAACGTTTTGGTTGAAGATTCGTGAAAATTAATTTTTTTAGTTGAAAATTTATCTTTTTAGTTGAAAAATCATCTATTTGGGTAAAAATTCATCTTTCTAGTGATTGCAGAAGAAAATTAATTTTTTTAGTTGGAAAATCATATATTTGGTAAAAAATTCATCCTTTTGGTTGAAAATTCATATACTTTGTTGAAAATTTGTTGTTTTTGGTAAAAAAAAATCTTCTTGGCTTCAAATTCATCATTTTACTTTAAAAATCATCTATTTGGTTAAAAATTCATCTTTTTGGTTGTCGAATAACTATTTGGTAAAAAATTAATCTTTTTGGTTGGAAATTCATCTTTTTGGTTGAAGATTTGTAATTGTGGAAGAAAATTAATTTTTTTCTTTGGAAAATCATCTATTTGGTTAAAAATTTATCTTTTTGGTAAAAAATCTATTTTTTTGGTTGAAAATTTACCTTTTTGGTTAAAAATATTATATATTTTTTTGAAAATTTGTCTTTTTTGTAAAAAATTCATCTTTTTGTTTCAAGACTCATCATTTTAGTGGAAAATTTATTTTATTTATTCTTTATTTTTAATTTATATTTTTTAGTTGAAAATGTAACTATTTGTTTGAAAATTCATCTTATTGGTTGAAATTTCATCTTTTTAGTTCAAAAATCATCTATTTGGTCAAAAATTCATCTTCTTTGTTGAAAATTCGTCTTTTTTGGTAAAAAAAAATCTTCTTGGCTTAAAATTCATCATTTTAGTTTACAACTCATCTGTTTTGTTAAAAATTCATCTTTTTGGGCTTCTAATACTGGATATCAACTGTTGGTTTCGACTGACTTCAACTTCAACAAAAACCTTCAGGTTTTTTTCTGTTTAAAGTTATGTGACATTACACGAGATGTTTGAGTCCAAAAATAAAAAAATCGCTGAGGCCCTTTTAGAGAAAACTCAATTTTGGATTTTATTGAAGACTTTTCTCAACATATTTTTGTGGGTATAAGTTAAAAGTGGAATTTCATTGGGTCAAAACATTCAGTTTAGCATTCAAAAAAGTCCTCCCTGTGCTAAATATCTTACGAGAACTAAAACCTTTGAATCATTTAGAAAAATTGGTCAAAGTAGGCGCCAAAAAACGGTTTCGTGGCCTATTATGTCGATAATTGAATCGTTTAAATCACTCGCTCCTTTCCCCTTTCCCGTTGCTTCATCCAACATTCTTTTCCATTTGCCCTCTTATCGCATCGCATCAATATTCTCATCAAAATTTTCATTAAAATAATTCTCATCAAAATTGCCATGAAAATTCTAATCGAAATGGTCATAACAAAATTAGAATATAAATTTTCATTCAAATAATTCTCATCGATATTATCATTGATCGTCTCATCGAAATTGGCATCAAAATTGTCATAGAAATTCTTATCGAAATTGTCATCAAAATAATTCTCATCGAAATTCTCATCGACATTCTCATAAAAATTCTCATATCAATAATCCTTATCGAATTTATGATCAAAATTGGCATTAAAATTCTCATCCAAATTGTCATCGAAATTTTCAAATAAATTCTCATCAAAATTCTCATCAAAATTGTCATGGAAATTCTTATCGAAATTGCCATAAACAAATTTTTATAGAAATTCTCATCAAAATTCTTATAGAAATTCTTATCGAAAATGTCATCGAAACAATTCTCATCGGATTTCTCATCGAAAATCTAATCAAAATAATTCTCATCGAAATTCTCATTTAAATAATTCTTTTTATCCAAAAAGATTAAATGTCTATCAAAATAAAAATGTTAACGAAAAATGGAATAGTTAAGGGTTTAGTTAAAAAAATTAATTTTCAATAGAAAAAATTTTCTACAAAAAAAGAATATTTTTTAAAGACAACACATGAATTTTTAACCAAGTATTTTCAATTTTAATGGATTTTTCAAATAAAAAAGATCAATTTTCAACAAAAAATAGAATAGTTTAATTTTCAGCAAAGGAAATAAGTTTTTAAGCAAATAAAATTAATTTTTAACGAAATAGTTAAATTTTCGAACAAACAAATAAATTTTCTATAAAAAAAATTAAATTTCTGTCAAAAAAAATTTCGTCAAAAAATGTAGTTAATTTTTTAGTTAAAAAAATTATTTTCCTATGCAAACACTAATTTTCAACTAAAGAAAAATTAATTTTGAATAAATAAACTGATTTTCTACCAAAAAAGAATAATTATTAACAAAATACATCAATTATGTACCAAATATTTTAATTTTTAATGGAATTTTCAACCTGATAGTTGAATTTTCAACCAAAAAGGTGAACTAGTCACCAAGAAGATTAATATTCTACCACAAAGGACAAAGCTTTTCCAAAATACAGACATTTTCAAACAAATAGTTGAATTTTCAACTGAAGAAGGTTAATGTTCGAACAATCATGATATAATTAGATTTTCAGTTAAAAGTTTAATTTTCAATTTAAAACAAAAAAAAAACCAATTTCGAACCAAAAAGATTAATTTTCTACAAAAAAAAGGAATTATTTTTAATAAAATATACGAACTTTGAACCAAATAGTTAAATTTTCAGTTAAAAAAATAATTTAAAATATGTTAACAAAATCGTTAAATTGTAAAAAAGTAGTTCCACTTAGTAGATTCTTTTCTAAAGAAAGGGTAATAAGTACGACTTCTTAAAAGAGCGATAGTTCTTTTTTAAGAATTTAAGTAAAATCGTGTTCGCTCGCTTTTGTAAAAATTATTAGCAGCGATTTATCACGCTTTCGTGTGAATATTATACTTTTTCCCCATTTTTCACTTAAACTGAATTAATAACAAATATAATTTGGCGAAAATAATTTTTTAAACAAACTCTTATTGTTTATAGCTATCTTCTTCTATATCAATGCTAGATAGTTGTGGCTCTTTTTTTAATTTTCAAATTTTCCATTTTTGATCCAATTTTCAATTAAAGTGAAGTAATACTTAATTTAAGTGGAACAAAATGATTGTTTGAACAATTGATTATCATTTTCAAGAATATTCTCTTTACTTAATGGTAGCAGTTTGCGTTTTTTTTTAATTTTCAACTATTTTTCTATTTTTTACTTGGAGTTACTTAATAATGATTAAATAAATCTAGCAAAAATAATAATTTAAACATATTTTAATTGCTTATAACTAGCTTTGTTTATTTTTTAAAACTATTTGATGATATTCAAATATGTGCAATTTCTAATTGTCATATAGAATTCCGACAAGGAATGAAATTTACTTTGTTACAATCTTTTTTTTAAATCATTTGTTATTAAATTTGAAAAAAAATTTAAAAATTTGTATATTTGTCTTTTTAAGCTTCTAGGCTGCATGCTTTTTTTTAGTTTGATTTTCTTCAAACACGGCAAAATTGCATTTTTTTATTCTAAAATTGAAAATTATTATATTT
Organism: Andricus grossulariae; assembly: GCA_011634705.1. Taxonomy (NCBI): domain Eukaryota; kingdom Metazoa; phylum Arthropoda; class Insecta; order Hymenoptera; family Cynipidae; genus Andricus; species Andricus grossulariae. The sequence continues at coordinate 230,877,523 of JAABKJ010075445.1, forward strand.
TTTGCAGATTTACAACTAAAAACTCAATTATTTTGAAATATTTATTTCAACTTTGGAAGATTTGAATTGAAAATTTCTTCAATTTTAGAAATTTGTATTCGAAGACTATTTAATATTTAATGTGTAGTCACATTAATTATTCAAAATAAAAACTTTTTTAATCGAACGAATTTTAAATGTTAATCATCAAAATCACAGAATTTTCAATTTTAATACTTGAAGCTAGCATAATTCTCAATTTTTCAATTTTCAATAAAATAGATGAACTTTCAATCAAAGAGATGAATTTTCGACTAAGTAGTTCAATTTCCAACTAAAAATTAGATAGTCAAATTTTGAGTAGTAATTTAATTTCGAGTAGTGATTTGAAAAAAAAAAATTTAACGGAATAGTTAAAGTGTTAGCCAAAATAATGAATTTTCACACGAGTTGAACTTTTAACAAAGTCGTTTTACTTTCAACCATGGAGTTGAATTTTCAATCAAAGAGACAAATGAATAAAAAAAGTTGAATTTTCAACCAAAGAAGATATGCTTTCAACCAAAAATGGAAAAATTACATTTTCTGTTAAAAAAATTGATTTTTAACGAAAAGGACGAATTTTAAGCAAAATAGTTAAATTTTCAGTCAAAGAGAGGAATTTTCAACCAAGTACTTCAATTTTCAACTAACAATGGAAAAATGAAATTTTAAATTGAAAAACATTTGAATTCTCAGTCAAACACATTAATTTTCGAACACAAAATCACAATTTCAACAACAACAAAAATAGTTCCACAAAAAAGATCAATATTCAGTTACAATAACCAATTTTCAATCTAAATTCATTATCATCGAAAAAGTTAAAATTTGAACCAAAGAAATAAATTTGTATATGAGTAGTTCGATTTTAAACAACAAAATGATTCTCTAAGAAAGTAGTTCAACTTTCAACCAAGAAACTGAATTTTCAACCAGATACATTTTTAATTAAAATGATGAATCTTCAACCCAAATTTTTTTTTAAAAGTAGTTCAATTCTCATCCGCAAGAGATGAATTTATAAACTAAAAGAAAATTTTTCTTTAAAGTTGAATTTTTTACCAAAAAATATCGGTTTTTAATCAAAAATAAAAAAATTCATTTTACAGTTGAAAAAATTAATTTCCAACTAAAAAGATAATCCTTAACCAAAAAAAGATTAATTTTCTACCACACAATTGCATTTAGAAGATTTTAAGGCAAACATTTGGAATTTTGCAAGATTAAAATTGTTTTTTAATTTTTCAAAAAATTATTTTTTACTTTGAAAAATTAATTTTAAGATAAAATTAAAAATTATTTCAAAATATTTCCAAAATTGAATTCGGAAGATTTTAAGGCATTTTTTTGTATTTTTCAGAATATTGAAAAAATGTAGGAAAAATCTAACACATTTTAAACTATATTTAGAAATATTGAATAATTTCAAAATAATTTCAAGAAATTCCAAAAAAAAATGTAGGTTTTTGAAGACGTTGAAAAAATGAGCTTTTTAAGAGATTTGAAAGCTTTCAAGACAATAGAAAAGGTTTCTTTTAAAGATTCGTGGAAAAACTGTGTATGATTTTTCATTTAAAAATATTAATTTCAAGGGAAAATTGAAATAGTTTTAAAAAATTTAAAAGATTTCCGAAATTTTCGAAAAACTATCTGGAAGATATTAAAGCAATTTTTTTTGCTAAATTTAAAAAAAAATTATTTTTGGAAATATTTCAAAAATCATTTCAAACATGAAACAATTTCAAGAAAATTAAGAGAAAATGAAGAATTTTGAAATTTTCAAAAAAAAGGTGTTTTAAACTTTTGAAGGGTTCCAAAACAATAAAAAAATCTTAAAATTCCTGGAAGATTTAAATAATGTTCTATTTGGTAAATTAATTCTACGAGAAACATTCAAAAAGATTTCATAAGATTTCGAAAACTGTTGGCTAATAATCTGGAAGATTTTGAGGTAAAATGTTTTTATTTTGCAGGATATAAAATGATTTTCTAAAATTTCGCAAAATAATGTAGAGAATTTTTAAGCAAAATTTATCAATTTTTCAACATTACAAAATTTTAGAAAAAATTTGTGTTAGTTATGGAAATTTTAAGAAGTTTTGCAAAGATTTCATAAAATTTAAAACAAAATCGATTTTTAAAGATTTCCTACAGGGCAAGCCCCCCCTCCCCCAACAAAAACTTTCCATTTTCGGAGAAAAAGGGGAAATTTTGGATTTTTGTAAAATTTTGGAGTACGTATGAAATGAAACCATACTAATAACTTTCATTTTTGACCCCCCCCCCCCCCCCCCCCCCCCCCCACAGCGCCCCAAATATGACCCAAAAATCAAAAAATTACATTTTTACGTATTATTATTACTTTTTAGCAATTTCCGTTGTATTTTTTTTTGAAACATTACGCAATTATTTAAACAATTACTTATTGTTTATTCTCCAAATTTCTAAAGATTGACCCAGAGATGTCCAGTTTTTTCTCAAATTGGTATCCTATGCCACTTTTTGTTGAATAATTATATAATTTTGATACATATCTCTTAATGTTTGATAAATTTATATTGGTTTAAACAATTTAGATTTGCATAAGCTGTTTTTTTTTTCGATAACTTTAAAAAAAAAAAAATAAAACACATATAATTATTTTTCTGACTGTATAGTATATAGAAAGAATATATTAACCATTTTTAATTGTTTGAACAAATATAATTTGTTTAAAGAATTATTTTTCCAAAAATATTTTTTAAATAGTATTTTCTGAATTAAACATAATATTGAATGATTTCGATGAGTAGTAAATTCTGTTAAAAACGCCGTGTCATTGTTTAAACAATTTTTATTCGTTCAAGCAGTTTTCTATTAAAAAATGTCGATCAATAATATAAAATATTACACATAGAATTATTTTCGTAAATATATTTTTTTTGTGTCTTCCAGTATGTCAAGATCGATATTCATAAGACTTTCAAATGCTATAATGCCATAATTTGAAGGAAATTTGAAGAAAAAAAGAAACAATGATTATTTGTATAAAGAATAACATAAAGTTTTTAGCAGAATTTATTACTCCTCGAAATCATTCAATATTATGTTTAATTCAGAAAATACGATTTAATATCAATTTTTCTCAGATATTTTCTTCAAAAAGGCAGATGAATTTTTAATTAAACAGTTAAAACTAAAACTGAACCAATAAAACAATATATTATTGTAGAAATTTCTTCTTTAGATTATTATTGTTGATATGATAAACGAATTTAATGAAAAAAATGCATTGATCAGGCATTTTTCGACAGAAAAATTTCTTTTTTTTGGTCAAGTTTTTATATTAGGAAGTTCGTAATAATTTCAGTTAAATTCAGAATTTTTTTATCAATTTTATAATTTTTAAACAAATTCAATAAACAAATGCATTATCGGGGCATCTGTTGGCGGAAAAGTTTTGAGAAACTTAAACTGAAAGGACTGAGATAGACAAAAAAACTTTTTCGTTAATAAAAATTGTCGTGTAATTGACATTGTCATTGAGTACCCAATTAAAAAGGCCGACATCGAAAAAAACAAATTCTCTCATCTACAGATACCCCAATAATGTATTTAATTATTAAATTTGTTCAAAAAAATCATCAAATTGACGAAAAATTATGAATAACTGTTTTGCTGAAAATTCATTTTTGTTTTGTTTGAAAAGAAATTTTTCAAATGAAAATTCACTTATTACATTTGTAGTTAAAAATTGATTTTTCTTAGATGAAAATTTAAAAAGTTAGTTGAAAATGAATGTATTTTGTTGGAAATTCGTCATTTTGTCATGAACTTTAATTTTTCTTTTGCAGAAATTATGCTTTTTTGTGAAAAAATGCAACTGTTTTGCTAAAATGTAATGTTTTCTGATTGAGGATTCAACTGTTGTTTCTCTTAGGTGTGTGTTTTTGGACTTACATTTAGATTGAAAATAATGTTAAACTACTTTTCGGGTCATATCAGTAAAAAACGGCTTTTTTTTATTCAGAAATGGTAAATCTATGCTGAAAATATATTGTTTTATATGTTGATTTTCTTTGTTTGATGAACTCCTCATGTATTTTTTTATAAATTCGTCTTTTTTGGTACAAAATCTATCTTCTTGCTTGAAAATTCATCATTTTGGTTTGAGAATCCGTGTTTTTTTTTTAAAGAAAATTAATTTTTCAACTGAAAATCTAACTTTTCCCTTTTTAGTTAAAAATTTGTCCCTTTTACTTCAAAATTGAAATATTTTGGTTGACAATTTGTTTATTTTCTTATAAATTCGTATTTTTTGGTATAAAATTAATCTTTTTGGTTAAAAATTCGTTATTTTTTAAGAAAATTCATTTCTTTGTTCCAAAAATTTTCAGTTGAAAATTTAATTATATTGTGAAAAGACGTTTATTTCAAAGAAAATTAATTTTTCAACTGAAAATCTAATTTTCCCGTTATATAGTTAAAAATTTCTTATTTTTACCTGAAAATTGAACTATTTTGGTTGAAAGTTCACGTATTTTGTTGAAAATTCGTCTTTTATAAAAAAAATCATCTTTTTGGTTGAAAATTCGTTATTTTTTTGTAGAAAATTAATTTCTTTGATTGAAAACTTAACTATATTGTTGAAAATTTGTTTCTTAAAAATGAAAATTAATCTTTTTTAACTGAAAAGTTAACTTTTGCCCCTGAAAATTCATCATTTTGGTTGGAAATTAGTTTTTTTTTTTAAATAAGAATTAATTTTTAAATTGCAAATTTAACTATTCCATTTTTAGTTGAAAATACATTTTTTTAAATTAAAAATTCTCTTTTTTAGTAATAAATTTATATTTTTGGTTGCAAATTTATGCATTTTGTTGAAAATGCGTCTTTTTCAATAGAAAATTAACCTTCTCGGATGAAAATTCATTTTTTGATTGAAAATTCGTTTTTTTTGTAGAAAATTCACTTCTTTAGTTGATAGTTTAACTGTATTGTTGAAAATTAGTTTTTTTTAAATAAAAATTAATTTTTTCAATTGAAAATTACACTAATGATGATTCTTTAACTGGAATAGTCGAATTTGTAACTGGAACCGTTGAATCTTCAACCAAAAAGATCAACTTTCAATAAAAAATACAAATTTTCAACAGAATACATGAATTTTCAACTAAAAGAATTATACATTTTCAAATAAAAATTGAATAGTTAAGATTTTAGTTAAAAAATTACTGTGCAGCCAAAATTATGAATTTGAAACTAAAATGATGAAATATTCATCTGGAACAGTCAATTTGTCAGTTAATAAAATTAATTGTCAACCAAAAACAAAAACTATTTTTTAACAAAATTTTCAACTAAAATGATAAATCTTTAACTGGAACAATTAAATTTTAAACCTTAAAATTTTCAACTGAAATGATGAATCTTTGAATAAAATAGTCGAATTTTCAACTAAAAACATAAATTTTCAACCAAGAAGATTCATTTCTACCAAAAAAGATGAATTTTCAACAAAATACATGAATTTTCAACGAGAAAAGATCAATTTTCAACCAAACGTTAAATAGTTAAATTTCTATTTCAAAAATCAATTTTGGACCAGAGATGAATTTTCAACTGAAATAATGGAGTATTCAACTGGAATAATTTTATTTTCAGTTTGAAAAAAAATATAATTTTCAACTAAAAATATAAATTTTTAACTGAAGTGATGAATCTTTATCTGCAATAGTTGAATTTTCAACAAAAAGCATTACTTTTTAATAAAAGAGTTTAACTTTCAACCAATTAGTTGAATTTTACACCAAAAAGATGAATTTTCAACAAAAATTATGCATCTTTAACCGAAATAGTTGAATTTTCAACCAAGGAGATTAATTTTCTCCCAAAAAAGACAAATTTTCAAACAAATAAGTGAATTTTCGAATAAAAAAGATAAATTTTCAACCAAAAATGGAATATTTAAATTTTCAACCAATAAAAACAATCATTTTTCCACAAAGTAGTTAAATAATTAATTTTTATACAAGCAGTTGAGTTTTCCACCACAAAAAAAATAAATTTTTACCAATAGCTCAAATTTTTAATTAAAATACTTTATTTATCAATCACAAAGATGAGTTTTCAACAAAAATCATGAGTATTTAACAAGATATATGAATTTTTAACAGAAAAAGGTCATTTTTAACCAAATAATTGAACATTCTACCAAAAAAATGACTTTTTTCAAGTTGTTGAATTGTTTACAAAGTAGATTAATTTTTAACCAATTAATCACATTTTCATCCAAAAACATGAACTTTTATTCAATTTTCTACCAAAAAATACGAATTTTCACGCAAATAAATTAATTTTCAATTATGTAGTTAAATCTTCAACTACAAAGTATCCATTTTTAGCCACATAGATTGACTATGAAGCAACAAGTTGAATTTTTTAACAAAAAGATTAATTTTCCATTTGAAAAAATTGCATTTTCCACAAAATACAAGAATTTTTAATTAAATAGATACATTTTCAACGAAATGGTTCAATTTTCAATCAAAAAGATGAATTTTCGAGCAAGAATCTTAACTTGCTATACAAAAAAAAAGAAATTTCAAAAAAATATATTGAGTTATAACTAAGAAAGACAAATTTCCACCAAAAATGAATTAGTTACATTTTTTGTTTGAAAAAAGAAATAATTTCAAAGAAAAAAGAATGAATTTTCAAGAAAATAGTTAAATTTTTAACCAAACCTTTCTAAATTGAAATCATGAATCTTCAATCGACAAGATAAATTTTCGATTCTCCTACTATTTACATCAATTTTTCACCGAATATTTGACATAAACCAAAAACATGAATCTTCAACGAAGAAGGTTAATTTTTCACGAATGAGACAAAATCTAAATAAAATACATGAATTTCCAATCAAAAATGGTGAATTATCAACAAAGAATGGATAATTTGAAGTTTCAGATAAAAAAATACGAGTACCTGACTATTGTGCATCCTGCGTTGAAAAGGTGTTTTCAGAAAATTGGCAAACATCGAGATCTGATGTCAGGTTTTAGGCTTAGAGGTACTACGTATATGTCACGTAAAAATGAAGACTCTTAAAATCTGTCTGAATTTCGACTGATAGCTTGTCTTCTAACAATTTATGCCTTACAGATATAATTTCGGAGAAGTTATACTTCCACTACGACAAGAATGACATCCTTACGGAAGAACAAGACGGTTGTTGCAAAAATCCTGGAGCAGTAATGTTCTAGTCACTATAGACTTCGTTGCCATGACGTAAGAACGTGAACATCAGAGAAAGTTGCACATGGCTTACGTTGACTACAAGCAAGCTTTTCCTTTTGTGCTACATGACTAGATGTCGGTTCAAAATACATCATGCAGTACCCTGCCATTTATAGCTCTACCACCCTTCGCGCCTACTTCTTTGTCATCAGGATAATCATCAACTGACCGATCTTCTATACACAGAGGAGCTGAAGCTACACGCTTGTTCATGACAGAAACTTCAAATAGAAGAGCTAGAGAACGAGAACGAAAATTACGTCGAGACAATGGCTAGACGCAAGTCATCAAAATATCTGGGCATTTTTTAATTTAAGGGTATGCAGCATACGATAGTTAGGAAAAGCTCAATCACTGCCTCCACTATAAGATTTAGATTGATTTCGAAGAGTTCAATAAGGCAAACAAGTTCAGGGCAATGAAATCCTGTGCTGTCTTTGTTCTCGTGTAAATTTTCGAGCCCAGTAAATGGTCGAAAACTGACTTTGAAAAGTTAAATAGAACCATCAGCCGTGAAATAACGAAGCACCGAATGCACCACAGTAATTCGGCGATTTAAATTATAGTTTTACAGCGACATAGAGGGGGTAGAGGCGACGCAGATATAAATCAACTGTGTAAGTCATAAGTTATACAGTTGTGGTCTAAAAATGTAGCTTCTTAACTTTTGATAGAAAATTGATATTTTTTAGTTGAAAATTCACTTCTTGTCTTTTTTGGGAGTTAAATTCAACTATTTGGTCAAGAATTGAACTATTTTTTCGAAAATTTAGCTATTTTATTGAAAATTTGTCTTTTTTTGGTATACAATTTTTCTTTTGTGTTGAAAATTTAACTATTGGGTTAAAAATTCATTTTTTTTGGTTGACGATTCATTATTTTAGTTGAACATTAATTTTTTTGCTTATAAATTTAATTATTTTGTTGAATTTTATTTTGTTGAAAATTAATTTTTTCACTGAAAATGTAGCTTTTCTATTTTTCATAGAAAATCGATATTTTTAAGTTGAAATTTCACTTCTTGTCTTTTTTGGGTTGTAAATTGAACTGTTTGGTTGAAAATTGAACTATTTTGTTGTAAATTCATCTATTTTGTTGAAAATTGGTGTTTTTGGTATAAAATTTATTTTTTGTGTTGTAAATTCAACTATTGGGTTGAAAATTCATTTTTGTAGTTGACGATTCATTATTTTAGTTAAAAATTAATTTTTTTGCTTATAAATTTAATTATTTTGTTGAATTTTATTTTGTTGAAAATCAGTTTTTTCATTGAAAATGTAGCTATTTTATTTTTCATAGAAAATCTATATTTTTTAGTTGAAAATTCACTTCTTGTCTTTTTTTAGGGTTAAATTCAACTGTTTGATTAAAAATTGTACTATTTTGTTGGAAATTTAGCTATTTTATTGAAAATTTGTCTTTTTTTGGTATAAAATTTTTCTTTTGTGTTGCAAATTTAACTATTGGGTTAAAAATTCATTTTTATGGTTGACGATTCATTATTTTAGTTGAAAAATAATTTTTTGCTGATAAATTAAATTATTTTATTAAATTTTATTTTGTTGAAAATTATTTTTTTTTCATTGAAAATGTAGCTATTTCATGTTAAAAATGTCAGAAAAAACCGCAACTTTCTACCATTAAGCAAAGAGCATATTACTAAGAATAATAAATTGTTTAAACAATTATTTTTGCTGACTCGCATTGATAATTACTTACTCGAATTGAAAATTTGACTAAAAGTGGAAAAATGTTGAAAAACAGTGATTTTCTAACTCCATTCTAACAGAAAATTGCTAAAAGCAATAATAAATTGTTCAAACAATGTATGTAAACATCTAATTATCAGTAACACATAATTTCAGATAGAAATAAAATTTATTTTGATTTGTTTATTCATTTAAAAAAAAAAATACTTTTTCACCATAAAAGATGATTTTTCAATGATATACTTGAATTTTTAACAAAATAATCAAAATTTCTACAAAATAATTGAATTTTCAACCTAAAAAGATGGATTCTCAAGAAAAAAGTGTGATAGTTATTATTAAATTTTCAACTAAATACATGAATCTTAAAAAAAAACATTATTTCTTGTCTAAATGATTCAACGAAAACTTTTAAACAAAATAGTTGATTCCTCAAGCAAAAAATATCAATTTCCCAGAAAAATAGTATTCCTGACGATAGTTATAAACAATAATAAATTGTTCAAACAATTATTTTTATTACAAAAAAAATTACAAAATTACAAAAAGTTGAGTATTTCAGGAAATCCCGCAAAGTTCTAGCATTATTCAATGATGATATCAATTAAAATAATAATGAATTGTTTAAACTATCGGTTCTATAAATTTAATTGATTATTAACTCGCTTTTACTGAAAAGTTGAAAATAAATTGAAAATTTCGGAAGACTCGTGACTTTCTAGCTCTATTTTAAGAGAAAATTGCCAAGAACAATTATACATTTTTAAACTAAAAAAATTTGGGTGCAATATGCATGAAAATTAGAAGAAAATGTCCACTGTATTTTGGTCCATCCCAATGATGTATATACATTTTCTATTTTAAACATTGAAAATAATTTGAAAAGATAAGATTTCATTATTGTACACTCAATGAATGAAATATATTTATAACAAAATTTTTATTGTTTAAATTCGGGAATATTACAATTTGGGAATTTTTCAGTTCGGATATTTCATAATTCGGCAACTTTTATCGGGAATTTTATTATTCGTAAATTTTCCAATTCGGTAATATTATAAACTGTCGGGAATTTTATTATTCGGGAATTTTCCATTTGGGGGATTTTACAATGTCAGGAATTTTATTTTTCGGGATTTTTCAGTCGTCCCGAAAATTCTTCTCTTGGTAGAAATTTCAGCTTTTTGGTTAAAAATGCAATTTTTTCGTTGGAAATTAATCTGTCTACTTAAATTTCAGGTTGAAACTTTGACGGTTTTGGTAGAAAATTAATTTCTTTTAATAAAAATTGAATCCTTTTTGGTTCAAAAATGAATTCTTTTACGTTGATGATTCAACTCTGTTGTTGAAAAATCTTATTTTTTCAAAAATAATATAAATTAAAAAAGATTTTTGAAAATTTTAAACAAAATGTGGATTTTTGTAGATTTTGTAAATAAATTGAGAAACTTTTTAAAAAATTTGAAAAGTTTCAAGAGAATAAAAACATTTTCTAAAGATTAATGAAAAAATATCAACTGATTTTTTCCCATATAATGAATTCAGAGAGAAAATTGAAAAAGATTATAAAACATTTCAAATGATTTCCTAACATTTCGAAAAGGAATATAAAAGATTTTAAAGAATAATTTTTCAATTTTTCAATGTCACTAAAGTTTAGAGAAAATTCGAAATTTTGAATAGGTTCAAAGATGATTTAAAATATGTAAAAAATTGAGATTTTTGAAGATTTGGAACATGAAGTTATTGATTATTGATTAATTATTGAAGAATTATTACAATAAATCATTTTTTTCGAATTCGTATGCGTATCGATAATATTCTATTGTTGCTAGAAAGTTGATATTATTCAGTCAAAAATTCATTTATTATGTTGAAAACTTGTATTTTTTAATTGAAAATTACATTATTTTGGTGAAAATGTTTATTTTTGGGTTGTAAATTCAATTCTTTTTTTTTCTTCAAAAATTAGTCTTTATGACTTTAAAACTCAAAACTTTGAATGAGCTTTTTTTCTTTGCTGATTTAAAAATCTTTCTTGGTTGAAAATTGAACTCTTTTGTTGAAAATTCGTATTTTTTGTTGAAAAATTCCTCTTTCTTTGTTGAATATAAATTATTTTGACTAAAAATGTAATAATAAAACTTTACAACAATAAATCTTAAATTTTTTCAACTAACTTCTTGGTGACTAATTCACCTTTTTGGTTGAAAATTCAACTATCAGATTGAAAATTCCATTCAAAATTAATACATTTGAATAAAAATTCATGTATTTCATTAAAAATTATTCTCTTTTGGTAGACAATTAATCTTTTTGCTTAAAAATTAATTTATTTGGTTGGAAATTAATTTTTTCAACTAAAGATTTAACTAAATTTTTATTATGTTGAAAATTTCATCAAAAATTAAAATATTGGCTTGAAAATTCATGTATTTCGTCCAAAATTATTCTTCTTTTTTTATAGAAAATTAATCTTTTTCGTTTAAATTTCATTTCTCTGGCACAAAATTAGTTTTTTTTTTATTAAAAATTAACTTTTTTAACTGCAAATTTAACGATCCCACTTTTCGTCGAAATTTTTTTTATAAGACATATAATCTTTTTGGTTGAAAATTCAAACACATATTTCGGGAAAACTTTATTTTATTTGGTTAAACTCTTATTTCGCAAACTTAAAATTAAACTGTTCTAATTTTTGTTGAAAATTTATCTTTTCAGTTGAAAATTCATCTATTTTGTTGAAATTTATCTTTTTTAGCAGGAAATTCACCTTCTGGGTTGTTTAACAGTTTAACTATTTTGTTACAAATTCACCTCTTTTGTTAAAAAGTTCAACAATTTTGTTGAAAATTCAAATATTTTATAAAAATTCGTCCTTTTGGATTGAAAGTTCCTTCTGTTTGATAGAAAATTCATGTTTTTTAGTTGAAAATTAACTTTTTTGTTTGAAATTCAACTGTTTTTTTTTTTCAATTTGTCTTGTTGGCTTGAAAATATAACTATTTGTTTGAAAGTTCAAAAATTTTCCTTTTTCGTTTAAAAATTAATCCTAATATGTTGAAAATTCGACTATTTGGTGAAAAACTTAACTATTTTGTTAATAGTTTAAATATTTTGTTAAAAATTCAACTATTTAAAAAAAACTTCAACTGTTTGTTAAAAATTCTTCTTTTTGAATTAAAAACTTTTCTTTACTGTTAAAAAAATTCATCATTCTTGGTTGAAAATAAACTTTTTTGTTGAAAATTCAACTTTAAAAAAAAAATTGGTCTTTTTGGCTCGATAATAATACAACTATTTGTTTAAAAGTTCAACTAATTTGTTAAAATTCGTCTCTTTTTTTCGAAAGTTCAACTTTTCGGTTAATAATGCAACGGTTTATTGAAAAATCAATTTTCGTGTTGTTGACAATTTTCCTTTTTTGTTTGAAAATTAATCTTTGTATGTTAAAAATTCAACTATTTGTTTTTAAATTCGTCTTCTAAGAAATTCGTCTTTTTGGCTTGAAAATGTAACTATTTGTTTAAAAGTTCTACTGATTTTTTTAAAATACGCTTTTTTTCTGTTTAAAAGTTCAACTGTTTCATTATTAATACAACTGTTTGTTTAAAAAGCAATTTTTTATTTTTGAAAATTTTTTCTTTTTTGTTTGAAAATTAATCTTTGTATGTTAAAAATTCAACAATTTGGTTAAAAATTTCACTATTTTGTAAAAAGTTCATCTATTTTGTTGAAAATTCAAAATCGTTGAAATATTTGCAAAATCTTTGGAAATATTTGCGAAATTTTTTAAATATTCAATAATATTTGCGAAATTATTGAAATATTTGTGAAATTATAGAAATCTTTCATCCTTGTGAATTCATTTAATTCTTTGTGCACTTATTGAAATCTATCTGCAATTTTTTTTGAAATTATTTTGAAGCCTTTGTAGAATCTTTTAAATCGATTCAAAATCTTTGCGAAATATTTGTAATATATTTGAAATTTTCAGGAAATAAATGAAATCTTCGTGAAATCTGTCTGATATCCTTGGAAATCTTTTCAAAATATTTGTGAAATTATTGAATTCGTTGAAGCGTTTGTGAAATCTTTGGAATATTTTGAAATTAATTAAAATCTCTATAAAATATTTCTGAAAATTTTGGAAATCTTTGCGAAATATTTGAAATATTATTGAAATATCAGATAGTAGTCATGAAATTATTGATATATATGAATTTGAATGAATGATTTCGAATATTCGAAATCTTTGTGAAATCTTTCCGATATTTTTGGAAATCTTTGCAAAATATTTGAAATATGTATGAAATTTTGGTAATATTTGTGAAATTATTGAAATCATAGAAGTCTTTGTGAAATCTTTGAAATGTTTGGGAAATCATTGAAATCTTTGTAAAATTGTTCCGACATCTTTGTAAATCTTTGCGGAATATTAAAAATATATTTGAAATATTTGAAAATATTTGTGAAAATATTGAAATTTTTCTGAAATCTTGGTGAAATCATTAAAATCTTTGCGCGGTTTCTGAAATCTATCTGAAATTTATATGAGGTAATTGAAATCTTCGTGCAATTTTTTTAATCTATCCAAAATCCTTCCAAAACATTTGTGAAATTTGTGCAATCTGTGAGAAATCATTAAAATTTTGGTGCACTCTTGGAAATCTATCTGAAATCTTTGCGAAATATTTGTGAAATCAATATTTTTAAAATTCCTTGAATCTTATAAAATACCCTACAATATTTTTAATTATTTGAAATCCCTTAAAATTCTTTAAATCTCTTTAAAATTCCTTGCAATCTTTAAAAATAACATAAAAACTTTAAAATTCTTTGTAATCCCTTCAAATTATTGAAATAAACAAAAAATTCATTGGAATGTTTAAAAATATTCTGAATTTTTTTAAATCCTTTGGAATCACTTCAAAGTACTGTAATATTTTTGAAATTCCTTGAAATTTTTAAAAATACCCTAAATCATTTAATATCTTTGGAATATTCAAAATACCTTAAAATATTTAAAATCCTTTGAAATCTTTTGAAAGCCCTTGAAACTTTTTAAGGCTCTTTAAGATTCCTTGGAATTTTTAAAAAGACCCAAAAAAATTGTTAATTCTTCAGAATCCCTTCAAAGAATTGAAATCTATTAAAAATTCCTTGGAATGTTTGAAAATACCTTGAAATAATTCAAATACTTTGAAATCTTTTGAAATCCCTTGAAATTTTTTAAAGCTCTTGAAAAATCCTTGAAATTTTGAAAAATACCACAAAAACTTTTAAATTCTTTGGAATCTCTTCAAATCACTGAAATATTTTTAAAATTCCTGGAATCTTATAAAATACCCTAAAATATTTTTAATTACTTGAAATCCCTTGAAATTCTTTAAATCTCTTTAAAATTCCTTGAAATCTTCAAAAATGCCATAAAATCTTAAAAATTCTTTGTAATCCCTTCAAATTATTGAAATAAATAAAAAATTCATTGGAATGCTTAAAAATATTCGAAATTTTTTTAAATCCTTTGGAATCACTTCAAAGTTCTGAAATATTTGTTAAATTCCTTGACATTTTCTAAAATACCCTAAAATATTTAATATCTTTGGAATTTTCCAAATACCTTAAAATATTCCAAATCCCTCGAAACTTTAAAAGCTCCTGAAAGGCGGAAATTAAATTATTTGGTTAACAAATTTTTTTATTGAAAATTCATAATTTTTGTAAATGTATTTTTTATTGTTGAAAATTCAACTAATTGGTTGAAAAAATATCTTTTTTGATATAAAATTATTCGTTCTAGTGAAAAATTAATCTTATTGGTCGGAAATTGAATTATATGGTTGAAAATTCTTTTGTTTTAATTGAACATTCATAATTTTTTATAAAATCTATTTTTTATTGTTAAAAATTCAATTGCTTGGTTAAAAATTAATCTTTCTCAATAGAAAATTATTAATTTTGGGGGAAAATTCATCTTATTGGTCAGAAATTTAATTATTTGGTCAAAACTTTTTTTTTATGAAAATTCATAATTTATTACAAATATATTTTTTATTGTTAAAAATCCAACTATTTGGTTGAAAACTTTTTGTTTATATAAAATTATTCGTTTTGGTCAAAAACTCGTCCTGATTGGCAGAAATTCAATTATTTCGTTAACAAATTTTTTTTATTGAAAATTCATAATTTTTGTAAATATATTTTTTATTGTTAAAAATATGCTAGAAAAATGCAAAAAAAATGGTATCGTTAAATTTTCAATTGAAAAAAAAATGATTGTCAAGAAAAAAATTCTCGTTCTTTATGGAAAATTCAAAATTGGTTAAAATTCTCTTTTTTTTATTGAAAATTCCAAATTTTTTAAAATCTGTTTTTTATTGTTAAAAATTCAACTATTTGGTTTAAAATTGATCTTTTTTATACAAAATTATTCGTTTTGGTTAATAATTCATTTTATAGCTCGGATATTTAATTATTCGGTTCAAAATTCTTTTTTTAATTGAAAATTCCTCATTTTTTATAAAATCCATTTTTATTGTTAAAAATTCAACTATTTGGTTGAAAATGTATCTTTTTTCATACAATATTATTCGTTTTGGTGAAAAATTCATCTTATAGCTCTGATAGAATTCAGAGAATTTGAGGAATTCTGAGAATTCGAGAAATTCAAGAAATTTAAGGAATTTAGAAAATTCAAAGAATTCAGAGAATTCAAAGAATTAAAGAAATTCAATGATCTTCACGCAGTGAGAGAAAGCAAGAAATTTGAAATATTCAAGGAATTCTGAGAATTCTGAATTAAAAGAATTCAGCGATTTTCAGTCATTCGGAAAATTCAAGGATTTAATTGAATTTAGAGAATTTCAGGAATTTTAGAGCGTTTAGCGAATTCAAGGAACTTCAGGGATTCAGGGAATTCAGAATATTCGAGTATTTTAGGGAATTTAGCAAAATCAACGATTTTAGGGAGTTCAAGAAATTCAGAGATTTTAGAGAATTTAAGGAATTCGGTGGTTTTCTGGGAATCAGAGAATCTTCCCAATTTTCATTGCTATAAATATAAAACTCTTGATTGAAAAAAAAGATAAATAATAATTTTTTATTTTAAGTTTTGAAATCTGTACATTTTTAGTTTGAAAGGCTTTAGAGTTGACATTGTACCATTTTTAGTCATGTAAAAAAATGTCTATTTATAACGTTCCAAATTTGAAAATTGTCTTTTTTAAGTTGTAAAATATTATTAATTTTCAGTTTTAAATGCTAAGTAGTGACATTTTTTCAATTGGTAAGCCTAGAAATGAAAATTTCTCCATTTTTATAGCCCCAAAGTCTTTAAAACGGTGCAATTTTAAGTATTCCTCTTTTGTAGGTTATTTTATAGCAAACACTTAGAATTGGGATTAATTTAATTATTCAGGGAGTCTAGCGTCCTGGAAATCCTTGAAAACCTGGAAAAGTCCTTGATTTTTTTTTACCAGAAAAACCTTGAAAATTCCTTGAATTTTGCTCATGGTCCTGGAATTTTCCATTCCTTAAAGAAAAAAAAGGTTTGACTGAGTTATTTCATACTATTTGTACAGTGTGGCCGGGAAAGGGGGATTTTGGGTTGTAAAGTGAGTTCCATTAGGTATTAAAGAGGAGTTTGGATAATAAAAGTAGTTTGAGAAGATGGAAAAGGAGATTTTGAATTTATAAAGTAGCCTGTGAGGATGGAAAAGGGGATTTTGGATTGTAAAAGGAGTCTGTGTTTTTACAAAAGGGGATTTTTGATGTTGAAAGAAGTTTGATGCGTGAAAAGGGGGATTTCGGATTGTGAAAGGAGTCTGAGAAGGTGGAAAAGGGGATTTTGGATTGTGAAATGGAGTCTGTGGTTGTATAAGAGGGGATTTTTTATTATAAATGAAGTCTGATTGTTGGACAAGAGGATGTCGGATTTGAAAAGGAGTCCGACAAGATGGAAAAGTTGCTTTTAGGTTCTAAAATGAGTGCGTGCTGATAGAAATGGGTATTTTAGATTTTGAAAGGAGTCTCATAAATTGGAAAAAGGAAATTTTGGGTTGAAAAATGAGTCTAAGGGGATAAAAGGGAGATTTTTCTTGTAAGAGAAATCGGAGGGGATAGAAAGGGGCGATTTTTTATTTTAAAAGAAGTCTGAGGGGCAGAAAGGGGGATTTCCGGTTACAACCCTTCTCAGCTCCTTTTACAAGACGAGCTGAGAAGGTGGAAAATGGGGTTTTGAATTTATAAAGTAGCCTGTGATCATGCAAAACGGGGATTTTGGATTGTAAAAGGAGTTTGAGAAGGTGGACAAGGGGATTTTGGGTTCTAAAATGAGTCTACGGTTGTGTAAAAGTGGATTTTGGATTTTATAAAAAGTCTGATTGGCGGAAAAGGGGAGTTTGGGTTGTGAAATGGAGTCTGTGGTTGTATAAGAGGGGATTTTTCATTATAAGAGAAGTCTGATTGTTGGAAAAGAGGATTTTGGATTTGAAAAGAAGTCCGACAGGATGTAAAAGTTGATTTTGGGTTCTAAAATGAGTCTGTGTTAGTTTGAGGCGTATGGTAAATATGCCCGTAGGTATCGGCAAGGGAGCTCAGAATACGGGTGAACTGCATTTGCTGATACCCGTACTGCTCGTTAAAGGTTGCCGACTGATTCTCACCTTTATCGCGCTTATAACCTGGCACGTCATACAAGAAGGCTTGCATCATGTCCCTGGACTTCTGGCTGATGTTAACATTATTCATCAGCTCGAAATATTTAGGGTAGGGCAGGGCCTCCCGAATAGCACCGATATGCAACATGAGCAAACTTTGGTCGCGCAGATCCACCAGCGCCGGCATAACCGAACTGATGAAGCTAATTGCACGCCCCTTCCACATATCACCTTTGGCATCGCCGGCATCCATCAAACTAACCACGAGCTGAATTAGGCTCTCGCTGTTGCCTACCGCAAACGGGTTATAGGTATTTGAAAGTTTGTCGGATCGCTTTTTCGTTGTGTCAGCGTTGCCGGTCATGTAGTTGATTACCAGGAGGTCGTCTTCGCGCCCCATGGAACGGACCATTGAAAAAATCTTGGCGTAGAGACTTACATCGCCCTTTCCGTCTGTATATGCGAAGCCCGACCCCCAAACCAGGGCATTATAAGCGATTGAAATCAGCCCTTCGGTTTTACCGGCCCCGGTCGAGCCTATAATGAAAGCGTGTGTTCTAAGATCTTCGTTGGCCGCCCATATTTCCGCATTATCGGACTTCCGATTACCAATGAAGGCGATGCCACGAGACTGCTGAGGCTTGCCAGTACCTGGGTGCTTATCGTTGCGATCCAGTTCGTTCAGAGACTTGCGCTTCCTGAACGGAATATCTGGCTTGCGCGAGAGTGGAATAAAGCTGTAGATCAAGCCAAGAACAAGACTCAGCTCAAACAGCGCAGGAAGAAAGAATAGCGGAAACACCAGTATGACGTAGACGATAAGAATCGCGTGAAACGACGAAAAGTCTTCCAGGATTATTTGTTAAACTGAATATTTTTTGTTGAAAATTTATCTTTTTTAGTTGAAAGTTCATATATTAAAAAAAATTTCTTTCTTAGTACAATCTTAATCCTTTTGGATGAAAATTCAACTATTGGGTTTAATTTCATTTTTGTCGTTGAGGATCCATTATTTTATTTTCAAATTAATTAATTTGGTTAAAAAAAAATTATTCTTTTAAATTAAAATTTAGCTATTCCATTTTTAGTTGAAAATGTATCTTGTTTAGTTGAAAATTCATGTATTTTGTTGAAAGATTGTCCTTTTTAGTAGAAAATTCTTTTTTTTGTTTGTTTAAAATTCAACTATTTTTTTGATAAATTTATTTCTTGGTTGAAGATCTATCATTTTAGTTCAAAATTCATTTTTTTTTTTCTTGAAAATGAACTTTTTCGCATGAAGGTTCACAATTTCTATTTGAAAACTCAACTATTTTGAAGAAAATTCATCTTTTTGGCATGAAAATTCAAAATTTTGGATGAATTTTTTTTCTTCATTGAAAATGAATCTGTTTAGGTTGAGGATTCAACTATTTTGTTGAAAATTCGTCTTTCTTGGTAGAAAGTCGACTATTTTATTAAAAATGCATATATTTTGATGAAAGTTAATCTTTTTTTATATAAAATTAATCTTCTTGGTTGAAAACTTGTCTTTTTAATTGAAAATTCGTCTTCTTTGGTAGAAAAGTTATCTCATTATTTGCAACTTTATCTTTTGGTTGGAAATTCATCTTTTTGGTTGAAAATTGAACTATTTTGTCGACATTTTTTTGAAATAATCTTCTAAAATGAAAATTGATCTTTTTCAGTAGAAAGTTCACGTATTATGTTAAAAATTTGACTTTTTCAATAAAATATGTATTTTCTGGGTGGAAAATTCATGCTTTTGTTCAAAAATTCTAACTATTTTGTTAATCAGTCCTTTTTTTTCTTCTGTTATTTCAAAGATCTCAAAAAATATCAAAGATTTTTCAACAATTTTCCAAAGATTTTGAAGATTTTAAAAAGTTTCAGAAAGATTTTTAAAATTTCACAATTATTTTAAATATCTTAAAAGATTTCCCTCTACGATTTATTTGTGATATCTTTGAAAATATTTACAATCATTGTGATATTTTATAAATCTTTCTGAAATGTTTTGAAATCTTTAAATTTTTTAGGTAATTTTTTTTTAATCTTTGCGAAATCTTTGATATCTTTAGAGATCTTTGAGATCTTTTAGAGATCTGTGAAATCGTCGTGATATCTTTTGAAATATTAAAAAAAAATTTTTGTTGTGGAATGTTAAAAATCTTTCTGAAATTTTCAGAAATCTATAACATCTTTGAGAAATTTTAAATAGCAAAGATTTTAAAAATTTCACGAAGATTTCAGAAAGATTAAAAAAATGCCACTAATATTTCAAAGATTTTGAAAGATATCACAAAAATTTCGCAGATTTCAAAAATCTCAAAAGATATCAAAGATTTCAGAAAGATTTTTCAACAATTTCCTAAAAATATTACAGATTTAAAATATTTCAGGATCATTTTTAAAATACCACGAAGATTTTAAATATTTTAAAAGATTTCCCTTTGTGATTTATTTGTGGAATTTTAAAAATCTTTCTGAAATTTTTGGAAATCTTTAAAAGCTTTGGGAAATTTTAAATAACAAATATTTTACAAATTTCAGAAAGATTAAAAAAATTCCACAAATATTTTAAAGATTTCAAAAAATATCACAAAGATTTCACAGATTTCGAAGATCTCAAAAGATATAAAAGATTTGTCAAAAATTTCCCAAGATTTAAAGATTTCAAACGATTTCAGAAAAGTTTTTAAAATCCCACAAAGATTTTAAATATTTTAAAAGATTTACCATTGTGATTTATTTGTGACATCTTTTAAAATATTCAAATATTTTATTGAGAATTCGTCTTTTCGGTAGAAAATTAATCTTCATGTTTGAAAATTCAACTTTTAAGTTGAAAATTTATAAAATTTGTTCAAAATTCATCTTTTTCAGTAGAAAATCAATCTTTTTCATTGAAAAATCGACTATTTGTTGGAGAATTTATGTGATTTATTGAAAATTCATCTTCTCCATTGGAAAATAATTTTTCTTCGTTGAAAATTCAACTATTTTATTCAAAGTTGACGTATTTGATAGAGAATTTTCCTCTTTGGTAGAAAATTAATCTTCTTGGTTGTAAATTCATCTTTTTGGCTGAAAATTGAACTATTTAGTTGAAACTTTAACTGTTTTGAAGAAAGCTCATCTTTTTTGCTTGAAAATTCAATATTTTGGGTGATTTTCTTTTTATTGGCTGAAAAATCGTTCTTTCATGAAAATTCAACTCTTTATTTGAAAATTTATAAAATTTGTAAAAAATTCATCTTCGTTTGGTAGAAAATTAATCTTTTTGGTTGAAACTTCAACTATTCGGTTAAAAATTTATGAATTTTTTTAAAAATTCATCTTTTTTAGTTGAAAATAAATTTTTTTAATTAAAAATTCAACTTTTTATTTGAAAATTCATAAAATTTGTGAAAATTCATCTTTTTGGGTAGAAAATAAATCTTTTTAGTTGAAAATCAATCTTCTTGTTTGGATATTCAATTTTTTAGTTGAAAATTTATCAAATTTGATGAAAATTCATCTTTTCTAGTAGAAAATTAATTTTATAGGTTGAAAATTCAACTATTTGGTTAAAAATTTATGAATTTTTTCAAAAATTCATCTTTTTTTTTAGTAGAAAATCAAACTTACTGGTTATAAATTCATCTTTTTGGTTGAAAATTCTTCTTTTTGGTTGAAAATTCATCTTTTTGGTTGAAAATTCATCTTTTAGTTTGAAACTTTAACTGTTCTGTAGAAAGCATTATCATTTGCATCTTTATGCTTCTGAATTGCAATTTGCGCCAGTGATTCACGAAGAATACAAGACACATTCCTGCTTTTCAATAAAATATCTATACAGTCCTGATCGTTCACAGTAAGGATAGATTTATTGACTAATGCTGTATTCAGGGAATCATTAAGTTGTTTGAAGGCCAATGTATATCTTTCTTGCATGATTGGAGTCAGGTTTGAGTTGACTAATTCCTCTACAGTGTCAATGCTCCTCTCTGATTTCTTCATCAGTTTCAGGTCTGTTATAATTGCAAACATGTTGGAAGCGAATATCGTAAACGCAATAAGAATTGATATGAATACGATTCTTTCCGACAGTTTGCTGGGCTCATGTGGTACGGTGTATCCAAACATTGCTCTTAGTATCTCGAACCAAGCCCAAACCTCAGTTTCAAATTTCAATAAGCCAGCGATGATCCAGATAGTTAGAAGCACTATACCTAAGTAAATCCATTTGGTTGAAGATGATGCAAAATAATTTTTGTCATTTGTAACAGGAACCAAAGCACATGTTGCTATTTCTCCGGTGCCTAGACTGCTTTTGCCTAATTTTTCACAGTTGCTAATAACGCTTGCTTGATTAGTAATAAAGCGAATTTCTTTGCGCCATAACATTTTCACTAACCCAGTCGTTTCATTTTCTGCATTACAACTCAAACGACCAAATGACTCCTCTCCAGATGGAACTTCTGATAATATAAAGTTCATTTTTTTGGAAAGGGCTTTTGCAATTAGAGCATCTGGTCCAGAAACTTCTAGCGGGTGTCCTGAAGAATTCCTCTTCACGAAAACATGCGGTGGATAACTAAACGATCCAACCTTCATTTCGAATCCATTCAGATCCTGCAGCTTGTTTGGAAATAATTCAAGGTCCTCCGTGTATTTTCGTTCTGTGTATGTTCCATTGAACGGATTTAGGAAATATAACGAACATACACATGTGCGTACATCCGTGCACACATCCATCTATGCACACACACACGCAGACACACACACATACACACACAAATATATACATAATGCATGCGTACATACATACCCACATTCATAACACATGCATACATACACATACACACAAAACACATACATACATACACACGTACATAAAGTATGCATACAGAGATATGCACATGCATACATATAATATGCATACATACATATGCAAACATACATAAATGCATACATCCATACATATGTGCATCCATACTGGAGTGATTCATTTTATATAGCTACGAAAACTGATTTTTGAATCTGAACACGCACACTAGTCTAAATTGTACCTTTTCAGTCAACCAATTTTTCGAGACAAAAAATGAGATAATCTGATATGATTCACAGGTCCCCTATATTCGTTTTGCCTTTTTTTATTAATTTTTTTTGTTTTCATTTACTCAATGCCTTGGAAATGTATGCATTCAGTTTTTATACATATGGAATTACTATAATTGTGCATCACTTTAACGACAATGTTCGAAGTCATTTTTCAGAAATAGAACAATTTTATCTCACTTGTTTAACATTTTTTCATATGAATTGAAAATATGTTATGAAAATTACAAAACACAAGTACTGAATTAAAAAAGTTACTTATTATAGAAAAATGTAAAAAAAAGTAAGTAAAACTGATTATTTTCATTGAAAATGAGTTCACAAATTTTAATTACATTGTTTACAATAATGATAATATAGAAGGCAAGAACTCTATATGTATGAAAATTTAAAACATACATTTTCAAACAATGAAGATAATAAAAACCACAACAAAATCAAGAAAAAGAACAAAACTGAAGTAAGGTACCTCTAATAAATCATATCCGATTCTACGTCTTTTTTTGAAAAATTGTGGACTGACCACTAAAGGGTACAACTTAGGCTAGTGTGTGTGTTGAGCATCTCACTATGTGTGGATGTACCTTCAAGCTTTCCAACAGACAGATGATAAGTCTATGAGAGGTTGAATCGAAAGAAAAAAAAAATATATATATATATATACATATATTTGTTTTTTTGTTCGCTTCGTCAACATCGACATCCTTCTCTATCGTATCCTAACATTATCCTTTCTCTTGGGTTAAAGATAATCCTGGACCTTCAAAAACTGACCACAAACCAAAATCAGAAATGCGAAGCGCCTTTGTTTTTTGTTAATAGGATAAGGAATATCTCACAAGTGCAATTTGTCAACCCGACTAGATAATCTCATTAAATTTGTGACTGAATTACCGCCTAAATCAAGAGATCGCGTTACTTCGTCATTGATAAAAGAAAAAGTAATTCAAGAGGAGAAATTTGGAAAAAATCTGAGTGTGGCATTATCTCAAGGGAAAGGTAGCTCCAAAATGAATATTAATTTAAACCCTTAAAGCGAATCAACAAAAAGCCCTTAATTACGGCAAATGATGTTAAAAACTTACATGTTCAATTTCATTTAAGTCAAAAGGTAATTCAGGGGATCGCATCATTTATTCGTTCTTCTACTAAAAACAGAAAGATAATTGAACTGAATTTGAGCATGAAGCTAAGAGCTGAACGTCACTGCCTGGATAGTTTCTTTACTGCTCAGAATTTCAGTTTTTCTTATGTCAAGGCTGGTAAAACGTCATCTACAGATGAAATTATTGTTTTTTGCTCAAATCTCGAAGATCTAATTTCTTATGTAATTGAACAGCGAGAAGCTGGTCAAGTTCATTTGAAATTCGGTCTCGATGGTGGAGGTGGCTTTTTGTAGATGTGCTTATCTATACAGTCTACAGACGAGTCTGCAAGATTGGCCCACGGAGAAAAATGGATAGTCAAACTTGAAGTGTCAAAATTTAGATAGTCAGTTTGATAATCTAGATAGTCTCAAGTGTTAAGACTGTTTTTCGTGCCAGGGTAGAAATCTCTTTCTGCCAGGCATTCTTATCGGCCTGCTTTTCCTATAATTGTTTTCAGACCTAAATGTACTCGGCTTATTCCCCACATCAATCTGTACAAGCTATTCGAAATTCCCAGTTACACTTTTTCTCTTGATAAACTAAATCAAATAAGAGTAGCACGTAATGCTCCTGCACATATACCGACCAAAGAGCGAGATTTTGTAACAACATTCAATGGTGACATCGTGGCAATATTGAAGCGAAATAATACAAAGCTTCGTGAAATATATATGCAAGAACTATCCTTCTATAACGGGCGAAAATAAATATGTACACTGGCTAAGATTCAGATATCAACGAAAGACATGGGCAAGTGTTTGTGGTAATAATTTTCAATTTTATGGTTTTTGTCAGTTTTAGTTAAAGGTAGCTTTCATGGTTTTCGTTTATTGTTCAATTAAAAGGATGGTATCCATTTAATTAAAGAAATTGTTGACTGTCTGAGTTGAAGGCAGCTGAGATGGAGTTCGTTAAATGTACTAGAGGTTGTTTTTCTGGGTTACTTTAATATTAATTGACCAGCGACAACATTAACAAAAGTGTCGGAAAGGTATCTAAGTTGGTAGTTTTCAATTCGTTGAATGTGCTAGTTGTATTTCTTGGAGGTTCCTGAATATTACTGCGACGACGTGTGAAAATTTAATTTTTTTTGGCGGTCTAAGCTAAAGGCAGCTGAGATGTGATTCTCTAATTGTGCTAGGAGTAGTTCCTGTGGGTTGCTAGATATTAGTGAGGTGATTAGAAACATTAACTACATTCTCGGAAAAGCGTATGATGTGAATTTTTCTAATTGATATTTGTTGTTGCTTTAGTTAGAAGCAACTCAAACGGGGTTCGTTAAATGTGTTAGGTGTATTTCTTGGGGATTGTTAAATATCACTGCAGCGATGATATCATTCCCCGCGACCATCGCCTAAGCTTGGTGGGCATTGTCGCCTCTATACCTATCTTCCCTCTACGATAATATCTTTGGGGAAAAGCACGGGAGAAGACAAGGTAGCAGGGTGAGGTAGTAGTGTGGCGATATAAGTTACGCAAGTTACGTAGGGCGATACACGAGGATTATTAAAATCACTTTGATGGATAGCGGGAACCCTGGCGAGGAAGTGTTTTGTACGCCGAAGCGTGAGGAAAAAAGGGCAAAATATAGAAAAACAGTAGAAAGGGAGAGATTGAGGGCGGAGAGTTTTGGTTCAATCGCGAGGTTTGTGAATAGGAAGAGGGACAGGGCGGAGAGAAGATGTAGTGAAGATGTAGTGAGCAGGAAAAGCGGGGAAAGGAAATAAGGAAAGAAATTAGGCGGAAAATGCCCGAACTTAGGAAAGAAATGAGAAAATGGGAAGAAGGCAGGGAAAAGTTAGAGAAAAGGATGCAGACGTTGTAGCAAATACTAGAAAAGCAGGAAATGCCTGATAAAAAGGTAGACGAGTTGGAAGGTAGAATGAAAAAAATAGAAAGCTCAAATCGGGAGTTTGGAGGTGGCGAGAGTGGGAATGAGGAGAAGCAAAGGCTGAGAAAAATAGAACAAAGAATAGAAAAGAAAGAGAAAGAAGAAAGAAAAAGAAACATGGTGATAAAGGGTCTAAAATTAGAAGGAAAGGAATTGAAGGAAGGACTGGAAGATGTGTTAAAAAGGATATATGCTAAAGTAGAGATGGAAGAAATGCGAAGTATAGGAAAAGAAACGCGAAATGGAGAAAAAATAGTACTAGTGAAACTAAAGAAATGGGAACATAAAAGGGAAGTGATGGCAAAGAAGAGGTCTCTCCAGTGTTAAGATGTCTAATAACACTTATATCCACAAGCTCAGGGTCCTTGGGAACGCCAACAACCTTTCCTTTCTTCAGATGAATTAATTTTCATCAAAATAGTTCAAATTTCAATTAAAAGAGACGAACTTTCAACTGAAATTATGAATCTTCAACAGCAAAAATTCTTGGCAAAGTAGTTGATCTTTCAACCAAGTTTAATTTTCAATCCAAAAATGGAAATATTTAACCATGAAGATTAATTTTTAACCAACAATAAAAAACCAATTTTGTACAAAATAGTTGAATTTTCGACTAACTAGAAGATTATTTTTCTGACAAAAAATACAAATTTGCAACAAGATACATGAACTGTCAACCAAATAGTTGAATTTTGAAATAAAAAAGATCAGTTTTTGAACCAAAAGTGGAATAGTTGAATTTTCGCTTGGAAAGATTCATTTTCGAACTAAAATAAAACGCATTAAAAAAAATAGTTTAGTGTTCAACCAAAGAGATGAATTTTGAATAAAAAATTATGAATCTTCAACCAAAAAACTGCATGTATGACAAAGTAGAACAATTTTAAAGCAAGTAGTTGAATTTTTAATCAACCAAAATAAAAGTATGCATGAAGATTAATTTTTTACCAAAGAAGAAGAATATTTATCAAAATACATGCATTTTTAACCACATACATCAATATTGAACTGAAAAAGATAAGGGACCCCGTACTTAATACATTGAAAATGGCTCTTCGTGGAGTTTGCTCAAATGTTGCCATTTAGCACATCTTTTCATCCTGAGCAAAATATATTATGGCCAAAACTTAATCCTATGCGCCGTTTTGACGCTACAGTGCGTCAAAAGTTGATAGAAAACAGTTTAAGTACAGACACCACGCATGAGGGAGATATACATGATGCATGTGACCACGTATATGTCCATGAGTGTGCAGAAGTGGAAAGAGGGGAGGTGCAAGCCTGAGTGACTGAGTAAGAGAGAGAAAGAGAAAGCAAATGAGTGAGTCACGAAAATAGTGAAAATTATGAAGTGACTGAGCTGGTATGACCCATTAACGATACTAAAAATAGCTCAATGTCTCAAGTTTCTAACCTTCAATTCACTGTAGGCAGTGAGTCTGTGCAGTACTATAACGAGTATATTAGCGCAATTGAAACCTGATGCTATATTTAAAACTTAGTTCTCTCATTTGTAATAAATCTATTATTTCGTTGATATTTGTATATCACTATTAATCATCTTAATAATTGCTAATTTCTTGCGTATTCTGATTTTACTTATAGCTTTTTGAACTTTTCCACTCGAGAAATTACTAGTCTAGACAGCATTTAGTAGAAGGGTCTTAGCGCCCTAAAACTTTAGTTCTTAAAACGGCGTATGCCGTTACATCTCCCCCCTTACTTAAAAGGTGTCTCTTGCTCTATGCTGAGACAGCTTTTTATTTACAATGATTTATTGTTATTTAACAAATTTCTCGATGTCTAACGACTTCCGTAAACCTCCTCTTAGGTTTCAGATTTTTGACGTTTCAAGTCAGGTCACGTGACAACTGTTTATCCTGCTCCATGTAAGCAACAAAATTGAATGTGTTTTAAGGAAGAACTGTAAATACTGTTAAAAGTGATGAATTTTAAAGGACCAAATGTCAGAAGTGACAGAAGTGATAGATAGGATTTTTGAAATCTTTCTGAAAGGAAGATTCTTAGCGATTTTCTGGCAAAAGATAACAAATCATGTATTTAAAAACCGTCATACTGACAGTAACTTCCTCAGTTTCTTATTGGGTGTGAATCAATTCATTAATTAGATAGAAAAATAAATTTGAATCAATAAGACTCTATTTGAAAGAAACATGACAGAAAAGAGAAAAAGCAGTAATCAAACTAATAATAATAAAAAATAAATAAAAAGTAAATAAGAAGAAAAAAATATCTCTAAGCGAAGAATAACAAAAGTAGAAAGGATAAGAATATGGAAGAGAAGAAATTCAGTAGATTCAATTATTTCATGCCAATCGCGTTAATTTTACTCTTGTCCTTTTCTTGACATGTCCATGTCTCGCTACCGTATAGTACAGCCGGAACAAATAAAGTATTATATAAGGTCATTTTAGCAAGTCCTCGATTGATTCTGCCATGACAACCTTGTCATCTGCGAAAACCAAACCACGCACCTTCACCGTTTCGAGATCTACGCCTTCTTCATCGAAGAGAGCCATTCTTAAACACTTGTCGATAAATATGATAAATAGCTATGAGGACATAACGCATCCTTGTTTTACGCATTGTGCAATATCAAAACAGTCACTCAGTTTCCCATTTACCCCTACACTCGCTTTACTGCCTGCATATATGGTTTGTGTTATTTCTGTTACCCTACGCATACGTATTTTTGAGTATATTTTACCTACAGTACTTAGTAAACTGATTCCTCTGTAATTATTGCAGTTTTTTTATCTCCCTTTCTTTTGTACATTGGTACGATGATCGCTTTTCTCCAATCGTCTGGGACTTGTCCTGTCTCGAGGCATGAATTTATCAATTCGCACACCCTGTGAGGTATGTATTTGCCACCGTATTTAGGCATTTCAGCATTAATACTGTTTACGCCAGCAGTCTTACCATTTTTTAAACACTTAATTATATCAATAACCTCGGTGACACAGACATATTTAATTGGGTTTTTTAATGTATTATTTTCAATATCGCAGCTCTGTTGCCCTATATCTTCACCTCCTAATAATTCTTTAAAAAGGTCTTTTAAAGCGTCTACTATCCCGTCTGTATTATATAGAATTTCACCTTTGTTGTTTCTCATGCCCACAAACTCTGTACTTTTACTTTGCTTCATCTCTTTATATATATTAGTTTCATTGTTCCTTGGAAGTTGTTTTCTAATTTCTTCTCTTCTTCTGTTCTGATTTTATCTTTACTTTCCTTGACTAGTCGTTTAACTTTTTTCTTTTATATGGTTACAATAATTAATAAGCAGTCGCGGACAATTGTCCAGGGATGGTCCCGAAGGAATAACCCCTAAGCGGAGTCGTGACAACCGTGCCGAAAGCTAAATGACACCTGGGTAAGGTGTCTCAAACGGTGACTCAGGGATGTCGGGCGACCTCTCAGAGTATGCAGCCTTATCTTTGCATGCGGGGTTCTACAAGGATGGAAGAAACTCCTTTCCCTAGCTGCTCGTGGAAACAACAATTATAACACCAAACATAGTTGTAGTAAGTGTGGTTCAAAAATATCGAACGCGCAGGGCTCCCGACAATGGTCCGGACAACAATGCCGACTACCCTAGAGTTGATGGAGTCAATCAGGACGGAGTCAATGCAATGGACGGGCGAAATCTCAATACTTTTAAATGGATGGATCGACTCAATGACAAAACTGTTAGAGTGCTGCGATACCAGTATGGCTGCTGAACGAGAAGGTTATGTGGCACGACTGCATGCTCTGTGGTGCGAAAAACACCCAGAGCTCTCGCACTTTTCGCATCAACGTCTGCGAAACCATGCCGAACAACTCCGGAAATGGCGGATGCAAACCGTAAAACAAACCCAACGGCTGATCATAAGACCAAATGACAGATGCATCAACTCAGCACAAAGATAGGCTGGGCAAGATCGTACGCGTCCCGCATTCAGTGTGTGATTAACTACATAATATCTGGCAGGAATTTCACCGCCAAGGTTCGACCGCTCGCGCGCGAACTGCAGATCCGTTATCACACACTCAACAAGTCAAATCTGCTGACGATCAGGCAGCATATTGTTGACAGAATACGGGTACTATCTGACGCTAGGATAAGTCTAGAGCAGGGCTCACCACATTCAGCAGGTGCTGGCTGACACGACAAGTGCATGACTGCCACCAATTTTTTCTGTCATTTTTTTCTTCGGTTTCCAGGAATCCTGGAAAGGGGAACAATGTCATAGGATTATTGAAAAATTAACTATTATTTATGCATAATTTGGATGAAAATTATACAACAATAACAACACAGAAAAAAAAGTCCTCAAGTTGGGTTTGTCTTGTTTTTAGTTTTGCCTTAAATTAAGCTCAAAACTAAATGGAAGCATGAAGATTGTTTTAAAAGGAGTCCTTATCGGCTTAGAACTAAAATTAATTCATTGATATTGTTTAATTGAAAACATTCATATTGAAACAAGTCCCACTAGGCTTAGCAAGATAGCAAGATCTTGGCAGTTAAAAAGAAGACGATATTGAAGCTAATGTTTAGCCCTCTAGAGACGAGATTCGAGGATCTAACGTCTTCTCGCAGTTATGACGTGACTTAACACGAACAGGCAAGCATGCGAAATGCGCCAATTCAAACTTTTCGTTCCGTGTAATCTTACTGTTCAGTAACCTGCTCTATTTAATAATCCGAATTCAGCATATTCTCAACCATGTTCGAGGTAAGTACATCTTATCATATACTCTTATTAACGTTATTCATCGCACAGCCTAGTTGGCGTTCTCGTCGAGAACTAACCCATACAAATCTTCACACCTACGGTGATACCTTGCCTTTTTGTCCTTTCCATCAAACACGAACTTTACTGACATTTTGTGAAATACTGAATTAAAGAAAAAGATTTCTGCGAAATTTTATTATAAGTTGCTTATAAAAAAGTATTTTTTCATTTCACTGATACTGTGCTATAAATTCAGTCAAAGTGTAGAATCTCTCAATCCTTAAGAGGTTATACTTTTTCCCGTCATTTTATTTTACGAAATTTTCTAAACGTTTAGCAAGAGGAAAGGAAAATTGAAACTGTTAATTATGTAGAAATATAATTAGAAAACCCTATAATAGTAGAAAGTGCGAAAAAAGTAATTGATTCCATCATTGATTAATTCTGAAAATTGAATTTTGTTCAAAATCTCTAATGAAACACAGAACTGATTGTGAAAATTTAAATAACTGTAGAGTCATACTCCCAACAGAGGAGGAGGATGGGAATATATTAAAATTTAAAAATTATAGAGACAAAGAAAATGTACCATTTGCAGTGTATGCAGACATTGAATGTTTGCTGGAGCCTGTTACAAATTCAAAAATAGATCAAGCGGCGTATCACAAGCATATTCCTACGAGTGTTGCGTATTACACACAGTGCAGCTTCGAAGATTCAACTTCAGAACCAAAAGTATATCGTGAAAAAGACTGCATTGAATGGTTTATAAAAGAATTGAAAGATTCAGCAGGTAAAGTAAATTCTCGTTTGCAAAATCCCGTCCCAATGGAAAAATTAACACCAAAGCAAAAACAAGATTTGATAAGCGCCAAAGTCTGTCACATTTGTGAAAAAGAATTTAAGAAAGATGATATTAAGCATCGCGATCACTGCCACTTCAAAGGTAGGTACCGTGGTCCAGCACACGGAAGCTGCAACGTCAATTACAAAGACTCATGTAATTCCAGTAGTTTTCCATAATTAATCTGGCTACGACTCACACTTTTTCATTAAAGAGTTAGTCAAAAGTTTTGAGGGATATGTCTCCTTACTACTAATTAATAAAGAAAAATATATCTCATTTACGAAAGATGTTCCAGATACTAAAGTCTAACTCAGATTTATCGATTCCTTTCGATTCATGCTCAGTAGTCTAGAAAAATTGGCCTCATATCTCAATGACAGTGACAAAACTATTACAAGAAAATTTCGCAAAAATGACAGTGAATTTAAACTGTTAACAAGAAAAGGTGTATTCCCATATGACTGCATTGACAGTTGGCGAAAATTGGAAGAAGAGAGTTTTCCTCCAAAAGAGGCATTCTATTCAAAATTAAATGATTGCCACATTTCCGATGAAGATTATCAACATGCGTGTAAAGTTATATATATATATATATATATATATAATATGTTGACAAAGCAAAGAGATTGTTTAACGTATTATTTTCTGTAATGTTTATTTATTTTTATTTTTTTGTTAAATTCAAGGAATTATTAATTTACTCCAAATGAAGAAGAAACAAATAGTCAAACGTTTCATAACAAACCGCAACTTTCTGCCGTTAAGCGAATCTCATGTTATTTACAATAGTGATAAATTGTTGGAAAAATTATTCTTGTCAGCTTCAATTAATTATTACTTCGCTGTAATTGCAAAGTAGACAAGAAGTTAAAAAGTTAAGAAGAAACTGCCAATATTTAATAATAATAATAAAGAAGAAGATTGGTATAAAGAATCATAATTTTTTGAAAAAATTTTATTTGCTAATTTGAATTAAATGTTACCTCACTGCAAGTAAGAAGTGGAAAAAAATTGGCAAATTTAAGAGAGAACCGCGATATGTAACATTTAGCATTATTCAGAGAATATTTGTAACAATAATAGTAAATTGTTTAAAGAATTATTTGTGTTAACCTTAAGGAATAGTTACCTCATTGTAATTAAAAATTGGATAAGAAGTGTAATTTTTGGTAAAAAACCGCGACTTCCAATTCGAAGATAAAATTGCTGACAACAATAATTAATTGTCACAACAATTTACGTGGATATCTAATTAGCAGTAGGAATTAGTATTCTATGTATTGTAAACAAGTGTCATTAAAATGCAACGCAAGAAAATCAAACATAGCTACAAAAACTCGAGAAACACATTTTTTCACTAATGCGGTTTTTTCGAGACCGTATATAAAACGATCCTTAATCAAATATACATAAACGTCTTATTTCCTATGTGAAACACGTATTTAACTGAAAGGAGTTGGTCGGGACAACTAATAAAGTAGCAGGGCCAACTACTTTAGTTAGTAATATATGCCGCTGCTATTTAACTGGTTGGGGCTAGTTAATCACTGGTATTTTTATGTCCACTGATTCCTGTGGTAATATTACACTTTTACGGTAAAATTGACACAAATATTGTGAAATTGTACTGTTAATCGCTGCAAGTTCACAATAAAATTGTAAAATTAACGCTCGAATCATAGTAAGACGTTTACAAACTAACTTGCAATTTTCAACCACTTTTTTTACAGTGTATTTTCCGATGATATTAATTGCTTACCTGTGGTAATTTTAATCTTGATTCTCCGGAACGCGAATGTCACATAAAAAAAAGTTGGCAATACATGCGCGCGCATCGCGTCCACGCTACTGCTATGTCAAGTCTACTTCAAGTCAATGCTACGTCGGTTTCTCAAACCCTATTGTGGACTCTCCTTCCAGGTTTTGCTATGCTTAGTGTGCACGAGAGCATATATAAGGTTACGCCAGTTAAACTGACGTATTTTTACAGAAAGAAAGAAACTGAGGAAAGAAAATCGAATGAGGAAAAATGCCAACATTACAAGATAATCAGAAGTTTCTTAAAATCGCGGAGTTTCGAATTTCCTTTATTTGTTACTCTTATGAGTCGTTTCCTATAGGCCTGAGCAAAATGGAGACCCGAATCGGAAACCTGAACCCGTCCTTTTTTACCGTAGCATCATCTTTGTCTAGTGGGATCGTACTAATTCGAACGCGGACTTGAACTGAAATTTTGTGACGCACAACGAGAACTTAAACCTGAAGTATGTGAAAGGACCACATTACCTACACTGTAAAAAATGTCCTCGAAATCTCACATATTCTGTCGTGGTCAAATTGCACTGATGCATAAAATACACCGCGGCAGCGCATGTACTTTTACATTAGTTGCTGAAAATTACACCGCTGGTCCTAGCAAATAGAAGGACCCTGCACTAGCGTGGTAATTTTCCGCCGACTGTCGTAATCTTACGGACTAAAGTAGCAGGTTTCCACGGTAAAAAAAATTGATCAATTCTACATCTTATTAACTTTAAAAAAATCATTGACTGTTAACTGGTCGGCGCTGCCCCTCCTTACCCTTTACAGTAATAATGTACAAAGTGTTGAAGTAAGAAAAAAAAATTGTTTATGATTTTATAAACAAATTAATGAACAAGTGTCATCTTTCATTATTTGTAATTATTAGTTGTTGAAATTAATTTTTTTGCATTAAGTATACGAGAAATTAATGTACGTTCAAGATTATTCAAATGTATATGCTCTTTTCAAATGATTTAAGCAATTTTTGTAAACAAGTACATAATTTGACAATTTCTGAATGAATAAACTTAATTTTTTTGCAAAATAAACTTAAAATATCTTTTCAATGACTCCTCGTTGTCATATTTAGTCATCTAAATTATGTTTTTATTTATTTAAACTATTCTTGTAAAAACTTCCCATTTTTACTATTCTTCCACGAATATACGGAAAAAATTTATCCGTGGAAAAGTCACGAACTTGTAGATAGGTATCGGATACGAGATAAAAAAATGAAACATTACATACTTATTTCTATGAGGAATGTATGAATAAATTTCGAAGTTTTTTACGAATATTTCGAATTTCCTACAAACAGTTCCTGAAAATTTCAGACTGAAATATTAAGAGGAAAAATTTTATTCGTGCGATTTAATTGATATTAATTTATAAATTCGTAACTCAAAAGATTCGAACCCTCAAAAGACTGCTGACTCATCAGTTTTTAAGCATAAACTAGGAGTGCGTAAACATGTGCAG
The DNA here is from genome assembly GCA_011634705.1 of Andricus grossulariae. Taxonomy (NCBI): domain Eukaryota; kingdom Metazoa; phylum Arthropoda; class Insecta; order Hymenoptera; family Cynipidae; genus Andricus; species Andricus grossulariae. Next base: position 230,912,207 of record JAABKJ010075445.1, read on the forward strand.
CCATCGAGGCCAAACAAAATACGTATTATAAAACTTCTAGCCACTCATCCGACGAGCTCGAAGCACACATGCGAGCGCACACCCGCACCGCGCGTTTGGGCAAGCGTGTGTGCGGGCCACGTACAGGCGAACCTACTTTCCAGTTCACAGATTTGTCGGGCAAGCTCGTGAGTGCTCTGTTCGCCCAAGAACTGAGGATCTTGAATCACACATTGAACAAGTCAAAGCTGCTGACAATCAAGCAGCATATTGTTGATAAAATACGGCTGTTATCTGACGCTAGGAGGAGAATACAGAAGAGGGAGAGGCGGATCAGGGAGAATCAAAAGTTTCTCGCTGAACCGTCCCGCCAGCAAACACCCTGTTTCTGTCAAAAATCCGCCCAAGCCAAACGAGTTAGAAACTTTTTGGAGAGAGGTATACAAGATCCCGAAAACACTTAAGTTGAAAGAAGATATTGACAATATCATCCGCTTCAAGAAATTTTGCGACAACCTCATAAAATCTGGGGAGGAATGTCTATCAATCACTGCCGAAGAGGTGAAAAAAGCACTTAGAGGCACAAAGATCTTCTGCGCTGCTGGACCAGATTGTATCAAGAACTTCTGGTGGAAGAAGTTCACTTCTACAAGCCAACATTTAGCCCGCATATTCACCTCATATTTAAAGTCGGAGACGCCCACTCCGCAGTGGCTGGTGTTAGAACGCACTATACTCCTACCGAAGAAAGGCGATTTGTCCAACCCAGAGAATTACAGGCCAATAACCTGTTTGAACTCACTGTATAAGATCTTTACAGCTGTCCTAAACAACAGGATGGTTCGGCGAATTGAGACTCTATGGCGTGAGATGTATGAACAACGTCACTCAAAAAGAGGTGTAGCAGGCTGTCGAGAGAATCTGCTAATTGAGAGGTGTGTACGTAGAGACGCTGCAGCCCATTAACGCAACCTGTCAGTGGCATGTATTGACTACCGGAAAGCTTTCGATTCAAACTCTCATAGACTTATCATCTGTCTGTTGGAAAGCTTGAAGGTACATTCACACCTAGTCAGATGCATACAGAGATTGATGCCTCTTTGGAAAACTAGATTTACTATCTCATCAGGAAATTATCGTGTGACAACGAACAACGTCACCCGGCATTTTTTGCCGTATTTTAATTTTCTAGTACGGCAAATTTTGCCGGACTTGAATTTTCTAGTATGGAAAATTTTGACATGTACGAAATTTCTTTTCGCATTTCAACTTTTTGGCAGTAAGCATTGCTTCAAAAAATATTGAAAACTTTATTGGTTAACGTCTCATGACCTATCATATCTCGAAGCCTTTTACAGCTCTCCCTTCAAAAAATACTTGTTACTATCTGGTCACAGAAGACTGATTGGTCACATCTCGAACCCCTTTTCCAAGTCTCCCTTTAAAAAATACGAGTGTTAGTGACTGGTCACAGAATAGTGATCTATTAAATCTCGAACCCCTTTCCCAAGTCGCCCTTTATAAAATACGCGTGTTAGTATCTGGTCACAGGAGAGTTATCTGTCTCGAAATCTTTTCCAGTCCTCCTTTCAAAAAAATACGTGTCAATGACTGGTCACAGAAGAGTTATCGGTCACACCTTGAACCCCTTTTCCAAGTCTCGCCTTAAAAAATAGATGTGTTAGTGACTGGTCACAGAAGTGATCTGTCACATCTCGAACCCCTTTTCCAGGTGTCCCTTTAAAAAATACGCGTGTTAGTGACATTTGTGGATTTAAAGGATGCCACTATTGAATTTGAAGGTCAAAAATCAAGTTTTTTCAAAAAAGTTGAAATGCGAAAAGAAATGTCGTTAATATCAACATTTTCCGTACTAGAAAATTTCAGTCCGGCAAAATTTGCCGTACTAGAAAACGTAAATCCGGCAAAAAATGCCGGACTACAAAATTAAAATCCGGCAAAAAATGCCGGACTACAAAATTAAAATACGGGAAAAAATGCAATGAGCAATTCTTTGGTGTTCAATGTTCTTGATTATATGACACTGTGTGTATTTATAACTTAATATTCCTCATTTTATGATAAAATAGTAAAATATTCTACTATTTTTCCAAAGTAGCAATTAATGCCGCTTTGGAAAACCAGATTTACAATCTCATCTGGAAAACATCGTGTGATCACTAATAGTGTCACCTTTCATAGAGGTGTGTTTCAGGGCGACACCATGAGCCAAGGTTTACTTGAAGGACAGAAAACTTAATGGCATCCCGGAAGACCCCGAGCTTGTCGAGAAAAGCGCTATACGAAACCTTGGCGCTGGAGAGACATATACATACATGTGCGTGCCACAGAGCCGAATTCAGGACGTGACATCTATAAAGGATACTCTCCGATGCAGATACAAGCGTCTCATCCGACGGATTCGGTCTTCCGAACTGTCGGCGAGGAACAAAGTATCTGCGACGAACATGCTTGCCGTCTCGGTAGTACTCTATTAATTTGAAGTGGTTCCATGGACGAAGGACGAGCTCAGATCCCTCGATATCGGGTCCCCAAAGGTTATGCACATGAATAAAAACATGCACCTTAAATCTTCTGTTTTGTGACTTTACATCTCGTGCCGTCAAGGTGGTCGCGGAATACTGAATCTTCAATATCTTCACAACAAGATTATTCTGGGTACTGCACATATAGTCGCAAATGGACAAGACCCTCTTCTTAAAATGGTCAGAAAACACGAAGAAGTGGGCAAAGGGGCGTTTCTGTACAAAGCATCGGAACGGGCTGCTGAAACACTCGGCCTTGATTTCTATATCAGGGGTGAGCAAAATGCATCACATCTTATCCATTTCGAGTACATTTCGAGCCCGGATTAAGAAAGGACTGGATAAAAACTGCCGCGAAAAGCTCCTCGACAAAAAGATGCACGTCATCTTCTACAGAAATGTGGAGGATCTGTCTATGTCGTATGAATTAACGTTTGCTTTCCTTAAATCACCCGGATTAAAGTCGGGCACGGAGGGTTTCATTTTGGCATGTCAAGACGGTGTCATTTCCACTCTAGCATACCGTCGCCACATTTTTTGGTTCAGAAAAAAATCTTAATAATGTTGATTTTTGTATAGATATTGCAAATAGTCTCATTAACAACATGTAAAAACCTAAAGTTCTCAGACTTATATACAACTGGAAAAATAACAATTTCGTGTCTTTCATAGTAGATTCGGTTAGCTCCGAATCCCAAAAGTTATTTTTCTTGGTTCAGAAAAAAATCACAATAATGTTGATTTTTGTATAGATATTGCAAATAATCTCATTAACAACATGGAAAAAATTTAAGGTTCTCAGACTTATATATAACTGGAAAAATAACAATTTTGTTGAGTTTGCCAGTGTAGTTCATAGTAGACTCGATCAGCTCGGCATCCTAAAAGTTGTTTTTTTTTGGTTCAGCAAAAAATGTCGATAATGTCGGTTTTTGTACAGACATTGCGAATAGTCTCATTAACAACATGTAAAAAATCTAAAGTCGACAGATTGCATTGTAAGCAAATAGATAGTTCTCATAATACATCTGGTAAAATTGTACAAGAAATGAGAACACTATTTTCTACTGCTGTACACTGTGATGGGGCACCATGTGTTCAGGACTGGCCTGAGATGAAGGGACCTCGGCCGCACAGGTCAGGACAGGGGGAAGGTCAGTAAAATCTTCACAAAAAAAATGATAAACATCATTAGTACCCAGGATAGAACTCAGAATTTTCCGTTTTTCAATCATTCAGATATCGTTGTTTGAAATGCGTTTTTACGATTCGAAATTATGTTCTGAACGTTATAAAAATTTGGAGGCGCATTGTCGAAATATGAAATATTTTGTGTACGAAGTATGAACTTCAAGCATGGAAGTGATAATAAGAAAAAAGACCGTTGAAGTTAGTAAAAAAAATAAACAATATTAAATGATGTAATTGACTTATCCTAATTCTGCGTGTACTCTGTGAGAGATAGACCTTTATCATGCTCACATCTGTAGTTAGGACTCATCGCTACAAAATGGCAGCGACAACGTAGGAACAGAAAATAGTTGAATAGTTGTTAGGCGCCAGACACCTCTTCGGTGTCACTCCAAAAATGTTCACACAAAAAAAAATGCATATAACTAATCTCTTCTCACAAGTCCCTAGCTCAGGGAGAGGGATTTCGTGGGGGCGAGAAAAGCACTCCAGAATTTAGTTTTGTAAAAAATATAGTAAAACTAGGTACGTTTAATTAAATTTAGCAAATAGTGGCATACAAGGTTAAAATTTGAATTTACAAAAAAAAAAGGGGTTTAAATCCAAACCATGATTAACATTTCTTAGGTCTTCGACTTCTTCCATTCAAATTATAAAACACAAAAAATTCTGCTTAACCTACACTTAACTCTTCCTAATAAATTTCTAAGCTCATTGGGCTTCCACAATCAACATGGCGTCAGCCGGAAAATTTAGACCCATTTTAGCTATCATTACTCGCGACACATATTTCACACAAATGACAAATCTCAAGAACACAATAAAAGAAATAATCTCATGAATCCTAAAAGAAATCTGGAGAAAAATATAATGGTAACGCCTACCTCAATCCTGGTACCACAGAGTCCTTCTTATTTAGCGACGCCAACCCGGCAGAAAAATGGACTCGTCCAAGTAAAGTTTGTGGCAAAGTAACTTTCTCCTCAAAATACGTGACTCGTCGATGGCCGACACGAAACTGATCTCTCCGGCGTTCTCTAGCTCGTCAGTTCCTTCACGCTCGCGCCACAATTCTCGGCCCAGTGGGTGCTGCCCTCCCAAGCTGTCTTCCTGGGACTCTGATCGATGGAATTCGGTCCGCCATTCCGGTATGTAGAACGCCGGCCGGTGTAAGATGGCTGCCTCCGTGTATTGACAAGTGTCCTGGCATGGCCTGACAGTTACTTTAATAATCCTGGAGACTTGGATTATTAATCGTGGCTTACTTGACGTGCACAGTTGTCCGTCCGGCCATCGACGTGCACAGTTGGGCACGTGCAAAGTTGCTACGTGCACAGTTGTCCGTTACCCCACCCTGCTCTCTAAATTTGAATCAGTAAAATTTAGCTGATTATCAGTTAAATTATACTAATTGACCTAGCTAAAGTGCAATTACTGATGGCTAGTAGAAATGCACTGATTAAATTAGTAAAAATTTGATTTACCAATTGGATCAGTTATTTAGAATAGCCCAGCCGTGCAACTACTAATTGAACAGTGAAAGTTCAACTGCTGAAATTAGTTAATTTTGAGAGGTTATGTGTTTTAATTTTTTCCGGTGTCTCAGAATATGATTGTAATAAACAGTAATGTTAAATAAACCGCAAAAGGCCTTCACTACATTAATATTTTAAGAGGTTATGTTGCACATATCTTTTTCCGCCTTGATTAAAATATACTTTTTTTAAATTACAACGTCCTTTTACATTGGCAAATTGTGTTGTATAATTATTTAGTTATTCTTTGTCAATAACTCTTGATTTCCTAGTATAATTATTTCAATAAGAAACTAATTTGAGTGACAGCAGAATATTAATGTTTCATATAAAAAATGAAAGTATTCAATTTGAAGTACATAAATGCTATGGGAAACGAAAGATCATTTTATTTCGAACTCGTTATAGAAACTCTGTAATACTTTTATAGGTAGTATTACAATAGCTTTAATGAGTATAACTTTCTTATACTGCGTAGTTCTAAGTGAGGTTACAATAATCTCAAGGGTCATTTTCGAAATCGAAATTAAAATCACACCATCGTTATTGTCATTGACGAATACTAAGGAGGTAATTTTACCTATAACTATATACATATCCATATATATATATAATTTAAAACTAAAGGTCAACAACCACCGCAGGGTCCCACTGGGAGCAACTGTCATCTAAAAAATGACATCGGCTCCCAGTAACCTATATACCTATCTACCCTTCACCTATATACCCATCCACACATCACTACTTTCCAACCGAGCAATTAACGCCTACTCCGAAAGGGAAACGGCTTAATGATATAATAATAATAGGGTTATTTTTATACAACATATTTTGTTTATTTGTATTTTGTAACTATATAATACAACAATAAAATGTTATTAAATACAAAATTTTTGCATCTGCTTTAGGCAAAAGACGTAATTTGAATTAAATTTTAATTTACAAAACTTCATTCTATTTCTTCAAAGTTTCTTTAAAATTATATTCGTCACGTTTTTATGGAAATTATTTTATTTAGAAATAATACGTACAATTATTTTCAGTCAGTCATATTTTGAATAAAACAATTCACTAAATAATATTTAATAAAAACATGATGATTATAATTGTAAAGAACCTTTCAAGGTGTAGAATGAGTCCAGCAGGAAAGAAAGTATTGATACGCATTGAATTGAAAAGACTAAGACAGCCTGCAAATCCCGCTTTGCGACAATGACGGATTGGACCTTATGTGCCAATGCGTGAAAATTCGAAAAGATGCTATTTCAGTTTTAAATCTTTCTATATGCACAAATGCGGTGCAAAAGTCTGAAATCAGCAAATACATAATCAGTTGCGTCCATTTCAACGATGTATAGCGAGTTACGTTTTCATAAATAACGGCAAAGGTGGTTTATGCTATTACACCCTGCTAAAAATCCCTCTTAGAATCCTCTCAGAATCCCTAACATTTAGGAATTTAAGAATTCCTATGATTTTTCAAGGACGGTTTTTTTCCATGCTTGAAAGAGCATATAATGTTGATCTTATGATGTTTGTAAGTGGATCCTATAGGGACGTCAAAGTAAACAAAGGGGGTTTTGTCCTTGCTTACTGGGAGTTTAAAAGGTTTCTATGAGGTTTCTATGTACATGTAATGTGTATCTGAAATGTTTTTTTTTCGAAACAGGTTTTATTGGCTTAAAAATTCTCTAAAATTCCACCGCAAATTTTGATGGAAAAAAATTTGAACATTGAAATTGTTTAAACAATTTTTGTTCAAATAAATTGTTTAAAAATGCTAGATACGGAAAAACTAATAACGCCATTCGATTCTGCCGAAAAAATTACATAAAGTCCATGCATTGGACAATTATTATTCCACTCAACTTGTTACGCAGTGTAAATACAAATTCTATAACATTTAATCGTTTTTTTATACTTAGTCAACAATTGAGTCGATAAAAAAATTGCGAAATGCATATAATTGATGTAATTATATCCGTAGAATCGCATGGCACTATTATTTTTTCCGAATCTCGCTTGTTAAATAATTTGTTTAAACAATTAAAAAAAAATTTTTTCTCGAAAAGTCTTCTATTAGTTTTTATACTATTAGAAATCCAGCCGCTATGTATCTCGTAAACTACTTATTCTCATAATTCACTGTGACCAAAGATATCTTTACGGTGACTCATTCACGCGCTTTGACGCAGTTGCTATGGAAACAATGAGAAGTTGTAGAGGGCAGCACCTCGATGTAGGCGAAAAATTGTTAGCTATATATTTTCGGCATCCCCACTCCTGACCCTTGCCGCATCTAGGTAAAATATCTTTGGTTATACCAAAGATATTTTACCTAGATGCGGCAAGGGACACCAAAGATATTTTACCTAGATGCGGCAAGTGTCAGGAGTGGGGATGCCGAAAATATATACTATTTTTCACCTGTATCGAGGTGCTGCCCTCTACAACTTTACATTGTTTCCATAGCAACCGCGTCAAAGCGCGTGAATGTATCACCGTCAATGACTAGAATGCAGGGATTGGGAGCGAAATTCTGGGTGAACGCTCGATGCGTTCCAAACGTGCTCCTCCCCTGTTCAGATTTTCCCAGTGTTACGAACTAAGAGGTCCCCCCTACACATATAATCGCACGCTTAAACCCGTTGAAAAATCGCACTCGCTGGGGATTCGAACCCTACCTAAACTACTACCTAACCCGTATGTACCTAGCCGATGCCTTAGCCAATTGCGCTATGGAACCGGTTGAACGTTCGTGACAAAATCTCCGCTATGCTTTTTTGCTGAAAGAGCCAGGGTCATCTCAGAAATATATTCATTATTTTTATAGTTAAGGCATATTATGAGAAGATGGGTTTAAAAAATTGTAAGGTGCAAAAAACCGATATAAGGTGTATAACCGATTAGCATGCAAAAAATGCCCCCAAAGGGAATCCAATGTTGAGTCAGTCATTTGAAAGCATACAATCAAAAGAAAATTTGTTTCAAAATTTCAAACCGCTAGCCGCCATATGGATGAGTTAGAAGGGGTAACGTACATTTTAGTTTTTAGTCTTTTTCCCTGCTTCTATCGTTAGAAAAAATCTGAAAATATTCAAAGTCCTTCTTTCGGTCATTCTCAACGTACATGATTGTTTCGAAAAAATTTTGGCGGAAAATTCAAACTCAAACAAAATTTCAAATTTTTTTTTTTCATTTTTTCGTGTGATGAAACTCAAGTACTATCTCAGTTTTAACCACAGAATAGTCACCCAAAGAGTTATTATTGTGAATTTTTTCAAATTTTTAAATTTAGGGGATCTTAGTGTAAAAAATTAAAAACTGTAATTTTTACATATTCCAATTCCTGAGGCCCATTGATACATGAATATATTCATATAATACAGTTGTATAAGTGTATTTATACATTATTAGATACATTATATATACAAAATGTATATATGCATTGTAACAGAAAAGATAAAATGATTATTCGTGGTACTATTATTTTTGAAATCTTTTGGAAGTTTTATTTATATATCTGCTTTAGTTTCATATTGATTGAAAACTTAATCCTCGTCACTGTCCTCATTTAGTAGGTCCATTTATTACCTACTCTGAAAGTCACAGATTCACAAGCAGAAACTGTACTTCTACAACGCCTTGTTATAGCGTCAGTCTAAAAGTGTTAATGTTACAGGATTTATTGGAACTTCTAACATCAAAGTGGTATTCACTCCATAATCAGAGTGGTAAAATTGCACCAATTTTTTGTTGGTAATTTTACAATTCTAACTGGTAAGTTTTTTTATTTTTTACAGTGTGGCCATGAGTGCGACTTACCGCGGTCCTACCGGGAGCTGGTGTCATTTTTTTATGGCAGTTGCTCCCAGTGGGACCCTGCGGTGGTTGTTAACCTTATTTATATATATATGAGGAGTCAAAAAATGGCCTCTTCAAAGTATATATCATTCGACACAGACTTTCACGAAACGTATAAATCCATAAAGTCTCAGAAAAATATTTCTGGTGCCTTTCTTGAGAATCTTAAAAATCATTTATATCTCTGGCTGGTCTGAAAGATCTCAATTCTAAAATCTGAAATTTTAGCGAAGAACCTAGAACCTAATGCAGGAAAGTGAAATTTTTGTTTCTACACTTTTTAATATTTGAGAGTAATCTTTATTACAATATATATCTTTGTTGTTAGCATACCATTTTTTAACATTATTCACATAAATTATAAGACTAAAAGCTAGATCTATGCATATTCAATAGCCATCCCACACCTTTAAGCTATAGTTATTAGATTACAAAATTTCGGAATTATACCGATAATTAAGTATATATAATTACACCGGCACACAAAAAACAAGTTGTCTGCCCGGCGGACTACACCGGCATATCTACATGTTTTTGGGGTCGCTGAATGCGAATACGGGGTCCAAAATACCCAAGTTAGCTCGTATTTTTCCAAACAACGCAAAAATAGACGTAAAATCGACGAAAACAGCGATTTTTCTTGTATATTTTTACAAAAAACAAAGTATTTTCATCGACTCGGCCGAAACAATAGGTCCGCCGACGGCAGGTCAAGGGGCTGGATGCGAACCCTGTGGTAGCTTTTACCCCGTGTTTTCATCACAATTTTCCCAGTATTGAAACTCATTAAGATCGTGATTATGCAGACGCTTTTAATTCAGACATTATTAATTTTTATTGACCGTTCAACTTTTGAGATGAAACCGTTGAATCGAGAGGCTTTCTTCAAGCTAGATTTCAACTTAAAATCTCCATCCAAAGCCAAGATAATTGTTTTTTACATTGTTACCTCTTCTGATTAGAATAATATTTAAATCGAAGTACAAAAAATTACCTTTTGTGAACTACATGTTGAAATACACATGAATTTTTTCAAATTTCTGACACCAATTTTTGCACTTGTGGAGAACTTCAAAATCGACGTATTGAAAGTTGAGGGTCATTTCTCCTTTTTTCATGCATTTTCTATTACAGGAAAGACAAACAATTTTTGACAAATATCAAACTGGCATCATTTTATAAGTATAATGTTGAAGAATCTTTCTATCTTCGACTCAAAATCCTGCGATATTTTCTCGCCGAGTAATGAACCCTTCAAAGCCAGGTGTCAGGCCTTTTTGTCCCGACTTTTGGAACAGTGGGGGTTTTAAATCTCAGGTACGGCTGTAAATGATTTTATGAATATTTTGACACCGAGTTGGACTGTAATTACACCTGGCTGTGAAATTTCAGATTTTATTTAAATACAAATTCTCGCCTACTATCTAACCAAAAAATGTAGATACCTTGATTTTTGTTCAGATTATAGTGAGAATCTCAGCAGATAAAAATTCTAAAAATATAAGACAAGGAACATGTTGTAGATGAAGGTTTTGCCGATGTTTTTTTTTGGAATTGGCTTGCCTTCGGTGGCTTGACAATTGAATTAAATTTTGATTTTCTTACGCAGACCTGAAAATAAAACGCTTAAAAATATATATATATATATATATATTTATTTATTTATTTATATTATACTTGTTTGACGACGATACCGAAAATGTTGTTTGTTTTTATGTGTTTCTAATGGCTCAAAAGATCCTTATAGAAAATTACAATTTTAATTTTTTTGAAGGAAATTTTTCAGGGTTATACTCGTTCAGATCCACAGATCCTGAATTTTCAAATTAAAAATAGCTTATTTGATAATTACAAATGTTTCATTCATTCATTTTAATCTCTCGCATCTGTTAACAGTCTCAATTCTGCGTCCGAAAAGGTTCGCCTTGAGACAAGTTTACGTTGACTTGAAATCACTATGCCAAGGCCATAAAAGTAGGACATTATGTTATGTCTCGTCTCAGTTTGGAAACGCACCCAGGCATCGATGTCTTGGAGACGAACTCAAGACATCGCCAAGTCGAACTCAAGTCGAAGCATTTTTACTCGGGATGGGTCTATTTATTTGTGCTCATTTTATGAGCATTTTTGTTCCTTATAGTTATTAAATTAATTTTCTTTCTCACTGAGAAAGGTTTTTCTCCAACAAAAGAAAAAAATGGATACTTTCAACATTTTTCAAGCTTATGTTTCTGTCTTACCGAAAATCTTATTTTCAGAAAATCAGAGAGCGCACCGAAAGGTCAATCGGCGTGTTCTATTACAATGAAGAATGTAACTTTTTTGAAATCTTTCTAAGTCGATCAATTACATATCAAATGCAGAACAGTTATATTCTCAATATGAAATAAAAACCTCTTGTAAACAAGGTATATATCATATACATTACTTTTGTATTCCCAACCTTAAAAAATATGCCCGCTTCGCGGGCACATTCTCGTCGCCCGCTTCGCACGATGCTCGCTTCGCTCGCAAGTTTCAGCGCGCCTATGGCGCGCACCTGTTGGATCTCGCGCTTCGCGCTCGATAATGTAATCGCCTCGCGCTACGCGCTCGGTTCATGCTTGTATTTAGTTTGCTCAACATTCTTTGCAAGTCTTCGATTGATTCTGCTATAACAACCTTGTCATCTGCAAAAGCTAACCCACGTACCCTCACTTATATATATTAAACATATATACCATATAAATCTTTTATGTGAGAAGTTGTAGGCTCGGACTTGAGTTCCCCCCGGGCGTCTGGCAAGACGGGCAATAGATCAACACCATAGAAGTGCCTGAGACGGTAATATAACACTTTTAGAGCCGCATTGTGTCTCTCTATGTACCTGTTATGTGCATACTTTGAGCATCCACTGAGAACATGTCCAAGTGTTTCTGGCTCTTGCTTGTACGCTCGGCAGTTAATATCGCGTACAGGTATATTCATTATGCGCTCGCGGTAAACCAAGGGGTCTATAACGCTGTCTTGACAGGCAAAAAGAAATCCCTTAGTCTTCGATCTATATCCAGCAGACTTGAGAAACAGGTTAGACAGACCTATGGAGAGCTCTTCTCTACGTATGATGCCGTAGAATTTACCACGAAGGGGCTTGTCAGCATGCTCTCTTAGTAAAAGCGTATGTTCTGCTTCCTGTACACGACTTTTGAGCACCAAAGGTGTTAGTGATGCTAGACCATGTATAGTGTCGCTGGAATCAAATGGGAGGCCAAGATCCTCTGCGGCGCTATCAGCGGCACGCTATAGAAACGCTGCAACATTGAAGACTTCATGTTGATGTACGAGTCGCATAAGAGAATCTGCACTATTTAGAACTGAGCAGTTTGTAGCCAGAACCGTTCTTCGATGAAGACACTCCAAGCTTAGCAAGCTTCTATCCCCTTTATCTCAAGGTAGGTAATTTATTCGAGGTACGGAAGATCTAGGATGATGACTTCGATCGATTGTCATCATCTTGCGTGTGCTTCGGTCAAGTTGCTTCAACTCATCGACGTTCCATTTTACTGCACCAAACGTGTAGACTACCTAAAGGACCTGACTGTAGGAACTTACCAAATACGTCTTTCTCCCTATTGTATTCAAGACAAGTTAGTAACAGATAATGATGAGCATTTTCAGCTGGATGAAAACATCAATGAGCCGGCTTTCTTGAGTGTACGTCTATATTCAAGATTCCGTAATGCAACTAAGCATCAACTTTTGATAGCATATAGATTTCATATTGGAGACGATCGTAATCATGTCGAAAATGATAATGATGTAATTCTTGGATACTACTATACCTGTCAAAGCGGAGCTCGGACTCTAGTTACATGTGTACATGCAGCTGGTGTATTATGGTATCAGGAATATGCACGACATCAAGACAATATCAGATATCCTGATATCTCATTACGTCTTGCCTTGATTGGCTGGTCTGTGTGGGGTCTCAAAATCCAGATTTATACGTCCTCGTCGTGGACCCTGGAGGCTACATCTAAAATCTGTAGCGACTGAATGACAGCACTGGTAAATGCATTTATCGCAAGTACTTCATTTTATTAAATGTGATTAGAACTTTTTTCGAACGTTTGTTATAGTTATTTACAACTCTTTCAATAAGTAACCTGTATAATCGACATGCGAGCTTTACATACCAGGGATATGAGCTTGCGACAATGAAATAGAGGCAAAGACCGCAGAATTTCTCGCACTAGTGTTGAATTTCCAGGGTTAAAAAGGGAGCTACTATCCAAAAAATTCAAGTTAACCGTCAAACAAATCTCAAGAATGAAGGCCAAGGTCAAAGTCAAGGTCACTATTTTATCCCTCCCTGCAAACCCTGCACCTTTTGTCCCGACCTTTTTAGCATAAAACGCTTTTCTGACAAATTATTGAGGTTCAACCTCTAAAAATAAAACTGTTCTTATAATATAAATACCTACATTGATGGCTGTGATAGTGGCCTGTACCATAGTTTAAACCATGATTATTACAGTGCGACTCTCGTTTTTAACCTTCTACCGGTTTCTCCAACATAAACTTTATCACAACATTTACAATTAATAAGGTACACGGCTCCAGATAAATTATCAAAGCTATATTTATCCTTCTTACTTAACAAATATCGATCAAGTGTGTTATTATTTTTTAAATAAACATTGATATTAAATTTTTTTTTTAGAAAACTTCTCAATCGTTCAGAGAGACCTTGAACATAAGGCAAAGTAAGTTTATAATCAGAACTACTATAAGTATCAGACCATTTAATTTTTTTATTACTGGATGCATTATAAATTTCATGAATTCTTTCTTTAATAACATAATTTATTAGAGAATGCGGATAGTTGTTATTTGATAAAGTAATTTTTAATTAATTTAAATTATCTTCTCTGAATTTTATATTGCTTAATTTAACACATCTATCGGTTAATCCTTTAATTAAACCAATCTTATTACAGAAAGGATTATGTGAATTGCAATTCATGTTTCTACCAGACCAAGAAGGCTTTTTGAATCAATTTGTTATTGAATCACCAGTTGGTGTTTTTATAATATGCAAATCAAAAAAATTATATTATAGTCAAGATGTCGTTAACATACCTTTTGTAAAAAATAGGTGTAAAATCTAACTTTTTAAAAGCCCTTTGTTCTATATCTATTATTATCTATTATATTATTGAACGAAAAAACCATATTGTTGGAAACTATTCGGCTAGCTGTAAGAAACATATTTTTAGTTACTTTTGTTAAATTTCGATTGAGATTTAACTTTTCTTTTATGCACTCTAAAGCAATATCCAATGGAATACTATCGAACATTGCAACAAATTCTAAGGAGACTAAGGAATGTGTTGATGGTACTTTAACATTATTAAGCAAGTCTTTTAAATCCCAACTATTTTTTAAAAATGTATTGGTTTTACCTGATACAGGTTTTAAAACATTTGAGATGAATCTGCACAACTAATACCATCTCAATGTTCGAGAAATTACACATTTCGGCTGATTTTTTAAATTATGATCCAGAAACGTGGAAAGAAAGAGAGGATTTCAAGCAGGGTCTAGAGATTGTAAAGGCTCTGCCAGTTACAAATGGCTGCGCAGAACGAGGAGTAGCGTTAATGAGTGAATACAATGCACTTCTTACTAAATGCGAAGGACAAGAACAACATCTACTCCAGGTAGTAAAAAAACATAGAGAATTTTTTCCTGGTAGCGACAAGAAGTCTTTAAAACAGTCCTTCGAAGAATTTATATTTCGCCAAGTCTCCTGAACTGATGTACATACGTAATTTGTAATTACTAATTAATACATTTATATTAAGCATTAATTATTTGTGATATGATTTATTCTTAACCATTCCTTTTATATTGAGCGATTTATCAATAATTTAATTCTGAAAAAATTTTATTGACAATAATATACTTTCATTATTATTTAATATTTTTTACATTAAATAAATAAATATTTTATATTTTGAAATATATTTTCAATAATATTCAACATTTATTAACAATAAATAAATGAATATTAAATATTTAATAATATATTTTCAACAATATTTAACATTTATTAACAATTCATGAGTAAATAATAAATATTTTCAAATATGTTAATATATTTCCAATAACATTTATTATTTATTAGCAATTAACAAATGAATAGTAAATACTTTCAATCATATTTCATATTTAACAACAATTAATAGTTAAATATTTTTTTATTATTTATTAGCAATTTATAAATAAAAATTAAATATTTTAATATATATTTTTAATAGTATTTAATATTTATTAACAGTTTATAAATAAATATTATATATTTTAAAATGGAAATATATCAAAAGTTTTTCATATTTCTCATTATTCATTCTTTTCTAAAACTTTGCAGAGTTTTGAACAAATAATTTAAATTGGTTGAGTAATTTTTTGTTTGTTTTTCAGGCACTGAGTGAACTAGAAGCACAAATGTAAAATCGGATTGACAAATTGTACTAATATGGACTCACACTAAAACCTTCTATCAAGAAGTCATCAAGACGTTTAGATCTCCCCCTTTCATACTTTTCCTCGCTTCTCCCGATACATTCTCCTACTTTCTGTTTCCTTACTTCACCATTCCCATCCTCTCGTTTCCCCTCTACTCCTTTCTCCTGCCACCATTTCCTTACCCGTCTTTCCCCCTATTCTTTCTCCTCTCCCACTTATTTCTCCTAAGGTCACCTCCTTAAAAAACATTACGACGAACAACGGGCTACGAAACACTAAAAAGGCATGTTCTCAATTTGAAATTAAAATGAGTACCAACGTTACAATTTTCCACAAATCCTACGCGATGTTATATATGCTCTAAAATAATTAAATTTCAAAGTAATGGTAAGTATTGGTAATGATTCTTCTGTGGCTAGTATCAAACAAAACGCTAGGGACTCTTCTTTAGAAAATGAGGAGATGAAACAAGTTAATGTCGACCCACAGTTTCCTGAGGATTCTATGTTACATAGAATAGCCATCAAATTAATTTTCATTTGTTATGCTGATCCGACTATAACACTGTTGAATCTTTAAAAATTTTAATTTCGTCGTAACACCGGATGATAAACGTTATCACAATAGGCAGCTACTTATATGATCTGTCGCAATTACTTAACTATACATGACCAGTGATAAATGAGCGGCCGTCGATAAGGAAGTAAGCGCGAGCTAATTAGCAATGTAATGCCATGAGCATATCGACCTACCTAACCATCGGCAATACAGAGATTCTCAGGTAATTGACTTAACATAGAACTACATATTATACACATACACGGTAGAGCTGGTTGAAGGGATCGGTGATGCGTGATGTGTCGGATTAGTTGGTGGAAAGACATGACGGGGGATGACAGTTGCTCCCAGTGGGACCCTGCGGTGGTTGTTAACCTTTAGTTTTTAATTATATATATATATATATACATGCTTACATACATACATACATACATATGCTAGAATTTCCGTTTCATGATTGTTGTGTAATATAATCCGTTTATATTTTAATAATAATTACATAAGAGACTGAATGATTTGCATAATATATTGTTCAAAATTGCAGTGTCATTAACAAATTATAATTTTGGTGTGAATTTCGCTATTTTGAATAACGTAACATAAACCACAACCGAGTAAATATATTGTTACGTTTATAACAAAATATCACAGAACAGAAACAAGAAAAAATAACGAAAATTTTTTATTCACTTCGACCTAATGCAAATTTGTTTAACTTCAAACGATTTACATATCTGAAATTTTACATTCATTGACAATGAAATGTTCCTTTAATTTTTAGCACTTGAAGTTGACATGATGTGATTGGGAAAGTTTACATTTAAAAAAATTTCAACCACTAAGCCTTTATAGTTAAAATGAAAAAATTGCAGAATTGTGAAATTGTTCAATTTTGGACACTCACATTTTTAATTTCAAGCCCTTCAAATTGTGAAGCTGCACATTTTTCTTATTTTATTTTTACGCATACTACGTCTAAATTTTAGTGCTCTAAAATTATACTATTTCAAGACTAAGAATGCTTTGAATTTGAAACGGGTTGTAGTTAAAAGTGTTAAATTGTGAACAGTTTGATTTATATGATTGACATTTTTTTAACATTATATACATTTGAAGGGTTGCAGTACAGAACCAGAAAATCAACATTTTTCCGAAAATGGGCTTATTGCATTAAAAATTCTTAGAAAATCTAATACATATTTTATTAAAAGGATTTGTTCGAAATCTCATTTTTAATGTAGTAAAATAAAAATATTGGTGATTCAAACCCAGATAGCTTCTTTTTTCAAAGAAAGATATAGGAATTTCAAATATGTACAAATTTTTCTTTTTCAAATATAAATTCGAAAAAAAGTTTTTTTGCACTATGGTGGTATTATTAGTGATTTTAGAGCATATACTTTAGTATGCAAGAATAAAAAAAAAATTAGTGGATGACCCTATTATTTAGACAATTTTCATAACCAAATTTAGGGTAAGGCTATTTTTAACTTTTCGATGACTCTTTTCTACGATATTTTGTACAATGTTTTTTGAAATTTCCAATAATTATTAATTATTTAAACAATTTTCAAAAACAAATTAGGAGCTTGCCCTTTTTTCAACGAATAGGACCAATTAGTTTAGGGTTTCAAGAAATAATGTATTTTCAATAACTCTTTTCTACGATACTTTGCAAACATACAATAATTATTAATGATTTGATCAATTTTTACAAGCACAATTTTTGACGGAGTCAACTAAGAATGTCTTTCCCATTACTCTTTTCTATGTTGTTTCGTAAATTTACAAGAATTATTAATTATTTAACCAATTTCCATTGAAAAATTCAGAGTTATTCTGAGATACTGCTTAAATTCTTAATTATTCTTATTCGATAAACAATTTTGACAAACAAATTGAGAGCTTAGGTATTTTTAAAAGAATATGCTCAATTTGTTTAAGTTGTCAACTAAGAATGTATTTTCGATTACTTTTTTGTACATTACCTCACGAATTTATAATAATTATTAATCATTTAAACAGTTTTCATGAACATATTCAGAGTTGGCCTTTTTTCAACCAATAGGATCAATTAGTTTAGGGCATCAAGAAATAATGTATTCACAATGGTTTAAGGAATCAAATGGCACTATATGGCGTAATCAACCAAAAAACCAATGTCTACACTTTTATCTCCTTCTTTATTCCTCTTAACCAATACACACAATTTTAAGACACTTTTGTGATCGCACTAGAAGAGGTTTCTAGCCGAGTCAGGAGTTGGAATATGTGAAAATTACAGTTTTTAATTTTTTACACTAAGATCCCCTGAATTTAAAAATCTGAAAAAGTTTACAATAATCGCTCTTTGGCTAACTATTCTATGGTGAAAAACTGAGATAGTACTTGAGTTTCATCACACTATAAAATACGAAAAAAAATTTTCAACTTTTTCTGAGTTTGAATTTTCTACCAAAATTTTTTCGAAACAATCATGCACGCTGAAAATGACCAAAAGAAGTACTGTGAATATTTTCAAATTTTTCCTAAAGATAGAAAGAGAGAAAAAGACAAAAAACTAAAATGTATGTTACCCCCACTAACTCATCCAATATGGCGGCCAACGGTTTGAAATGTTGGAAGCAATTTTTTTTTATTGTATGCTTTTAAATGGCTGACTCAACATTGGATTCCCTTTGGGGGCATTTTTTCCATGCTTACCGGTTATACCCTTTTTTGCACCTTACAATTCCTTAAACCCATCTTCTCATAATATGCCTTAAGTAAAAAAATAATGAATATATTTTTGAGATCACCCTGGCTTTTTCAACAAAAAAGCATACCCGTGATTTTGTCACGAACGTTCAAGTGGCTCCATAGCGCAATTGGCTAAGGCATCGGCTAGGTACATACGGATTAGGTAGTTCAGGTAGGGTTTGAATCCCCAGCGAGTGCGATTTTTCAACGGGTTTAAGCATGCGATTATATGTGCATGGGACCGTGTGTGAAATTGGATTATTTAAAATATAAACTAAGTGCAGTAATAATACAAAGAACATTTTTTTGTCACATATCGTTGTAACGCTGTTACGGAATTGATATACATGTCATGTCATATAACATATGTCATGTGTTCACGTGTCACGTGTCATCTCACGTGTCATGTCATGTGTCATGTCATATGTCATGTCATGTGTCATGTCATGTGTCATGTCATGTGTCATGTCATGTGTCATAGCCATCTATCGGATATCAAAGAACTAAAAAGGAACCCTCAAAAAGAGTTCTATTGGAGTCTCAGTTCTAAATGATACCAACTTTCACTTAAGCCGCAACATTAACGAACCCTCAGTTTTTTCTGTGTTGTTTTAAAATCATAAAAATTCTACATTATTACGCATATCCATTAAACTTTCCTAACATATTTTCAATTATCCATAAGACCATATTAGTGCCATTCGGTTCAGTGTGAGGGCCATCCATATTCCACGTAGACAGTTATTGGTGGTGGTGGAGGGGGGGGGGGGTCCAAGGGCCACGATTGTTCACGAGGGGTGCCGGGGATTATAGTAGCTAAAATCCATGTGGACGCATGTTCTCCTGCATCTGTGGATTTCTTTGAGGAAAAAACATAATAAAATAGAAAATTTTAACTACTTTTTGTTTGGACTTCATTCCTTGTATCCATGGAGAATAGACACAAGGAGACCAAAGTCCTGTACATTGACTTCATGAAAAATGAGCATGTTTTTTCGCGAAGTACACGTGCCTGAACTTCCCGTGCGTAGTGCTAGTATGAAGATATGTACAAATATTGCCGTACAAATATTTGTACATATGTTCATACTAGTACCACACATGGGAAGTTCAGGCGTATGTACAGTAGTGTGCGAAAGTTATGGGCCACATTGTTTTTCTGAACTATTTCCTAAAAGGCTATCTTAAGAAAAAATATATTAATAAACAGACATTCCTAGGTCAATATGCCGAGACATACAAATTATCAAATTCAAGAAGCCGTGATAAACCTTTCTGAAAAAGGAAAGACATCTCGTGAAATTGCCGCTTTATTAAAAATTGGTAGACTAGAAAAAAATTGGTGGACTAGAATAATCGATAAATTTACTACTACCAAGTGCCTATCGGACCTCCCACGATCTGGTAGACCACGGAAAACGACCGTACGTGTTGATAATACTTTAATTTCAAGAAGCAAAAAGATCGGAAATCTGTTATTCGAGGAGCAAAGAAATTCGGTACTTTAATTTGCAGCAGTGAAAAAATAGCGAATCTACCATTCGTGTAGCAGAATAACCTAGAACTTTGAATTCGAGTAGCAAAAAAATCTAGTACTTTAATTTTGAGGAGCAAACAATCAGGAATCTATTATTCGTGTGCCAGAGTTATCTATATATTCGAATTCGAATAGCGAAAAATTCGGTACTTCAATTTCAAGGAGCAACAAATCGGAAATCTGTTATTCGAGCAGCAGAATAATTTAGTATCTTCGAGAAGAAAGAAATCCGGTGCTTTATTTTCGAGAAGCAAAAAAATCGGGAATCTGTTATTCGTGTGGCAGATTAATCTATAAATTCGAATTTAAGTAGCAAAAAAATAAGGTACTTTAATTTCAAGAAGCAAAAAATTCGGAAATCTGTTATTCGAGAAGCAAAGAAATTCGGTACTTTAATTTGCAGGAGTGGAAAAATAGCGAATCTACTATTCGTGTAGCAGAATAAACTAGAACTTGGAATTCGAGTAGCAAAAAAATCTAGTACTTTAATTTCGAGGAGCAAACAATCGAGAATCTATTATTCGTGTGCCCGATTAATCTATATATTCGAATTCGAATAGCAAAAAATTCGGTACTTCAATTTCAAGGAGCGAAAAAATCGTAAATCTGTTATTCGAGCAGCAGAATAATTTAGTATCTTCGAAAAGAAAGAAATCCAGCGCTTTATTTTCGAGGAGCAAAAAAATCGGGAATCTGTTATTCGTGTAGCAGATTAATCTATAAATTCGAATTTGAGTAGCAAAAAAATAAGGTACTTTAATTTCGAGAAGCAAAAAAATCGGAATTCTGTTATTCGAGAAGCAAAGAAATTCGGTACTTTAATTTGCAGGAGTGAAAAATAGCGAATCTACTATTCGTGTAACTCAGGGCCCTCACATGCAGGGGACAACTCCGGATCCTCAACCTCAGATTTTATCAATTTTGCAATTGATAAAATCTCCATGGAGTATCTAATTATTTATTATTTTTATTAATTAATTATTATTTTTCATTTTTAAGCAAAAAACCAAGCCATTACGTTCAACTCTTTTTTTTAACTTTCAGGTATTTTTTTATTTTGTGCAATTTTGTGATTAATAAAATCCTAATTAAATATCTCATTATCAATTACGTTTGATGATTAATTATTATTTTTCATTTTTTGGTAAACAAATCAATCCATTATGTTCAACTTTTTTTTTCTTAAATTTCAGGTATTTTTTTATTTTTTGCATTTCGAGCACAAATTTAAAAATGGTAAAACTTTTAGTACTTCCAATTCGGAACATAATAATAAATTATCTATGTTCAGTGATTGGAATATCATCCACACTGTGAAATTTTCTTAAACCTTTGTTATCAATAATTAAGTCAATTCATGTACGAATGTGTTATTTTGGTCATACGGAGCGTATGACCAAAATAACACATTCGTACATGAATTTACTTCATTACAATAATAAATTGTTTAAAAAATGATTTCTGTTAAATTTAGTTAATTATTATCTCGATCTAACTGAAAGCTGAAATGATGACCCCAAAGAATACTGCCATCCTGATGAAGAAACTGTATAACTGCATTTTAGACGAACCGAGATATTCAATAAAACGCGTTTGCATCTGTACCTTTTCACGTATGAGAGTTTTTGAAAAAAAAACTACTGTTCTTGGGTAAATCGGGCATGCTCTATTCATTAAAACAAAACAAAATAGCGAATTCTAATTATTTATATGCAAAACTGCAGATATGCTAGATTCTAATGCACAAAAGTCGCCGAGAATCCTTACTAATAAACGCATCTGCGCAGATGTGCTGCCGAAAACAGGAATCAGCCCTCAAGCACCATTTAATTATTGATTTGTATCTTTTTTGTTAAATTTTAAGTGTAATTGAGAAAGTTTGTCGGTTATCAGTTTTTGTCATTTTTGAACCGTATTAAATTAATTCATGTTAAGTAAGTTGAAACACTTTTTACGCTATTATGATTTGATTCTAACTAAAAAAATTTTAATTTTGCTATTTTCTAAGAGGGGGAAGTAGAACGTGGAAAGTTTTTCGGTATCAGCCCTTTCGTTTACTGCAAAAGGATCGCTGATGGTCAATACAAAGAAGGGGCAACGGATTTAACAATAAAATCCTAGAAGAAGATGGTGATGTTGTCTTTTCAAATCTCAAGAAATGATCCAAGGCAAGTGTCACCCTAGCCAATTATTTCAACCAGAGGATCTTTCTTCTTCGTTGCAGGAAAGAACGTGTCCCCCCGAAACATCTGAATCTACACGCGTTTCAATCGATCAGGTTCGATAATAACTCCGTTGTACGAAGGTATGCGTCTGATATACATAAATTAAAAATTTCCACTTTGAATGATGAGATTAGAGATATTTGTATAAAATGTGAATTAGTCAAGTTGCGCCTAATCGTAGAAAAAAGTCTCACACGTGATAAATATGAACCTTTTTTGAATTTGAATCAAAGAAAGGGAAAACAGTTTTCGAATCACACAAAAAAGTCTGTGAATTCAAATTTGATAGTCTCATGAAAAAAGGGAACAATTACTCAAATAATTATCAATCAAAAATAAATAATTCAGAATTCAATATAAATTATACAAATGCCAATTGCAACATTTCTACTAAAGGAAAAAGTAAATTTTTGAACTTAACCAACACACAAATTCCTGAATTCGTGGTGAGAACAGCCGGTTTGGGACAAAAGGTCGATTTTCCAATTCCCATTTACAAATTACCGATCAAACATCTTATTGCTGATTTTGAATCCAGTATAAAAAGCATACAAGAAACTGTAAACTGACCCTTGACACATGGTAACCCTTTATTCTCAAAATCAGTCGCGGGCGTGCTTGAGAAGAGGAAGGTCGGGTCTCCCAGAATTCATGAATGAAACAAAATATAAAATGCTAAAGTTTGATTATTTGTAACAGTGTAACCTAAAAATCGAAAAGAAAATATAAAATGTTGGAGTGTACTTTGCCAAATGAGTAGATCATACCAATTTATATTTGTGAATTGATTTTAGTACTTCGAATGGAATTAATTGATTAATTAAGAAAGGGATTGATTTCATGGTTTCCACTGAATTTTATAATGAATAATGTTTGAATATTTTTTTAATTAATTCAGAGTGATTTGAATTTCAAATTGTTATTCTTTTTGAATTCGAGGGAATTCTCGATTGATTTTAGTGGTTCGAAAGAAGTTTCAGAGCTTTTTTTTCCTCTCATAAAAATCATGGCATTTTTAGGACTTTCTGACGGGTTCCAGAGAATTATTTAACGGTTATTACTGAATTTTATAATGATGTTCAAATATTTTTCCAATCAATTTATAGTGATTTGAATTGAAATTGTTATTCTCTTTGAATTCAAGGGAATTCTCGATCGATTTTAATGGTTAGAAATAATTTTCCAAGCTTTTTTCCTCTCATAAAAATCATGGCATTTCAAGACTTTTTGATTGGTTACAGGCATTAATTTATTGGTGCAATTTATATAAAAAAAAGAGTTTTTTGCTCCTTGCCTAGAAGTAGGCCAGAAATTGGCAGATGGGAACATTTGACCTCCTAGCTATTACAACGCTGCTGAAGACTGGTGACCTTCTCAGCATAAAACATTGACCAATTGCGACTCTCGATTTCCTTTCCTTGCCCCCCCCCCCATGATTTTCGACTCACAAAACAAAATACACGCATAAAGGTGGTAGTTGGGTGTACAATCTAAACCATGAATAATACAAACAATAAAATAATTTAGTATGTAACTAATGAATTTTCTACTGCTTCAATAGCTTATATAATCTATTCCATGGTCGTTATCTCTAAGGTTAAAGGCATCAAGCTAGTCCTTCTGAGGTATTTACATTTGATAAGAGTAAGTTAGATGAAAAGTTCAGTATTTCGAAACACAAGTATCATTTCCTATTTGATTTTCAATAAATTTCACAAAAACTCTCAAAGATATTTTGTCCTCACAAAAATATGTATATTAATGTTATTAATATTATTTGGTTTTCCTAAAACTTAAGATATGATCCAGTTAAGTTTTTTCTAAATATGTTCACCAGATTTCAAGATTTCGAAGGTTCAAAGTGTTTTTAATAGGTTGCCCGGCGGACTACACCGGCATATCTATATGTTTTTCGGGTCGCTGGATCCGAATCCAGGGTCCAAATACCCAAGTTAGCTCGTATTTTTCCAAAAAACGCAAAAGTAGACGCAAAATCGACGAACACAGCGATTTTTCTTGTATATTTTTACAAAAAACAAAGTATTTTCATGACCGGTGGACTTAACCAACATATTTATATGTTTTGGGACCGCTGAATCCGAATCCGAGGTCCAAATATCTATGTCAGCTCTATTTTTCCAAAAAAACGCAAAAATAGACGTAAAATCGACGAAAGCAGCGATTTTTCTTGTATGCTTTCACAAAGAAAATATCTTTATGCGCGGTGGACTTAACCAGCATATCTATATGTTTTTGGGGTCAGTGAATCCGAATCCGGGGTCCAAATAACCCAGTTGGCTCATATTTTTCCGAAAAACGCAAAAATAGACGTATCAATCGAACTATAAACTCTGAAATTAAAACACATCATGTGTTTTAAGCGCTGTTTCAATTCCAATTCATTCACTTCCACCATAGCGCATGATTGCGTGGGCGATCCTGATGCATTTTGCTACATATGTGGTAAATTTGAATTTTTAGTTGAAACTTTGTATTTTGTGGTAGAATATTAATCTTCTTGATGACTAATTCACCTTTTTGGTTGAAAACTCAACTATTAGGTTGAAAATTCTATTAAAAATGAAAATATTTGGTTGAAAATTCATGTATTTTGTTAAAAATTATTATTTTTTAGTCGCAAATTAATGCTTTTATTGAAAAATAATTTTCCTTTGGTTGAAAATGAGTGTTTTTATTGAAAATTAATTTTTTTAACTAAAAATTTAACTACATTTTTTGTCGATATTTTGTTACAGATATTTAATCTTTTTCTTACACAATTCATTTGTTTGGTTGAAAATTTAACTATTTCGTTGAAAATTTATTTCATTCGCTTAAAAACATATTTCTCTGACTGATAATTAAACTATTCTATTTTTTGTAGAAAATTGATCTTTCTTATTTGAAAATTTATCTATTTTGTTGAAAATTTGTCCTTTTTGGTAGAAAATTAAACATTTTAGTTAAAAATTAGAATATTTGGTTAAAAATTCATGTATTTTGTTAAAAATTTATCTTTTTTGATAGAAAATTAACCTTTTTGGGTGAAAATTCAGGTATTTTGTTAAAAATTATTCTCTTTTGGTAGAAAATTAGTTTTTTTAAACTGAAAATTAATTTTTTTAAACTTAAAATTGATTCATGTTTCATTCTTCAGTTGAAAATTCAACTATTTTGTTGAAAATTCGTGTATTTTATTAAAAATTGATCTTTTTTGGTAGAAAATTAATCTTTTTGGTTCAAAAGTAGTTTTTTTTTTTTTAAATTAAATTTTTAACTGAAAATTTAAATATATCATGTTTGTTTAAAAATTACTCTTCTTCAATTGAAAATTTAATTAATTGTTTAAAAATTTCTGTATTTTGTTGAAACTTTGTATTTTGTGGTAGAATATTAATCTTCTTGATGACTAATTCACCTTTTTGGTTGAAAACTCAACTATAGAAGACTTGAATCTCTTCTTGGCTAGGCGGATTTTTAACGGCACGTGACGTTTCATTGAACAGGCGGGAAGGATGAATTGAAAAGGTGGAATTTTCCTGAATCCATTTTACTCGCCGTTGAAGGCGCTGTTTCGCTGTTGAAAGAGATCTCATTTTTTGCGTCCAGTGCTGCTTGATGGTCCACAGTTTACACTTGTTCAGCGTGCGATTTTCCTCATGTTGGCATTATCGGCTATCTGTGAAGGTTGTCTTGCTGGAACGGGTGGTATGTTCGCTGGAGAAAGTTGCTCTTCTTCTTGCCGATAAAGAGCTTGGCATTTGTTTTTGCGCAAAAAGGATACCTGACCTCTTAAATACTGATGCGTTTTATGAGCATATTCCGAATGCATTCCGACCCAACGTTCATGTAACCTCTGCATGAATCCTCTTTGCGCCGATGAGCGTCTTTGCCAACAGGTAAGGATGACCCTCCTGAGTTGGGCCGACCAGTTAAATCTATGTTCTCCCGTTTGTCTGGGGCCATTGCCTGGTCGTCGCCTCGGTTCGGTCCTATGGCCACTCCCGACTGAATCATGGCCTCCATCCGAGAGAGGCCTATACTGGTGACATAACCGCATAATTCGTTGCGTTGGAAAGTTAGCCCAATGCAACGGGCTGACTACAAGAGCCGTAACACTCGGGCGATGTGGTCGCCACATCCCTTATTTTATTATTATATATTTTATGTTTTATAGTTTTTATGATATATATATATATATATAGAATGTGAATGACATCGTCTTTACATGCCAAAATGAAAGCCTCCGTGCCCGACTTCAACCCGGGTGATTTAAAGAAAGCAAATGTTAGCTCATACGACATCGATAGATCCTCCACATTTCTCTGGAAGATGCCGTGCATCTTCTTGTCGAGGAGCTGTTCGCGGAAGTTTTTCTCCTGTGCTTTCTTAATCTGGGCCTTCTTCCTAATATTCGCTCAACTACAGGGTGTACTAACGGAGTTCTAGCTGAAATACCCTCACAAACAATGACCTCACCATTCGATGTGCAACTACCTCGTCGTAAATTGGTCTAATAGCTCGCCTTCTGGAATCAAACTTAACCTTTGAGTGCCAGAACCACGAAATTTTGAGTTCCACCAAAAACGGGCCTAGCAGACCCGAGAAAACTTCAAACTGAAATATCTTCAGTTTAAAAAAACTCAGCTCCATTTTTTTTTAATTGTAGCCCAGAGTCTCACAAAAATGAATCCTGTAGAAATAGATAAGAAAACTAATTGTGTATAATAAATATTTTGCATAGAATCAGAAAACTTTTTGGAAAGCTGAAGAAAACATCCGGGTCCGTGGGAACCTTTCTAGCACTTGAGGTTTAAGGAAGAATCTCGACGAAAGGTTACGCGCGAATTGCCCCTGCAAAATGGTGCAAAACAAATTATCATTCTGAAAATTCTCCCATTAAATTATGAGACCTTAGGCTCGTGACACAGAGAAGGCATTTTATGCTTGCTAGTTTCACCCTTTTATTTAAACCTTCCGAGTTTCCGAACCGAGAACATGAAGATTCGATGGTATAATTTCTCTCTCTGCGAGCGGCAGCTGAATGCACACGTTCTTCTAGGCTGTTTATTAGTATATCAAAAATCTGTGTAAACTCCGCGGAGGTATTTACGATTTTCTTAGAGTTTCCGGAGTTAACTTGGTCTGGTCCATTATAATTTCGACTCCTCAGCAACTCAAGTTTCGAACGCGCGATTGCTAGCTCCACTCTTTTGTCAACCATTGTTTCGCCACGTCGCCTATTTTTTATTATTATTATTATTTCATCATTATATACAATTATATTATATTATTATATATATTATTTATTATATTGTATCATTGAATTAATATTATATATGTTACATTATATTACTGTATAATTTGTCAATTAATCATTTTCAGTTGAAACTTGAATTACTTCGTTGAAAATCCGTATTATTCGGTATAAAATAATTCTTGTTCTTTAAAAATGTACATTTTATATTGAAAATTTCACTATTTTGTCAAAAGTTAATCTACTTTCTTTAAAAAAGTGAACCATTTTTTTTTAAATATCCTTTTTTTTCGACAAGTCAACCCTTTCGTCGAGCATAAATTCATCTCTTTTCTTTAACAGCATTCTACTTTGAAGAAAATTGTACAATTTGGTTAAAAATTCAATCTTTTATGAGGAATCTTGACTCTACTTGAAAATTCATCTATTCGCTTCAAAATTTTACTATTTTGTTGAAAAATCATTACTTTTGTTTGAAAATTTATTTTTTCTAACTGAAAAATTGACTCTCCCACTGCAAGATTTGCAACTGCACTTGGAAAATCATGTCACTGGCTGTAAATTTGAGTATTATGATAAAAATTCTGTGCCTTTGTCGAAATTTTATTTTTTAACTGAAAATTCAACTATTGCACGTATATCGTGAAACGTTCATCTTTCTTCATTGCAAATTGATCTATTTTGTAAAATTGCTTCTTTTTTAGTAGGAAATTCATGCTTCTTACTTGAAAATTCATCTCTTCGATTGAAAAGTTAACTGTTTTGTTGAAACTGTAACCTCATTCAACTGTTTGGTTGATAATTCGTATATTTTATTGAAAATATGTCTTTCTTCGTTCAAAAGTAATACTCTTCTTGCTTAACAATTAAAAAGTTTGGTTTAAAATTCATTTATTTTCTTTCAAATTCGTGTTCTTCGTTTAAAAGTTGAAATATTCAGTTGGAAAATCATGTATTCTTTTGCGTTCAAAATTCCTCTATTTCTTTGACCTAAATTCATCTGTTTTGGTTAAAAATATTGTATTGTGTTGAAAATTTAACAATTTGGTTAATAACTTATTTTCTTGATTTTTTTCAAGTTTTCAAAGATTTCAGAACATTTCAAAGGTTTTAAACAATTTCGAAGGTTTTAAGAAATTTGAGAATATTTTAAAAGATTTCAGTGATTTGAAACTAACACAAACGTTTTCACAAACAAAGATTAAAGAAATATTTCCCAAAAATTTCATAAAGATTTCAAAAAATTTCAAAAGATTTCAAAGATTTCAAGGATTTTAAAGATTTTACAAAAATCTAAAAAACATTTCAACTGATTTCACAAAGATTTCAAACATTTTTAGAATTTCAAAGATTTTACGAAAATCTTAAAAGATTTCAAAAGATTTCACAAAGATTTCAAATATTCTAGTGATTTTAAATAAACAGAAAAGATGTGGAAAAGATTTCACAATTATTTCAAAGAATTTATGAGGATGTTGAAAGATTAAAAAAATTTTAATATTTTTTTAAGTTTTCAAAGATTTCAGAACATTTCGAAGGTTTTAAACAATTTCAAAAGATTTTACATTTGAGAAGTTTTCAAAAGATTTCAATGATTTCAAACGAACACAAAAGATTTCACAAATATTTCAAATATTTCGAAATATTTGAAAACATTTCCCAAAGATTTCAAACATTTTTAGAATTTCAAATATTTTACCAAAATTCTACAAAAATTGAAAAAGATTACACGAAGATTTCAAACATTCCAGTGATTTCAAATAAATAGAAAAGTTGTAGAAAAGATTTCACAAGTATTTCAAAGAATTTATGAGGATTTTAAAGGATTTCAAAAGATTTCATAAAGATTTCAGATATTCTGGTGATTTCAAGTTAATACAAAAGATGAAGGAAAGATTTCACAAGTATTTTAAAGAATTTATGAGGCTGTTGAAAGATTTCCAGAATTTAAATTTTTTTCAAGTTTTCAAAGATTTCAGAACATTTCAAAGGTTTTAAACAATTTCGAAGGTTTTAAGAAATTTGAGAAAGGAGAAAGAAGGCTCAAGAAAGATTGGAGAAGAAGAATGTGGTTATTTGATAAGCTCGTACGACCGGTATTAGGTTATGAAGTAAAGATATGGGGATGGAAGCAAAGGAAAAAGATTAAGAGTTTACAAGGAAGGTATATAAATTGAACGCTAGAAGTAGACTGGACAACGCCTGGATATATGAATATATGGATATATGGTACTGGGAAAAGGAAGAGATCAGAAAGTACAGAATATGTGAATGGAAGGAGGAAACATGGTAGCATGTATGAGAAGGATGTAGGTGAGGAATGGAAGATAAGGGAAGGTGGCAAGAGAATGTGGTGAAGATTTTAGAGGAGAAGCGAATAAGTGACGAGTCTGTGAAGCAGTTGGAGGGGGCGAGACGGGCGAATGTGAAAGAATGAAAGTAAAAAAATCGTAAAATGAAAAATGAGAGTGAGATAGAGGGGAAGTATAAGTTAAGGAAAAAGGAAAGGGAAGACGCCTACATCAGAAGCGTAAAGATCTGTAAGTAGTTATTATGTAGTAATATAAGTAGATTAGGATGCGCTCGCTCTCACTCGCTCGCGCTCTCTCTTTCACACTTTCGTTCGCTCACTAACTTTTTCGATAGTAAAACTGCGATATATTCATATAGAGGTAAGGAGATAGATATAAGAATTGATGTTAATAGTTGTAAATACTTGTAAATAGTAGGGATAATATAATAGAAAGTTTGTAGATCGCCTTGTAAGAAACGTAGGTCATGTAAACCCTTAGGGGACACATTATGAATAAAGAAGAAGTTACTGAAATTTTCACATTTTTACAATTTTAGGTAGATTTATAAATTAACGAAAGTTTATATTTTTGTTCAAATTTACGGAAATTCAGATTATTTAAAAATTCCCAAAAATTTACCAAATTTCTGGGAATTTTCAGTGAATTATGGTAAATGATTATGGAGTAAATAGTTGGCCATGTTAATTTTCGCTCGTTTTCCCTTCGCAGTAACATGCAAGTATATTCCACGAAAAAACTCTTGGTTGCCATTATTGGTTTTGTCGAATATTGCAAAAACGTCACCATTGGGGGTTGATAATACAATTTGTTCTTTAGTCGGAACAGGAAATAGGAAACGATTTTTGTTTTTGATTACAATTGGTATATCCGGAGAAAAAGTATATCTTCGAAGTTCGAATGTCCTATTCAGATTCTTGCGAGGAACCAGTCGAATAAATTTAAGATCTTCAGGTAGAAATCCAAGTATGCGAGACGATGAATGTGTGGCAGGAGGATATTTGGATCTGACGCGTAGCGGTGGCTCGGCAGGCGCAGGAGACCGGGCAGGAGAGTGAGCTCTGGCAGACGGAAAAGACCTTCCGGGAGAAGGTCTTTCAGGAGGAGAAGCAGAAGGACCGTAACGAGGAACGCCAGGAATAGGGGCGCCATTGGGCAAACACTCGAACTGGAAACTTAACTCTGCAACCAGAAACAGAGGATTAATTTTTTCCATAGTCAATGTCGTTGTCAAAATAGGCGTTCACTGTTTGCAGCGTTGCTATCCAATTATGCTCATCTCGTAGGAGTCCACGTGGAATCAGAAATTCCACGTGCTGTTTTGCGTGGCATTCCACGGGGTTTCTATGTGGAAATCGTGCTAGATTTCCAAGTCAAAGAACCTTTAGACTGAAACTTTAGCTATTCGATTATAGGTTGAATTTTTTTTTTAATGGAACTATGTGGTTAAAAATTGATCAATTCTGTTAAAAATCTGACTTTTTCGTGAAAGAAATCAATTCTCGTGTTTAAAAAGTCATATTTTCATTGAAGATTCATTATTTTGGTTCTAAATTTTTCCAAAATCAAAATTACCTATTCTATTTTTGGCTTTGTAAATGTATCTTCTCTAGCTGAGAATTTAACTACGTGCATAAAAAAAAATATCGGAAATGAATTTTTTAAACAAATTTTGTATGAAATATTTTCCAAAACCACAAAAACTTTATGGGCTTCAATAAAAACTGCTACTCTATTACGGCAAAAATATCGGAAATGAATTTTTGAAAAAAAATTATCATGAAAATTTTTCAAAAACTACAAAGCGTTATGGGCTTCAATAAAAACTGCTAATCTCTAACGGCAAAAATATCGGAATTGAATTTTTGAAAAAAAAATTTCCTGACAATTTTTCCAAAAACACAAAAACGTCATGGGCTTCAATAAAAACTAGTAATCTATTACGGCAAAAATATTGGAAATAAATTAAAAAAAAAAAAAACATATTGATGGAAATTTTTCCAAAACCACAAAACCTTTATGGGCTTCAATAAAAACAAAAATATCAGAAATGAATTTTTGAACAAAAATGTTGATGAAATTTTTTCCAAAACCACAAAACCTTTATGGGCTTCAATAAAAACTGCTAGTCTATTAAGACAAAGATATCAGAAATGAATTTTTGGAAAAAAAAATGTTGATGACAATTTTTCCAAAACCACAAAATCCTTATGGGCTTTAATAAAAACTGCTAATCTATTACGGCAAAAATATCGGAAATGAATTTTTTAAACAAATTTTGTATGAAATATTTTCCAAAACCAGAAAAAGTTTATGGGCTTCAATAAAAACTGCTACTCTATGACGGCAAAAATATCGGTAATGACTTTTTGTTGTCATTGAAGCCTATAGCGCTTTTGTAATCTTGGGGAAATTTTCTTTCTCCGAAAATTTACTATCGAAGTTTTAAATGTTATTGTTGTTATTGAAGCCTATCGCGCTTATGTCATGGGAATACGTCGCATAACGTTTTTGAGAAAATACTATAAACATAAAAGTCATAAATGTACAAATAGAAATATTTCTCAAGTGTAGAATCTATTTTCTCAGTCATGTTCCATTAGGTACAGGCATAATACCATTTCCAGTACCGCCTCAGTACCGACAGACAACTCCCAGCCGAGTGACATTTTGTACTTAAGCCAGTACCGCGCCAGTACCGATATCCGACCGGCGGTACTGGCGCGGTCAAGCCAGTTCCAAGCCAGTTGGAAATTTCCACTTGAGTCTTTGTAAAATCATTGAAATATTTTCGAAATCTTTGAACTCTTTATGAAATCTTTTTGAAATTGTTGGAATCTTGGTGAATTATTTGAAACTTTTGTGAAATCATTCAAATCTTTGAAGTCTTTGTGAAATCTCGGAAATCTTTTGAAATCCTTGAAGTTTTTGTGAAACTTTTGAAATCTTTATGAAATCATAAAAATATTCGTAAATTCTTTGAAATTTCTTCAAAATCTTTCAAAGTCTTTTGCAAACTTTAACATGTTTCAAATCTTTTAAAATATTTAAACTCTTTTTAAAATCTTTATGAAATCTGTCAAATCTTTGTGCAATATTTGTGAAATAATTAAAATATTTGTAAAATATTTTGAAATCTTTGAAATATTTTGAAATCTTTATGAATGCATTGAAATCTTCGTGAAATCTTTGCGAAATCTTTGTGAATCATTAATATATTTTAAAAATATTTGAATTTTTTGCAATTTTTGAAATCTTTGAAATTTTCTTGAAACTTTTTGAAATATCTTTAGTCATAACATTCGGACACAGGGTGTTTCCGAATAAGAGATTTAGAACTTAAGTACTCACAGCATATTTTGAAAGACCTGAAGCGTGAAAATGTTATGTTTAAAGATAGTTCAAAAAGTTTTAAGAAAATTTATATGTACATATTAATAATATATATGTATATGTATATGTATATGGGTATATATATATAATTAAAAACTAAAGGTTAACAACCACCACAGGGTCCCACTGGGAGCAACTGTCATCTAAAAAAAAAATGACATCGGCTCCGTATTAGAACTATATTACTCTAAATTACTTCAGATTAGAAATTGATTACGAGTATTTCAGTGGATTACTCTGAATTGTTAATGAATTATTCAGGATTACTCCATATTAGAACTAGACTATTTGGTAATACTCTGTATTAGAAGTGATTACTCTGGATTACTTCAGATTAGAAATGGATAACTCTAGATTGCAAGTGTATTTCTCCGTTTTAAAGGTGTATTACTTGGCATTACAAGTGCATGTACTCTGGATTATTAGTGAATTAATCCAGAATGCGCGGATTACTTTGAAGGATATAAATTACTCCGGAATAAATTGGATTACCAAGATGGCACCATATTATTTGAGCAGATAACCGACTATTCCAGTGGATTACTCTGGATTACTAGTGAATTACTCTGGATCACTCCATATTAGAACTAGACAACTCTGGATTACGCTGTATTGGTTGTCAATTACTCTGGACAACTTCATATTAGAAATGGATTACTCTGTATTGGAAGTGAATTAGTCTGGACAACTTCATATTAGAAATGGATTACGAGTATTCCAGTGGATTACTCTAAATTACTAGTAAATTATGCAGGATTACTCCATATGAGAACTGGGCTACTCTGTATTACTCCAGTTTATAAGTGAATTACTCTGGATTACTTCAGATTGAAAGCAGATTACTCTCGATCTCAAGTGGATTTCTTTGTTTTAAAAGTGTATTACTTAGCTTTACAAGTGTATTACTCTGTATCATAAGTGGATTGTCCCAGCATACTAGGATTAATCCAAAGGACTTGAATAAGGGCGAATTAAACTGGATTATCAGGATAGCACCGTATTATCAGGCTGGATAACCAAGGTTTCCAACGGATTATTTCAGATTGGAACGAATTATATCATTATATCATTAAGCCGTTTCCCTTTCGGGGTAGGCGTGAATTGCTCGGTGGTAAAGTAGTGATGTGTGGGACATGCAATACTCCTCGCAAGAATGGAAGAAACGTTGGACCAAGTGTTTTCTGTCAGGAGGTTCCCAGTTTTGCATCGGAAGTAAGCATTTTCTTTTTGTTCAGATGAAATTTCGAGAAAAAAATTTATAAAAAAAAAGAAAAAATTCTCGAAAAAGTCAAGAAAGGTTAGAGAGGTCGCATTATACTGAACAATCTACATTGTCTACAGAAAGTCATGTAGAAAAACTGTCACTGAACAGGGGAGTTAGCTTTTTTCTGAACTTCTTTGAAATTCTTTTCATTCATTTTTACGGGCTTTCACAATCTGAAAAAGAAGAAAAGAACCTCAAAAAATCAAACCAGTGGATATAAAATCTTTACTTCTTTCCTGCACGATTCTTCATCTATTCACAGTTTCTATTCAGTATACTTTTCCCTTTTCTTATTTATTCATTTTTTTGACATATATTTTACACATAGTCAGTTGTTCTTTTTCTACTATCTCATTCATTTTCCATATTCTCAACTTTTTTTTTTAATTTTGATTCAATTCAAATTTTCACTTTTCTTTCTTGATTCATTACTTTCATATTTTTGTGGTTATATGACTGGTTACAATTTCTTCTGAATCGTTTCGAAAGAAGAGATGATGCATTCTGACATATTGCTATAAAATTGAATTTATGCATATTTCCTGCAATTTAAAGTATTAATTCACTATTACAGCGAGCATTGCCAAATTTCTCTTATACCGACATCTTTTAAAATACGTTCAGCTCGCAATCTATAACCTGTGATCTTATGATAATTCATTATTTAAAACACTTACTTTATATGTTCAATTTACAGTTTTAAAAAGACTATACATCTTTTTTGTAAGAACTTTTCGCTGGAAATTAGAATTTTTCAAAGAGAATTTTAATATAATATTATAAAGTTTCAAAAACGAGTCAAGATTTCTGAAAATTTTAGGTGAAGCTCATTCGCCGGCCAAGTTTCCTTCTCCTACTGAGCCTCCTCCTCGTGCCAGATCTAGGTCTCCTCTCATCATGTCCAGGTCTCGTTTTTCTTGGTCCACGTCTCTACCCACCAAGATTGATTCTTCGTTCGGACATCAATATGAACTTGACCAACTTGAATTTATTCGGCTTACTTCCTATAAGAATCCGCGACTGGTATTTGAGCTTCGAAGATACACTTTTCCTATAAATCCGTCAATTCTATTCCTTCAGGGTCCAAGTTTTTATGTACCTGTACCAAACCGTGAACTGATTGTATTATCAACAGCAGATAGTGACATCTTTGCAATATTGCAGACAAGTAATGTTCTTGCTGGACTATATTCATGTAAAGCTAGAGAAGGTAGCGTAAGCGGTAGTTATGCACGGGCAAAAATGAACATGAGAAGCTTGAAGATTACACCATTCACAAAAGATGAAGTTAGATACACTCCTGTAGGCTCCTCTAGGAAAATCATAGCTATAAAGTAGAGCATGTAAAAGACAATCCTCCATGCCAGTAAATTAATTAGAATGATGTAAGAGTAGCAGGGGAACCTAACCCTTTCGGAATTTTTGTTAAACTAAACATTTCTCTGTAATGGATCAACACCATACTCATCGTATGCGGCAGTGATAAGATGATTTAGCCATTTTCGAGGAAAATGGCTCTGTAAAAATCCACTAATTGTAATATGCTAGATAAATGTTGTTTGAATCAAAAATCGTAAACGCTTACAATTTTGTTTTTATGTTGAATGGTCGTTTTTGAGCTGGACACTCTAACCCTTTTCATGGTCAAAAACTTAACAGTAGTTGATATTTTTAGCAATAATAAAATATTTGTTTCGACTTTACCTTGAAAATGTTATTTGCGAATATTTTTCAGGTCATTTCCGTAATCAGCACTGTAAAATACACAAGTATACATGATTTTAACAAGTATATTTCTAAAGTAATTATTCGAAAACTTTGAAGGGTGATTTCACCCCCTAAATATGAATTCTGGCACGCATAAAAAAATACGTGTACCTTATTTTTTAGTGCTCTAAAACATACTTCAGAACGAATCAAATCGAAGGCGGACACTTGGGTAACCTTCCTTGTCAGTGGCTTCCTTATTTTCATTTTTCTATAAACTCTGATGAACTATAAACTCTGAAATTAAAACACATCATGTCTTCTAAGTGGTAAATTTGAATTTTTAGAAAATCGTAGATTAATCAGCGATGACATAATAACACTTTATGAAAGCTATATTGGTATGGAAGTTCAAAACCAAAGTGAAAATTGGGTTTCTCACAAAGTTTGTGGTGCTTGTTTTACTGCATTAAATCGATTGAAAGGCAGAGAAGGAAATAAGAAACTCTTCAGATTCACAAACCTACGATATGGAGGAAACCTCTTCGGAAAGAGAAATGCTACTTTTGTATGACAAGGCTGACAGAAATAAATGGAAAAAAAGAATTGCTTTCGAATATCCTGATGTACCTAGCGTCACTAAATCTGTTGAAAATAATAATGTTACAAAAAGCTCAAAAAATCTGTCACTTGACAGACAGACGACTTAAGCTGAAGAAAACGAAGGTACTGGTGAAGACGCGGATGATGATAGTGATAAAAGTGAAATTTCAGATAACGGCCGTGACACACAATGGAAAGAATAAAGTTCCCGAGCTATTTACGTTTTAAGAATTGAAAGATTTATCGCTAGATCTCGGTCTTTCTAAAGATGCTTCAGAGCATCTTGCTTCCGTTAAAAAAAAAATTTATTAGCTAAAGGGGTTGCATTAAGTTTCTACAGGAATAGGGAAGAAGAGTTTATACAGTTTTTTACTTCTGGAGAAAATGATAATGGAACGTTAGTCTATTGTAAAAACATTGACGGGTTAATGGAAAAAAAGATTTTGAAGTCAATGTTGGGAAAATTGGGTTTACATACTATTTATAGAGTTCCTTTTAAGAACAATATGATTGTAGAATTGGGAAAGGATAAATATGAAACTCTAGAAAAAAAACGTGTAATTTACAAAATTAACTGTAAATATTGCGTTGCAGTTTATGTAGGGCAGACAAAAAGAACACATAGGCTTAGGAAAAATGAACCTGAAAATAATTTTCACAGAAGTCCCAGATATCACTCAGTCCTTTTTGAGCATAAAATTACACATTTTCATGATTAATGATATTAAAATTCTTCATCATGAGAAAAATCAGAAAAAGAGAGAATTTATGGAGATGTTATTCATAAAAAGAGAGGAAAACAAGCCTATTAATTTAAAAAGGAACCTCTCAAGATATAACAAAGTATAGGATTGAGTAATTAACTGGTTACAATCATTTTCTTTGACTAGATAACAGAAAGATTTTTTCTTTATAAAGCAATCAATTTCTCAATAAATATAATTTATGACATTACACTTAATCAAATTTTGTATTAAGACTGTTTTAAATATTGTCTTTACAGATTTTATTGATTTTTCATACCTTTAGTTATTCCTTATAAATAATTCCTGATGAGGGGGTCTAAATGACTGCGAAACATGTTGGTCCCATCGTAGTATAAAAAGGACAGAGAAAGGAAAAAGTAAGAGGTTGGTTTTTGGTTGACTTTTTCCCTTTTTCTCCTTCTTTTTTCATTGTGTTATTCTTGTCTCTAATGAGCCAAAGAGTAAAGCTTTTGGGAAGTTTATTTTTAAATTGTGAATCATTTTTTGCTTATTTTGCAAAAATTATTCATGATAAAATGTATTTATTTTCAATCTTAATTTATAAAAAATTTTAATACAGACACTAAACTCATGATTCTTTCCAATCTGTAGGGTTTGCTTATGAATTAAATTATTAAGATTTCTTTAAATTGTTTAAAACACGAACTCAGATGGTATTTAACATTTCTTCGGGTTGCGACAAAAGCACTTGATTACTCCGCGTTTTGACGAGCTAAAACTAGTTTTGACAAATGCTCCTGGTATTTTAGCGTTTTAACTGACATTTTCAGTTAAAACATGAAATCAGGTGGAATTAAACATTTTTTCGGGTTGCCACAAAAGCACTTGGTTACTCCGAGTTTTGACTAGTTAAAACTATTTCTGATATTTTCAGTTAAAACACGAAATCAGATGGAATTTAAAATTTCTCCGGGTTGCTACAAAAGTACTTGTTTACTCCGCGTTTTGACTAGTTAAAACTATTTCTGATATTTTCAGTTAAAAAACAAAATCAGATGGAATTTAAAATTTCTTCGGGTTTTCACAAAAGCATTTGGTTACTCCGCGTTTTGACTAGTTAAAACTATTCTTGACAAAAGCTCCTGGTATTTTAGCATTTTAACTGGAATTATCAGTTAAAATACGAAATCAGATGGAACTTAACATTTCTTCGGGTTGCCATAAAAGCACTTGATTACCCCGCGTTTTGACTAGTTGAAACTATTTTTAACTGACATTTTGATTTAAAACACGAACTCAGATGGAATTTAACATTTCTTCGGGTTGCGACAAAAGCACTTGATTACTCCGCGTTTTGACGAGCTAAAACTAGTTTTGAGCAATGCTCCTGGTATTTTAGCGTTTTGACTGATATTTTCAATTAAAACATGAAATCAGATGGAATTTAAAATTTCTTCGGGTTTTCACAAAAACCCTTGGTTACTCTGCGTTTTGACTAGTTAAGACTATTTTTGACAAATGGTCCTGGTATTTTTGTGTTTTAACTAGTTGAAACTAGTTTTGAATGGTATTTTAATTTAAAACACGAACTCAGATGGTATTTAACATTTCTTCGGGTTGCGACAAAAGCACTTGATTACTCCGCGTTTTGACTCCTACTGGGAGCCGGTGTCATTTTTTAGATGGCAGTTGCTCCCAGTGGGACCCTGCGGTGATTGTTAACCTTATTTCTTAATTCTATATATATGTATAGTAATGAATCCCATAGCTCAGTCCCCGAGACATGCAATTTTCATTATAATTTTTTTTTAAATGACCTTGACCACGAATTTATGCTAATTGACACGCATACAATTCGCGCTGGCTCAGTTCGTTTCAACGAATCAGAAAGCAGATCTCGGGCGAATTTAAACATGTTAATTCGCCGCAATCCGCCACAAATAGTCACTTTTTACTGAGTCCGTGTTAAAGGAACCTCTCTCGGAATGTCTGTGAGAAGCGGATAATGCGGTGCGGTCACTTTAGTAAAAATCTACATATTATGAACGAGTAATGTTAGGTTCAGTACATGCATTTAAGACTGCAATATCCAGGGGTAGCGGGCCAGGTCCAGGCCATGTGCTGAATTGCAAAGGTGGGAGAAGGGCCGATAGGTATGAGGTAAACGGGGGCCGGGGAGGGATTTTTAAAAACCTCGTGTATTGATTTTCAAAACATGGAAGAGCTCATGAATTGAATGGTCCTCACAGAAACACAACAGCCGTTCCACTGCCCCTGGAAATATCAAATAGTGAAACAAATTAGGTTGATTAAGATAATTGTTTGATTCTTAAGGTGAAGAGATAGTTAAAATCTGCAAATAAAGGTGTTATTGACTAACTGCGATACTATACGCAAGGTTGTAATTCTCTGATTTTGGGGAATTCTTTCAATTCAGAGAATTCCCCAAATTCGTAAAGTCCCTTCAATTCGGGTAAAAGCTTGAATTCTAAGGGTTTCAAAATAATGGAAGGAATACAGAAAATTTAGGGGGTTCGAAGAATTCACGAAATTCAAGAAATTTATTGAATTTAAGGAATTCGGATAATTTATACAATCTTATGAATTCAGATAACATACATTAAATTTATGTTCATCTAAAGTTTACAAACTTGGTACGATAAGCGTTTTTCAGGTTACTGTGTAAAAAAAAGGAGAAAAACAGATTATCCTTGTGCAAAGTGGGGTTAGGACGCCGTACGGTAATGACGTTTGGGGTGTTCTTTTATTAGATTAACGTAAATAGGAAAGCAAAAAAAAAAAAATGACCATTTTGTAGAGGATGATAATAACTATTTATTAAATCAAATAAAAAATCAGTACGAGTTTCTAAGTTAATGTTATATTACTTGGACTTCAAGTTCACTTCTGATTTGACAATTACCCAGGAAGGAAAAGAAAACTTGGCTGCATTCAGCCACTTTCGCTTTGCTCTACAGGCATTGAAAATCGATCTTTCGATGAAGGTATGATGAAAAAATATATACTTAAGAGATAGACATAGAATGCACATTGGAATAATGACTTTCCTTGTGTCTTTTCTAAACTTCGCAGTCATTTCTAGGGAGTATAGAAAATTCTTTTGGTATGGGCAAAATTATTTGATAATTTATTATTTTATTCTGATAAAATTATTGACTGCGCAATTTAATGTTAACAATAGTGATTTTTGCAATAGTGCCGCTATATTCTGGCTTGGTATTGTCTTTTTGTGGAAGTAAATATTAAAATATCAAATTTAACAACTTGAAGTTTCTCACATTTTACCTTTCCATAAAAAGGATACGTTCGTTTATGTATACATAGTATACATAAAAACAATTTCAATGGGATTACTTCGTAATATATTTTTCATAACGCGCGCATTGAAAGTTTGACTTGCAGTGCCTCTTGAGCAGGTCAAAAGTTGTGTTTTCAATCCTGAACTAGAAAGTTTAAACAGGCGACTGCGAATGACTCAAAAGGCAGCGAGAGCCGAATTTCCGATGCGCTGCTCAGGAAAAATATCGTACATAGCTAGCGCCGAAAGTCAGAAAATATATATATACACCTATTAAATATATATATATATATATATTGGATATCTTGTCGGTGTTTGTCGATCTTATGCCTGCGAAAACTTTAAACCTAAACCTGAATTAGCGCACAATCAAGACTCGAACGCTTTCGAGTTCAGGTTTCGGGTTCTGGTCTCCATTGTGCTCGGGCCCTTACTAACAAGGGGAAGGCCTGCTCTGTGACATTCACTTTGAGATGAGACTAATATAAATCGATAGAACGTCGAAAAATATTAGACAC
Organism: Andricus grossulariae; assembly: GCA_011634705.1. Taxonomy (NCBI): domain Eukaryota; kingdom Metazoa; phylum Arthropoda; class Insecta; order Hymenoptera; family Cynipidae; genus Andricus; species Andricus grossulariae. The sequence goes on from JAABKJ010075445.1 coordinate 230,953,971, forward strand.
GTACAGCGGATTTCTTGTAACTGCGCCCTAGTTTTTTTTTTAATGGATTTTTGAAAATCACGATTTTCGTGCTATACTAGTATCTACCGTGGCGCACGAGATTTTCCCAGCCGAAGTCAGTGGTACAGTGGTAAGGTGGTTGGCTGAGAAGCACGCTGTCGCGCGTACGAATCTTTTTGGCGAATTTTTGTTTTTTTTCTGCTCTATTTATTAAAAACGTGTTAAATAATTATTTTATAACCCCTCAGTGTGACTTCATTTTTTTCCTTCCTTTTTTTGAATTTTCCAATTCAATTAACTAATTATATTAAATATGTTATTTATTATAATTAATTATAATAATTATTATTCAAAACAATTATAATAATATAATATAAAATATAAATATTTATAAATTATATTATTATTATTAGTATTATTTAATTGATTATAATAAAGTCCAGAAATTGTCGATCTGAAAACAAAATTGTTTTTATTCATTTTAAAAATAGTGAAGGTGAAGTGGAAGAAAATTACTCAGAAAAATATTTTACGACGCAAGAAACGTGCTTTGCACTGCGACAAACCGGTTTAAACCTATTGTGTCGATTGCTGGTGGAAGGACGGCTGGAAACGAACGTTATATGCTTCCAAGTTATTGCCAAACAGAGTTGCCTTTGCCAACGTAAATGAAACTTGTTTCCCTTCAACTCTTACCCGCTTATCTTCTTATAAAAAAAAGTAATGGATTTCTCTAAAACTTTTTCTTCAAGAAAAAGCCCATTTGAACAAAAACACTAATTTACCTAGAGGATTTTTTGTGTGTCAGCAACTTTTTTGTTATCATCTTAGCCTGCTCCTTTTCCCATTTTCGCTATATTTCCTTAATTTAAAATCACAAATATAAGTTCTCCGCTTCTTGAACATTGTATAATATATGGGCAGTTTGAAAAATTGTACGCGAAATCTCAAACTAATTGAATTAGCTTCACACCATATAGCATGGGTACTCCGTTTGTATCAAACGTTTATTTATATAAATTGAGAAACCATTGGTTTTGATAAAAAGGCAATTTCGTACATTTTCGGAATGTAAATTTTCCAAATTAATTGTCGCGGATATTTTTTTGTTTCCGTAACGCTTTTACATGGAAACGGTTTTCATAATTTAAACCAAAAATTCTGTAAGACAGTCAATTTTTTCCGTGTATATTATAAGTAAGAAAATTTACGATATGAAGTTGAGTTACACATTACAGAGTTTATGGATCTGAAGAGGTAGACTCACCCTCTTTAATTTTTATTAGCATTTCTGGCTTTGATGTGTGCGCTAAAAATGTATATGAGGTCATCCATAAATTATATGTAAGGCTTTTAATGTTGGAGCTTTTTTATTCGCGGATGACAAACTTTCACCTCCTTCCACTCTTACTCTGTAATTTTGAATCAGTTTATTTTGTTCGCGAATTTCAATCAGAACCTTAATTTCAGCTATCGATTAGTTATTTTTTACAGATGAAACAGTAAGAATTACTAACTCTTTAGCAAAAATAATTGATTGATAGCTAGAATTCAGTTACTGAATTAAATCAGTAAAAACGTTGAATAATTCTAATTTAGATAGTATATTAAGATTTCTTGCGCACTAATAATTAAATAATTCATCATATTTAAAATTTGACAACCCTATTCACTGTATTTCTACGAGCAGACCTTCTTAGTCTTCTGACATAAATCATTCACCTGAGAAGTCTCTTCAGCCTGCCAAGCTCTCTCGTGCCATATCCAGGTCTCCTCCTGCCAGGTTCAGAGCTCCTTCTGTGTAGCTTCCTTTTTCTGCGGCTTATTTCTCTTCCTAATGCGCACCGGACATGTACACTTGAAAGGTACGCTCTTCCTGCCGAAAACAATTGAAATAAGTACAGGATATCATAACTATAAGCCAATGCGCACCCAAGAATATGAAGAATATATAAATATAAAAAAGAGTTGGGATGCAAAGAAGGGAGAAGTAAGAGAAGTGAATGAAAGTAGAGGGCTTGAGGAGAGAGAAAGTAGATGATGTAGAAGTAAAAAAAGTGAGGGGAGGATGAGTAGGAGAAGTATGGGAGTGCAATCAGGGGAAGTAGGAGATGAAAAAGTGGGTGAAGCGATGGGATTCGAAGTGTGGAATGTGAAAGTTTGGGAAGTGGGAGAAGCAAGTGTAAGTCGGAGGTATGAGAGGGGGGGTAGGAAAAGAAAAAGTAAGAAAAGTGAGGAGGTAAAAGTAAGAGTAGTGAAGAAGGTGAGAAAGTGCATGGGGGATGCGAGGGAAGTAAATGTAGGGTAATAGAGAGGTGAAGTAGAGGTGGCGAAAATAATGGAAGAAAGGGGTAAAAAGTAGGGTCAATGAGTCGCTGGTCAGCGTAGAAAGAAAATAAATGGAAGTGAGAGTATAGGAAATGAGTGATGTGATAGCAATAAAAGCAGGATAAGTGAGTTTCGAATCGCTAGCTCTATCAGAAGTATACTAAAAAACATTTTAAATTGCAAAAGGTCTGACTGGACCCATGTGCTAAACGGAATATTGAACTTCATTATAAAAGAGTACAAGTCTTTTAGAAGAAACTTTTTTCCTGGAAAACAATGGACAGAATTTAACTGGCTAGTACTGAGCATCACTGCATTTTTTTTCTATTCTTCTTTTCTTTTTGCTCAGCGGCCGGAAACTGGAAAAAAATTCTATAACGCTCATAAATCCTCTTAAGGTCGGCTTCTGCGGCTCTCACTGCAAACATACATATATCAATGATGCCCCTCTTCTTCCCCTTTGTGCATAATATACTATCAAGTTTACAGAAAAGAAATTAATTTTTACCCATGCAATTAAATTTTTAACCAGATATTCCAATGTTTAACCTAAGAAAATTTATTTGAGAATAACTGAATTATCAAACTAAAAGCCCAATTTAGAACAACAAGATCATTTTCAACCAATAAAGAGAAAGTATCGGCCAGATAGAGGAAGATGAAGAAATCGATTTTTTGATTATTCACCAAATAGTTGGTCTTACGAACAAAGAGTTGAATTTGCAATCAAGGGAGAAAATTTTTGAACAAAATGACTCATTTTTTCAACAAAATGGTTGCACTTTAAGAAAAGAAGAAGTTATTTGCAAATGAGATTTTGTCTTAGAGTACAGTTCATTGAATTTGAAAGAATTTAGAAGAATTTCATGAAGCTTATGAAAACTCCAGGTGATTTTCAAGGAATTGGGAATAAATTCCAAGTATGAATACAAAACAAAACTTGTGTCTAATTCAAACACAGTGAGCCTTGAACATTTTCAACCTGAAATTTTTATGGCACAACTTTCCTTTACAGAATCCTTTACTTATGTTTTCAAAGTGTTTTATACCAAGAAACGAGAATATAGTATCAAGCTCTTCATGAAGTTTTTTCAACAAAAAACATAAATCCTCTATTTCTTTCGCAGAGTTACGTTCACAGTCAAGCAGAAATTGTCTTGATACTCCCCGCCCGGTCCATGGTCGCTCTTCTCGTTCTCGTCGTATACTTCAGGCTCCTGAGGAGCATCCAGTTCGTGCCAGGGACAGGTCACCGTTCGCAGCGAGGAAAATGACTTTCTAGCGGGTGGTATTTCCCGTACATTACTAGAAGTTAAGTATATTTAAAAACGATGGGCATATTTAACTTGTACATGCAGTAGATCAAGCCTATACGTTACAATTACGTTACAAAGCATATTTCCAATATCTGTTTTATTTCAGAAAGAAATATACACAAAAAAGAAATAGATTGTTTAAGATATGATTGTTTTTATTGCTTATTTATTACTTGTTTATAACTAACAAGGCAAAGAAAAGTTGACTATCTAAGAAAGAAACATAAATTTTCTAGCACTTATTTGAGAGAAGATAGTTATAAACAATAATAAATCAATTAAAGAAGTACTTTTGTTTAACTTGCATTAATTATAATTGGTCCTTACGGGCTAGTAGACATCTTAGAGAAACATAATTCTATCTTAGAAACATAAGACAGGATTACATTTCTAAAACATGCAGACAAGCTCAAGGTGGCATATGAATAAATTAATTGTTAAATAGATAAATTAATTACTGAAATCTACTGAGATAATTAAAAATTGCGTAGAATAAGTATTTGTAATTTGACTTACGGTATGTCCATGAATGAGCGACTCTCTTGCTGTATGGTTGCATCGAAATGTTTATCCTCGGAGTCTCGTATCTGGTTATACATATAATAATGGGAAATTTTCCATGCTGACTCTCAATTACTAAGCAGCCAGACTATACAATTACTTTATTTACGGTTAATACTGCGATCCACTACAAACGTCTCCATAGTCCATAGTTTTCGCCTCAGTCGAGCATCCTAGAGGATAACGATATTTTTGGAAACAAACAAACTCATCAACCATGTACTAAACATACCACTCGATCCACTTGATTACCGTCCAAAATAAAAAGATAGGTAAGTGACTTTGCTGTTCCGAGTTATTCTCTTAAACCTGGCAATGGTAAAAACTACCCTAGCGACGTGCTTCCGGAAATAGAACCTCACATCAGTATGCACTCAATTATAAGTCCAAGAAAATTAAGTTGTGGGTAGATGATAATACTGGACATGTGACGAGAGCTTCTTTTCCAGGTTCTTTTGATCCTTGTAATGAAAGGGTGTTTGGCCATCGCAATTTTTTAATCCGCATTGTTGAAGAAGACGACTTTCGATTTGTGGCATATTTTGGTGAAGATAAACAACTTTTGGGAGTCCGGTCAACACTTGATAGTAATAAAGTATTTTTTTTACATTCTCATAATGCATGATGAAGGGTATCAGATTCATGTAAATTTAAACCTTTTTAATGTTCGTTAATCCTCGACGTATTAAGACATCCTGAGTCAGAAAAAGTGGCTTTCACAAAAATCTATACCTGTCGTTCTATTTGTCTGATTGCAGTCAAGATTTTATAATTGTGCAAAACAAATTACCAATGAACTTAATTAGTTAATCAATCGAAGACATTTTTTCTTTACCGAACAAAATATTGTATTTTCCGCATTCGAACGAATAATTTCTTGATTCAATGCTAATTTTAAGAGTTCACCAAGCAACTGGTACTCTGAAAACGGCCGCAGGATGCACTACAATGAGCAGCTGTATCCCCTATCCCTTCTTTTATTAGCATTTCAATCATCAGTTTCAAATAATTTTGCATTTGGAATCATACAACTTGAATAAAAACTTTTAATTTGAAAGCAGTGGTACCTAAAAGCTATCTTTTCAAATTATAAGCGCTTAAATAATTTTAAAGCAGAAGTTTTCATACTCACATTGGTGCTTTTATTAAGAATTCTGCAGCGTTTAGTTTTAAAGTCGATCATCAACATTCTTTTAATTCCCAAATCTTTATTCCATTTTTCAGATTCTTCATTTGGTCCAGATCCTAGTGATGACGTATGGCATATTTATTATAGCGGCGCACGATTTATGTTAATAGGAAGTGGATGACGAACACGTTCCAGTTGCGTCGGGATTGGTTGATTTAAGGAACCATGATCGTAGCTTCCGGAGCCTCAAACTTCTCTCAATAATAGAATAACAACTCGACCTTAAGAGTCGACTCGATGCTCGAATCTTCTTTGCGCCACTTCTTTGGATAAGCTAATTACATTTAGAGGATCATATCGATTTTCAGTCCGCCTCTAAATGTCATCCCATTGTGCGAGTCACTCCCTCAAATTATTAGGTGATGTTGTTTACATCGACATCTACGTCGACACAATGTCTCATCCTATTGCTTATGCCCATCTGACTTACATTTCCTCAGAATAGCACCAGCAGATGAAAGCTGGCTCTATGTGTTTAATATTGACTCAAAATTTTTCGTTTCTGATTATTTGGCTCGAACTTACAAATTCTCTTCAAAAAATGCGAGAAATTGAGTGAATTCTAAATTCACTTGTTTCTCCAACAATCCTCTTGAAAAGGCAAGAAAATAGTAGTAAATTGACCCATCTAGAATGACGATCATCTTAAAAGTTTCGCAAAGTCTGATGATAAAAAATATTTGTGCATCAATCTTCTTTAAAAATCGAGACAAATTTAGTAAGTTGTGGTGTTTTTCCAAAATTCCGCAAAATCCAATAAAAGTACTTGAGTTCGACCATGGGCAATTCCTATGCTGAGCAATGTTAAGACATGTTTCATCTATTAAGCCTCCTCCATGCGATTATTTGTTCTAAAAATTTCAGAAGAGCCTAAAGAATATTTCCCGTAAATTTCGCTAACAAATTATAAGAATTGGCCAACAAATGTTATTTTTGAAAAAACGAGTTTTTCGGGTTTACTTTGGAAACGGCAAAAGCTCAAACTTTTTTGTTCAAAGAAAATCATGCGTAATGAAATTTTTGATAAGAATATACATATACTTTCGAGATTAAAATTCGAAATTTATGTAACATAACAGTTGAATTTTCAACATGAGAATATGAATCTTCAACTAAAAAGTCATTTTTAAACCAGTAAATCAAATTATCAACAAAATTGTTAAATTTTTAATTAAGAAAATGAATTTTTACCAAACAAAAAAACGAGTTTTTATCTAAAACTATGAATCTTCAACCAAAAAATTAACGTTCAATAATGTTTTAACAAAGGAGCTGAATTTCCAACTTAAAAAAACTTATCTTTAACAAAAAATGTAATAGATGACACTTTAAACAGAAAAGCTTTTAATTTAAAATAATAAGAAGAACACAGTTAGATTTAACCAACAAAATAGAATTTGTAAGAAAATACTTAAATTCTCAACTGAAACAAATTATTTTTCAACCAACTTGTTGTATTTTCAACAAGAAAACTAATTTTCTACCAAAAAGAGGAATTTTGAACAAATTAGATAAAAATGGAAACAAGTAGCTTGATTTTTTCACCAAATTGTTGAATTTTCGAATAAAATTTTCTATCAGAAAGTTGAATTTTTAACAAAAAAATTCATTTTCAACCAAAACACATCAATATTGAACCCAAAAGTAGAACTTTTCATCAAAATTGTTTAATTGTATACAGAATATATCAATGGTTAATCAAATAATACAATTTTCAAAAAAAAAGATGCATTCCTAAGCGAGATTGCGGTTTAACAATGGATAAACGAGAGAAAGGGCGAAAAAGCTTCAAAGTTTGCAATAAATAACTATAAATTTCGATATATTATAGAATAAAGAATAACATTTCGAATAAACATTAAAGTTAATTTTGATTACCTTATTTGAATAATTTGACTTTTTAAATTAATTTCTGACTACCTGGGAATTTTGCCTAGAATATTTTATTCCACACATTGATTTCGGACTAGACCCTATTTTTTCAAATTTATGAATACCTACTTATGATATTGTCCAAGAAGGTATACACCATGCATATTTAGATATCTTTTGCTGCCTTTTATTATCTTCTTCATTGTTCCTATTAACCATGAAACTTTTATATTTTTTGATTATCTCATCTTTGGATACCTTTTCATCGTTTACATTTTTTTCATTTTGGATTATCGCTTGTTTCAAATTAAGGTGTACCATTCTGACTGTCGTTTGTGAGGTTCTCGTTTATCGTTTGGCCCGAAACATTTAGCATTCAGTGAGTTTCCCTTTACCATTTGGAATATAGATTTCGTGTATCTTTAACGAATCTCATGCACTTGAGTTGAATTGGTTCGCCTTTGTCCCGAGCAAAGACTCGCGCTTAAAAATCTATGTTATTTTTATCATTCAAATTGTTTGTTGAAAAAGTAATTCATTCCGATTAGTGTCCGTAGTGTGCTCTTTGAAAAGAAAATCTAATTCCATATTTGATTGGAAAAAAGTACCGTTACAACTTTTAACACGCTTGAAGCAGTATGATCTAAAAGGTCTTGAAAGGTGGCTCCCGTTTGAGTAATCTGTTTTGCAGAACTTGGTGGATAACTGTTGGTTTTTGCATTTTTGACCTATTTGTAAGGAGAGATGATATCTGCGTTTCCGTCTTTTAAATTGCCTTTTCACTTTCAACGGCTGATTCAACATTCATCGTATCAATTACACTACCCTTTTTGATAATTTCAATCTCATTCTTGTTGTCCAAAGTCTGTAATTTAGCAAACAAATTATCTTCATCTTCAGAAATGGACTGCCTAATTCACACAATTCGTCTTTTCTGCTGAAAAGTTTGATTCTAGCCATATTTTATTTTGCTTAAGAAACGTTTCTTATAGTATTTTCATTACTTGAAAAGATTGCTCTTATTTTGTGGAAAATGCTGCGCTTGCATAAAATAGACAGTAAAGTTAATGCGAATAATCTCTTTGAAACTGTCAGAAGGAGTATACCTTTCCTGAAAATTTTAAAAACATTTTACCAAAAAATCTTCCAGATTATTGTTCGTCAGTTTTCGAAATCTTATGAAATCTTTTTAAATGTTTTCTTAAAATTAATGTACCAAATAAAACATTATTTAAATCTTCCCTGGAATTTTAAGAAGATTTTTTTATTCTCTTGGAACCCTTCAAAAGTTTAACAAACCTTTTTTTTTGAAATTTTGAAAATTCTTCATTTTTTATTAATTTTCTTGAAATTGTTTCAAGTTTGAAATTATTTTTGAAATCTTACAAAAATAATTTTTATTTTAAATCTAGCAAAAAAGATATTTTTAAATAAAAAATCATATATAGTTTTTCTAGGAATCTTTAAATGAAAACTTTTTAATTGTCTTGAAAGCTTTCAAAACTGTTAAAAAGCTCATTTTTACCAAGTCTTCAAAAATCTACATTCTGTTTCAAATTTTTTGATATTATTTTGGAAATTATTAAAAATTTCTGAATATAGCTTAAAATGTGTGAGATTTTTCCTAACATTTTCTCAAAATTCTGCAAAATACAAACAAGTGCCTTAAAATCTTCCGGATTCAATTTTGGAAATATTTCGAAATAATTTTCAATTATATCTTAAAATTAATTTTTCAAAACAAAAAATCATTTTTTTGAAAAATTACAAAAATTTTGTAATCTTGCAAAATTCAAAAATTTTGCTTTAAAATCTTCCAAATTATTTTTCGAAATCACTTTTTGAAATTTTTTCAAAGATTCTTAATATCTTTTAAAGTGATTCAAATTTTTCATAGTTGTTTTTTTACCTGAGAAATTCAAAAAATTGCTTTAATATCTTACAGATTCTTTTTCGACAATTTTGGAAATCTTTTGAAATCTTTAAAAGAAAACCTTTATTCTCCTGAAACCTTTCAAAATTACTAAAAAGCATCTTTTTTCGAAATCTTCAAAAATCTACATTTTGTTTTAAATTTCTTGAACTAAAAATTGAATAGTTACATTTTCAGTTAAAAAAATTTACTTTCGACCAAGCAGTTTAATCTTCAACCAAAAAGATTAATTTTCAAACACGAAGATTAATTTTCTAATAAAAAATACGATTTTTCAATGAAATATATGAATTTTCAACAAATTTTTCAAACAAATACATAGTTTCACCTAAAAAACATCAATTTTCAATCAAAAAAGAAATAGTTAAATCTTCAGTTAAAACATTAATGTCCAACCAAAGAGATTAATCCTCAACTATAATGATGAAATATTCAAATAACCAAAAAAGACGAATTTTCAATAAAATACATGAATTTTGAATTAAAAAATGAATAGTTAAATTTTCAGTTAAAAAAAAAAATGATCAACATAAGAGATGAATTTTCAACTAAAATGATGGAATATTCAATTAGAATAGTTACATTTTGAGTTAAAAAGGATAATATTCAACCAAAATGATGAATTTTTAACTAACATGATAAATCTTTAACTAGAATAAATGAATTCTGAACAAAAATATTTATTTTCAACCAATAAAATTAATTTCTACCCAAAAATACGAATTTTCAACTAAAAAGGATAATTTTCCAAGCAACAATTGAATGAATAAAATAAATATTTTTGAAAAATTGATTTTCATTTCTAAATTGTGAACAAATTGCTTGCATATGCCGGTTTTTTTCTGAATATACTTCCGGGATGCCCCACGATCATTTTGAGCCCAAAAAGAAAAAAATCGATTAGGCCCTTTTTGAGAAAACTCTTTTTTCGATTTCTTTTTGAAGAGGTTAATCAACATATTTTGATGAAAATAAGTTAAACGTGGAATTTCATTGGCTCAAACCATTCATTTTGGCATCCAAAAAAGTGCTGCAGGTGCTGAACATCTTACGAGAACTGAAACCCTTCAATATTTTTGAAAAATGGTGAAAAAAGTGGGAAAAACTCAGAGACGTAGACGATGAAGGAACGCCCATCCTGCCAGCGCCCAGTCGGTCATAGGTGCGATAAAAATGGATTCTTAGCGTCCGATTTTGTCGTTTTTCACATGTCGTTAGCCAGCATAATGGAATCTACACCATATTGTAGAGAGCAATTAGTGCTTTCAGAAAATGTAATCCTGCCACCTCCCACCCGTCCAAGAACCCCCGGCAGGGAGGCCTAAAGGGGGTAATTGAAGTTAAGTAAGTCGGAAAGTCGACCAGCACGATAAAAAAAAACGTAAATGAAAGCTCTAAGCCCTCTGTAGAGGAAAACCTTGTCCTGCCAGGGCTCGGGTGTTCAGAAATAGGCGGCAGGAGCATTTCTTTGCGAAATTTATTTGCTTCGGCTGCAACATTTTAGAAGGAACGGTAAGTCTTCATCTTCGTTGCAGGAGTGGGCTGCTGCGTGGGTGCGGTACGGCGGGGAATGTTTCGGAGGTTTTCGGTTTACGACTTTACGGTGTTTTCTTAATTTTTTCCAAACAGTTGGAAAGAAAGAAAGAAAAGAAAAGAAGAAATTTTCAAATACAAGATAAAAAAATAAATTTGGGAGACATTTTTTTGCACAAAAATTAAAATTTTTTTTTTTTAATATTTTTTTTCATAAAATTTGTGAAGAACAAAAATTCTGGAAAACACTATTGAAACATATATTTCTTGAAACAATTTTGTCAGGCAAAATTTTTCCGAAAAAATTGTTGAGACAAAATTTTAGCAAAAATACTCTTTTTGACAAAATAAATTTTTGGCACAACTTTCAGGAAAGAAACTTTTGTGACCAGATTTTCAATCTATTACCATAGTTCATTAATAGAAAGGATTTTAAATCAATTGAAATAATTTATTTTAATTTTAATTTTAAGAAAATAGGTCATTCCGAAGACAAAAATGTCACGTTTGTAGGCCCTGCGTGCCTACAACGAAGGGTCATTAAAAGCTGGACCCAAAATATTCAGGAAACATTATTCAGGTAGGATGCTGGAAAAGTTTCATGTAGTTTTTTTTTCATAATATAAGGGGCTTCTATATACACATGCATAGGATTTATGAGAAAACAGAAAAAAATTTGCACAGCCTTGCGTAGGTGCTATTATATAAAAAACATCTGTGGACAATAAGGCTTGAGTTCAAATTTGAATTTGACGCTTGCAATTTCGGACGGAATGCGGATTCCGTGAAATTTCTCAAAATTGCGTTATCAATCTGACATTGTCCGTTTTGGCATCTAACATGTCACTCGATTTTCGTCAGTTAATGAAATCTGATTTCGCCAAGTCATCCTTGGTCAAGAGTTCTGGTTTTATTGTTCGAAAATGCGATGTAAAAATAGAATATTTCACTTTTACACTGAACAGCGACAGATACATGAGCAAAGTTTAGGAGAAGAATTGTATCCTTGAAAGTAGTGTTTAGAGTAGTACGCGGATTTCCACGTGTACATTTCCGAAATGTTGCGTGAACTTACACGTCGATTTCTACGTGTATTTGCAAGCGGATATTATCACCTGGTAACCCTTTATTAAAATTTTTATTTGAGCATGATTCGGATTGAAACGGATAAATTTCCATCTCCACTTCAACTCAATGTACTTTCTGGTTCTGAAATTGGAACAAATACATTGTCAATAGGGCAGATTTTTCGAATTCCGTTTTTTATATTACGTACTTTCTCCACGCCTCCGAAATGAATTATCATCTAATTAGTGTTTATTTAGGAGATACGTAAACATAGTTTGGAAAAGAATAGCAATTGGAATAGAATGCGGATTACGTTGGACAATGCGTTAATTGCGGAAAGCTTAAAAACGGCTCTAAAGTTATAGATACATTATAATATTATATTCACCAATAGAATAAAGGCGACCATCAAGGTAAAGACCAGAGTATAAAAAACGAGAAATGCCAAATTTTCTGGAACTACGATTTTCGGACAGCAGTCTCCGTTGCACATTCGAGGCCTGACATTGTTCACCAAGACTTCGAGAAACGAACTATATTCGTCATCCAATTCTCGGCTCTTTCTGAATACAACATCACTTTCGAGTAGAACGAAAAAGAGGAAAGGTATCAAGACCTTAAAGGGGAGCTGCAACGACTGTACCCAGAATATTCGGTACGTGTAATTGTCCTTGTGATAGGTGCTCTCGGATGTGCAAAACTATTACTGGGTCGTAACTTTAAAATCATGCCTGCGTGCCAAAAATATGCCACGGCACTCCTTTTTCTCTACTAACTGTAAACCTACGGACTATTGACAAAAAATCATATATGCTCATATCTTTAACCTGTTATATGGTTTGTAAGAAAGAAGAGGGGGAATAGGTATGAAGATAACGTTAGTTAAAAGAGGTGTATGGGTCTAGTTTTTGTACGCAAAGGGTTTTTGTACAGAGATTTCAGAGAGGCGGAGAGAAGATATGTAGGTCTAGGACTTGAAATATATGGCAATTGTGCCTAGAGTTTATCGTTCTGATGTTTGTAGGATTATGACTTGTTTGGGATCAAAGGAGTATAGAGATAGAGAGAAGGTGTTTCTGCGAAAGCAGGGAGAAGATGAGAGGAAGAGAGGAAGAAAGAGAATATGCAGATCTAGATTTTTGAATATCTATGTTACTTGCGCCTAGAGTTTGTGGTTTTAAGGTTTGTAGCTTTACGGGTTTTTGGGGATCGAAGAAGTATAGTTGAAGATGAATAGGGTGGAGGAGAAGAAAAGAAAGATAGGATGTGCAGATATTTTAACATCTATGTTATTTATAAGTAAATACATGTAGAATTTGAAGATTTGTTGCATGTGGGGATTGAAAATATAAATAGGAATAAATACGGGGTGGGGTAGGAATGAGTGAGAGACTAAGGCCATGTGTGGATGAAAAGCAGTTGTCCGATAATGATATTGTGTCGAAATTATTTTTGGTATTCTCCAACATCAACTACAAGTGATAATGAAAGAAAACTTGAGGACAGGACGTTTCAAAGAAAATTATAATTAAAAAAGTATATAGTTTACAGAGTTAGTGAGTGGACAAAACGCAGCTGTCTGTTAAGAGAATTGAGTTGAAACTTTTTTTGGTATTGTTTGACATCATGTACAAATAATTAGTGAATAAAAATTCACCAACCAGGCGTTTAAATAAAAATCATAATGTTTCGAGAGAATAATAAAATATCTGTATAAAACCTTGCATATAATTTTCATCAAATTCCTGGATCAAATTAATCAACTGGTATTTACTGAAAATTAATAAATATCGACTTATCAGGTAATTTCAAAAGCTCATGGTAGATTTTTCCAATATATTATAGATGTCGGCCATTCCAAGAATCTTGGGCTGCTTTTGAATGAACTTTTTTTTGGTTTCTCAATGTGGAATGAGTACAATATTCCTAAATAAGATGGTCCGAATGATACTTGATTAAATAAACACAAGAAAGTGGGTTTTTTTTTTATGAAAGCCCGAAAAATTGATTTTTTTTTCATCTACGAATCTTCAGAGGATATGTATAAGAAAATCATATAATCAGTATTTAAAGTGCTCTAAAAATTTTCACAATGATATTCGAATATAAGGTTGAATTGTACGAAAAAGTTCGTGAGTAAATAAAACGTAGTATTCCGATAAGAATATTGTGATGAATCCTATTCTGGTCTTTGACATTGAATAAAGTAATTAACGAAATAAAATCCGAGAACCGAGACTTTAAAGGAAATTTAAAATTTGTTCCGCATATTGAATAATGTAGGGGAGCGGCGCCGAATGCGGCGCGGCAGCTAATGTGGCGCGTTCGAGTTTTCGAATATTAACGCATTTTCATAAAGTAAATGAACAAGGAAAGATGAAATCGGAAACACCAAATAATAAATTAGATACTTCACTTTGATTCTGCTGTTTTTTTTTAAATTGGATTTTGCGAAGCTTTCAAGAATTGTAAAAGGCTTTGAAAGAATAAAACACATTTCCTTAAGATTCATAAAAAAATTTTAAATGATTTTCTATTCAAAAAAAATTAATTTCAAGAGAATATTTAAAAACTTTGAAAAATTGTCAAAATTGAATGTGGAAGATTCTAAAGAAGTTTTAAGAGGTTTAGAAGTTTTTGAAAAATTTAAAAAATTCAAATATAAATAATAAAACTTTTAAATTAAGTAGTGTTCAGCCCATAAAAAAATGTAAAATAATAATGTGGACTTATATTTTTGGAACTAAATCTGCATCTTTAAACTCCACAATGTGTAAATGTTCAAAATTTGTCAAAAGAAATGTTTTTTATAGGTACATGCTTTTTAAGAATTGTTGAGCGAAATTTAATTATTATCCGCTGCAGTCCTAAAATCCCATTTTAATATATATATACATCATCCGTAAAAAATTTCCACAATTTATGCAGTTTTTTCTAAATCCAAAAAACTGCGGGGTACATGAACCTATGTTTTAACCTAGATCTAAGTGTAGGTCCAAACGTAGGGCAGACCAGGTTTTTCCTCTTGGCCAGTTGTACCATTTCGTAAAATTTTAAACATTTTACAGATTTTATTAATTTAAAAAATTGTCCAAACTTCCAAACCTTTAAAAATTGTAAATATTGGCAAGCTATCAAAAATTTTCCAAATTTCAAAAATCAGGGAATTTTGTAGACATTATTTTATCTTTAATAGAAATTCAGATTTTCATTAATTTATGGTAAATTTCTTATATAAAAAAATATTTTCAAAATTTTATGAATTTTACTTGGAACATTTTGAGAATCTTCAAAAATTCACAAATGTTCAAAATATAACATTATTTTCAGAATTCATCTCTTTTAGTTAAAAACTATATTAATTGAAGGGCGGCACGCCATAAGGGATCAATCTACATATTTCCGATTTTTAAGGAGACAAAAAACTTTCTTTAAAATCTAGTTTCAGATTTAAATAAAAGTCTAATACAGGGATATTTTAGTGCTGAACAAAGTCTAGAAAAAATTGATCAGAAAAGGTTAACCAGTTTTAAGGAATTTAAACAGATGGAATGCAGTATTAGATCTGGACGCGCGTTTTTACTACTTTGGACGTTGAAAAAAAATCGAGTTTTGGAATAAATGAAAAATTAAAATATCATTTTGTAGATTACTAGTTTCTGTAAAGAGGGGACAAAATTCTATTAAAAAAGGTCATCAGGTTTTGAAAAATTAAAGTTCAAATTTTTTTTTGTGCATACAAAACATGTAACATTTCATTTTTTTTCAATTACACTCCTAAAAACACTGTTATGTATATTTTTTTTTATGACTCTAAACGCTTTTAATTATTAGTTTTCAATAATATTCCGATATCGTATCGAAAAAACGAGTTATAAAAAAATCAATGGTTGAGTATGTGTATTTGAATTATTCACAATTTTCTAGCTAATAATCTCATTTACTCATTTACGATTTACGATTTCAAGATTGTACTATTTTGTTCAAATTTGTTTGTTTTTTGAATTGAAAATAAACTTTTTCAACTAATGATTCGACCAGATTACTTTTCCCTGACATCTGATAGTTGTTAGTTAAAAATTCAACTCTCAAATTTTTCATTGAGAATGTATCCTTTTTGGTTCAAAATGCGGTAATTTCGTTCAACACTTAACTTTTTTGTTAAAAATTCAATTTATCAGGTAGCTGATAATCTTAATTTTTTTGCTGAAAAGTCGTATTTTTCTCAAAATCAAAATTTTCAACTCAAATTTTTTATTATTTTACTTCTGGTTCAGTAGGTTCTAAACGACCCATTAAAGCATATTTTCGAGTGAAACGTATGAAGGAACAAAATCGAAATCCTTGACACTTTTATTTTTATAAAAGAGTTACTAATAAGATATAAAATTGTTTGCGATTTTTAGACATCTTCAAGTGTCGCATCTAACTTTTATTTAGAAATAATAATCAAAACGCAATGTTTTAAGGTTCTCAAGGCTTTAATCTTCCTACAATGCCCAGAACCGAATTTTTCAAAAGCAAACAAAAAAAGTTCTTTTCATTTTTGTAAATAATAAGCGATAATCATGCAATTGCTCTAGAATTACTGAAAATTAGATTTAAAAATAAAGTACTTCAATACATCAACATTTTTAAGCTATTTTCGATATTGATCCTTCGCAAAAGGAATCAGCTTGCTCACTGCGCACTTCAGTGGACAATCTTTTAAAGTATTCGCAAGCACTAAAGAATTTGAAAGAACCTGTTGATAAATGGGACACTTTGATTTCACGTCCATCAGAACTAGATTCATCCACAAAGCCCGAGTGGAAATCAAAGGTTATATCTGACAATTTAACTACTGTAGATGAGCTCACCAAATCTTTATCAGATAGATCTCAATTAATAGAAACGCTGCGAGCAAAAAAACAATGAGAAATAGTAGCAGAGAAAATGAATGTATATAGCAATTGAATAAAAGGTCAGATCGCAGTATAACTTATTTGGCAGCCGAAACTGAATAAAAAAAATGTCAGATTTGTAACGAACAACACAAGATTCATGAATGCCGCATTTTTCTTAATTTGTCAGTACCGTCAATAAACAATGAAATCAAAAAGGCACAACAGGTGTTTAAATTGTCGTTGTAAAGAATTTAATGGAAAACATAACTCATCGTTACATCAAGATGATCTGAGCCGAAGAGCGAAATCAGAAAAACAAGAATCAGTATCTACGAATGTAAGTGGCATGTGAAAAAAGTTTTAAAAATCAAAAGCAGAACTCGATTGAAAAGAAGCGCATATGACCCTGAATATGTATGCTTAATTAATATTTTGATCTAGAAGGGAGTTTTCGAAGATGGAAACAGACTCGATCTCGTTATCAATGTCACGCTATGGCCTTCTTCTTGTTTCAATGAAGATAAAAATATCACACCATCGCCTCGCTTCATTAAACTTTTCTATTTTTCATGTTTTTCACGCTCAAAACTTTTTATAAATTATTATATACGCAGTTTTTTTTTATTTCTACGAAGTAATTATTTTTCCCCTCATGAATTGGGAAATATCTCCATAACTCGAATTAATAATTTTCTACCAATCTTTATTGGCTTACTTTTTCTCAGTCGAATCTGATAAATTTTGCTAGCAATTAGTTGAACTTCACCCATTTTGATTCAGTAAGCAAAAAACCTTGAAAAATTGTCCGCGTGCCTGTTTGAGAAAATAGATTTTTTTGAAAATTTTTTATTAATCTCGGGCACAAAATAAAACTTTTTACTTTCGTGATATTTACTCGTATGTTCGAGTCATTATTTATTGACAGCCCAATTATTGTCATGACAAAAACCAAAGTGAATTCATTTTATTTCAGATGCGACCTTTATGCTAAATTAGTTTAAGTTAAGAGTTAAGTTTTCAATTGAAAAAAAAATAACTTTCAACCAAAAGATTGAATTCCCCAACAATTATTATTTGGATTTTTTATTTTAAAAAACAGTGGAATTCAACGAAAAAGCCGAATTTTCAACAAAAATTCAAAATCAATTTTGAATTATCTTAATGAAAAAATGTCACTATAAAAAACCTTTTTTTTCAAATAGTATGAATAACTGAAGCTTCCTAACTGTTTAAGGAAATGTATCAATATTATATGTCAATCAATTCGTCTCAAATCAAAACATCTTTTCTATTCTCACATTAGCTTTATATTCGGTCCCATCGGCTTCATTTGGCTTGAGGCATCGAAGACACATTGCTGATCGACGCGCGCTCGCCATAATGTTTTGAGTGAACTCACGCAACGTCATGACGCAGTCACACAAATAGGCCGTGAGGGTACAGCGCTTTGCTACAAGGCTCCTGTTTTATCACGCCTGAGTGAATGCCGCACATCGCCCCGCAGCTCTTCTCACCAATACTGGCGGCGCGGGGTCAATTCTCGGAAACACTAAATCGAGGATCACTAAATTCAGGTTTCACTTAACTTTAGTAGTACGCTCTAACGGTTCATATAAGAAGCAACCAAGAACGGTGAGCAAACTAAAAACTAGTGACAAAAAGAACAAAGCCGCAAACAAATCTGAATTAAGATTCATACAAACTTCTAATTTTCAATACTTCACTTGAATTTGCACAATAAAACTGTATTTATTCTTCACTGTTCATGTTTTCTTGTTTTCATTGAAATTAAAAAAATTGCAAATAAACAATATTCCAATTTTTATTGAATTAATATACCAGCAGCACGCTTATTGTCACGATTCTCATAATGACGACTTTCAAATACCTCCGGATGGCAAATTTCGAAACCTGGGTTATTTTATAGCCTTTGCAGGAAAGAAGGGTTTTTAAATTCCTTGGAGAATATGTTTGAGAGACCTGGTGAATCCTCTGGAGTACTTGAGTGGACCCAGACCTCGTGAGAAAGACATCTGATCCTTGACGGACGTTTAAATAATATTGACCTGATATTCTTCAATTACGATCCATCTGTTTCATAAGGTAACGAAACGAAACGAAAGTAATGCTGACATCCGTTTCGTTTCGCGATAACGATAACTCAAATAACGAAAATTTTGTTTTCCTTACCCAGGTACTCGTATTTGTATGGTTGTTTAAGATGTTATCTACAAGTCATTAAAGTTTCGGTTAAGAATGATCAATAATTATACTCATGTTTCATAACTGCATACAATTCAGAAACAAATGACAATGTGACTGAGCGTCTTATGTTTTAGAACAGCATGGCATTCAGAAGCAAATGACATTGTGAGTGATCGTCTTATGTTTCGTAACTACATGAAATTTAGAAACAAATTACAATGTAAGTAATAAATGTACATATAATTGTTAAATTTTGAAAAAAAGTGCTCTCAACAATTTTCAAAATGTGGTCACATTCTGAATTTTGATTCGAAATATTTGGTTATCGAACTCGTTCTTTTTTTCTAGGCCTTCAAAAAGTATGCCAATGCACAATCTAATCTGATCAATCTTTCGAAAGTTATCGCGCCTAGACGATACTACAGACTACATAATGACAGTCAGGCGGACAGACAGACAGACACCTTCGTAAAAACCGTTTTTTCTGACTCAGGGGGTCTCAAAACGTCGACGTTTGATTGAATCCGCGAAAGTTATTTTTCACATAAAACCCATACCTTCTCATTGAGATGAGGATGTAAAAAAAAAACCGAGGGGATGGACAGCTAAATCGGATTCGTATCATATCCATTGTCCCTATTGATGTTATTAGGGAGTTTCAAGATTTCGGTTGCTTCCCTGTGTTTTCTTGGAAAAATATTTTACGTTTTTGCGATGACGGTTGTTTTGTCAAATGAAATGCTATATCCTGTTTCGATATGATGTTTAACTAGTGCTGGTTTCGTGAAACGTTTTAGCCTGAATTTACTCTCATGTTCCTTTACACGTTGGCTCACCGCTCTCTCGGTTTCTCCAATATAGATTTTGCCACAAGAACAAGGGATTTTATATAGTCCCGGATCACTGAGAGGTGCCTTTTCATCTTAGGGCTGTTTAGAAGTTGTCCTATTTTTACAGGTGGTTTAAATATGATTTGAATGTTGTATTTGTTGAGAATTCTTCCTATTTGTTCCGTGGTACCTTGAATGGGATAAGACAGGGGAGAGGATATTGAGAAAGATCGACGGTAATTTAGATTGAAAAATAGATACAAAAATATGGACGTTGGTGGATGTATGATACGATGAGATAGGGAAAAAGAGATTAGAAAAGATAGACGAAAATTTAGATTGACGTTGATAAACACAGGATACGATGAGATAGAGAAGAGTACATTGAAAAAATAGACGGGAATTGAAATTGGCAGAAAGGTAACAAAATATTAACATGAATAAATAAAGGATGGGATGAGACAGAGAAGAGGCTATTGAGAAAGATATACGATTATTTTGATTGAAAAGAAAGATAGAAAAAGATAGACGTTGGTGGATGTATGACACGATGAGATAGGGAAGAGGAGATTAGAAAAAATATACGAACATTTATACTCACGTTAATAGACATAGGATACGATGAAATGTAGAAGAGCATATTAAAAAAGATAGACGGGAATTCAGATTGAGAGAGATACAGAAAAGGATTAACCGTGCTAGATGTAGGGCACGACGAAATAGAGAAAAGGGAATTTAAAAAAATATACAGGAATTTAGATTGACAGACAGGTAAAGAAATATTGACGTAAATAGATATATGATAGGAAGAGATAGAGAAAAGGGTATTGAAGAAGAGAGACGTGAATTTAGATTAAAAATATATGACAAAAGATAGGCGTTGGTGGATAAATAATACGATGAGATAAAGAAGAGGAGATTAGTAAAGCTAGACGAAAATTTACATTGACTTGGATAGACACAGGATACGATTGGATAGAGAAGAGTAGATTAAAAAAGATGGACTGGAATTTAGATTGACAAGGAGATAGAAAAAGATAGACGTTGATAGATTAAGGATACGATGGGACAGAGAAGAGGAGATTAAAAAAGATGGACGGGGATTTATATTGACAGAGATACAGAAAAAGGTGAACAGCGATAGATGTAGGTTACGATGTAGCGGCATTTTGTAGCACTGCTTTGCATTGTATTTTTTGTTTGAATCAAATAAATATTTTTATGAATTCAAATAAACAAATTGTAAACAAACGCATTGTTTAATGAAGCTCATTTTTTTCTAAATCAAACAAATTGTATTAAACAAAGTATTTGTTTTAGTGAATAAGGCAAATATTTTCCATTTCTTAAACTTGAATAAACCTTTTTTCAATTGAAGCTAAACATTTGTTTTTTTCAATGATATAAATTCAAACAAATTTTGTTTTTTGATTGAAGCAAACATTTTTCTGAGTGCAGGGAGTTTTTTGTGACCATGAGAAACCGGTATATGACCGGTAATTTAAAACTGTTTATTAAAAAAACTTGTTTAATGGTTCAAAAATTGATCATGAAGGATGATTTGAAATATTTCTATTATTAGGTTAATTTAGAAATATTTTAATATTGTGCATTGTGAAGGTATATATTTTTCAAAATTACAGTTTTAAACAAAATATTTTATATTTAAAATAATAAAGTCTCTTATATGAGGGAGGTCGAAACGGTTTTGCAACTCGTGACACTTTTCTGATCAAAACATAAGATTAATATCCTTGACCAATATTATCCACATAAAAAATTAAGCTGTTGCATTCTGAACCAAATATTTCAATTTTTAAGCCACAAAGATGCATTTTTTTGACCAAAATGTTTATTTTTAGCCAAGAGAGATGAATTTTTAACAAAAAAAGGTGATGACTTTTAAACCGGAAAAGATGAGTTTGGATAAAAAATTACCAATTTTGAACAAAATACATGAATTTTCAATTAAGAATGATAATTTTTCAACCAAAAGTACAATAGTTAAATTATTATTTTAAAAAATGGCTTAAAAAAAAATTATCAATCAGTTGAATAAAAAAAAAGTCAAATGATTCAGAAAATAGTTGCCTTTGATTCAGGAAAGGAGAATATTTAACCTTGTTCAATTTTATCTAGAAAAGTTTTTCATTCTCTTGAAACCTTTCATTCTTATAAAGATTCTAAATTTTTTCTTGGAAATTTAAAAAAATCGATTTTTTTTAATTTTATGAAATCGACATTTTGTTTAAAATTTTGTGAAATCTTTGCAAAACTTCTCAATATTCCTTAAACTAAACGACTTTTTTGTAAAATGTTGTAAACGTGCAGAATTGAAAAATTCTGCTTTAAAATTTTCTACATTATTTTTCGAAATTTTAGAGAATCATATTTTAATATTTTCTTAAAATTAATTTACCAAATAAAACATTACTTACATTTTACCAGGAATTTTGAGAAAACTTCTTTATTCTCTTGAAATCTTCAAAATTCTCAAGGCAAAATGTTCGGCAAAATTCTCTCCATTATTCTCGTTTATCACCAAAAAAAAATCGATAAAATTTCAGTCTAAAAGCCTTAAAACCTAATTCTAAAGCGAAACAAAAAATTGAAAAGTTCGTTTTTATAATATAAAATGCACAAAAATTCACATTTTCGACACTGACCCAATGCATTTGAATAATTTTCAGCATAAAAGTACAGCCAGCGCCACCCTTGGCCGTACTCAACATTTCCGTCACTTTCATTTCAGAGTGCCACGGGGCTGATTTGCACCAAAGATATTTGCACACTTTCACTCCCTACTCTTTAACCTAGACCCTCGTTTTCGCGCACGCGCACCGTGTGCAACTCTCAGTCCAGCGGCCAGCTCGAAATTAGTTGTCTATGCTCCAATCTGCCCATTTTTTATGTTTGCGTACGTTTATTTTCGATAAAAAATGGATTGAAAAGAAAAGTAGGGGAATTGCGTAAAAATAAAGTTTCAGCACAAAGGTTGCTAAACAAGTTTTGCAACGAAGTATACCCTACAAAGGCACGTCAGGGAGATCCATGCTCCAATAGTTCCAGAGAAAACAGAATCCTTCCAGGAGATAACGGTAAAGCCTCCTGGAATATCAAAAGCGCGAGTTCTCATGCTCCCAAGCCACAATGTGATCACCGTGTCAAAGGCTGAATGGTACCATGGTTGACAAATACTTCAACATCCCGGCCTGACCCCCTCAGTGGAGGCGGACAGGCGGGAGTCCCAAAGAAGGTGTCTTAAGGGAGACTTCAGAACACCAGGTTGAATCTCATAATATTTGAATCCCCCTCCTGGAAGTGGGGCTCTGGGGGGGGGCGGGTTTCTTATTTTCCTAGCTTCTCGTAAGTCTTAAATGAACTCCCAAAAAACCAAACGAACATAAATCAATGATGGGCCCGTTTCGGGACCCTCCTCTAACCCACGGCCAAAAGTGGAAGGCTCCTTAGGGGGAAATCCACCAGAGGCGTTGCAAACTTAAGATAACGGAGGAGACAATCTTGTCGATGCCGTAGAAGTGCAGCTCACAGAACTCTGCGTGAGGAAGAGACATCGTAGCGACGCACAAAGAAAGAGAGAACGCAAAACGCGTCTCACAAACAGGAGCCAAGGCACCCCACAGGGGGCAGTTGCTGCGGAAACTTTACCTGCAGCACCTCCTTACGCTAATTCTATTTACAAGAGGAAGGAGGGCTCCAGAGAAACTCCCCCAAACAGAGAGTTTGTCACGGCAGGAGGCTCTGGAAATACAGGGCCTTACTTTCGCGCCAATGGCTAGCAACGCCTTGGTGAGGGTTGTCATTGCGTCGGGTTATCCTGAGAACTGTGGACAGGATCAGGGATGAAATTTCTGAAGGGATTGATGCATTACCCCGTGAGGGGCGCGTCGCCAAATTCAATGGCCTCTTCATTAGGTCGGGGACCATCGTAATGGAGGCCGCGGACATCTAGTCGCGAGACTGGATAGTGGAAAGAACCCCAACGTATAGGCACAAAGAGGGCCTAAGCTTGGAAGTGAAAATTTTAATGTCTAGCTTTTTGTCCAATTTTCATTTGGGGTGAAGTGATAATGAATTCAAGGTACAAACTAATTGTTTAAACAATTTATTATCATTGTTAATAATATTCTCTCTGCTTAATTGATTGAATGTTGCGTTTTTTTCTGAAATTTTCAACTGTTTTTCTGTTTTTTATTAGGCGTGACTTCATAATGCATTATATTTAGCAAAAATAATTGTTTAAACAAATTTTTATTGTTCATGACTCTCTTCATCTATATCGATTGCGCCTGATAGTTGCGGTTTTTCGGAAATTTTTACCTTTCTGTCCTTTTTTCACTTAGTGAGGTAATAATTAAATCAAGTTAACAAAAAAGTTGTCTATATTATATAATATCGTTTATAACTATCTTTCCTTAGATAGGTGATAGAAAGTGGCGTTTTTTTTCTAAAAGCATTCACTTTGCTCCGCCTAATTAATTACTAACGATTAATAAATAAACATCAGAAAAAACTATATTTTAAATAATCTCTTTCATTTCTGTGAATATATATTCTAATAATTTAACATTCTGGAATAAAACAGATATTTAAACTACGCTTCAAATTTTCCACACGGATCATACGAATACAACTTTCCCTTGAATAAGTTACTGAGAGACTTCAGTGAAGTGTCAGAAATGCAGAAATTGTTATTCTATTCTTTGTCGTTCCCTCTTGTGTAAAATAGCTTTTTTTCTTCAAATTTTTTTTCAAGCATCGGGAAAAGAGCAAAAATAATTAACTTAAAACAACAATACCAGTTGAAAAATCATTTTTGTTGTGGCTGACTGATTATTTGTTCATAAATAAAAAGGCGATGCAAAGTCAAAGATTTTGGAAAAAAACGTTATTTTCTAGCACTTGTCTGAGAAAAGATAGTTATAAACAATATTAAATTGTTTAAACAACTTTTCGGTTAACTTTAATTAATCATTACCTCATTTCACCTCTGAATACTTTTTTTAGAGCTACCAATCTTTGTAGAATGTTATGAGGAACAGTGTTGAGGGACCAGATGGAGTGATCCCAGAAAAACAGCCTTTTTCATCCGATTCGCGATACAATGAGCCTGTCGCTGGCAAGTCGGAATCTTGCTATGTTTGCTAAGACATTAAGATTTCATACCATCGGCTGGTGCCGAGAATTAAATCACGTAAATGATCTTGGTCTTCAGATCTTGTAGGACAATATCAGGCTTCGTATCACTGATACGTTGAGAGGTGGATAATGAGAAATTCGAGTAGATCTTACACTGGTTATTCTCCACAACGGACTCAAGTTCCCCATAAGCGTATGACAAAACGGGCAATAGATCAACACCATAGAAGTTCCAAAGATGGTAATATAAAACTTTGAGTGCCACATTGTGTCTCTCTATGTAACCGTGGCGTGCACACTTTGAGCATCCACTGAGAACATGTCCAAGTGTTTCTGGCTCTTGCTTACACGCTCGGCAGTTGGTATCGCCTATAGGTACATTCACTATGCGCTAGCGATAAACTAAGCTATCTATAATGCTGTCCTGACAGGCAAAAAGAAAACCCTCAGTCTCCGATCTTAATTCAGTAGACTTGAGAATCATGTTGGACAGACCTATCGAGAGCTCTGTTCTACGTATAAAGCCGTAGAATTTACCATGAAGGGGCTTGTCAGCATGTTCTCTCTCTTTCTGGCTACAACCAAGAACGCTCTTCGATGAAGACACCAAGCCTAACAAGCATCTACCCCCTTCATCTCGAGGGATGTATATTCGAGGTACGGAACATCTAGGATGTTGACTTCGATGAATTGTCATTATCTTGCATGTGCTTCGGTCAAGATGCTCCAACTCATCTCATCGCTAAGGCCTGTGATGCTTAACTTTCTTAGATACGCTTGCTGTTTTCGTGAACGGCTACGCGGAAGCAAAGGAATGTATTTTTAATTAATAAAATTAATTTTTGACAAAGTAGTTCTACTTTAAGCCAACTAGTTCAATTCTCAATCAAAAAGACTGATATTGTACAAAAACGAGAAATTTAAAATAAAATACATTAATTTTTAACTAAAAATAATCAATGATTAACTAACGATGAGAAGATTCAATTTTTAGGTGAAGAAATTAATTTTCAAGCAAGAAGAAGAACGAATTTTCAACAAAATAATTAAATTCGTAACCAAAGAGATGCATATTTAACTGGTAAATGAATTTTTACCACAGTAGTTCAACTTGTAACCAAGCAGTTTTTAACACGAAACGATCAATTTTTAGCCAACAATAATGAAATAGTTAAATTTTCAGTTAAAAAAATTAATTTTTGAACAAACAAAAACGATTTTTTAACAAAATACTTTTATCTTCAACTAATAAAATAAATGTTTAACAAATTAGTTTGATTTTCAACCAAGCAGTTAAATTTTTAACCCAGAAAGGTGAATTCTATGAAAAAATTAATTCGTTGAATTTTCAACTGAAAACGATCAATTTTTAACCAATAATGAAAGAGCTGATGTTTTAGTTGAATAATACATTTTCAACAACAAAAAAAAAAGAATTTTTAACAAAATAGTTAGATCTTTAACTAAGAAAATAAATGTTTAACAAATTAGTTCACTTTTCAACCAAGTAGTTAAATTTTCAGCCAAGAAAGATGAATTCCACTGAACAGTTGAATTTTTAACCTATCAAGAATAAATTCTCGACTAAGAACCAAATAGTTAATTTTCCAGATAAAAAAATTATTTTTAACAAACAAAAAAACCAGAATCAACAAAAAATTTAAATTTTCAACCAAAGCGTTGAATTAAAAAAAAGAATTTTTAACAAAGTAGTTCAACTTTCAACGAAGTGGTTAAATTTTCAACAAAATAATTGAATTTTCGACTTATTAAGAGAGTATTTGCCGGCGAAGCGCGTAATAGCGAGTACACGAAGTGCGAAAACCTAGAGGAACCGAGCTCCAAGCGTCAGGTAAATGTGTCCGAGCGCGTAGTGCGAGGTGAATACATTATCGAACGCGAAGCGCGAGATGAACACCAAATCGAGCGCAAAGCGCGAGATCCAACAGGTGCGCGCCCTAGGGGCTGCAAATTCAACAATTTTGTCTAAAACCCGTCTTTTTGGAAGAAATCCATTTTTTTTAATTTTAAATTAACATCGTTTTTGTTGAAGATTCATCATTTTAGATGAAAAATCATCACTTTGGTTCAAAATGTAACTATTTTTCGAAAATTCGTCTAATTGGTTTGAAATTCAACTACTTTGGTAAAAATTTAAACTATTTGGTTGAAAGTTAAGTTTTTTTTTTCAAATTCAACTTTAATGTAGAAAATGCGTCTTTTTGGCTTGAATATTCAACTATTTGGTTGCAAATTCAAAAATTTTGTCTAAAAATCGTCTTTTTGGAGGAAATCCATTTTTTCAATTTAAAATTAAAATATTTTTGGCTGAAAATTCAACTGTTTGGTTCAAAGTTAAACTAATTCGTTAAAAAATCATTTTTTGGTTGAAGATTCATCATTTAGATGAAAATTTATCACTTTGGTTGAAAATATACTTATTTTGTTGAAAATATAACTATTTTTTTTTAAATTCAACTGTTTTGGTAAAAATTTAAACTATTTGGTTGAAAATTAAATTTTCTTGGAAATTCAACTTTTCTGTAGAAAATTCGTCTTTTTGGCTTGAATATTCAACAAATTGACTGCAAATTCAACAATTTTGTCTAAAACCCGTCTTTTTGGAAGAAATCCATTTTTTTAAATTTTAAATTAACATCGTTTTTGCTGAAGATTCATCATTTTAGATGAAAATTCATCACTTTGGTTCCAAATTTAACTATTTTCTTGGAATATTTAAAATACCCTAACTAAAACGTTTCAAATTCTAAGAAATCTTTTGAAAGATTCCTTGAAATTTTTTAAACCTCTTGGAAATTCCTTGGTATTTTTAAAAATACTATAAAATCTTTAAAACCCCTTTGGCATCCCTTCAAATTATTGAAATCTATTAAAAATTCCTTGGAATTTTTTGAAATATCATAAAATATTTAAAAATATAAAATATTTTTAAATATTATCAAATATTTTAAAATATCCTAAAATATTTGGAGTCTTTTCAAGTCTTTTAAAATACCTTGAAACTTTTTAAAGCTCTTATTTCTTTGGAATTTAAAGAAACCTTTGACATCCCTTTAAATGACTGAAATCTATTAAAAATTCCTTGGAATTTTTTGAAATGTCATAAAATATTTTAAAATATCATAAAATATTTTTAAATATTATCAAATACTTTTTACAGGTCTTGAAAAATCTTTATAATCTTAAAAAGTACTTTGAAATCTTTTGAAATACATTCAAATTTAAGAAAGTCTTTTTAAAAATACCCCAAAATCTTTAAAATTATTTTAATTTCCTCCAATTAAAACATCCTCGGAATCTTTAAAAATACTCTTGAATATTTAAAATCCTTCGAAATTCCTTGAAATTTTTTACAGCTCTTGAAAATTCATTTAAATATTTTTAAATACCCTAAAATATTAAAAAACCTTCAAAATTTCTTGAAACTTTTTTACAGATCTTGAAAATTCAATGGAATATTTTTAAATAACCTTAACGATTTTTAATTATTTCAAATTCCTTCAAACTTTTTATGTATCTTGAAAAATCTTTGGAATCATTAAGAATACTCTTGAATCCCTTTCAAATTATTGAAATCTATTAAAATTTTCTTGGAATATTTAAAATACCCTAACTAAAACGTTTCAAATTCTAAGAAATCTTTTGAAAGATTCCTTGAAATTTTTTAGGATTCGTGTTCTATATAAGTTAATAAAGCACAAGAATATGCATCAGTTACATCCTTATCTCAATTCTACATTAATAAGTTCATTATTTTTTTCTCTAATTCTAAAGGATGAGGATAGTTTCTACTCTTGTGTTATCCTGTTCGATTATTCTCAATTCTATTGGTGAATATAATAATAAAATATATCTATAATTTTAAGTACATATCGCGAATTACAATTTGTTCGACTGTTCAATATTTGTAAATATTTACAAGCTGTCTAACCGATGGATGATTTTAAATTCCCGCACAGTAAAAATTCTGCATTGATTTTATTGCACTCCATTCCAAGTGTGAGATCCAATCTTGCTCGAGGTTGGGGTACGAAAGTGTCGTTTACTGTTTTTCCGCAAAGCTGTAAAATTGACAGCAGTTGACAGTTGAAAATTATACACTGTATAATGGTACCATTCGCAATACCAAGACTAATTTTTGTTGCAGGGAAATGTTACCCTGAAATTAGCGTTAGATTCACACTTTGTTTTTTCTGTGAGGGCAATTGTTCATTTTTCCGGTTCAATTGAAAAGAGTGCAAAAGATTTTATTTTATTTAAACGATTTTCAAGGATTTCAAGAGATTCATGACCATTTCCAAAGATTTAAAAGATTTTTGCTTTGGAACAGAATTCTGAAATATAATTCTAATTCTAATCCTAAACACGGATTTTTCCAATTTTCCTTTTTTAAAGCAGAATTAAAATTATCTTTTAAGATTCTCGTTCCATGTAACAAATTTCCCTTTCCGACTCAGATAATAATGTTTTGCAAAAATTCCTCATCCTTAATTTTAGGTTATAATTCTGTATTGGAATTTTCTATTTCAAGTCACAGTTGCATTTCTTTCCAAAACTTTACCAGAACAATTTTAAAACTTCTACTGACCACCATCTTAGATTTTTTTTCTATTTTTTGACATCTTCGAACCCAAAAATGTGAATTTCCAACAAAAAAGTTATTTTACAACCAATCGGTGAATTTTCAACAAAATAGTTGAATTTTCAGTTAAGAAAAAAATTATTTTCAAGAAAGTAGTTCAGCTTTCAACGAAGAAGTTCAATTTTTAATCGAAAAAGATGAATTTTCAACGAAAAATGTAATATTTGATATTAAAAAAAAAACAGATTTTAATTTAAAATAAAAAAAGAGTTGTATTTATCCAACAAAGACAAATTTTCGACAAAATATTTGAATCTTCATCTGAAACAGATTATTTTCAACTGAAGAATTTGATTTTTTACCAAAAAATTAATTTTCTTTAAAAAAAGACAAATTTTCAACAAAATACATCAATTTTCAAGCAAATAATGAAAATTTCTTCCAAATTGTTTAATTTTTCAGCCGAAAATAATTTTTGTTCCAAGAAAGTTTAATTTTCAATCCAAAAATGTGAATTTTCAACAAAAAAGTTATTTTACAACCAATCGGTGAATTTTCAACAAAGTAGTTCAATTTTCAGTTAATAAAAATCATTTTTAAGAAACCAGTTCAACTATCAACCAAGAAGTTGAATTTTGTTTCTAAAAAGATGAATTTTCAACGAAAAATGTAATGTTTGATATTAAAAAAAAACAGATTTTATTTCAAAATAAAAAAAGAGTTGTATTTATCCAACAAAGACAAATTTTTGACGAAATACTTGAATCTTCATCTTAAACAGACTATTTTCAACTGAAGAATTTGATTTTTAACCAAAAAATTAATTTTCTCAAAAAAGACGAATTTTCAACAAAATACATCAATTTTCAACCAAATATTTTAATTTTTCAGCCGAAAAGACAGATTTTGTACAAAACAGTTTAATTTTCAACCCAAAAATGTGAATTTCCAACAAAAAAGTTATTTTACAACCAATCGGTGAATTTTCAACAAAATAGTTGAATTTCTCTTAAGTAATTTCTCCCTTATACAATCTTTTGTAATCTATTTCATTCTATTCTGCTGTTTATACTGGCTCCATATGATTACTTCTTGTTTCTATTTGTATCTTATATTGTTACTCATTTGTATCGATCTTAGCTCGAAAAACAAATTCTTGAATAAATCAAATAATATTCTGAATTCTTTAAAAATCACCTGGAATTCTTATAAACATCATCGAATTCTTTTAAATACTTTATATTCCAAAGAACATAATTCTTATTATCAATCCAGGCTAGTCACTTCTAGATAGTTTTAGTACCATTTTGGTTTAGAAACCATCATGATGTCAAAGAACTGTGTTCAAAAACGAATTTTCATTTGTAAATAACTTCTTTCTTTCTTAAAAATACAACCATTTCGTGAAAAAAACAATTTTTTTTCACAATTCGTCTTCCTTAATTGAAAATTCAACTCATTGTTCGTAAGGCCAACTGCTTTATGGATAATCAAAAAATTATTTCCTTCATGTTCTACTATCTGGTCAAAAGTGCATCTTTATTGGTTGAAAATGTTCTTGTTGTTTTAAATTGAGTTTTTCAGTCGGATGATTCAACTATCCTCGAATAACTACGTCTTTGTAGGTTGAAAAGTCAATTATTTGGTTAAAAATTCTATTATAATGCAGAAAAGTTTTTTCTTTGTTGTAAGCTTAGTAGAATATTATGCAGAAAATGGAAGAACAGGGACATTATTGATGCATGCACGTTTTTAGTGAGAGACGTAGGAGCCAACCTCAAGTGCCGCTTTTCAAGTTCGTAGGTATCTCATGGCCATTGTATGTCTACGAAGTCATAATTTTTGACGACATAAATATACGAATGGCCATCATATGTAATAAAATGAAAGTGGGACTTTTTGTTCTTCCCACAGGCCTTAGAAATGGCCATATTCACGCATGTATTATATAAAATAAAATCAAAATGAAAGAAATAAGGAGTCATATAGAAAAATCCGAAAACAACTTTGAAGACTTTGAAGACATCAACTTTGAAGACATCAACTTTGAAGACATCAAAAAATGAGATTTTTTGAAAAAAGGAAGGATAAAAGAAAAAGTTAAAATACTTGAATGAAGAAAATAAGTGAAATTTAGTAAAATAATGAGAATTAAAAATTACATAAAGAGCTGTAAAAGTTTGGATGTTTGGAGTTTTGAAATATGAGATTGACTGACTTTTTTTCTTTTTCAATGAAATAAGATTCAATCGTTAAGCTTTTATTGAGATTTTTCTCAACAGCTGAGATTTTTGGAGGTTTGAAATCAAAATCATGTCCAGTTTCAATGCTGGGTCTTTCAAGAGCAGTGATATTATCTAAATATGCTAAGTATCTCGCTTACATTCTTATAGCTTCAGCAAATAAATCTAACTTTAATGTTAAAGATAGCTGGCAGTTCGTCAATTATATAAAATCTTTAACAATGCCCAAACAACATTTTCTTGTTTCTTTAGATGTGTTGAACTTATTTTCTTCTATTCCAATTATTCTAGCTCTACAAACTACAAAAAAAAAGAAATAAAATAGCTCCATACACTTTAATACTAAGGGATGAATTGCTAAACGTTTCAGAGTTTTCTTCGAAAACGACATATTTCAAATTCAACAATAAAAATTATAAACAAATGGAAGAAGTGGCCATGGGATTTCAGCTTGTTCCTGTGCTGGCAGACATTGTCATGAATACTCTAGAAATTGACTGTCTTTCAACCCTAAATTTTTAAATACCATTATATAAAAGATACGTTGATGACATTTGCATGATCATTCCAGTATCAAAACTATATGAAGTTTGAGAAATTTTCAATTCATTCTATTCAAATCTTAAATTCACTTTTAAAAAAGAAATAAGCTTTACACTTAATTTTTTAGACGTATCTGCCACACTTCAGAATTCCTCGAATTCGCTAAATTATTCGAATTCCATGAAATCCGCGAATTATCTGAAATACTTGAATTCTCTTGATTCCTCAAATTCCCTGAAATAATAAATTCTCTCCACGTTCTGAATTACTTAAATTTTTTAAAATCATGATATTCGCTCAATTTTTGGAACTCTTTGAATTCTCTGAATTCCAAAAATTTCTTGAATTCTTTAAATTCCTGAATTCTTGCAATTCTCTGGATTTCCACAATATTGTGAATTTCTTGAATTGGTGGAAGATTTTGAATTCTCTTGATTGCTGCAATTCCTGAAATTCTCTGAATTCTTGAAATTCTCTGCATTCCGAAAACTCTCTGAATTCCGGAAATTCTATAAAAATCCTGAAATTCGCTAAATTCCTTGAATTCTCTAAATTCTCTGAATTCCAAAAGATTGTTAAATTCTTTGAATTCCTGAAATTCTCTGAATACCCTCAATATCATGAATTGCTTGAATTTTCCTAATTGTTCAAATTCGCTACATTCTCTGAATTCCATGAAATCCTTGAATTATCTTAAATACTTGAATTCTCTTAAATCTTCGCATTCTCTGAAATAATCAATTCTCTTTATGTTCTGAATTCTTGAAATTCTCCTAATTCTTAATATTCCCTGAATTCTTCAAATTCTCTGAATTCTTCAAATTTTTTTAATTTTTAAAATCCTACGAATTCTTCATATTCTCTGAATTCTTCAAATTCTAAGAATTCTTGAAATTCTACGAATTCTTGAAATTCTCTGAATTCTTAAAATTCTCTGAATTCTTCAAATTCTAAGAATTTTTGATATTCTCTGAATTCTTGAAATTCCCTGAATTCTCAAAATTCTCTACATTTTTTAAATTCACTGAATTCTTAAAATTCTACGAATTCTCAAAATTCTACGAATTCTTGAAATTCTCTGAATTGTGGATATTCTACGAATTTAAAAATAGAATTGTTTTGTTAAAAATTCATTTTATTAAATGAAGATTCATTCCTTTGGTTACAAATTAAACTATTATGTCGAATATTCTGTTTTTTCTTGGTTAATAATTATTTTTTTGAACTCAAAATTTAACTATTCCATTTTTAATTGCGAATTCATATTTTCGGGTTAAAAATAACAATTTTTTCCGAAAATTCATCTTTTTGGCTTGAAAATTCAACTGTTTAGTTGAAAATTCCTTTTCTTTATGATGAAAAATCTATTAGTTTGGTACAAAATTAAATTATTTAATTGAAAATTGATTTAACTACTTGGCTGAAAGATTAGTCCTTTGTTAGAAATTGATTTTTGTTGTTGAAGATTCATCATTTTAGTTGAAAATACGTCTCTCTTGTTGAAAATTTAACTATTTGGTTGAAAATTCGTTTTTTTTTTGTTTGAAAAATAATTTTTTGACCTGGACATGTAACTATTCAAATTTTTGGTTGAATATGTATCTTTTTAATTTGAAAATTCAACTGTTCAGTCAAAAATGCAATGAATTTGTTGAAAACTTCATTATTGTGTTAAAGAGTAGTATTTTTAGTCGAAAATTTAATTGATTTGTTAAAAATTCGTATTTTTGGATAGACAATTCGTTATTTTGGATTGAAAATTCATTTTAGTGGTTGAAGATGTAATTTTTTTGTTGATAATTCGTTTTATTTTTGGTTGAAATTTTTTTGCAAACGAAAATTTAACTTCTTCATTGTTGTTTGAAAATTGATGGTTATTATTTCAAAATTAAACTATTTGGTTTGAATTCATGTATTTTGTTAATGATTCGTCTTTTCTTATTAGAAAATTAATCTTCTTGTTCAAAAAATAAGCCACTTAATTAGAAGTAGAATTGCTTTCGTTAAAAATTTATTTTATTAAATGAAGATTCAGTCCTTTGGTTAAAAATCAAACTATTATGTAATAGCTGAATTTTCAATTAAATAATTTAAATTTTAACAAAATAGTTCAACTTTTTACCAAATTGCTAAATTTTTAACAAAGAAGGTGAATTCTCAATCAAAAAGACGAATTTTTAATCAAAACAATTCATTTTCTACCCAAAATGACGAATTTTCAACCAAATAGTTAAATTTTCCACCGAAAAGCTGAATTTTTCACCTAGAAGAGTTTTCTACTAAAAAAGGTGAATTTTGAATCAAAAGTATAAGTTTTTAACCAAAAGTTGAACAGATAAATTTCGTAATTCAAGAAAATAATTTTCAACAAACAAAAAAACAAAAAATAGATTATTTTCAACAAAATACATTTTCTACCAAATACTTGAATCAGATAAAAAAATAATTTTTGACAAAAACGAACAAATTTCCAACAAAATAGTTAAATCTTCCAATAAATAGTTTAATTTTTGATCCAAAAGTTTATTTTTTTAACCAAAAAAGTGAATTTTTAACAAAAAAAGTCAATTTAACCAAATGGTGTAATTTTCTACCAAATAGTTTAATTTCCATGCAAAAAGACCAATTTTCTATAGAACAGCTGAGCTTACAACCCGAAAATATGAATTTTTAACAAAAAGGATATTTACGACCAAATAGTGGAATTTTCAAAAAAAATGATGAATTTTCCATTGGAAGAAATGAATTTTTTAAAAAGTAGCTCAACATTAAATCAAGTAGTGGGTTTTTTAACCCGACAATATAATTCTCAACCAAGCATGTAATAGTTAATATTTTTTTAAAAAAACAAATATTTTTATTTGAAACCAAAAATAGTTGAATTTAACCAAAAGGCGAATTTTCAACAAAATAGTTGAGTCCTTAATCAAAACAGATTAATTTTCAGCAAATAAATATTTTTATTTTAAGTAAACAGTTGAATTCAACCAAAAAGTCCAATTTTTAACAAAATAGTTGGATTCTTTCGTGGAATGATTGTTTAATCGATATTGAATTTTGGGGATTGCTGAAAAATGGAACGATTTATTCGCTAGAGTAAAATTGGCACGCTGAATTTTTTATACATGGATGCTAAGAGACTAAAAATGTGATTTTAGACAAAAGGGAAGCCTACATTCGAAACAAGTTCAATTTTCCAATTAAAAATTGTTAATTGAATTGAATAATTATCTCGTCGATATTGAATTTCGGGGATTGCTGAAAAATGGAACGATTTATTCGCTAGAGTACAATTGGCAGGCTGAATTTTTTAATGGAGGGTTGCTACAAGAAAAAAAAGTAGCTTCAGACAAAAAAGAACCCTAAATACGAAAAAAGATCAATTTAAAATTTAAAATGGTTGAATAAATTGAATCATGATCTCATCGATTTTCAATTTAAAATTGTTGATTGAATTGAATCATTGCCTAATTAATATTGAATTTTCGGTGTTGATGAAAAGGAGGGAAATTGGGGCGATGAATTTCAGAAAGATATTCGCTACAAGAAAAAACGTTGCTTCAGACGAAAAAAAAAAGAAAAACGGAAAAAGAATACTAATATTGATCAATATAAAATACAATGTATAATAAGAATATTAAATATTGAAGATTGCTGAATAAATAGAACGATTTATTGACTCAAAGAAAATTGGCGTGCTGACTTTCAGATAGATGGTTGCCACAAGACAAAAATGTGACTTTAGACAAAAGGGAAACCTAAATTCGAAACAAGACAAAAAAAAGACGAAAAAAAATCGTGATATTATTCAATATAATATACAATATATAATAATAATATCCAATATTGAAGATTTTCGAATAAACAGAACGATTTATTGTCTCAAAGTAAATTGGCATGATGAATTTGAGATAGATGGTTGCTACAAGACAAAAATGTGACTTTAGACAAAAGGGAAGCCTAAATTCGAAACAAGACAAAAAAAGATTTAGTAATATTATTCGTGAACTGACATGATTGGTACAATGTGCATATTGAGTTTATTATACACATTAGGTGTATGTAGCATGTACGTGTATGGCGTATGTAATGGCACACAAAGAAGATCGAAAACACAAGATGTTAAGTAAAATCGATGTAAAGGCGTATCTATGATGCTCATTGAAGAGAGTCATGAGTTAAAATTTAGAAGACCTTTCGTTTTAATGAAATCGCATACTTCATAGCGGACATCAAAACATATTTTTGTTCTGTGAAGCACCATTGGGATCATGCTCGCAAAAATATATGTTGTAGCTGAGAGTGTGAGTGTATTATAGGAAGAAATGGCAGTAGTGCCATAAAGATTTCATTGATTTTTTTTCCAAACTCGAAAATTTTGTTTTATTCCTTCCTAATTGCCAGAGTTGACTCTCAATTTTTTTCAGAACCGCTGTGATATATTGTACAATACATATTTGAACATATCTGCCAGGGCAGACCAACCATGCTTACCAAACTATGGCCAAGTTAATAAATAAATAGGTATGGAATTTGTTTTCATCATTTTGCATTCCTTTTTTAATGACGTCTTACTGAATGTGGAGTCTTCATCAGGTCTTAGGTTTCCTTCACTCTGAAACCAATACTAACAACGAAAATGGTTTTCTAAAATTGATTGTAAAACGTGAATACTCAAAAGTATGCTGAATTCGTTGTAGGTTTAAACTGCAACATTCTTGTGTGACAAAAAAAAATTAAGGCACACTGAAAATTGCCATTGTTTAAATTGAGAGGCAGCAAATCCCAAACAAATATTTTTCTATGTGTGCTTCCTAACATAAAATTCTGGTAAAATCATCGATGTATGTCTCTCAAATGGAGATGTGAAAATATTTGTAAAAAAATTATCTGCATGGAAGGGAGAGAAAACATTGTGGTCTTTATCCAGTTTCCATGCCATAATTTTAATTTATACTAATTTAATACTTTTAATTTAATTTAAGTTTAATATTAAATCACTTTCTTATCCATTAATAAATTTCCATAAAAGTAATTTTATTTCATGGTAAAATTTGTTTTTAAATGTATTGGACAAGAACTTAGAATATCTGAATCTACAAAATGTATCGGTACCAGTAAAAAAATTACCGGTATGTACAAAAAGATTTCTGGGAAAATTTTTAATAATTTAGATTTTGTTTTCAAAAATTGATTTGAAGTTTTGAGATTTCAAAATATACCGCATGTGTAAAAAGAATCTGCAAGATTTAGAGACAATTTTTTATTTTGAAAAAAGAACTCTAAGATAAGATTGACAAAGATGTCAACATATTTCCTAAAATTTCGAAAGAATCTTTGTAAAATTTTTGAAAGGTTTAAAAGTATGAAACAATTTTCTTTAGATTCCTACAAAAATTTAAAATGATTCTTTATTTTGAATAAATATTTAAAAAGACTTCAAAACGTTGCAAAATATTTCAAATATTTCAATAATGTTCAAAAAGGAATCTAGAAGGATTTTTTTTTAATTGTAGGAAAAATTCGAATAATTTTAAAAGAAGGTTGAATAATTTTGAAAAAATTTAAACAAAATTTCTAATTTCCAGACTTTAAGATTTTAAGAATTTTTAAGAATTTTTAAAGGTTTTAAGATTTAAGAGAATCAAAAAATTCCCTCAGATTCATAAGAAAATTTAAAATAATTTTTTATTTTGCAAAATTAATTTTGAGAGCATATTAAAAAAGATTTCAAAACATGTCAAAAGATTTCTAAAAATTGTCAATAATGAATCTGCAAGATTTTAATGCAATTTTTTAATTCTGAATAATTTTTTATAAATTTTTTGAAATATTCCAGTCAATTTGAAAGAAAATTAGGAATATTACAAGTTATACAGAGATTCAAACTATTTTTAAACTTGAGAAGTTATCGTTTATATACTGATGCCAAAGAGAGTTGGTTGGATTGCAGAAAATTTGGAAAGAACTAAATGCCCTCACCATCATTAATATATTTCTCTGGTTGAGAATTCATTTCCGGAAGTAACAAAATCACATTAAATTTATTTGGTTGCCACACTTGATCTTGAAAAATATAAGATCTCGGACGCAGATCCCAGAAAGGTTTGTTTTCTCCAAAGGTTTATATTACTCAAAAAAATAATTCCTTCACGATACTTCATCATCGAGCAAAATGACTTTTTTCAATTGAATAAAATAAATATAATCAATATCAACAAAATTTACAAAAAAAATTTGAAATAATTCTCACAAAAATTTCAAAAAAAAATTTGAAATAATTTTCACAAGAATTTCAAAAAACAATTTGTAATAATTTCCAAACAAACAAATTATTGAGGAATAAGAATGAATACAAAAAAAAATAATCAAAGAATTTTGAAAACGATAAATATTTAGAGTTTTAAAAAACAATTTTCCGAAAAGTTTTCAAATGAATTTTCCAAACACTCGAACGCTCTCGGACTTTGAATTTTCGCGGGTACGGGTATAATTTAAGTTTCTACCGCTAGACTGAACTACTGCTGCAGATCAGCTGTGAAGCATAAATGGCATTGCTTTGTGTTGACATTTTTGTTTTAAAAATAGTTTCGGTTATAAAAGAAATAGTTTCTTCGTTGATTTGTGATATCAAAATCAATAATTAACCCAATGTACTATTAATTTTAATATCTTATTAACGATGAAGTGGTGAAGTAGATTTTTCACAATTTGATAAAACGCGACAAGTAAGAAAAGAGAAGCTTCAAAACTATTTATTCTGAATAATGGATATAATGATTGTTTCTCTTTTGTTTAGTATTACAACTTTTTCATTCAACTGTTTTTATTTTTATTTCTGCTTTTTCATTAGCTCATAATGATGCAAAGGATGGCATAACGATTTGATTACACAAAAGTTGGATTTTTCATGGTTGCTGTTCTAACTCCCCCGACATAAGCAAATATATTCAAAAAATGAGTGCTGACGTTATCTGAAAACAGAAGGTGAAGGAAGAATGTTTTTTTCTTCAAATTAAGCAAACTGCAGCATAAAACAAAAGGAGAATGACTTGATCAGATTTGAATTAGAAAATCAAAGTTGGCCTAAGAAGAAATGGCCAATAAAAAAGAGGAGGGTCAAGAAGTTGCACAGGAAATGAAAAAATATAAAGGTGGGCGAAACTTATATTCAGAAAAGCTCAGAGTTTAGCAAAATATGCAAAGATGAGGAAATGAAAAATAAGAATGAAGTATTGAAAAATTCAAAACATTCAAAAATAGAGAAAGTTATTTGGTAGTTTATAAACAAACAAAAGACGCAAAACTCAACCGTAATTAGTGAAATAAAGATGTTGGTTTGGCACATTTTCACACATTTTCTATGTATCTACGTGAATTCCTTTGAATTCAGGTTTTTTAAAATTATTATTTTAAATTCATCGAAATAATCTATATTCCCTAAAATTCCCTGAATTATCTCGATTCATGGAACTCTAGGAATTTATAAAACTCACGGATTTCACGAAAGAAATTTTATGAGATACAAAGGTTTCAGGAAAGTCCCGGAAATCGAGGAATTTCAGAAATTTACAGAATTTAATAAATTTACGGCAGTCGAAGAATTTACGAAAGTCAAGGCCTTTACTGAATTTGACGAATTCACGGAATTCAAGGAATTCACATATTTCGTGGAATCCAAGGAATTCAAAGAATACGAATAATTCGAGGAATTCAAATAATCCTAGCAATTCGAGAAATTCAATTTCACTTCGAATGCCTTAATTTTTAGTTCAGTTTTGACTATTCCAAATAAAAATTTGTTTAAACTTCAAAGACCAAGGACAATTTTAAAATTATATTACGCAATTTTGAGTAACGAATTTTGCGTAAATTTCAAAGTAATTTATTATTAAATTAGTATAGTTATGAGAAAAACAACGATGATTAATTGCTACCTTATAGATGATATATTCAATTGAAAAATTCCTTTCTTTATTTATTGCACCAAGAACTGGTGAAAAAATTCTTCTGAAGTCTAGAATCTTCTAGAAAGTTAGCATGGATATGAACCACTTGAGCTGTGGAATGGTTTCAGTGTCGGTAACATGTCGGTAACAGGAATCTTTGATTAGAACCAGCCTCACTCAACTATTTTTGCAAAGTTTCTTTCTACGCAGCTTTTTTAAAAGAGTGCAAAAGATTTGAAAGATTTCCAGAAATTTGAAAGGATTTTGATGGATTTTAAAGATTTCCAATGATTTCAACAGCTTTCAGGTCTTTGAATTTGAATAATTTAATTATTTTATTCATTCAATATATTATCATTTTTTAAATCATTTATTTGATATAATAATTAAACAATTCAAACAAGGCATTAAAAACTGTACATTTTTATGTGTTTTTATCTGCTTGAAAAAACTAACATAACAAACTAAAAATTAAGAAATCAGTGACGCTCCTGCATTTAAAAATTAAGAAACTTCAAAGCAAATGATTGAGGATTCAAACTATTGAAGCTAAGCAACTTTAGTTTCAAGGAATAAAAACTTAAACCCTCTCAGAAGTGCGCATTAAAAACTATAATTAAAACAAAAAATAATATAAATTTCAAAGATAATAAAAATTATTAATAGGTATCATGTCACGTAGTATCAAATGACATTCAATGTGACTGGATAAACTTTATTATTAGAATTAAATTTTTTTGTTCAGAAATGAATTTTTTTAACT
Organism: Andricus grossulariae; assembly: GCA_011634705.1. Taxonomy (NCBI): domain Eukaryota; kingdom Metazoa; phylum Arthropoda; class Insecta; order Hymenoptera; family Cynipidae; genus Andricus; species Andricus grossulariae. The sequence goes on from JAABKJ010075445.1 coordinate 230,994,953, forward strand.
GAAATTTTAACTGTTCTCTTTCCAGTTGGCAATTGATCTTTTTTAGTTGCAAAGTTAACTATTTGGTTGAAAATTATTGACACTGTTCAATGCTCCTAAACTTTGAAAAAATAATTTAAAGTTGAGCGCGAAATCACACGAAATGTCTTGAAATTCTTTGGAATCTTTTATTTGAATCTTTGAACTTTTTCGGTCATTTATATCCCTTGAAAATTGCTGAAATCCGTAGAAATTCTATGAAACCAAATTTTATTTATTCCCTGAAGTTCCCTTGAAATTCATTGAATCTCCTTAAAATACCTTTAAATCTTTTGAAATTGTAAAAGTCCATTAAAATACGTAGAAATCATTTAAAATTCGTTGAATATAAATTTGAATTATTTATTAGATTTATGTGAAAGAAATGTTTAAGTAAAACGCACGCTAAGGGCGCATTTATACGTCTCTGGACTTCTATTTTCTAATATTTAAAACCAAACTACCTAAAAATTCATAATATCAAATTTTTATTTATTAGGAGACCTAAATATGTCCAAAAATTGTTTTTATTACACACATTTAAGTATAATAATAATATTTTTTTGGGTACACTTGAGAAATCATGCCCCAATAATATAATACAGCAAGCAAAAATCCATTGACATTTTAATTTTTTGAGGGTGCGTAGAGTGCCTTCAAGGACCAAGCGATTATTAAATTGTTTACATTCCAAAATCTTAGTGTATCGCTCGGGTATCGATTTGATGTGAGTTAGAACACAAAGGGAAGCGACATAACATAACACAGTCTCACAAAAAATTAGGAGTTCCGACGTACGATACTAGCCAATTCCTATGGATTTTGAGTTGCTGAATTCGAATAACTGGCCGGAATTCTGCCACCAGGTCACATTTTGGGTGCAGTTCCGAATAGCTGAATTCTCCGATTTCATTGAAACTTCGTATACTCATGTATTTTGACGCACTGATTACGAATATGATAGTGAAAATTAGCGACTAAGCGATTTTCATGGTGAAAAACATGAAAAACACCATAACAATACTTTACACCAAATAGTTGATTTTTTAGCACAAAAAAATTTAATTAAATTAAATATAATAAATCAAATTAAATTAAATTAAATATAATAGTTGATAACTGAACAAAAAAATATTTTAATTTTAAATCAAAAATTATTAAATTCAACCAAAAAGAAACGAATTCTCAAGAAAATAGGTGAACCCTTAAACAAAGCTTATTAATTTTAAACTCAGCAGTTTCATTTTCAATAAAAAAGGATGAATTTTTAAACAAGAAGATAGATTTTCTACCTCAAAGGACGAATTTTCAACAAGATACATGAATTTTTAACCAGAAAAGATTAATTTTTAACAAACAATGGAATAGTTACATTTTCAGTGAAAGAAAAATTAATTCTAAGCCAGAAAGAAACGCAATTAAAAAAAATGTTTAATTTGTAACCAAAGAGATGAATTTTCGATTTTAATAATGAATCTTCAACAAAAAAAGTGAATTTTCAAGAAAAAAGTTGCATATTCAACCAAAGCATTGAATTTTTAACCAAAAAGATGATTTTTTAACCAAGAAGATTGATTTTCTAGAAAAAAGACGAATTATCTACAAAATATATTAATTTTCAACTAAGTACTTTAATTTTCAAAAAAGGATGACTTTTTAAACAAAATTGTTGCATTTCCAACAAAATAATTATATTTTCAACCAAATAGTAGAGTTTTTAACCAAAACGAGATGAATTCCAAACCAAAAATATAATGGTAGACTTTTTAACATAAAAAAAAAACTTTTAACCAAGAATAGTTGAACTTTCTTATTGGGTTCTATTAATAAATTAAATAAGCATTCTTTAAGAAATGAAGAAAGAGTTGAAAATTATATCAATGTTCTCAAATGCAAAAAAATTTCTAGAGAATTTAATTAAAAGAATGCTCATATTAGTATCAAATAGTTAAAACTAATTATCCATTGTTCGATCAATGGTTATAAAAAATATTTCAATTTGTAATCAAAAGCAGTTTAATTGAACCAAAAAAGAATAACTGTAACAAAATAGTTGAATCTTCAAAAAAAGAAATTAATTTGCAACCAAAAAGTCAAGTTTTCTACCAGGTTGTTGAATTTTCAAGTTAAAAAAAATAATAATTTTTTAAAAAACAGTTGATTTTTTTACCCAAAAATATGAATTTTCAACCAAAAATCAATTCACGACCAAATAGGCTCGTATCAATTGTGTCCTTCACAATTCAATGTTGCACTTTCATTTTTTCAGATTTTTGCAATAACATTCAAAGGTCGCTCAAGGTCATTTTAGGACAAAAAGGCTCATTTCTAATTAAATTGAGGGTAATCATTGATTATTCATTTCTGACGCGCCTGAGTTTTGTTCTTTACAAGTCAATATTGCACTCAGAATTTTTTCAGATTCTCACAATAACATTCAAAGGTCGATCAAGGTCATTTCAAGGCCAAAATGTCCATTCTCAATTAAATTGAGACTGTTTATTGATTATTTGTTTATTTCTGGTGCGTATGAATTGTGTTCTTTACAATTCAATATTGCACTCAGATTTTTTTCAAATTTTACAATGACATTCAAAGGTCGTTCAAGGCTATTTTAGGACAAAATGGCTAATTTCTAATTAAATTGACGGTAATCATTGATTATACATTTCTGACGCGCATGAATTTCGTTCTTTACAAGTCAATATTGCACTCAGATTCTATTCAGATTTTCTCAATAACATTCAAAGGTCGCTCAAGGTTATTTCAAGGCCAAAATGGCTATTCTTAATTAAATTGAGACTGTTTATTGATTATTTATTTCTGTTGCGTATGAATTGTGTTCTTTGCAATTCAATATTGCACTTAGATTTTTTTTAGATTTTTACAATAACATTCAAAGGTCGCTCAAGGCCATTTTAGGACAAAAATGCTTATTCCTAATAAAGCTTGTAAGTTTTGTGTTTGAAATCTATGGAAATCTACATTGTGTTTTAAATGTTTTGAAATCTTTTCACGTTTTAAATTATTTTGGAATCTCTCCAAAAATTGATAAATTTAGTTGAAAATAGTTGAAATTTCAACAAAATAATTGAATATCTAACTAAAAAAGTAGAATTTTTAACCAGAAGAGATGAATTCTGAAAAAAATATAATAGCAGATCTTTAAATTGAAAGGAATTGACTCTGGATCCTAAAGGACGAATTTTTTATATAAAAAGATGCCTTTTTAACAAAATGATTAAATTTTGAACAAAATAGGAGGATTTTTTCTCAACCAAATTAGATAAATTCTGAACAAAAATAAAGTAAACTTTTCAATTAAAAGGAACTAACTTTGAATCCAAAAGAATGGATGTTCAACAAAACAGATAGATTTTTGACCAGTAAAGATGAATTATGAACCAAAAATATAATATTATACTTTTTGAATAAAAATAATTATCTTAAAAAGAATAGATAATTATTCTTATAGGGTTGTATTAATTCAATTCGGATTTAAGCAAAAAACGATAAAAAGCGGAAAAAGGGTAAGTTTCTGTAAAGCAGGAAAACAGGAGGAATTTAAAAAAAAAAGTATAAACAAAACAAAGAAAACGTATATTTGACAAAACCTTCAAATTTCATACCAAAAAATATGTTTGTTTTAAACAAAATAGTTTAGTTTTCAACAAAATAATAAAATTTTCAACCAAAGATATGAATACTCAACGAAAAATGTAATAGTTGATATTTAAAAAAAAAAAAAATTCAATTTTAAATCAGAAGCACTTCAATGTATCAAAAAAAAACTAAAAAAAGTGTTAAATGCGATTCAGTTACTTTATAAAAAAAATTGAACTCTTCAAAGCCAATTAGTTTAAAAATTTAAATATCCCTTTTAGTAAAACCAATTTTTGCGTTCGCGTCGTATCAATGCAGAATAAAGTCTGCTGAAATCCGCGCTTACTTTGGAAAAAAACTCAAAAAGAGTTTGGGAAAACATCGCCTATCCTCACATAGGATAGGCGTCAGGATTATTTTTATCAGATTTTCACATTTTATTCCAATCAGTTTCTAGGAAAAAGTCTGCTATAATATGAAAATTTCAGCACATTATTTTTGAAATCTTAATCTTAATCTTAATCTTAATATTATTCTTAATCTTAATCTAGGCCAAGAAAACTTAAAAAATCCTTACGGCGAGATAAGTCAGAGAGAGGTCAAAATAAGTTTCGAAAAAATGAAATGAATGTTTTTTTTTATTGGAACAGGCAGGAAGAGTTCGAAAATCAGATAAATTGAAATTCGAAGCCTAACAGTTTAGAAAATTCATTTGTTTGCTTCTTTTTGAGTGAGCAACTTTAGTCTATTAATTTTTTTCGTACCTGTTGTTGTTTTTTGAATTAATTTTTTATTGTTGTTATTTTTTATGATTTAAACGAAAACTACGCGTCCTATAAAAAAATAATAATTCATAAATTTGTTGCTCTTCTATAAGGGAACAACTTTTTTCTTTCATTTTTTTCGTAGCTTGTGTTGTTTGTTTAAAAATTTGTTTTTATTAACAATTTTTTTACGTTTAAATAGTTTTTACCTTTTCATAAAGATGAGAATGTAAGAATTAATTACCAATCTGAAAAAATGAATATTCAACAAAAGTGTTTGAACAATCAACCGAGAAGTTAAATTATGAGCAAAAATAATTATTTTTAACCAAGAAAATGATATTTTTTTCATAAAAAAGACGGACTATCAACAAAATATCTGAATTTTCAGCCAAATAGTTGAATTTTCGACAATAACAATCAATTTTCAATTAAAAATATAAATTATCAACCAATAATGGAATCGTTATATTTTCAGTTTAAAAAAAACTGGTTGAATAGACTCTAGTAAATATCCTTATAACCACAGAAACCTCCAACAACCCTCAAGAACTACCCCTAACTCATTTAACGAACCCCGTTTAGATTGCCTTCATCTAAAATCGCCAAAAAAATTTTAATTAATAATAATCATAAGACGCGCATTTCCAAGTCTGTATTAAATATCCTTATAACCACAGAAATATCCAACAACCCTCATGAACTAACCCTGCCAAATTTAACGAACCTTGTCTTGATTGCCTTCCTCAAAAATCGCCAAAAAGTTTGTAAATAAATAAGAATCAGAAGAAACGCATTTGAAAGACTGTAGTGACCGTCCATATAACCACAGAAATATGCAGCAACCCTTAAGAACTACCCCTACCACATTGACTGGAGACATATTATTCCATGGTCCCAGTTCAGAATGAGTACGGAATAAGTCCGAGGTCCCACTGCGTTTTTTAGCAGGTGATAAGCCAGCATGATAAAAGTTACTGGAGATGATAGCTTAGACGTTGACGATGAAGGAACATCCATCGTGCCAGCCCCAAGTCGGTCATAGGTGAGATGAAAATGGATTCTTATCGGTCGATTTTTTGTTTTTTACATGCCGTTAGCCAGCACAATGGAATCTACACCATATTGTAGAGGGCAATGAGTACTTTCAGAAAATGTAACCGTGCCACCCTCCCCCCGTCCAAGAACCCCCAGCACTGTGGCCTAAAGGGGGTAATTGAAGTTAACTAAGTGGGAAAGTCGACCAGCACGATAAAAAAAACGTAAATGAAAGCTCTAAGCCCTCTGTAGAGGAAAAACTCGCCGTGCCAGGGCTCATGTGTACAGAAATAGGCGGCACGGGCTTTTCTTTGCTAAATTTATTTGCTTCAGCTGCAATACCCTTCACTTGCAATGACGAAATGTTCGAAACGAAGCATTCAAAAAGTTTGCAAAAATATTATATGTACACTTTGATACTTGGTTAGTAAATATATATTAACTGATTTAGGACTGTATACTAGGGTGGTCGATTATTTTCTTATTTTCAACGCATATCCCCTGGAAATTGGTTGAAATCCACAAAAAGATCAATCCTTTTTTTAAAATAAAAATGATATTTAGAGGTGGCCTAAGCTCTATGAAGTTCAGCACGTATTTCCCACAAGAAAAACAAGTCATTTTTGTAAATTTCATTCAGATTCGCCAATACTAGTGAATCTAGTTGAAACTCAACATTTCTCTTCATAATAAGCCATAGAGTACAAATAAAATATTGCTTTTTGAATATCACTTCCATGAGTCCGTTTTATAGTGTCCCAAAACAACCGCATAAGTGGCAATTTTTCAATTGGAGTAAGCTTATACTTGATTAGGGTTAACCAGTGTGTCTAGCGTTTCTTTAAAAAAAATTCCAGGACTTTTTTCAGGTTTTCCAGGACAAAAAAGATCATTTTTCCAGGTACCTTTTTTTACAGTGGAAAAATGCTTTTCACAAAATATAGTAGATTTTTAGGTCCGGTAGAAATAAAAAAAGTTGTTATGCGAAATTTCTTTTACAGCTTCAAACTCTGATTTATAGTAAAAAATTCAAATATCCCAAAAATTCCAATCCAATAATATTTTTCTGTTGATATAATCTGTTTTTTCTGTTAAATTTCTGTTGATATAAAATTGTGT
>JAABKJ010075445.1:231008132-231145420 GCA_011634705.1 Andricus grossulariae
CTTGTTTTTATTTTCGAAAAGTAATTCTTTAATCTGAAAATTTAACTATTCCATTTTTGATTTAAAACTTATATTTTTTAGTTGAAAATCAAATTTTTTGTTGAAAATTCAAGTGTCTTAAAAAAGTTCTTTTTGGCTCAAAAAATTTACTAGTTGGTTGAAAATCAAATTGTTTTTGGGTGAATTTTAATCTTTCATGTTTGAAAATTTGGCTATTTCATTGAAAATGCATAATTGGTGGTTGAAAATTCAACTATATGGCTAAAAATTTAACTATTATGTTAAAAATTTAATTATGTTATTGAAAATTCAAATACTTTATTAAAATCACTTTTTTTGGTCGAAAATTAAACTCTTTGTAGGTTAACAATTCAGCTGTTTGGTAAACAATGCAACTACTTCATTAAAAGTTTAATTACTTTGTTGAAAATTTAACTATTTTATTATAGTCATCTTTTTTGGTCGAAAATTCAACTGTTTTGTTGAAAATTCGTCCAGACAGAAGATGTGCGTAGAAAGTCGATTCGAAAGATTTTCGAACTGTCCAAGTAGAATCGAAATTCGAATCGAAAAACTGAGCGCGTCGAAAGTCGATTCTAAAGATTGTCGAATAGTACAATTAGAATCGAAAATCTGAGCGCACCGAAAGCCGATTTGGAAGACTTTCGATCTGTCCAGTTCAAATCGAATCTTTTTCGAACATACTGCGTGCGTCGAAAGTCTATTGAAAAGATTTTTGAACTGTCCAATTCGAATTAAAATCTGAATCGAAAAAATGAGAGAGTCGAAAGTCGATTCGCAAGATTGTTGAACCGTCTAATTGAAATCGAAATTCGAATCGAAAATCTGAGCGCGCCGAAAGCCGATTCGGAAGACTTTAAAACTGTCCAGGTCGAATCGAAATCAGAATCGAAAAAATGAGAGTCGAAATTCGATTCGCAAGATTGTTGAACTGTCCAATTGAAATCGAAATTCGAATCAAAAAATCTGAGCGCGCCAAAAGCCGATTCAAAAGACTTTCAACCTGTCCAGTTCGAATCGATTCTTTTCTTAACTAACTGAGCACGTTGAAAGTAAATTCGAAAGATTGTCAAACTGTCCAATTGGAATTAAAATTCGAATAGAAAAAATGAGATGGTAGAAAGTCAATTCCAAAGATTGTCGAACTTACCCATACAAATCGAAAAGCTGAGCACACCGAAAGCCGATTCGGAAGACTTTCGAACAGTCCAGTTTGAATCGAATCTTTTTTGAACGTACTGAGCGCGTCGAAATTCAATTTTAAAGATTGTCAAACTATCCAAATCGAATCGAGAAAATTCAACTCTTTTCTTAAACATTCAACCAATTTGTTGAAAGTTCATTTTTTGTTATCAAAAGTTAATCTTTTTAAATGAAAATTTGACTTATCCATTTTTGGCTGGAAATTGCTTGCTTTTAGTTGAAAATTCAACTGTTGAAAATTGTTTTTCTTTTCAAGTCGAAAATTAATTTTGTTAATCAATACATTTTTTTATTGAAAATTCCTTTGTTTGTTGAAAAATTAACCATTTTGTAAAACATTTAATCATTTCGTTTAAAATTCATTTTTTAATTTGAAAATTAATCTGTTTAAATGAAAATTTGACTAATCCATTTTTTGCTGGAAATTGCTAATTTTCAGTTGAAAATTCGAATATTACATTTTTCATTGAAAATTCTTTTTTCTTTTGGTTGAAAATTAAACTATTTCGTTGAAAGGTGAAAGGTTGAAAGGTACTTTGTTGAAAAATTCATTTTATGAGACAACATTTCTTGTTGAAAATTCAACTGTTTCATCAAACATTTAACCAGTTAGTTTTTTTTTTAGTTAAAAATTAATATTTTCAAATGAAAATATGACTAATCTATTTTTAGCTGGAATTGCTCGTTTTTAGTATAAAATTCAAATATTACATTTTTCATTAAAAAAATTTTATTTTATTTGGTTGTTTGTTAAAAATTCATTTTATGAAACAAAATTTTCTGTTGAAAATTTGTTTCGTTTTGGTTGAAAATTATTTCTTTTTTAAACTGAAACTTTAACTCCTCTATTTTTGCTCAAAAATGGAAAGTTGAGCTACTTTATTAAACATTTATTTTATCGGTTAAAGATGGAACATTTTTGTTACAGGCTTAACCATTTTGTTGAAAATTCATTTTTTTAAGATAAAAATTAATTTTTTTTCGACTTAAGATTTAACTAATGAATATTTGGCTGAAAATTGATCGTTTTAAGTTGAAAATTCAATATTAGCGACATTCAACTTGTAGAAGTTGTGAGGAAAATTTTCTCGTCTCTCCGTAGCTTAATTGGTTAAAGCATCAGACCGAGAATCTGAAAGATCTAGGTTTCAAATCCCAGCGGAGCTAGAGAGATTTTTGTCACAACTTCAAAAATTAATAATCAATATTCACAAAGCATTGATTATCGATCATGTAGACAAAAAACATTAGCATTATATTGATTAAACTATTCAATGGTAAAAAAAACTATAACATTAAACAATAAAAACTCTCATGTTTGGAATTTGCAAGTACATTAAATGACGTCGACATTCAACTTGTAGAAGTTGTGAGGGAAATATTCTCGTCTCTCCGTAGCTTAATCGGTTGCAGCATCAGACCGGAAATCTGAAAGATCTGTAGTTCAAATCCCAGCGGAGCTAGACAGATTTTAGTCACAACTTTGAAAATAAATAATCAATATTCACAAAATATTGTTTATCGATCATGTAGACAAAGAACGTTAACATCATATTAATTAAATTATTCACTGGTAAAAAGAACTATAAAATTAAACAATAAAAACTCTCATGTTTGGAATTTGCAAGTACATTGAATGACGTCGACATTCAACTTGTAGAAGCTGTGAGGGAAATATTCGCGTCTCTCCGTAGCTAAATTGGTTGAAGCATCAGACCGGAATTCTGAAAGATCTGGAGTTGAAATCCCAGCGGAGCTAGACATATTTTAGTCACAACTTTAAAAATTGATAATCAATATTCACAAAATATTGTTTATCAATCATGTAGACAAAGAACGTTAACATCATATTAATTCAATTATTCACTGGTAAAAAGAACTATAACAGTAAACAATAAAAACTCTCATGTTTGGAATTTGCAAGTACATTGAAGGACGTCGACATTCAACTTGTAGAATTTGTGAGGGAAATATTCTCGTCTCTCCGTAGCTTAATTGGTTAAAGCATCAGACACAGATTTTTCTACCCGAAAAATATATTAAACAAGCATTAAATACTTGAAAAAATGCCCTTTCCTTGTTCTCCACATACAAATTGTTAAGTTTGAGGAGGATTTTCGAAATCAAGGTTAATAAAATATAATTTTTCACTGGTACCTTTTAAAAGTATGTCTCAAAAACTATTATTCTTTTATATATACTTTTATTTTGTCGCACTTAAAGATAACAGAATTTTAAGTTGAAAAGTTTCATCCTAATTTTTTTCCTAGAACGTGTAATGACAATATGATGAGTTTTTGATGATTTTTTTTGTTCTTTTAACCAGTATTGATGTAATTCTTTAATAAATAAGTCTAAGTTGCACATCTGTGTATGAATCGATGGTAACATTGAAAAGATTTACCTTTAAACTAACATAAAACGGGTTAAACTTTAGCATATTTTTATGATGTGTCATTACACGCTCTAGGTAAATTGGATACTTTTCGGGAAAATATATCAATTGTAGGCTAACACATCTTTAAAGGGAGTAATAGTGAATAATTCATCCAAAGGACTTTTTAATTTATTGTTTTAAACAAGTGCAATCAATGTTTTGTTGTTGTTTTACATTACACGTCTTGTAATCGCACATCACATAATTCAAAGTCAGGGCTGAAACACAAATAGGTTAACCATGTGCCTCATGATTGTTTATTAAAAAAAGCATCCTATTAACATTATTCTATTCTGAAATACTTGAAATTGTTTAGGAATGAAATATCTAATGCATTTTGTCATGGAGAAGTTCGAAGGTAAAGATTAATAATAATTTGGGGCCTCGCTCCATGAGCTGTGATCCAGCTCTGAGCTGTCAGTTTCGACTACGTGTATTTCAGTGTATTTGTGTGATTAAGAGGAAGGTCGGGTCTCCCAGAATTTGGGAAAGAAAGAAAATATAAAATGCTATAGTTTGATTATTTGTAACAGTACCAGGTGTGTTTTTAGTATTATGTGATTTTGGTGAAAATTTTACTAATCTAATTCAGGACGCCATCCAAAATCACTGCTGGTTTCAGACACTAATGAAGATTCACCCATTTGTTGTTTGTAATATAAGAATAAATTTAATTTCATTAATCTTGCGCATTTCGAAGAAGACTTCAAAGTCAAAGGAGAATGGCATTTTTATGCCACTTCTCATGGAAAAGGGCCATGTTACATATTATCTGAAACACTGAAGCGCGAAGCTACAGCAGCAAATCTGCGAAGACCACTAGATAATCAGATCACCACGGCTTCCTTGTTGTACGGTTGGGTCATCAGCGCTATGCCAATAGTAAAATTCATTCTTTCTGCCACAAGTGAATATGGGAACCATGACAAATTCCTTTGCGATCGTTTTTTTTCACAGCTCAGAAAATTGACGGTACGAGAGGATTTCATTCCTTTATACCGATCAAGAACCATCGAATCGGTGGCAAAGTATATTCTGCTGCTCCTGATAAAAAAACAACAAATATTTTAAATACAAAAATCTGCTCCTAAACGAAAGAATTCTTAAGGGGGGTAAAAAATAATTTAGTAAATAGGAATGCTCGAGACTGCTACGTTTGCAATGCACCGTTGCAACGGTGCAGTTCTAGGCGATCCTATTTACTAATTTTTTTTTCTTGTTCACAATTCTTTCGTTCAGGAGCAGATTTTTGTATCGAAAATATTTTCGTCGACCTCAAATTTCAAATGAATTAGCTTCCAGAATTTTTGAATTGTTTGAAAATCCTTTGGCCCAAGAACATTACCAATATAGTACTACAACATCACTAAGTTTTGTTAGAATCGATGAGATGACGGCCAGGATTTGTATTTCTGATATGAAGAGCGTCAGCACCGACATTATGATGTAGCGGGCATTATACTTCTCAAGGTTAAATATTGATAAACATGCTCTGCGGTTACGGTATGCTAAGGTGGAAAGGACACTTTCCTGGCTTGCGAAAATTAAACCCTCTGTACCTGAATTAAGCCATGATGATTTGAGAAAAGCAAAAGTTTGCTCCTTCGACAAGGACTGTTTATATATATATATATATATGTGTGTGTGTGTCCTTGGTTTCAAATTCCATTTCAATTCAATAGTAACCTTTTCAATCTAATTTAAAAAAAATTAAAATATATGTACATATCGTTTTTCAAATACACTTTTAAAAAGTAATGAATTAATCAGTTCACGAAATAAGAAGTATGGAACTATAAATTTCATTAAAAAATTCGATTAATTTTTACTTTATATTTTTTCATGTTTGACCATTAAGAGAGATTGTACTTTATAATATATCACTGCGGTGGCGCCACGGACTGATACTATTTTTTCATTCATCTGATCTAATCAAGTAGAATATAGTATAGTGCGTACAATAATATAGGCCGAAATATAATGCGCGTATCATGATAAAGAAGAACATCTGCGACTGGCTTAGAAATGTAAAAACATTATTGAAATACATTTTATTTTACGCCGTGTATTCAGAAAGTCAGTCATAACTACCAAAGATATAATATCTTTAATTTCAACTTACCTTGAAAGTAATAGTTAAAATACATAATTCGAAATAGTTATCTGCGATCGATAAAATTAGAAATATACTTTTTTATTTCCATTAATTTTACGTTTAAAAAAGAGGTCACCCTTTGACCTCTAAAATGGCGACTACCACGACAGGTCCTACCATAAAACTACTATGGAGGTTACGACTTTTCATCTATTGGATTACATTCTCATCATAATGAGAAGGTATTGGTTTAATGTGAATAATGACTTCCGTGGATTCCACGAAATGTCGACGTTTTGAGGCCCCCTGAGTCAGAAAAAATAGTTTTTACGTCGGTGTCTGTCCGTCTGTCGTCCGTCCATTAAACTTAAACTTCTACAGGAATTTATCAAGTATTAAATATTGGTAAAATTCCGTTTTTGTCCTTAACAAAAACCTATCATTTACCTTTCACCAGTTGAAAAAAAAGTTTAAATCAAATAATAACTATTTCACGTTTGGCAGGCCGGCAATCTGCCGCCCCTAAAATTGTTCGGCCCTGTGCAGAAACACAGTCTGCACAGTGGGTCGCGCCAGCCCTGCCTGTGAAAATATATGTATAATTTTGATTTAAAGATATAGAAAATTTGTGTTGTTGCGAGTAAAACTAATGTAAGATTTTAAATGTTTCCGGCCATATTAATGCACAAAAGCCTTCTTTAAAATAATTAATTTCTTTTACGCGCATTATGAATCACTTAAACTTAATTTTCTGATTAATACTTCAGCTGATTAATACTTCAGCTGTCCAGAAGCAACAATTGAGGTTATGTTTGGGGTTATGCCGGTTTCGCTGTCGTAAACCCAGTGAGCACCAAATTTGACGACGTTTTAATGACATCGTTACGACATCCTATGTCCATGTCGCTAAGGTGTCTTTACGATATCGTAAACACATCGCCAGATCGTACGAAGGCTTTACGATATCGTAAGGACATCTTAACGACATGGACATGGGATGTCGTAAAGTTGTCGTAACGATGTCGTAAAGACCAAAGATATTATAAGCCTAGATGCGGCCCGGGGTATAGTTCGAGGAACTAATTGTAGACGGCGCTCCAGGCGAAAATTGCCCGATCCCCCCATGCCTCTCAACCCGTAGATTGTGCCCACCAACTTTCTTGCCCCCGCACTCTTTACCCCCCGAACTAGTCCATCGGATAGCTGCTACTCAGTCGGTACATACTTAAAATTATAAATAAAAAATTTTATATTAAATATTTTTTAAATTATTATTTTTAATTTTTCGAATAAATTTTGCATTAAGGAAATGTATAATAAATCAACTGAATATAACAACCGTGTCTTTATTAGAGGTAGGAGGATGTGATATACCTTCACCCAAATTAAACATCGAGTCGGTAAACATACAATTACTACAAATAACCGATTATAGTAATACAAAATTCATACAATGTAAAGTAGAAGTAAAACGAGAAGTAAAATATTGTGGAATGCATTCTCATGCAGCGTCAGTAGCTAATGGGCACAAAGAATATATACACGAAGTATCACATGAACAATGTGACGTAATGCATAAAACGGGAGTATTAACAGTAGGAGACAAAAAGCAAATTTTCGGGTTAAGTTCAAACAGCTCTTTTTCTCACACTCTAATCATAGCAGGTACCACTACTAATTGGGGAAAATGTTCAGGTACTACATTCTCCGACCCTTTTGGCACTTGGGATTACGTTGTTGTAGAAGCAACTTATAAAATTTCACTACGGGATTATTACGCTACTAATAATTTAAACGATGATAAAATTCACTTAAGTTCAGGTGTAGTATGTGCAGTCTCAGACACCACTTGTATCGATGTAGAAGGCGGCCAAACCTTTTGGAACCCACTACCAACTGAAACATGCAATTTTAAAAAATTCGAATTATTATACTCCGGTTTAGCAAACAGTACTTACGACAACACTACGATAAACGAAATTTTATATTCCCTAGTAATAGATGATATAACGTTTGTATTGGTATATAAGTCATTGATGCCTGTATGCAATATCTTGGTAATGAGAACTGAGCACCCAAAACTATTAATCTATGAAAATAATAATCAAGGCCTATCTATTTTTGAAAATCAAAAAATCGCAGTAAAAGACATGGATATTTTCACATATGTCAATTCCAAATTTGTTTACGTTGAAAGACACCTTCGTACAGAGGTAAAACAACTTTATCGGGATGTTTTAACTGAAAAATGCAAACTCGAACAACAAGTATTTAGGAATAGACGTTTGTATCTGCATCGGAGAGTATCCTTTATAGATGTCACGTCCTGAATTCGGCTCTGTGGTACGCCCAGGTATGTATAGGTCTCTCCAGCGCCAAGGTGTTGCATAGTGATTCTGTCGACAAGCTCATGGTCTTCCGGGATGTCCATAAGTTTTCCTTTCTTCAAATAAACCTTGGCGTATTTTTCTAACCCGAACTCCATTCCCATAAGCAGTCGCGAACAATTGACCAGGGATGGTCCCGAAGGAATAACCCTTGAGCGGTGGCGTAACAACCGTGCCGAAAGCTAAATGGCACCTAGGTGAGGTGTCTTAAACGGTTTCTCTATTATACCGGGCGACCACTTAGAGTATGCAGCCTTATCTTTGCACGCGGGACTCTACAAGGATGGACGAACCCTTTTCCTAGCTGCTCGTGTGCGCGAGCATAAGGTCACTCATGTATTTAATATGTATGACCTGAAGATGTATGCCTCTGGTAAAAGCAAACTTCAAACTGCCATAAACATCGTCAAGAAGTACACAGGAGAGATTGGGATGAACTTTGGATTGAATAAATGTGCCAAAATTCATCTGAAGAAAGGCAAGTTTGTTGGCGTTCCCGAAGACCCTGAGCTTGTGGATATAAGTGTTATTAGACATCTCAACACTGGAGAGACCTATATATACCTGGACGTGCCTCAAAGCCGCATTCAGGACGTAACATCAGTAAAGGAGTCTCTTCAAAACTGATACAAGAACCTTCTTCGACAGATTTGGTCTTCCAGTCTGCCGGCGTTGAACAAGGTATTTGCGACTAACATGCTTGCCGTCCCAGTTCTACTCTACTCGTTTGGGGTGGTTCAATAGACGAAGAACGAACTTAAGGCCCTTGATGTCCCCACACGTAAGATCATGCATATGCATAAAAGCTTGCATATCAATTCGTCAGTTCCGCGATTATACATTTCACGCCGTCCGCAAAATTCTATTATCTGCAACCAAAATTTCCTCACAGTTTTTACGGTGAGTGGGCTGATAATCGTAAAATGCGAGATCATACATGTATAATTTTCCTTATTCACCTTCGACATCACTTTTCAGTCCCTAGGGAGTAGAAAAAAGAGCTTCAGCCCCGCTTCATAGGCGTCGAAAAGGACATATAGACGAATAAATTTCCAATATTTTGAGCCCAGAATAAGCCCCCTAAACGAGTCATCGGAGCACTTTTGAAGTAGAAATGTCAAAAACTCGATTTTCGAAAAAAACGTATCTAAATTTGGGGAGTTACAATAAGTGCACCTGTTAAATTGTTTGTAATTTTCTTGTGGAATTTATTGCTTGTAACAATACTGAGAGTTGAAAAAACAAAATAACTTGAAAGTTAAATTCAGTTTATGACTACTTTTTTTAGTATAGTTGTGATTTCAATTTTACTTCAAATAATGCCAAAATAAAAAATGAATGCCTAATTATAACTGAATATTACAAATTTTGAACTGGTTTCCCCTGAAATTTACCTATTTAAGTGGTTTAGTGAACTCCATCACTATATAATATACTCTTCAATTATAGCGCCGTAATAGCTGCGTAATATTTATGTAATATTTGTGTAATATGTTTAATAGTTCTAATAGAGATTACTCCGTTCGCTTTTAAAATTTAGTAAATATTCCAAAATATCCTATAAGTAAAGGAGAGGGGGTGAAAACTGTATGTGAAAGTGATTAAAAAGAGAGAGAATTACAGTGATTTATAATTAGGAACTAATAGAGACACACATAGTTAAAATCGGAAAGAAAATAGAAAATGTTGGAGTCTACTTTGCTCGATAAGTAGATTATACCAATTTATATTTATAAATTGATTTTAGGACTTTGAATGGAATTAATTAATTAATTAAGAAAGGGATTAATTTAATGGTTTTCACATTTGACCCATCTGTGTCGGGCAGTGAACTATTTCTGTACCCCTTAATGCCTCTCGCACCGCGCGCCCTAGTTCGTGATTTTGCCCTTTTTGCCCATGGGAGTTGACCTAGCCTGAAGTTAGACCGAATGGCTTCACCGTTTGGCCTGAATCCCATTTTTGCGATTTCCAGGGCCCTTAAGTCGAACGGACCTCTCGTTCTACCATGTGTGATAGACAACGAGGCGCGATCGAAAACGAAACGATGGTATCGAAAGCTCTCTTTCTATCTTATATAGTAGACAGAGAGGGTCTCATCGTTTGACACGATATGTACGACTTGTCGTTCGAACACCATCGGACCCTCTATGCTACCATATACGATAGAAAGAGAGTTTTCAAAACGAGTGTTTCAACTTTGATCGCATCTCACTGTCTATCGCACATGGTAGAAAGAGAGGTCCGTTCGTCTTAAGATCATGGTCCCACCCCTTATGTCTATTCACCATGTGCTAAACCATGATCAAAGAATACACGGTCTAGCCTTAAGCTCTGTCAGTTTCGTCCCCACTCGCGCTCTACCACGTAAACTATGTCATCACATTTAAAAAGATGTTCTGTTGAATTCAAAGCGTAATTTATAATTTATCAACCCGTTGATTATTCAATGAACATGACAATTCGTAGTTCACTCTTCACGGAAAAAAATTTGGAACGGAATTTTCAGCTAGTTTCAGAATGAAGGAGTCTCAAACATTTTTAAGACCGTGTTGGTGTTAATATGGGATAAGCAGTGTCCAATATATAGAGTATGGAACTCTCAAAGGCTGTCAGGCCAGTTGGCTCTGAGTTTGGGAGCGCTGCGCTCCCAAGCTCAGAGCCAGCGGCGGCGATAAACGATGGGTCTAGCCCTCTGCCATTATTAGAACCTGCACATCCCATGATTGTTGTAAACTTTTATAAATTTAAATAACGAATATAGCCTATACCCGACATCGTTCTTACAATATTCAACTAATTCCTTCTGAAAATCAAAACGATAATTGGGTTCGGAATTTTTTTCCTCATACCACTTAAAAAAATTATCCCATGCAGTTACGGACATAGTATCTGGTGAATAATACTTCAAATCAGGTAATGGCCCAACATAGCTTTGATTTTCTGGAATATTGAATAAATGGAGGAATACACCTTTTTCCCCCCCGCACCTGTAAGCCCAAACGCTGAAGGTAGAGCACTCCTCACGCCATCTGTGTATAATTCAGACTGTCGATAAAACGAGTTTTTTTTACCATCCATGCAAAGGATTTTCAAGTCATTTAATATAACACTAGGTTCTTTCCATGGACAGTTATTATTCTCATCCAGGTGTTTGTAGATAAATTGAGTGTCCAAACTTATAGCGTTATGTGCAATCCAGATGATTTTTCAAAACTTTTTTATAGGTCTGAGGGCAAAGTCTAGAAAATCAGCAATACATTTTCCCCTCTGAACAAGTATTCGCGAATACCGCAGTGCTCACAGGATTTTTTTATGTCTTCCTCCTCGAAACAGAACGTACACACTTGATGTACTACACATAAATTTGGTATGTGAACATTTTCAGTCGCGTTACCTTTAAGTCTTTTATCCTGTTGTGTCTCAAGGTCATAAAATAGAAAAATCACGGGGTCGTCGGCATTTGTTCTTGATTTGATAGGTCGTATGTAGCATGTATGATTAAACTCGCGGACCTATTTACAACTATTACAAAATGAAAAACCACACTTGTGGTCTTTGAATTTTAGAATATTTGTTAATTTGGAACAACCCTGGCAGTTTTTTTCAACACTACATATGCTTTTAAATTTAGAAAATGAGTCTGGCCGAAGATGTTGATCGAAACAGGCTTGGTTATAAAATTTCCGCAAACAGTTCATACATTTTTTGTATGGTTCAACAACATGGTCTTTTAACAAGTGAAAATTCAACAATTCCAATGTCAACTGCTCAAGGTGCTCTTCTGGCGGCGAGTTCAAATGTCTCTGGAATAATTGCATTACTGATGTGTCCACTAATAATGGATAGAATTGGGAGAAAATACATGATCCTAATTTTGGGATTAATACAATTATTGTCAAAAATTTTAATCTACATAGCTCATACCTACAACTTTTTATTTATATCAAGACTGTTCTTTGGTATTGGTGGAATGGGAGTGGTCGCCTTTCTCCCTCTTTACATAGGCGAAATTGCTGAAGAAAATATACGAGGAAGATTTCTGATTTTCGACAAAATTTGTGTAAATGTGGGATCCTTTCTAATGTCAATCGCCGGAGCTTTCTTGGCTTATAACTCTATGAACCTAGTTGCTATATCTATACCCCTGATAGCAATGTTACTTTTTCCATTTATGGAGGAAACTCCCTATTATTATTTGATGAAGGGTCGAGAAAAAGAAGCTACGGAAACTCTAATGAAATTGTCGGGAGAGAAAAGAGTTGAAATTGTAGCGGCAAATATTGAACGAATGAAGAATGTTATTCTCGAAGGACAAAATTCAAAGAAAACAAGCGTCCGAGAATTATTTAGTAATAGGGGTAGTCGAAGGGCTTTGATGATCAAAATGATTTCAGAAATAACATATATTTTCTCAGGTTTTCATGCAATTCATGCTTATGCGCAAGACATTTTCAACAAAAGTGGTTCATCCTTCGCGCCAGAATACTCAGTGATGATCATGACAGGAATACAAATATTTGCTGGCTTGCCATCTTATCAAATTGTTGATCGGTGGGGAAGAAGGCCAACTTTTTTACTATCTGGTGTAGTGTCTGCACTTTCACTGGCAATTGTGGGCCTCTTTTTCTTTTTAAAGTTCTTTCTTAAAGTCGACGTTTCTTCTATTACTTGGCTACCACTTGTTGGTCTAAATAGTTGAATTTTCTACCATTTTCAAGCCAAAAACACTAATCTAATTTAAAACACAATGTGTTTGATCTCAAATTAAAATCTGTTTTCATTGAAATAATAACAAGTTTAATATTTTTCGTTGAAAATTCATCTGTTTTCCTTGAAAAGTAACTTTTTAATGAGAAAATCATATTTTCGGTTTGAAAATGCAACTTTTTTGTACAAAACTCGTCTTTGCTTTATTTTTGCAAAATACGCCAAACGCAGAACTTATAAAGGACAAACGCCGACATGGGTTGGCATAATCACGCCACATGCTTACAGAGAACGGACGTAGAGTTGTAAATCGTTAAACTTACCTCGAGAACATAACCTAGAATATTCTCTCCAATTTAAAATTATCGAGAATTGTACAACTCTAACCAAAGATATTACTAAGTGGACGAGCTTAACGTGAAGTTGCGTACCGAACGTAGCTTCGGCTCTCTCCTTGCGGAGAACCCCTGTAACCGAGCAAGCATACAGCGCGCACGTGCTCCGCAACGACGCGACGGAGCCGAAACTACGCCCGGTGCGCAACTTCACGATACACTCATCCTCCCTCTACACGTGAATAAATAAATGTACTATAAATAAATAATTAGTTCATTATTTATTTTTGGGTGCTTCAATATTTTCGGTGCTATTTTTTCTAAAAAATGATTTCGACTACAATTCTATGACTAAAATTGTGAAAAATGTTTCAATAAACAAAATGAGCTATTTTTCATTATTATTGGATGAAAAATACGATTTTTTACTAAAATTAAAGAAAAATCACAAAATGTTCAATATAATCATTACCAGGCAGATAATTATAAACCTAACCCAAATTATTTCTTAGACATGTATTGCAGCCTCTTCTCAAATGCATTAAAATTAATTTTTGTTCCATTTTTCCTGCTTCACTTATTGTGCGTATTAAATTCAAAACAATCCACACAATTCCGATTTTGAAGACTCTAGATCTAGAGAACGAACACCGTCAACATCTAGAATAAAAGCGGGAAACAAAAATCCATTGTTGAGGCAAGAAATTTCTCCCAGGAACTCTAAACCGACAGAAAAAAGGACTTCTTGTTTAGACGAATCTCGAAAATGTTTGTCATCCGTTTTAAAAGACACTGCAGGCAAAGGGACTGTTCTGAGTCGTCGCTTCAACTCTGAAAAGGATACAATTGAGGAATCAGAGACATATTATTCAACAGATCTTCATCGTATACCATCAGCCTCAAGAGAAGTTACCAGAGAAGGCTCTCTGGAACATAATTCCGATTTTGAAGATTTCCGATCTAGAGAACGAACACCGCCAGCATCGAGTTCAAGAGTTAACGACCAACATACAAGAAACGCCTTGAAAGAAATGAATAGGGTAGTACATAGAAGGCGCCATACTACTTGTGGAGACTGAAAGAAGGGAACGTTCCAGGACTCCTTTAACAGAAAATCACCAAATGTCAAGCACTCTTCCAACAGAATCTAGAGAAAGACAACCAATAACAAGAGATATTGACTTAAATGAGGACAAAGTACGTATTAATGCAATTTTACAGTTAATCATGTACCACATTTTTTAGAAAAATATTCTTATTTTGAATAGCTTGTTTTTTTAGGGGCATTAGTTGCTTGCCATATGAGCAAATCTATAAGATAACCTGAGTTTTTTCTCACAATTTTCACATGCCCTTAAGGTATCATTGTCCTCATCATTATCAGTATGAATGGACAATTTCACTTCTAAAAAATGGGATATTGTTCCATTTTTCGTAAGTAATAATTGCTTCAATAGAGAAAAGATCTATAAATAATTAATTTTTTCTTCATTATATGTGAGTTAATTTAGAATTGCTTGAAAATAAAATTTTTCTGGGAGATTTTAATAATTATAAACCACTATTTCTTCCATCTAATAATTGTTTTAGAGTAGAAAGAAGTAAAAAGAAGCAAAATTATAAAATCTAATTTTTTTATTTTGGTTGTGATTTCTTAATAAAAGAAAGTGCTATTTAGTCTACAAAACAGCTACAAAACTCAGACTTTTACGAAGTAATGCTTACATTTTTTTTCGTCTAAGTTCAAAAAATAAACAATGTTTTCACCCGGAATTTTACAAAGAAAGGTGTTTTTTATTTTACGATGTTTTTCAAAGGGCTAATAGCAATTTCAAAGAAATTTAAAGCCTTAATAGTTAATAGTCTGATTGAGTCTTCATGAACAATGTTCAATTTAAAAAAACATTTCAAATTAATAGACTCAAAAATAAACGCCTTTATTCAATTTCAATATCTTATTTAAGTATCGTTTTAGTATAAAAAAATTCTACTTTCAACACATTCAATTTAAAAATTTTGAATTATAAAAAAAGCAGAACAAATTGCAAAATTAAACAATTCGAAACTGAATTGTCACCATTTCAGAGTGATAAATTTAAACTTCGAGTGTTACAATTATTATTTTTCTATTTTTCAAATTTGTAATTTGGGAAGAATTAAAATGATTTTTTATTTCGAAAAAGTACACAGCTTTAACAGAATGTTCAGAAATATTTCAAAAGATGTACAAAATTGGGAAGTATATCTGGAAGCTTTTGAGGCCATTTTTTTGCAGGATCTAAAAAAAAGAATGCGGAAATATGGGAATCATTTTAAAAGATATTTAAGAGTTCCGAAAAATTTTTCAAAAATAATTTGAAAAGACCTCAAACAATTTAAATGAAAATGGATAAATTTGATGATTTCGACATGAAATTTTGACTTTTTATTTTGAAAAATTACATAATTTCAAGAGAAGGTATAAAAGTATGGGAAGACTGAAAAAATTCCGAAAGGGATGAGTGGATGACTGAAAAATCCCGAAAAATAAGAGTGACAGAGATGGTAATAAAGCACTCTTAGTGCCGCATTGTGCCTTTGGATGTAGGTCGTTCCCGCATGAGTCGGATAACTAGATAGTATGTGTCCTAGATGCTCGGGGTGTGCATGGCACGCTCTCTAGCTATCATCGGGAATGTCTTGACTCAAAATGTGGCAACGGTATGCTAGAGTGGAAATGACACCGTCTTGACATGGCAAAATGAAACCCTCCGTGCCCGACTTCAATCCGGGTGATTCAAGGAAAGCAAATGTTAGCTCATACGACATCGACAGATCCTACACATTTCTGTGGAAGATGCCATGCATATTCTTGTCGAGGAGCTGTTCGCGGAAGTTTTTCTCTTGTGCTTTCTTAATCCGGGCCTACAGGAGTGAGTACTCGAGATGGGTAAGATTCGATGCATTTTGCACATCCCTGATATTGAAGTCAAGGCCGAGTGTTTCAGCAGCCTCCTCCACTGCTTTTTACAGAAACGCTCTTTTGCCCACTTCTTCGTGTTTCGTGACCATTTTAAGAAGAGGGTCTTGTCCATTTGCGACTATATGTACCATGCCCAGAATAATTCTGTTGTAAAGACATTCCAGATTTAGTATTCCGCGACCACCTTGACGACGTGAGATGTAAAGTTGCGGAGCAGAAGATTTAAGGTGCATGCTTTTGTTCATGTGCATAACTTTTGGGCACCCGATGTCGAGGGCTCTGATCTCGTCCTACGTCCATGGAACCACTCCAAATGAATAGAGTACTACTGGGACGACAAGCATGTTCGTCGCAGATACTTTGTTCCGCGTCGACAGTTCGGAAGATCAAATCCTTCGGTCTTCCGGGACTCCATTAAGTTTCCCTCTCTTCAAATAAACCTTGCCGCATTTTTCTAACCCGAACTCCATTCCAATCTCTTGAGTGTACTCTTTGACAATGCCTAGAGCTAGATGTAGTTTCTCTATGAAACAATATGTAAACGTTGGATCCACAGTCACTTCGCGCGAAACAGCACTTTTCAACTTTTTTGCAGACGCGCTACACCTGATAAATTTGCTTCTGCCTCGTAACGATTCAAAGGACGTTTTCTTCCAATTGTTTTTCTACGGACAGTCAACTTTGTACTTTGATATGGAAAAGTTGGAAGAAAGAGTAAGAAAAGCAGAATGTAAGTCTGAGGATATAAAGAAAGGGGATGAAGGGGTAAGATAAGAAGAGAGAATAAAATAAGTGAATGAGAACGTTATCCTAGAAAATGTGAAAATGAAAACAAGATTGAGAGAGTTAGAAAGGAAAATGTAAGTAGATGAGAAGACGAAACGAAGTAGAAATATAGTGATTAGAGGAATGAAACTCGACAGTGAATCAGGAAGAGAAGAAGTGGAAAAGTTGACAGTAGAAATTGGGGCAAAAGTGCACGTGGAAGGGGTAAATGTAGTAGGACGAAAGAATGAAGGTAAATCGCGTATATATATATAGTGAATCTGAGTATTGAGGAAGAAAAAGTTGATATCTTGAGAAAAAAGAAAGTTTTAACGAAGAGGGAAGAAAGGATAGAAGAGGATATGACGCGGAATGAAAGAAGAAGAAAGTGGACGATGAAACAGAGAGCATGGAGTGAAAGGGAACACGGTACGAATAGAGAAAGCCAGGATGTGGATAAATGATAATGTGTGGATATGGGATAATAAGAAAGAAAAATTGAGTGAAGTGCATAGGGAGAGTCCATGGCGACAAGGAGATGAAACGGTGACTAGGGATAGAAGGGAGAAGGTTATGGAAACAATAGAGGGTGAAAGGAAAGGAGAAGACGGAGCAACGGGGTTTCCACAAAAACAGGGAGGAGACGTAAAGACGAAAGAAGGGAGAAAGGAAGGAAGAAAGAAGTGAGAGTAGCGTTTTGGAACGTATCAGGGCTAATGAGCATCATATTGAAACCGGACATAGCATTTTATTTGACAAAACAACCGTCATCGCAAAAACGAACAATATTTTTCCAAAAAAACATAGAGAAGCAATCGAAATCTTAAAACACCTCTTAAAACACTGAAACTTCAGTTTCAGGTCAGCCCTGAAGAAGTGAACTGCAATGTTCACGAAACTTCGGCAAGTTTCGTATTTTTGCACACGATTGAAACCCGAAAAAGCTTTAAATTTAAATTTATCATCAGAAAATAAATTTGTTGTATGTAAAATAAAAAATTGAAAGCATCTAAGCCTGTTTGTCTCATATTGGTATATTTTAAAAAATGTTGTGTGCAAAAACCATTTAGAAAAAAGAATTTTTCAAGAAGTTAAAAAATGTGTTTAGTTCACATCAAACATTTTTTATCCTCTTGAATTTTTTATCTTCTTGAAAATTTTGTTACTTGCATGTTACTTGAGTTCGAAATTTTGTTTTTATTAAACTAATTAAATTATGATACTAGGGATAAACAAAAGCCCTAATGATATCTTTCGTTTTAATAAATTTATAATAACATAATACCAATACCAAGATAAAAATCACCGGCTGATTGGAGTTGCCAAATTGAAATTAAAAGATGTAATGTCCATCACAAGCTATTTAAACTTGTTTTCAATTTTTTGCGAGAAATCTCCTGATATTCGGTAAATGAGAAAAACTGTTTTGGATTTCAGTAAAATTGATTATTAATTAAAGTCGGCGTCAAAAGTACGCGACCCTCACTTTAAACGCTTACAACTCGTTCAGAAAAAATCGCAGACAATATTGGCCAGGAAAACTTGAAAGATTAAAGGTCTCCAGAATTGAAAGATATGTATATTGTTGTTCTAAACAATTTTTTACGATAGCGCTGATGTAAAACGTGCCAAAAAACAAGGTTTTGGAGGCACTTTTTTTAAGCCTCGACTTTCGAGGCTTCGGCACGGTTGTTACGCCTCCGCTTAGGGGTTATTCCTTCGGGACCATCCCTGGACAATTGTCCGCGACTGCTTATCAATTATGGTAACCATATTCAGCAGAAACCCTTGGTACAGGGATCCTCTATCCGCAACCTTTCGTTTGCTTCTTTTTGCGCTGTGATCCACGTAATTAGTTAAGGATTTATTTAAATTATTATTCATTGTATAGATTTAATTGTGAGATTCTTGTTTTATTGGGATTAAAATTTTATTAGATTTTACATTCCTACAGGATTTCATGCTATTTGATGAGATCCCACAGGGTGCTATAAGGTTTTATTCACAATAGGTGGAGGAGTTACTGACAGCAAGGATCCCGATCAAGGTAGGTAGATTATGTCTAATTACTCGTTGATTCGGATTTTTCAGAATCAACGGACTATTCTGGGGTCCTCTCTCTTTCTCTCTCTCTTTATCGCTTTGGTCATACTGTACTAACCGTTATACTTATCACACATAGATGAAAAAAAATTGTTTTCTTCTTTTTTTTCGAGGAGCACTTAATCTATGTAGTCACTCTTGTTTACATTTACGCGCGTACGCATACCATATACATATCTGTTCAGTTAAAATGGTGGAAGCGTCTGTGCGGGGAGTTGGATTATAGGTCTCGCTGTCGCTGGCGAAAATTGTTTACGAAGTCTAAAAATCTTTTCTTTTAAGATTATTATTTTTCGTTTAATCCTCCTAATATAACTTTTTCGGACGAAGGTTGCAAAAAATAGCGTGTGATGCACGTGCGCGTAGGAGATTGCTAACTCGTGTGATTGCAGCATTCGCCTGCAGCTCGAAGCACTCGTCCACGTTTTCACACTCGTTTCGCTCGTGCGCTAACCACCACCTCATGCTTCGAGCCTCCGGCTTATGCTGCAAAATTCACACTCGCACACAATCACCTATTTTGCGCACTTGTATCACATCCAGATAGAGACGGAATAAAATCCGACGTGGGCTATTCGCACCTTTATCCGGCTTTGTATCTGACTCTATCGGATACTATCCGTCATTTTAGGCAGGGAAATGCATTAGATCTGCGAATAAGTGTTAATTAAAAAATCATTTACACTCTGGTAGGAATTGGCCCTGATATGATTCCAACAGAAGGCGAAGTAAAAATGTTAGTAAAAGGAATCCTCACACCTTTTCAAGCGGTATCAAGGGATTTTCCTATTCAGGCAAAAGGGCTTTCAGGTGTTCCCTTTTTGAAGGGATTTACTTTACCTTTACTTCGGGGCAATATTAAATTTCGTTGATGATTATATGCATTTGGGAGATGAAGGTCTTCCATTTATTACTCACACAAATATAAAATTACAGGCTCGAACTAGAAAAATGGTAACTTTGACCATAAAAGTTTCCAATTGTAAAGAGGGTTATATTAGGAGAATTTAATGTGGACCTGATATATTTGCCGGCGAGGCTTTGGCGTCAAATATCGCGAATGCAGTTAGGATCTTTGTAATAAATTCATCAGATAAAGATGTAGAATTGACTGTACCAATTCTCCAGTTGGACGAATGTGAAGTACATTATCCTTTAGTACAAGATCCCAAAGTATTGGATAATTCTCTGTACGAACAAAAATCTAAAGCAATTAGATTTTTGTTGGTTTGAAAACCTCGATTTAAATGATCCAAATGATGAAGAAGTATTTCATGAATTCCCTGATCAATTTTTCCTGTCTGGAGATAAGTTAGGGAAAACAAATACGGTAGCCCACCAAATCTTTACCACAAATGAACATCCTATTAACGTAGAATAATATAGAAATCCCCCTGTCCATAAAAAGGTAATTCGGTGTCTGAAAATTTACTTAAAAATGAAGTAATTCAACCTTCAAGTTCCCCCTATAATTCCCCTGCAATAGTCGTACCTAAAATACTACGGGTCGATGCTACTCCCTTCTTTCCTAAGCCGACCCAAGCTTTGGCAGATCAACCGGACATAACTCTACCTGTCAGCTCAGCTCAGAAAACCATGCGCCGGTGCGTGATTCCTCCGACGTGGTCCTAAAGGAGCTGAGTCACCTCAGAATAAACACCTCAGGAGTTGAGAACAACTCTCTTCAATTCAAAATAAGTCTACGGGTCAAGGATGAACCTAATCAACGCTTTCAGGAATCGAAAGAATCTACAATTAATAAAGAATAGATCGTGAACGATCTGGAAGGAGGTATTCGAGATCCAGGTGTACCGTTCAACCCTAAGCTCAGCACAGATAAAGCCGCACGACCCTATATTGATGTCGTGATAGGTGGAAAACTCTGTCATTCATTGGTGGACACGGGGTCAACGAATACGTTATGGTTACGATGGCGAATGGTACCTTAGAGTCCGTCATGGGCGAAGCTTCAATCCCCATAAGCTTGGGAGATGTAACCTGCGAGATGGCAGTTCGGATAATACCAGGCCTTACTGATCTGTGTGTTCTGGGCATGGACTTTGCGGAGGAATTAGGGCTTAAATCCACGCGAAAGATTGAGCAATTTGGATGGCTGACGAGCCACTCATAAAATTTTCTTTCAGGGTAGTGGCTGAAGACGAGCTTGAGAGTTGCAAAGGAATTGCCACCTTGTCAGAAGAGGAACGGGAAGAGCTCAACTCATTTTTAAAAGGGTGCTTCCTTTTCCTCCGGAAAAATTACCTGCATGTAACCAAAAGTTCATAAGGCGTTATTGGCAGAAGCCCAAAAACTGATTGATAACGACATAATAGAGCCCTAGTCGAGCGAATGGTGTAATCCAGTCGTTATGGCTCGAAAGTCAGATGGAGGTTATCGGATGTGCATTGACTTTAGAAAAGTCAATGAAGTCAGTAAGAAAGATGCATATCCGTTACCAATAGAGAAAGGAGTGAATGGAAAGGAATCAATGAAGAGATAAGTATGGATGAATGGACGGTATATTTCAAGAAATTTCTAGGAGGGTTGGATATCAAGGGGAGGGGGAAGGTAGACAGATGTAGGTGGGAGGAATGGAAGGTGGGAATGTGGAGACCAGAGAGGAGGTGAATCAAGCAATTGAGAAGTTAAAAGGAAACAAGGCGACAGGAGAGGATGAGATGGAGAATGAAGCGTTGAAGTTTGGTGGGCGAAGGGTCAGAGAAGAGATTTGGGAAGTATGTAATAGAGTATGGAGAGGGGAAAGATGGCCGAAGGAGTGGAGAAAAGGTTTGGTAGTTCTTTTTTCGAAGAAAGGAGGAGGTACAAAAGTGTAAGATTATAGAGGAATCACTCTCATGCAAGTAACATATAAAATTTGCGCGGAGGTGCTTAAGAAGAGATTAGAAGAACAGGTTGCACCGAAAGGAAGTATTCCACACAATCAAACAGGATTTAGAAAGGGGATGGGAACAGTGGACACCATTTTCGTTCTTAATTATCTAGTTAACAGGAACCTGGGACAGAAAAAAGAAAACTGGTCGCACTCTTCGTAGACTTTCACGCAGCTTTCGACTCGGTAAAAAGGAAAGTTTTGTGGAAAGCAATGAAAGAGAGGGAGGTGGACGAAGAGTTGATTGAGAGGATAAACGAGGTCTTTGCGGAGACGAAGACAAGGGTGAAGAACAGGGAACAGAAAGAAGAGGAGTTCTGGACAAGGAGAGGTCTCAGACAAGGGTGCCCGCTAAGTCCGTTGTTGTTTAGCATATTGTTAGCAGACCTAGAAGAGAAAATGAGAAAGAAAGGTGAAGGGGGTACAGTTCTAGGAAATAAAAGAATATATTCGTTAGCGTACGCGGACGATGTGGTGCTTCTGGCAGAGGATGAAAGTGGAATGAGCTTGTTAATAAAAGGATTCGAGGCCCAGTAAATAACAAAGTTGACACCGTTCGGTAAACAACGAAGGAGTAAGAGAGATAGATGAAACGTGGAACCCTAAGGGACGTGTAGCAGGGAAAGACCTACAGAGCCACCTAACGAGCCCGCAAAACAGGACCAGAATATGTGCCGTCGGGGTTGCCTATTGAGTACGGACATGACCTTGATATTTACCGGATGACAGGCAGCGCTCGCGGCGGCCAAAGCCTAAAATCCATAACCTTAAACATAACCTTAAAAATGACCGGTCGAATGTCAAGAAGCTGATTGCTGATGAATATTTTAATTGAAACATAATTTCAAGCTATAAGTCATTCAATCGGGCTTCATCCTGAAACACTGAATGAGGGGAAAAGTTTAGCAGTCATTCATGTGGTGAGGGTGCAGGAGTTTAAAGTGAATGGAATAAGCAAACTTCAGTGTATATTAATTACCCAGTTAACACAATAATTTGTCCAGATACCTTTTTCGAAAAACAAAAATATTGAAGTACTCTATGTGACATTTGTAATCCGATAGATCTACTGTCATAGACAGATAAATTCAAAACTCAACTGCGATCAAACTGTTCAAAAAATTCGAGCAAAAGTTTTTTCCTCTAAATCGAGATTTTATCAGTTTTCCTACAGACACTCTCTTTATCTGACAGCTAAACTCTTGTTTTCAGTATAAATTTATATATTTGCAATCGCATGTAAATAAGTGGAATTCATCACTCAGGAATTGCTACTTTTGGATAACAGATGGCGCCAGGCTGTTTCCGCGGCCGAACTCACTACCAGAGATGAGGTGGGAGATTGCGCATGCCGTGTATTTAATTTCGACTGGCTTACCGCAGCGCGCCCTATCTGCCTTGAACATTCCCGGAACTAAAATTAAAGGTCCAAAAGCGCGCCCTGTCTGCCTAATTGTTTTATTTCGGGAACTAAAATGAAAGGTGGCTACACCCAACTACCACCTTTATGCGTGTATTTTGTTTTGCAAGCCGAAAATCATGTCCGAGTTAAGAAGTGATTCGTCGTACGGTGGCAAGTCATTGTTGTAACGTCAGTCCCACCAAAAAACTTCTGTTACAGGGTAGGGGGAGGGGGGCAGGGAGACGAAACCGAGAGTCGCAATTGGTTGATGTTTTATGCTGACAAGGTCACCAGTCTTCAGCAGCGTTGTAATAGATAAGAGGTCAAATGTTCCCATCTGCCAATCTCTAGCCTACTTCTAGGCAGGGAACCAAAACCATTAAATAATTCCTGGTACCTGTCAAAAAAAATATACCAAAAAACCGCAATTTTCGCACTTTTAGGTTAGGGTATCTCAAACACCTGACGTGCTGGAAAAATTCTGACCTTGGGTTCGGATTCTACGCAGAAAATTCCATTGGAAATGATCCTCAGTTGGCCAACAACAATCGCAATCCATTTTTTGCAGATCTATGTAACGTTTAAAAACTTTTGAAATCTATATATAATTAAAAAATAAGGTTAACAACCACCGCAGGGTTACACTTGGAGCAACTGCCGTCTAAAAAATGACACCGGCTTCCAGTAGGACCGCGGTAAATCCCACTCATGGCCACGTCTCCCAACCGTGAGATGGGTGGTCACAAGACACGACGAAATCACAACGACAGGCCGGCGAAACCCCCGTGTGTTTTGAAAACACGAAGCGACCCAAGGATGACAGCTTCCTGCATCCATCCTGCAAGTGCCGTGGCATATTTTTGGCACGCGTGTATGGCATTAAGGTTACGAACCAGTGATAGTTTCGCATCATCGAGAGCAGCTATCATGAGGACAATTACTTGTACCGAATATTTTGGGTACAGTCTTTGCAGCTCCCTTTTAAGGTCTTGATACCTTTTCTCCTTTTCTTTCTCCTTAGCAGTGATGTTGTATTCGGAAGGAGACATTAAAAAATCTTGCTTATTTCGGGTGTTACTTTAATTTTAAGAAAACGTTGAAATTTATACTATTTGTGCAATATCTACTTTTAAAAAACGGACGAATTGGCTGAATTCTGGGCTCATTTCATACAGATTTTAAAGACCATTTTGAGCTCTAATATGATTACAATTAAGAGAACTTAATCAATCAATAAAAAAGAGGTGACCGAAAAATTATGACCGGTAGTGTATATATGTATGCATATATATAAATATTTATTGTTTCTCTGTTATCTTGTATTTACCAGAAGTGTGAGGCACCAAAGATTCAATAAATTATAGAATATAATCTACTCTAATCTAAATTCCTCATTCACTTTTTTAATATGAATTAAATTTTTTGTATATAACATTTAAATTTAATAAAAAAATTGAAACATACCTGTGTGTGCACTTATTTTCACATAATTTTCCTTGCGAGAATGTTTACTGCAAACTCCAAGCCCAAAGTTCAGTATCAAATTGGGTTTGTTTATTTCGTTTGACCATTTATCACAAAAAAAGGGATAGCTTGGGAATGAATGTATAGTCACATTTACGTCGTGTGAGCATTCCAAAATACACTTTTTTTAACCATTTTTGCTATCATATATGTAACCTATAAGCGTATAATCCAAACAGTTAATAAAGCCTATGTATTTTGAAGGCGATTCTAGCTGTCAATTACAGATGTCAGGTTTACATAAACCTCATATATGTCGATTAGCACCGCTTTTAGAAATGTGCAGTTCGTACTTCGTGGATTTGATATATACTGCTTTTTGGAAAATAACAGATTTTCAATTAGAAAAATTATTAAAGTTCTGCTAAACTGTATAATTTATTCAATAATGTTTACGTTCAAATCGTTCAAATCAATACGCGCGTAGTACGGCCATACTGATTTTGTCTCCCATCGACAGGGGATCTAGTACTCGGCTCGGACTGCTCTGTAAACAGGTTCAACAGGAGTGGCTTATGGTTGTACCGAACCAGATGCAAAACGACGTGATCCGGAAATCTCACGAGCGGGGTCATTTTGGAGCAACGAAGAAGGAACAGCTGATCAGACGTGTCTATTGTTTCAAGGGATTCAGGAGAAAGTTCAGAGATGGATAGCGAATTGTATCTCGTGTATCCTTGCTGCTAGGAAACACGGTAAGCCGGAGGGACTTTTACACTCTCTGGAAAAGAGCGAGGTTCCGATGGACACTTACCACGTAGACCATCTAGGACCACTGCCGTCGACAAAGAAAAGCTACAACCACATATTTGCAGTCATCGACGCATTCATTAAGTTTGTGTGGCTTTATCCGAAGAAGACTACGAGTTCAGCCGAGACGATCAACAAGCTGTTGAGACAATCTGCCGTTTTTGGAAACCCTCGAAGAATAATATCGGACCGAGGTACAGCTTTTGCATCAGTCGAATTCAAGAGTTACTGCGAAGACGAGGGAATCAAGCATATGACGATAGGCACAGGTGTACCTAATGGAAACGGGCAAGTGGAGCTCTTGAACAGGAAATTAATTCCTATTTTGACAAAACTACCAGCTCCGACACCAGGTGATTGGCATAAGTTTGTGGATAAGGCCCAGCAGTACATCAATCATATTCCATCCAGAAGCACAGGAATATCGCCGTTTACGCTACTTGTCGAAACCAGGATGAAGTTGAAAGAGGATCTGAAAATATTCGAGATTATCGAGGAAGAGCACCAGCATAAAAATTGAAAACTAAAAATATTTATTATTTGAAAATATTCAGTATTTGCATTTATAAAATAATTTTTGTTCCATATTTTGCAGTGATCAAATTTGTACATAAGTGAACACTAATAATTTCGCATTCAAACAAGATAGATAATTATTACTGTTTCAGATCATATGTAATATAAAAATTGAAACTTTCAACGCGTGTTGACATCGTTGACATGGCAACCGCCAGTGCGCATGTGCGTGATACAGAGACCAAGTTTTCAACCGTGGCAAGCATTAATGAACGTGCTTACAGTGTGCTTACGTGACAAAATCAGCAACCCCCCAGCTGATACTCGCGTCACATGCGCGCGCAGATAGCTCGATTCTGCGACGCACATCTAGCGGCAAATTCAAGTGGATCCCTAATAATTTTCAGATACTATCGGCCCAAAAATTATAGGCATCTGCCTTTGAAACTTAACAACTCAGCCAAAAAATGCTAGAGTATAATAAGTAAATAGTCATTTGAAAGTTGAAAGTGTTTCACGTCAATGAGCTTGAAGACGTTAATGCCCAAAAATCTGGTGCTTTGCAAACGAAAAAATGTAAAAAAAGTAAGGAATTTCTGGCACATTTGAGAAGAGTCAAGTTTAAAGTATTATTTCTTATTTAAGAGGCAATGACAAAATTTTGAAAAAATGCTCTTCTTAAATGTGCCCGACATTCCTGACTTTTTTTTTACACTTTTGAGTCTGCAAAGCACAAGTTTACATTAACGTCTTCAAGCTCATTAACGTGGAACACTTTGAGCTCTTAAATTACTATTTACTTATTACTCTTGCATTTTTTTTGGCTGAGTTGCTAAGCTTCAAAGGCAGATGCCTATAATCTTTGCGCCCATAGTAAATGTTTTACTGGTTCAAAGACTTCCATTTATTTCTATAGTAATTTCTAGCAATTAAACCATTGGGCGAAAAACTAAATAAGTCAAATATTGCTTTCAAAATTTTTAATTGTTCTTTATCGATGAAATTGACGTATTATATGAAAAAACTCATCAAGTTAATTACGAATTTAAAAAATATAATTTTTGTCCGACCCCCCTTGAAAACGCGCCATTGCATGTACGTGAAGCAGGCGTAATGTGGCCGCTTCCAGCCCAGTTTTTAAATTATTCTCAGCTCTTCTTTATCGATAACTCAGTCTGCATGTCACGCTGCCAACCGTATATTTTTGGTACACATCAGTGATGTCACGCTACTTTCTAACTACGCACACGACCCTCTTCCGAGCAACACTACACACGGTGCACACACTATTGATTTTTAGTTGAAATGGCATTTAGTTGAATCGATATTTAGTCCTATTGTATAGCAACCGGCAAACACGAGTTCTGGAAATCGATTCCCTACCGGCATGAACCACTACGTTGCGTTCTCTGTGGTGCGCACTGCAGGTGCGCATATGTAATTACAAAAGGACGTTTTCCTGTTAGGACCTGCAAATATCCTCTAAAATGGATGCAGGATACATAAAAAATTCAGTCAAAATCAGAGTCTTTCAAAACATAAGGAGAATTTCAGCTTGGACTAGTTGAAAAATTTGCATTCTTTCTAGTTTAAACGATGCAACGACGAAATGGGCGAAACGAACCTGACAAATACAAAACTACTAAACTTAAAACCTAACCTCAAATTACGTGTATATTGGTATATACACATAGGATACGCAGAATGAACACTTTTTACAACGCGAATTATGAAAGTGATCAGCAAAACTGTAAAAAATAATGTCTATAATTAATTCCCGAGCACTGTAAGTATTTAAAGGCTATTTTAAAGTAAAAAAGTTCAATATCAAATCATGTGTTGTTTGAACAACTTTGTAATTTTTGACATCCATTTGTTAATCTTCTTTATAACCGAATTTGGTTAGATTGCAGAATAGGGGCGTCACCCCTATTTTGGCTGGAAAATGTTTTTTTTCGGCAACAAACTATTATAATCTTTAATTGAATGATAAATGAAGCGATTTGACAAGGCAAAAGTTTAAAATTATTGTTACTTTTGTTACTGCGATGTCTCAAATCTGGGTCTGTCACGATATCGGAATGATCATATTATGGGTAAATAGACCTCGGATTCGTATTCAGCGCGTCAAAATACATAAGGATAAAGTGGTCTTGTCAAATAGTCCTCACCATTTTTTTTTGTGTGAACCAGTGTTATCCTTGCCTAGAATTTCAATTTTTGCTAGTGAAATCGCGCTCTATATAACAATCGAGAATTTTTTTTCAAACCTGAGAAATCTTCCAATACAAGACATGAATTTTGGTAGTCTGTGATTGAAATTCCTTGTTCAAACTTGAGTAAAAATAATTCGTGTTGGCTAAGTCTTCATCCAAGACGTAGCCAAGATAAAGCTAACAAGTTTTTGTGAGTCTTCAAGCGGAACTCAGGGACACTGACAACAAAGGGCTTACAAGACCTCCGAGGGTCGTCACTAATCCTCTTTAAGTTTTACAGAATCTTTATATCATTTATCTTCATGGTATTTACTTTTGATTTATTCATAATTTTGTTTAACTGTAATAATTATGTTCTTTGGATGGCAAATCTAAAAATGTTATCCATTTTTTCCTATCGCCAACAGTTCACTAGGTACTTGTAGAAAATCATAGTTTTAATCTTTTTACGAAAAATTTTATTTGTCTGTAGTTCCTGAGACTGAAAGGTTCCAAATTTTGAATTAGCAAATCATTGATTACAAAATTGCAAGTCTTATCGTTTGTAAAAGTTTAATCCTTAGCTGATGTAAACTGTTTGGATCCAGCCTACCCAGATAACACTGCGTGCGGACGCATGTTCGCCGCATGACGTGCGAGTGTCATGTGTCTGCAGATATAGCGACACAATGTTTGCACGATTTGCAGATCGTACGAAAATCCGTACTGTGCCCGCACTCGGTCTGCACGATGTGTGGAACACGGTATGCGACCTTCATTCGATCAAAGTGTCAGAGTGACGTGCGCATTTAAAAAAAATTCTGTTACATTTATTTGAGACTTTTTTTATGGTTATTTCACCGAGTCAACGGTTCCACATAAAGTGGTATCACCCTTAGTCGTAGTTAGATTCCTGTTGGCCAACATGTGGCACGTCTATTCCAAGACTACAGTAGGCACACCGTGTGTGATCATGGCCGCCCTGATTACCTCTCCAGAGGTGTTGTTAGAGGCTCCTTCGATGTTTGTGAAGGTTCCAATCGCGATTCCTTTCTCCTTCAGTTGTCCTTCAATTAGGTTTACGTCTCCGCTTAGGGCCATCTCGGTCGAGTGACCAGCCCTATAGGCGTGATGCTCTCTGTGAAGTGGCCTCCTTGACAAGACCTCATCGCGGATATATCTATCTAAAAGTCTTTCTTTAAGCCTAGCCCTAGCAAGTCTCACTAGCGGCCCAAATGGGCCGCAGGCGACTTTGGTTGCCTCTGAGGTGCCATCCCCACTTCACCAAACCTTGAAAAGCCCGGGAAATGTACCTTGATCAGGTGAGCCAAGGTGTCCCCGCCCGACTCTGAGTAGCGCCCCACAGGGCAATTTCACAGTGCCCAGAATAGCGTCCGGATTTCGAGAAAGCAGCCTATCCAGTCTAGCCGCCTCAGCTCCCTTCTCGATGTATGTGCAAAAGTTGGTTCAGTTCTCTTGCTTTACCTCACGTATTGCACCCCTGTATTCATTCCTCATCGTTGTGAATGAGGTCCATAGTTTATTCGTTTTGCCATTAATGGCACGTCTGAACCTCTCTCTGGTTTCCCTGAGAAGCTGTCCGAGTTTCCCATTCCACCAGTGTGACTTCCAAGCCTTTCGGACTCTTGTAGGTCGACAATTACTCTCATAAGTAGCTTTGATAGCTTCCGTGAAAGTGTTGGCTGCCACCTTCAGGGTATCCACGTCTCGAACTGACCTGGAAACCTCTGAAAGTGCACATCTTAGCTCCGTGGAAAACTGATCCCAGTCCGTTCTTCTTGGATTTCTGACCCATTTGGGAGACGTTTGTGCCACAATTTCACATTTTCTACATCGCGATTTTCGATCACTGTACCCGCAATTTCCGCACTTTCACGAATGAAATATAAATCCCCAATTCTATCCGCAAGGATTTTCACGTTAGCGGTTTCATCCGCAACCACAGCTTCATGTTTTCGAAACACTACTTCGAAACCTTTGTCGGTAATTTTGCTTACAGACATCAGAGACGTGTGAAGGTCTGGTACATGTAATGTATTTTCCAGATTCACTACTGCGGTACCATTGTCACTTGGTACGTCCAACTTCACGGTGCCTTTGGCTTCTACTTTCGTAGTGGCATTACTTGCCAAATTCAGCTTTTCACTATCGCACTTTTTCCTACACAATAATTTCTTTTCATCGTTGCACATGTGCGATGTGCACCCGCTATCAAGGCACCACTTTCTTTCCGTTGACTCACGCACTACATTTAAAGCTGATGCTTCATTTTTCGATGCAAGAACACATTTCCGCTGTAGCCGCACTTTGTTTCGGTTCTTTGCCGCACTCATATGCTTTGTGCCCCGCTTTCTTGCACTTGAAGCACTTGAACGGAGGTTCTGTTTTCTGTCCTTCTCGGCTGCCCGCCCCACTCCCGGAGTTTCGCTTCTTCCATTTGCTCTGCTTCTGCGCATGCATATGACTCGCAATCATAACGTCAGACGAAGATTCTCGCTCTTTCGAAAGTCTTGCGTCACTTTCCTCCAGAATTTTAATTTTCAAAGTTTCGGGGTTTGGCATCACCTCTCGCGATTCAATCGCACAAAGAAAGTTTTCAAAACTAGCTCGTAGACTATACAACAATGAAATTGTTAAGAGATCACCGTTGATCTCTACCTCCATTTCGTGGAATTTGTCTAATGCGTCAAAGAACTTTCGAATGTGCTCGCGCACATCTTCACCGTCAGCCATTTTGTGTAGCGTAAGCTGTTTGAGAATTTCAACATTTTAAACTTTATTTCGACTTCTTTCAGCTATATATTATGTATAACCATTGTTAGCAATTATAACGTATATGGTATGCCTGGATTTGTAAATAAATAAGGTAGAACGAATATTTCTCAAATTTTAGCAAATATTGATGACAGAAAATATGCTTCATCAAATGCTATCCAAATTTTTGCTATTGACATTCGATTGACAAAATAGGAAACTTTATGACAAAAGTGACTCCTAAAAGTATATATCATTCGAATCAGAATATCAAGAAACATGCAAATCCGTTGAACGGCAGAGAAGTATTTTTGGCAAATTTTTTGAGGACTAACATTTCGTACATCTCTGTGGTGGTTAAGAAAAAATTCAGAAATGAATTTGAGAAGGTTTTCTTGAGAGTGGTGCCAGATGTGAATTAGAGTAGGCCATAGAAATTGACATGGTGAGGTAATGGGTATGCATTGTAGTGAGTACAATAGCGTGGGTGGGCCTAAAGGTCTCCTCAATATTTGGCCGCCAGGATCGGTAGTTACTTGCCTTAAATTTACTCTATGTAGACACTTCGTCTGCACATGTTTTTTCATATTTATTTAAGAGAAATTTTTTAATTAGATACATACATTTGTAGACAAAATATCAATCTGGACTGAAGATTTTAAAAATTTGCGAAATATTCATTACAAGCTGAGAAATTAGTCTAGAAAAGTAGGGTAACTTTGACCAAGTATATTTTGAATAAGATAAGTTTTTATAAAAAATTCAACAATGTTTCTTGAAGCTCATTATTTTCTGAATACTGGCATACCACAGAAGTCATATTTTTCCCTATACTTTCGAAGGAAACGGTTGCTGGCGATGACCTTACAAAATCTCATGTCCCCAGCCCTCTTAAGGTGAAACGGTAACTTCCTCAGATCAGTTTCTGCCAAAACACTCGCAAAATAATGCATACATTAAATTTTATTATCAATCGATCTTTCGTGTTCTCTATTTCTTAGATATAATGGTCTACTAGTTTGGCCAATATAGTTTTTTTTTAACAATTTTTACAAGTATGTCTGTATACACAATTGCATTTTTTTCCTTCTTCGATTTTATTTTTTGTACTTTGAAATAATATTTCATTGAATTTTTGTTCAACTGAAAAAACTAATTGGATGTTACATTTTTTTTAAATTCTTAAAAGACATTCGTCGTAACCGCAATATATGGTCAAACTATTAATTTTTTCTTTTCTGAGCTTAAGTTAAAATTGCTATTAAGCTGTATGTTTTGATTGATCTTTTTGATTTTCTCATAACGTTCAGCGATTTTAATTTTTAACAATTCTAGTGGGACTCAAAATTGGGTATATAATATTAACAATTTCACTGTCAATAATTATACTTTACGTGAAAAATTCAACAAAACAAAAGAATTTATAAAAAATAATGATGACATCATAATAACCTCAGCTGAAGAAAGTAACAAAAGTGTCATATTGAATAAAACAGACTACAACTATCTTAATTGTACTAATGGTACAGCTCCACGCTTTTATGGACTACCAAAAACTTCATAAATACGATTATCCGCTCAGGCCAATTACATCTTTCCCAGGTTCGCCGTTGTATAATCTGTCAAAAGTTTTATCAAAATCTTGACAAAAAATGGTTGGACATACTAATAACCACATAAAAGATAGTTGGGATTTTAAAAATAAAATATACAAAATTTGTATCCCAAATGATAGTACCGTCGTCTCTCTCGATATTGTTTCTATGTACAACAAAATATGTTGGAATTTAATTAGAAGTACCGTTATGAAGAGATGGAAAGATCTTGAACCACACACTTTTCTTACACAAAAGGATTTTGATAAAGCTTTAAAAATGTGTCTAGAATCATCTTATTGCCAATTCAATGATAAATACTATCAACAATTCAGGAGCCCAAAAATCAGAGACCCTATTTACACTGCAAAATTCTGAAAAACATTATTTTTTGACAAAGTCATATCATCGTGGTGTCAAGGGGTTGCTTTTCAACTGTGAGGGTTGGAGCCAAAAAATCGGTGTTGATATTTTTTAGGATCCCAACAATCAGAGACCCTATTGACACGGTAAAATTCTGAAAAACATTATTTTCTGACAAAGTCATATATCCGTGGTGTCAAGGGGTTGCTTTTCAAATGCAAGGGTTGAAGCCCAAGAATCAGTGTTGGTATTTTGCAGAAGCCCAAAAATCAGAGACCCTATTAACACTGTAAAATTCTGGAAAACATTTTTTTTTGACAAAGTCATATCATCGTGGTGCCAAGGGGTGGCTTTTCAAATGCAAGGGTTGAAGCCCAAGAATCGGTGTTGGTATTTTGCAGAAGCCCAAAAATCAGAGACCCTATTAACACTGTAACATTCTGGAAAACATTTTTTTTTTGACAAAGTCATATCATCGTGGTGTCAAAGGGTTGCTTTTCGACTGTGAGGGTTGGAGGCCAAAAATGGTTGTTGGTATTTTTCAGGAGCCCAAAAATCAGAGACCATTTTTACACTGTAAAATTCAGAAAAACATTATTTTTCGACCAAGTCATATCACCGTGGTGTCAAAGGGTTGCTTTTCGACTGTAAGGGTTGGAGCTCAAAAATGGGTGTTGGGATTTTTCAGGAGCCGAAAAATCCGAGACCCTATTTACACTGTAAAATTCTGAAAAATATTATCTTTTGACAAAGTCATAATTCGTGGTGTCAATGGGTTGCTTTTCAACTGTAAGGCTTGGAGCCCAAAAATCGGTGTTGGAATTTTTTAGCAGCCCAAAAATCAGAGACTCTATTTACACTGTAAAATTCTGAAAAGCATTTTTTTTTGACAAAGTCATATCATCGTGGTGTCAAGGGGTGGCTTTTCACCGAAAAGTGGCCACACTCGCTTACACCTTGATTGAAAACTGAGCAGAGCAGAAAACGGGTCCGAGCCTGCTCAAAAAAGGAAGCCTCACGCTACTACCTGAGTTCCCACACAACGAAAAGGTAGTACCTGAAACTCAAAAACAAAGGGAAAACTTTGAGGAAAATAAGCATTGGGCGGAGACCATGTTATGATTAATGAAAGCTGAAGATCAATCAAGAGGAACAATAACATCAAACAAATTATCAACATCCCGCCCGCCTCGTTCGCTGAACGAAATAAATTCCACGTACGAAGGTCAAGAGTTTAGTGCCTCCCGCCATGACGCACACAATAAATTTCCATTTATAAGTAAAATTCAGTTCCGCCCGCCATAGAGCACAACTGGCGGCATAGAGTCAGCGGACGCCTGGTAATCCGCTCAATTTGACGGTGGGACGATTGTAGGTTCCAAAGGAAGTTTTGACCGTGGCAGATCGCACAAGTTCATCCTGTCCGAGACTCAGATTGTGTACCCGTCTTAAAAGCCATGTCCTACATCGAAGTAGAAAAGGGTCGACTGTCGACTGCCTCGTGTCCATTTTAATGATTACGATTCGGCACAGTCCATTTATTTCTTTATGGAAGTGTACGAATGTACTCCTCAGATTAGCGGTTTCAAAGCTGGCCACGCATTGCTTGGATAAGACGCTAGCAAGTCACATAGCTCAGTTCCTAATGTGACGTTGTTGCTCCGGGAATTTGTTTTAATCTTCTGTCTACGACCCACGATTGGAAGTAGAGGCCGGAAGTTCATGCACGCTCCAATCCCTACAGCAAGAATAGACAACTCTTCCAGTAGCAAGATCCCCCATAAGTTGATCGGATTTCTGAAGTCTGTCACGAGGATGTTTGATTCGTCCTCAAAGCTGCAGCCTCGAGCACAGAAAACGAAAACTAAAAACGCGCCAGGGATCTCTCTTCGATTTGAATCAGCCGAAGCTCTCGCAGCACCATAAACTGAGCAATTGATGGTCCAGAGGTCGGACTCTTGCGTGATTTCTCCACGAAGGGAGGCATCCATTTCAGCCTGATCTTGGGGCTTAGGAGGAATTTGCATGTTAATGTTCCTCTTTGTCCTTAAATCGTGATCATCTCTCAGAAGGTGCCTGCTTTCCGCGGTTGGTCTTAATGTCGCTTCCTCACCTTCGGCTGCAGCTTGATCAAGCAGCGGCTGGGGAAGCGCTCTGCGTTCATATCCATTTTTCGAGAGTTAGGCAGGTTGATTTCGCAACGATTGAATCGAATCGTGTTGAAGCCCTGGGTTTTTCCGGCACCACAGAGTATGCATACGCGCCATTAGGCTTGATGGACAGAAATAATGCTGGCATCGTAGCAGTCTATCAAGTCATCCTTGAGTTGATTCGTCCACTCAATGTGGGTGTTTTGCCGGTTCGTCGTCCTGTTTCCATTTGAATTATTTTCAGCACCCCGAACTCTATGATGATCGGCATTGTTTGCCGACCCATTGTCGGGTGCTCTGCGAGTTCGATCGTGTTGAACCGCATCTACAACTTTTTGGTGTTTTGGTGGTGTCATTATTGTTCCTACGAGCAGCTAGGGAAAGGGTTCGTCCATCCGTGTAAAGCCCCGCGTGCAAGGATACGGCTGCATACTCTGAGAGGTCGCCCGGTATCCCAGCGCCACCGTTTAAGACACCTCACCCAGGTGCCATTCAGCTTTCGGTACGGTTGTTACGCTTCCGCTTATGGGTTATTCCTTCGGGACCATCCCTGGACAATTGTCCGCGACTGCTTATTAACTATTGTAACTATACTCAGCAGAAACCTTTGATACAGGGAGCCTCTATCCGCAACCCGAGGACGCGTTCGGTGGCTTTGTCATAGGCCCTTCAGTTCTATTCCAAAGGAATAGAAACCATGTAACTCGGACTGAGTAAAAGTTTTTTTTGAACCAAATATATGATTCTTTGATTCAAATAAGCGTATTTTTTGGTGTGATAAAAATTTCTTTGCAGCAAAGAAATTTTTTGCAACGGAAATAAATATTTATTTCTAAGATGCGGCATATTGTTTAAAGAAAAGACGTAACACAGAGTTGATGAAATATTAATTGATTCAAAGAACAATTTACTCAAACAGAAAAAGTTCTTCTATTGTTTAAAATTTTTGAATTGTTAAAGTACAAAAAGTATGCAAGTCCATTTCTTGAAAAAATATTGAATGAAATTATAATGATTATAATTTATAATAATATATTTATTTCCATTTCCGCGAAGTAGAAACAAGAATTTTAAGCAAAGACCAACTGACCAATGCTCGGGAAGACCGAGACCGACAAACAACAATCACCACATTTTTTCAGCTTATATCTATGGTGAAAGTGTATGGCTAACTTAAAGAATGGAGAATCCATTTCAACTTTGAGACCATAAACTGCGCACCTGGCGGCATAGTTCTAAATTACTCGGTACAAATAAAGAATTTTACAACAATATTTTTTCGAACGAATGATGTATGTAGTTATTTCAAAAATATATTTCTTTGCTTGAAGAAATGTTTATTGGGCATAAGTCGCTTGACTCTATTTATTAAAAGAAACATATCTTCGAAGTGAATACATTATTTCTTAAGTGAAAAAATCCCTTTATTCGACTAATGACATGTTCTACTAGAACAACAGTATCAATCCCCTTATATGAAAGAAATATCGCTTTCACTTAATCAATATTGCCTTCATTTATCTCAATATTTCTTTGATTCAAAGAAACTAAAATATTTGTTTCACGCATCAATGAATTAATTATTTAAAATAGAATGTTTTTTAATTCAAAGGCTTAAAATCATTGAACTAAAGAAATATTTCTTTGGATGCGAAAGTGGAGGAAATCACTGTTAACAATATCTAGATTTGGAAGATCAACTTTCAGCTGTTTCTGAAGTCGCAAAAATATCAGGAGAAAATGAAAAAAATCCAAGTGGATTACTGGTCCATTTGCAAATGGAGCCCAACTTTGAAAATTAAAAAATATTGAAAATCGTGGCCACCAGAATTGTTGATGCAAAAAAAATCATCTCTGACTAGAATGGAGATAGAGAGACGAGTCAAGGTTTGAGTGTAAATTGAGTTTGCAT
This sequence comes from Andricus grossulariae, assembly GCA_011634705.1. NCBI lineage: Eukaryota > Metazoa > Arthropoda > Insecta > Hymenoptera > Cynipidae > Andricus > Andricus grossulariae. The sequence goes on from JAABKJ010075445.1 coordinate 231,045,223, forward strand.
AATTTGGACTTTAATGAGCTGTGCTAAAGTCTGGTCAGGGAATAGTAGTGCAAAAAAAGGGTGACGGGTCTCTATTACCAAGATTCCTCCAACGGCGAAGACTTGAAGGAGAAAAGGGTCTGCTTCTGTACGGTTCCCATATAGAAGTGACCAAACTTCAATTTACAAAAAGTTAATAACAATACTTCCTCTTTCCATTCATTTGAAAACTGAAATTTTGCCTTCTAAACCCCCATGTTAATTCCAACAGCCAAGGGCACGGTATAATGTTGACCGATTTTAAAAAAAGTTGGCTATCTTTTTTTCAGGGGACAAGAAAATTTAGAGGGAGGTTCGGCCCCCAAAAGCCGAATTCAGAGACCGCCCTAATTGCAGTGACATTTTAAATCAACGCTCTTGCACATTTTGTGTGTATTGAAAAATTAGCTTATTTTACTCTACGATATGCAGTAGAAGATTTTAATTTCATCCACGTCTAAGAAGAAATCATTCAACAATTTTATAGGAAAAAAATACTTTTTGATAATAGATGCATGAAAACCAGTCACTTTCTCTACATGTTTACCGTAGAGAAAGAGCGGTTTTCTCTCTCAAAATTTTGACAATGTGAGTGTGGCAAATACTTTGCCATATTCATTGTATCTTTCTCTTACGTTAAACTGAGACGAGAGCAGCGATAAGAATGTGAGGAACAGTCTGGATGACCATGGCCTCCATCCGAGAGAGGCCTATTGTGGGTGGCACTGCGTGATACTGGTGACGTAATCGCATAGTTCGTTGCGTTGGGGAGTTGACCCAATGCAACGTGGCTGACTGCAAGAGCCGTAGCTCTTGGGCGATGGAGTCGCCACATCCCTACGCCCACCAATCCTTTTTATTATTATTAATATCATTATTATTATCATTATGCTTTGATATTTGTTCACATATTTAATTACATAATTATTCTATATCACGCAAACAATCACTACATTAATAATCGCACGCTATTAAAACTCTTATTCGCTGTGGGTTCGAACCCCCTACCTACGCATTCGCAACTCATAACAAAACCTCGCAGCTAACTTAACTCGAAGTATAAAAAAAAAATCTAAAATATAAGCTACAGCTGTGCAGGGCCGCGTGCTAGATTTTTGTGATCCGTTTTATTAAAAAAGTTTTTTCTTTTAAAATTTTAACAATTATGGATTTAGAATTTCTTATTTTCTAATGAATGAATGCCTTTAAAATAAATCTTCTATTTTTCTAGAATATCGATCATTTGAAAATTCTATTATAGTTTTATAATTTCGGGAATTTTAATTTTTCGGAGTTTTATATTTATAATGTCGGGAATTTCAAGATTAACAAATTGCGAAAATTTAGTTTTAAATTGAGGGAATTACAAATTTCTGGGTCTTTATCACATTTAAAATTTTATAATTTTGGAAATCTTAAATGTCTTCTATAAATGCTTTAGGCATATAATTTTACATGTATATAAATAAATTGGTGACACGAATTTTGAACGAAATAGTTGACTTTTGAACTTAAAAAGGTCAACTTTCAACCACATAGTTAGATTTTCAAATCAAAAAGATAAACTTTTTACCAAAAATGCAATACTCAAATTTTCAGATGAAGAAATTAATTTTCAAGGATAGAAAACGATTGTATAGGAAAATGAATTCAAAGGCTCAAAATCATTGAACTAAAGAAATATTTCTTTGGATGCGAAAGCGAGATTCAAGGAAACTAGGTTCGTAGTTTTAAAGATATCAATTCCTTGAGTTAATTATCTCATATTCTGAGACCAAGAAATATTTCTTTATTCTAAAGAAATAGCACCCAAAAAAATTCTTTCTTTGAATCAATGGATGAGTTTTTTGCTTTTAAACAATATTCAGTACAATTAAGTAAACGGTTTTCATGGCTCAAATAAATGGAATCAAAGAAAGGCATTTCATTGGACTCAACCATTTTTTTTAGTGTACGTATTTTGCAAGCTACATGTATTTCAAAACTGACAACCCACTTATAATGGCAGCTATTAATTCGTTTTTAACTGCATTTCTTTGAAAATCCTTCATTAATCTTTTTTATATATATGCTTTCATTATTACAGATAATTTAATTTTTATGTAAAGCACTATTTCTCTACTATTCCAACTATGCCATTATACACGATGTTTGTGTGTATATGCATATAATTAAATAATAAGGTTAACAACCACCGCAGGGTCTCAATGGGAGCAACTAACATGTAAAAAATGACACCGGCTCCCGGTAGGACCGCGATAAATCCCACTCATGGCCACGTCTGACAACCGTGAAATGGGTGCTCACAAGACACGACGAAATCACAACGACAGGCCGGCGAAACCCTCGTGTGTTTTGAGGACACGAAGCGTCCCAAGGATGACAGATTTCTGCATCCATCTCGCAAGTGCCGCGGCATATTTTTGACACGCGGGTATGGCTTTGAGGTACGAACCAGTGATAGTTTCGCACCTCCGAGAGCACCTATCACAAGCACAATTACTTGTACCAAATATTTTGGGTACAGTCGTTGCAGCTCCCTTTTAAGGTCTCGATACCTTTCCTCCTTTTCTTTCTCCTTGGCAGTGATGTTGTATTCGGAAGGAGTAAGTAACATAAGTTATAAGAAATGTACGAAATTCTAGTATTCTTAAATAAGAATGCGTATTGAAATGAGAGCCGCTAGTAATATGTGCAAACGGATTTGATGAAATAAGGTTTTTACTTGAAAATTCCAAATTATTATTTCCCAGACGTTAAATCAAGAATATATACATCCCGAAATTTCTATTCGTATATGTTTTTATAGGATTATCTCCTTCGGAACTTAGACACTGGAAAAGTCGTGATACCTAATAAGAAATTAATTAATTAATTAATTTTAAAGTGAAATATTCGAAATTTTTGTCTGATTTAATTGCACATTTTTCAGGGCGTTCGACACTAATATGTTAACTATTCTCTGAATTTTAAATAACTATGAAAATCATTTAAAAAATGTATGAAAACAATTCTATTTAAAAAATGAGGAGCTGATTTTTCTCTCTGGCTCAATAGGTTTACAGTCCAATATGTCAAAGGAATTTTTCGTTATGAAATGGATTTTTTTAATATTAATTATTCTTTTCCTAGAAGCTTGCTTCATTAAGAAATTTCTTGTCCTTCTATAAAGATACTTTCATAAATTAAGGAACATCGTTATTTGATTTTATATCTAAAAATCATACCGTTCCTACATAGTTATATATTTTTAAGGACAGAGAAAAAGATTATTCATAATTAACTTGCGTAATTGTTGTATACTTATTGCAATGATCTGGAAAACATCCTTTTTTTTACTGAAATGGCTTGATCCCCTAAAAATTTTTCCTCTTCTTGTCAGAATGTCCCCTGAATATTGGCAGAATTTAAAATATATATTTAGGTATCTCTTAATCCCATTATTTGCAAAAAATTGCTTATGTTATTTCAGTTTCTGCTGTTAATGGATTTTTTTTACATTCTCATTCATGAGAGTGTAATGTAATCGTCCAAATTTGCGATCTCTGGTTTTTAACGGATCTTTACATATATATATATATATATATATATACTTTCGACAACAAAAATTATGGAAAATGTCGATCGATTTGATAAGGAAAAAATTATTCTATATATGATTACTGCAGGTATTTTAAGTTGGCAAAACACAATTGAGGTATAGAGGTGTAACCTATTTCATTGTTTAAACAGTTATTGCTTAAACAAATTTACCAACATTTTTTTTTTCATTTCCCTTGCATAATTTCAGGCTCATTTAGGGCTCCTGAAATATCGTCGATAGAAAGTCGTGCGATTTTTCCTTTGCCCTTTTTTTTTGTTATATATAGTGTAGTGCCACCTTAACGTTATAAAAAATACGTGAAGAAAATCATAAAACCCATTCTTTCCACTCGCATAATTGAGGGCCGAACATTTCTGTAAAACGAAATAAAAATGATTTTACACAAAATTCAACTCATACAATAATTTAGGGCTCATTGAGGGCTCTGAGAATATAATAATCAAAATTTGAAAAAAATGTTCAAACAATTTTTGTTCAAACAATCCTTTAAAAATGAATTAAACATATTTATTTTCCTACCCTGCGCTAAGGCTCATTAAGGGCTCCACGAATATGATATTTGAACATCAAAAAAAATGGTTTGAACAATTATTGTTTAAACAAATTTGCCAAAAAACTTTCTTTTTTCTACGTTTCCCTTGCATAATTTCAGGCTCATTTAAGGTTTCTAAAATATCGTCGACAGAAAGTCGTGCGACTTTTCCCTCGCCCTTTTTTTTGTTATATATATAGTGTTGTGCCACCTTAACTTTATTAAGGACTAATTTGGACCCGTAGTCCCAAATTTGGGTCTCTAATATATATAAATGATATGATGTTTATGTTTTTTGTCTACGTGGTCGATAATCAATATTTTGTGAATATTGATTATTAATTTTCTTTTTTTTTTTTTTTTTTTTTTTTTTTTTTAATTTATAAAAAAAACCTATATACCCATCCACATATTACTACTTTCCAACCGAGCAATTCACGCCTACCCCGAAAGGGAAACGGCTTAATGGTATAATAATAAAAAAATACCCAATATTGAATTATATAATATTTAAGTAAATTATCAATTTATGTTACTTAATTTAGAAAAAAACTAAATTTTAATCATTACTTAATTTATCATCATGAAAAAGATCAATCATATAATAATTAATTAATCATTTCACAAAATAAGAATCTTCAAACTATAATTTTTATTAAAAGGGTCAAATAATTTATTTTCAATATTTTTTTTAATTTCAACTTTCATTTATGAAAATTTGATTTATTAATAACCTTTTAAACTAATTACAGAAAATGTAATTTTTAATAGAATAAGTTAATAACTGAATCATCAGTTGACAACATAACCAGTAATAAACAATTATTTTCATTAAAACATACAAATAATTCTTACTCTATATTCTTCTTTATATTTGAAATTGCATTTCTATACATTTAATTTGGGATGGGGTCATTTTTGCACGTAGCAACTTTGCACGCGCTGAACTGTGCACGTCGATGTCCAGACGGACAACTGTGCACGTCTTTGGTCAGACGGACAACTGTGCACGCGATAACTGAGCACGTGCCATATGTGCACATGCACAGTCGTCGCTTGGGTAACTGTGCAAGTCCACAGATGTCCAAGTGACAACTGTGCACGTCGAAATTTCGACGTGCACAGATGGGCTTCTGTGGACTTAGACGTGCACAGATGTCACATTCCTAACTGTGCACGTGCACACATTTCACTTGTCCAACTGTGCACGTGCATAGATATTACTTGTCACAACTGTGCACGTGCACAAATGTCACTTGCCGAAATGTTCACGTTTCCCACTTGAAAAAGTGGACGAACAAAAGGACGTAAAAAAGTACGTATAAAAGGACGTTCAAAAGTACTTATAAAAATTATGGGGTTAGGAACATAATGTGGGGTATTCTGAATGTGAATTTGTTGATTATTTTCAATTTAAAAATTAATAAGCTGTGTCACATGGAGTATCTTTGGACGTGTTTAAAATTACTTGGCGTCGATTTTGGGGTATTTTTAATATCATTATGGGGTTGGGAACATATTGTGGAATATTCTGTAAGTGAATTTTGTGAATATTTTTAAATAAAAAATTTATTAGCTGTTTTACATGGAGAATCATCGTACGTATGTCGTGAAAATTCCTAGAGGTCAATTTTAGGGGCTGCTCAGTATAATTATGTGGTTGGAAGCATGATCTGGGATATTCTGAATATGAATTTTGTGACTATTTTCAATCAAAAAATGAATTGGTTCTTTTACATAGAGAAAATTTGGACCTGTTTAGTTAAAAGTACTTAGCGTGAATTTTTGGGTTGTTTAATATTATTATGGTGTTGAAAACATAATGTAGGGTATTCTGAATGTGAATGTTTTGACTATTTTCAATTCAAAAATTTATCAGCTGGTTTACATGGGGAATCATCGGACCTGTTTAATTGATAGTAATAAAGATGGATGTAGGTTGTTGTTTAATATTATTATGGGGTTAGTAACATAACTTGAAATATTCTGATGTGAATTTTTTGACTATTTTCAATTTAGAAATTGATTCGCTGTTTTACTTGAAGAATCATGAGACCCGTTTCGTTAAAAGTACTAGGGGTTAATTTTAGGGGCTGCTCTGTATTATCATGAGATTGGGAATATAATATGGCGTTTTGTGAATGTGAATTTTCTGACTATTTTTAATTTGAAAGATCATTTTCTGTTTCAGAGGTAGAATCTTCGGACCGGTTTAGTTAAAAGTACTAGAGGTTGATTTTGGGGGTTGTCCAATATTATTATGTGGCTAAACATAATGTGGAGTATTCTGAATGTAAATTTTGTGACTATTCACAATAACTATAAATATTTAATTCAATTACATGTGAATACGCTTGAGACGCTCCCTTATTTCCCTGGAAAAATAAATGGTTGAACGAATATATTGTTATTAGAATTCTGTTTACTTTTTACAACAATTTCCAAAACCATGCAAAAATACGTTTCTATGATAGAATAGGTAGGCACAAAACTGTCTGCTCCAAACTTTCAAAGTGACAAAACAAAGTTTTTAAAAATTTTACTACGCCATTTAATATAAACTGTGATTTAAGAATATTTGTTTCAAAAGATTTGTTATAGCTACAACCATTGTCGTTTAAAGAAAATCTATTTTTCCAAAATATTATTTTTAATATGAAAATAAATTATCCCGCATAGAAGAAACTGTTTCCAATAGCTGTGCAAAAACTAAATCTACGGCATTCAAATATTTGAGTATGTAATCTAGACCAAGGACGTGAATAAATATTACGTGATTGCTGATAAATCGTGAACCATTTTAATTACTTCATGGCAGCTTGACTGTCATTAATGTAGATAAAAATAAATTTTTCACATTTTCATCTCAATGAGGAGGAGTGAAATTCAGTTTTGCAAGTTTCGTCAAATCTCCACGTTTTCAGACTCATTGATTGAGAAAAATGGTGACATAAGTTCTAATTAAATATGTAACGAAATATTTTTTCTTCAATCTGACTCTTGTTGAACGTAAATATCTCAGAAAAGCCAAGTGATTAACTTCATTAGAAAAGATGACAACTTTAGCATGGACTATATAAACTAATGAAGCAGTAAAATATTCATTATTTCCGTTGTTGATAAAATTCTTTATTAATAAATTAAGCAGTTTCTCTTATATTCAGAAAATATGAGGATTGTTTGGACCTTCTCTTTCGCGGTTATCCTGGATTCTATTGGTAAATATAACTAAAAAATTCAGAATAAAATAAATATAACAAACCAAATTTAGGTCACTAGAATGTCACACGTATTCCAGGAAGGGAACATAAAGGTCACACTGTTCTGTAACGATCTTAGACCAGAGTTATGTCGACGGTCGGGCCAAACGTGAAGAAAATATTTTATTTTATAACTTTTTTTGTTAAGGGTATTGCCGGGTAAGCATGCGAAAAATTCCCCTGAAGGGAATCAAATGTTGAGTCAGACATTTGAAAGCATACAATCAAAACAAATTTTTCCCTCGATTTGAAACCGTAGCCGCCTTATTTGATGAGATAGGGGGGGGGGGGTAACATCCAGTTTTTTATTTTTTTTTCTCTGTTTCTATTGTTCGAAACAATCTGAAAAAATTCACAGGACTTCTTTCAATCATTCTGAAAGTCCGTGATTATCCAAAAATATTTTGACAAGAAATTCAAACTCAAACAAATTTTTAAGTTTTTTTATGAATTTGTTTGTGTGATAAAACTCAAGTACTATCAGGGTTTTTACCACAGAATTTTAATGCACAATAGCAACCCACGGATTACGCCCTGACAGTTTCAGTTTTTCCATCAGTGTAGTAAGTCACAACACGAATTCACGGCATTTTGCAATTCTTTGCATACATTCTCAAGTGGTATATTTTCTTCAAAATGTCAAAAATATCTTTATCAGGGCTTATTCAACGAGTAATTTAATAAGCTTTTCAACGGATTTAAAAAAAATGTATCTCTTATTTTGGGAACGAGTAATCACGTTTTAAAGTCAGCAGTGATTTTTAATAGTACTTTTGCTGATCGTACTGACAATTTGCGACGGTAGTGTACTATTTAGCTTATGGTCGATATTTGTCGAAAATCATCAAACCGGCAGAAATTTTGAGGAGTTTATTCTCACAAACAAAATGTGTTACTGTGATAAATGAGGACAGTGACGAGGATTAAGTTTTCAATCAATATGAAACTAAATCAGATATATAAATAAAACTCTTTCAGTGATGACACTTCGCCCGTCAAATAAGGGTTTTCCGATGCCATTACCAAAATTGGTGAAATCAAAAATTATCAGAACTATTCGGTCACGAGCAAGATATTTGTGAAATTTTAACATTTCCGGGACACCACAACCTTCTTCTGGTATTCTAACACCAGCTTGCTGTACTAATTCTGCGGCTAAATTTGTTTGATGAGTAGAAGTTTTCTTTCTAACAGAATCCTATACTTTTTGCGCTTCTTTACTACGTTCCTTCCAACTTTTCACATATACACGTCCGACCACAATTGCGTGTGGTAGACATAAATTATTGTTATTAGCTATAGTTACTAACGATCTCTTTTTCAAACTATCTAGATTCCAATCTGCATAACCACGCCCGACAGGTACGTCTATGCGATCAACAACAATACGGAAACTATCGTCGAGAAAAAACTCTTCCACACTCTGAGTCACAGAAAAAACCAGATCCCATATTTTTGTAAAATCGAGATCCCTTACATATTGAAATGAGAGACCTGCTTCTTTCTGCGTAAAACTATTAGCGTAAAAACGCGACTCTCATATTTTAATTTTTCCACGCGATTTATACGCTCCCCGATTATGACAATTTTACTACCCAACATGCAGCCTTCTATGTTATTATTAAAACTCTGACCTTTTCGATTTGATGTCACTTCACTTGAAGTAATAGGAACCGGTTCACTTTCCGCGGTTTCGGAGCCGCTTTCCTCCTCCACTTCGGGAAAACTTCCATGTTGAAGAACTCCTACAGCTTTTTCTCCAACGTCGACTCCGTCCCCAAATTGACCATTCAACGATTTGGATAAATTGGTGGTATCATCGTCTATAAAAAAAAAACCAATTTCATTAAATTGATATAATATAAAACATTATTCAAGTCATGAAAAATGAAATAAATTCAAAAACTGATTATTATTACTACTTGAAGAAATTAAATTTTAGAATTAATTAATATTGCACGTATAACATAAACAATTAGGTATTTAGGATTTCTCTTTGGCTGCAGTTATTGGAAGGTACAATAAAACTTTGAAGTTTTTACAAGTGAACAATATAATAATTGTAATATCCTAAAAATCTGTATACACTAGAATTGTGAAACATTTATTGGAATCTTCGAAGGCTACATATTTGTACAAAATAATTTTTCTGCAGATAAAAAAAGTGGTGTGAAATTGTAAAGATGACTAATGAATATTTAATGTACAAAATAATACAAATTATAAAATAAACATTATTCTGAAGATCCTACATGAATTTTCATATTTCATAATAATTAAAAAAAAAAAAAAAGTATAAAACTCGTGTAGCATGTGCGCAAGTTAAATAATTAGTAATGTTAATATTATATATTATAATATTATAATGTTAATATTATAATATATATTATAAAAAAACTACAATTTTACGTATTATTGTTAATTTTAAGCAATTTCTGTAATCTTTTTTCATACAAATAATTACCAATGAACAATTTAAATATCTACCATGACTTTTTAAACAATTTTTCACTGTTTAAATGATTGTAACTTATTTAAACAATTATTTATTCCCAAAAAATGTAAAAAGTAAAATTACATAATTTTGATACATTCTTCTAATTTTTAACAATTTGTTATTTGTTTAAACCATTTTAATTTTCTCAAGCAGTTTTCTTTCGATAACTTTGAAAAAATTATATAAAATAGAGTACATACAATTATTTTTCTGACTGTATAGTGTATAGAATGAATATATTAACTATTCTTTAATTGTATAAAAAAGTATAATTTCTTTAAACGATTACCTTCATTCTTAAAAGGTCTTCAAGCGGCAAATTTGAAACAAATTCAACGCTGCATGTGTGAATTACAGAAATAATTAGAAAACAGTCTTATAAATAATCGTATAAGACATGAGAACATTCAAGATAACGAGAAAGCAGATATTCTTGCAAAAAGCGGGGCTACTAAAGACCTTAACGGACCCGAACTGTGGAACTTCGTATGCTTCATCTAAGCATTAAAAAGTGGCTTTTGGAGGAACACGCGAGGTGTGTGTTAATGTACTGTTATACATTAATGAGCCTGAAACGAATATGCCAATAAATTTTGTATAGCTTGCAGACTCGAAAATCTGTTAAGAAGTAGGGAAACTTGACAGCTTTTAAAGACAGTGAACTTTGGATCATAGTTTTTTATAGAAAAAATAATAGGAAAAATCTAAAAAAATTCATGGTGGTACTTTGAACATTTCTAAACAAATTGCGGTTGAATAATTTGCAGAATATTACAAATTGTTCGTTTTTTGTACATAGATATACAACTGTACTCTATTCAGTTCTAATGAAGATAATGAAGTGATTTAAATTAGAGGTAGTGAGTTGAACTATTTGTTATTATTCAAATTTGAAAGCCGAATAACGAATATAACGAAAATTATTTGAAATGTTTTGAAATCTTCTTTAGTTTTCTCTCAGAATTCATTTTTCAAAATAAAAAATAATTTCAATTTTCCCCATAAATCGTAAGAACAAATCTTAAAACCCTTCAAAATTCTAAAAAGAACTTGCAATTTTTTTCTAAATCTTCAAAAATGTACATTTTCTTAAAACATTGTTCAAATATTCTCAAATTTTCTATTATTTTCAAATTTTTTCAAAACCTTGAAACCTTCTAGGTAAATATAGTTTAAAATGATAAAAAATTTTCCTTCATTTTTTTTAAATCTACATAATTGAAATAATTACCTTACAATCTTCAGGATTCTTTTTTGAGAATGTAGAAATATTTTGGAATCTTTTTAAGTATTCTCTTAAAATAAATCTTTTAATAATGAACTTTCAATAAACAATAATTTGATTTTCTTATTGTGTGAATCTTTTTCATGCTCATTTTGCATAAAATTATTCATGATAAAATAGATTTCTTTTCGATCTTAATTTTTAAACATTTTCAGAATTTTCAGCTATTTTATCGCTTCTTTTGGCCTCCTTGATTTTGAAGACCAAGAATATCTATATTTTAATCAAATATGTCCACTAGGGTTGTCAAAAAAAGCTTTTGGAGCTACAGGAAAAGTCAATCTCTTCCCAAAAGTTTTCATTTCCTGAGGAAATAAATCTATAACTTTTTCTTGTTGTCGAAATTGAAATATTAACACGTGCCACCGGGCACTTCAAGATCCCATTTTATTAATATGAAGAAATTTTGGATTATCGAACAATTAAACTCATGCTTCAGGGTTTGATCAAAACATGCCAAGTTTCATAGGGATTGAAGAGGAGTGTCTACAAAATAAAACCATACTGATAACTTTTATTTTGAACACACCCTCATCTTGTCATCCAGCCCCCCCCCCAAATGTGACCCAAAAATAAAGAACACTACATTTTTACGTATTATTGGTAATTTTTAGCAATTTCCGTCGTCTTTTTCATACAAATATATACTAGTGAACAATTTCGATATATTTATCACTTGTTGAACAATTGTTTAATGTTTAAATAAATGTCACCTCACTTATTTAAACAATTATTTATTTCCCAAAAATGTAAAAAATAATCGTATTTTCTGATTTGAATGTAATATATGATCATTGTTTGGATTATTACATTTTTTTAAAACATTTAATTATTTGAACAATTAATTATTGTTTATTTACAAAATTTATATAAATTGAGCCAGAGATAGTAATTTTTTTCTCACGTTGGTTTCATAACATCTGGTAGACCATTCACGGGAAGGGTTCGAAAGTTCGCCCAAGAACTGAGAATCTTGAATCACACACTGAACAAGTCAAAGCTGCTGACAATCAAGCAGCATATTGTTGAACGACACACTTTTCAGGCGGACCTATAGTCTCATAAAATACTTATTTCGAATAAAATATCGTACATCACTCGGAAGACAGGTCCTCGCGTGGATCTCAATGTTCGCAAGGACATTGATCAAAAATTGATCTCCCCGTAAAGACATGTTTAACATTCCTTGGGATTTACTATTAAAATTTTCACATGAATCTTGAGAAAACTTTTTTATTCTATTAAAACCTTTCAAAATCCTTGAAAAGCTTAAATATTTTAATACGAAATTTTCCAGAATCTATACTTTGTTTTAAATCTTTTCAACTTTTAAAGTAAATTTGAATCTTTTCAACATTTGTAAATATCTTCTCAACTTGCTCGAATGTTTTCTGAGTGAATAATTGGTTAACTATTATATACATTAAAATTAAATAATTTCATTACCGAATAAAAAGTTTTTTTAAGGATTCAAGGCTGTTTCAAACAATTCGTTATAAAATCGTTTAGTTTCAAATATTTTATTCATAATGGCTCATTTTAAATGAAGAGTCAAACATTGCCAACTATTGAAAAATTACTCTTTCTTAGTTACAAATTTTTTAATTGAATAGGTTAAAAATGGAATATTTTTTTACTGAAACAACATATTTTATTGTTCAAGTCTTCAAAACTGAATTTGAAAATTTTTTAAATTGAAAATGTGCCCATAAAAATGAAGACATAAAATGAACGTAGTGTATACGGATCCGGCATATTTTGCCGGATTTCAATTTTCTGTTCCGGCATATTTTGCCGGATCTTAATTTTTTCTTCCGGCAAGACACCCCTGTGACTGGTCACAAAAGTTACCGATTTATTATATGAATTTCTAAAATTTCCTTAAATTATCATATATTTCCATCCATTACCCTAATTTTAAAAATGTATGAAAAGTTTGATGAATTACCATAATTTCTAAAATTTATGGAAATTTATCATTATTGTGGAGACCCTAGACTATGACTCAGAAACTTGCTGTTTACGAGGGAGTTCCCCTACACGCTACCGTATGGAAGCGAACCCAAATGCTTTACCCATCCCAATAATTAACGACAGAAAGGAAAAATGTAAATATTAGGGATGAACCATTAGTTAAACAAGAAGAAAATAGGAATTCAGATAGGAAACCGAAATTCGGAGGTAGCATTAACCTCAAAAGCACAAGAGAACTTAATGAAAGTAACCGAACTGTAAAAGATAACGAAATCCCCCTAGTGCCTATCAATCCTAACCAACCCCAAAAAGGCCCAAATCCCAGTTACAAATCCTACAAAAGATATCCCAAGCTTAATAAGCATCCCCACGATCAACAAATTCCAACCCCTGGAGAGCATCCCCAACCAAGACACTAGCGACAACACAAGCACACAAGACTCATTTAGAATAGGTAAACCTAAGACTAGGAGTAAGAAGAAAAATAATTCGGAAAAAATGTTGTATAATAAAAAATATGAAAAAAAATATAAGGATAGCGACAGTAACCTTTGTAATAATAACAAAGTTACTGATTAAAATAAAATGAGAAAGGAATCCCAAAAAGCAAATGAGATTAGGGAAACCAAAAATAAAAATCAATGGACTAATTTGAAAAACCAAGCAATAAGATTGGATAATATTTCGGATAGGTTAGGTAAAATCGATGAACAAAATGATTGTTCGGCAGAAATTTTCGAAGGTATTATTGAGCTTAACGAAAGCCAACAATCTCAATTAGAAAAGCTCCTAGAAAATAAAAGTAAAATACACCAGGGAAAAGAACATAGGGCGACTCATTTCACGAAACATAAAATTGACCACCTAGGCCACGAGCCCAGTAAACAGCGATATTATCACGTGAGCCCAAAAATAAAAGAAGTAATTTATCAAACAGTTGATAAATTATTAGAACAGGACATAATAGAACCCTCCACTTATAAAATGGCGACTACCACGACAGGTCCCACCATAAAACTACAATGGAGGTTACGAGTTTTCATCTATAGGAATGATTAAGTATATATAGCATACATTAATTATCTCAAGTTCAAACATGAACATTGCTGAAAATGATTAATAAAATCGAGAAAAATATTCCCATTTTTTAATTGTAACTAATTTTGGAAGAGAACTGAAGGCAAAATTTAGAAAAAAATATATCAAGTTAAGTCGTAGGGCGCATTTTAATAGTTGAAAGATTCAATATTTATCGATAAAAAACAAAATCTTTGCCGAAGCCGTTTTTGAAAAAAAATCGATTTTTAATGTCAAACCTCGAAATATCTAGTTTTTATCAAAAATATAAAGCGAGATAGGAGAAAAAAGGCGAAAGAGAAAAATTGTTCCTTGGAAAAGTTCATCTTATTTCTTTTTCTTGATATAATGATTTTAAATGGAAAAGTCAGGAATGTACTCATACCTACATGTTTTTCACCTAAAAACATTTTAGCCTATAAGCAGATAACATGTGAAAAATAAAAAAAATATCTTCAGATAATTCTAATAATTCTCTGTTCTAATTTTATATCAGATTAAAAACAGTAAAAAACGAATTTTTACCTCCCAAAATAAAAAAATCAAGTTTTTCAAGAAAATGAAGTGAGATTAGAAACTTTGTAAGTTGGTCTGTTCGCCCGAGTCGAAAGTTTGGCCCTACTTTTACACGCCCTGCGTTATTTCATTTAAGGCCTCCTTTAGTCCTGCTTGGCCCTCCACGTCCTCTTTTGAATCCCATTGGACCTCGAGACCCTCTTTTGATTCACTTACGTCCTGAAGAACTATGTGCTTTTCTCGTATTTATATAATTTAATTATTCTATGTATGTATGTATGTATGTATGTATGTATATTTATTGCCTCAAAGAATACAAGATTCTGTGGCAAGGGAAGGCCACTGTTCAGTTGATGCTTTTGGTAGCAAGGTTCCAGTCTGCTGAATTCGTAGTCCTTGTATAATCCTTGATGAATCTTTTATCCCAATGTCTGGTTGTGTTATTCTTTTGTTTTTATTTTCCTTTGATTTCTTCCAATCCTTAGTAGATTTTCTGTTCCAATATTTGACTGTGTTGTCCTTTAAGTTTTCCTTGGTCAGAAATTTTTTTTTATTTGAATTTGACCTGATGATAACGGAGGAATATCAGTCTGCTGTAGACTCTCGTTATCCACCTTGATCCCGTTTAGTAAAGGAAAACCGCGGCATTCAAAAAACCTCTGCTAGGAACCTTCAGTTCCAGGTAAAAATATTTATTTAGCCGAACTGGTTTTTTGAAAATAAATTTTTATTTTTCGGAAATTTGAGAGCCGTGCTAAGGAGCTACTCAATCCACCCCTTAGCGACACCAAATTATCCAAAAAATTTCCTATATAAATTCCTTGATTCTAACCAGAATCCCCTCCAGGTGATAATGAAGTGATTTGTAAAGATTGAAATTCCGTTCCAAAATCCAAGGAGTGTTATAGTTCCACGATTCGCGTCCAAAAGTCGAATCCAAATTATCATCACCAATATTTTATAGTTTAGGTTTTATTTAATTTGTTTGTTCACTGTTTGTTTCTTCACTTCATGGGCGTGACACTTCCAGCACTTTGTTTATCACTTTTGTTCACTTTTTAAGTTTTCACCTTTTTTTCCTCCTCATCAAATTTAAAATTTCCACTTGAAATTTGAATTTCAAATCCTAATTTCAGGTGCAGTATCCCACCGCTGTCACCAAAAATATGTTACGTCCTGGGCCTATCCTGGCCCTCTGCTGTAGAGTTATCGAAGTTCTGCTAGCGCCGCTAAATTTGCATGATTGTAATAATTTAATCTTTTAAAAGAAGTTTAATTATTGTTCGTTACTGCTAAAACGTATATATATATATATATATATATATATATATAGCAACTTACTTCCAAGCAATGAATTATTATCTGATTGTAAATACTGACGTGAAAAAGACAATTATGTGCATCTCACCCCACCCTACCCTAGTTAGAAGCTATTTCAATCACGTTCTTATGCATGCCGTACTTTCTACTTGCAATTAGGGGTGATTGTTCAATTTTCCAGTGTAAAAAGGGGTTGTAAGGGTAAACTAATGACAAACCCGGTTACAGCATGCATTGACTCTTTAGAAAGTAACGTAGCAAATTGTTATTGGAAATAAATTCTTTGTTTATTCCAACAAATCTAGCCTTTTTGTTGAAAAGTAGCCAAACCATAAATTTGTTCATGAAAATTGTTTAAATAATGATTCATTTTTGTAAATTTACAAAAGCAACATAGAAAAGAGTCATCAGCCAGACGCTTCTTAGCATCATTGAAAAATGTAATCTGAAAGACATTCTTAGTTGACTCCGGGAACAAATGGAGCCTATTCGTTAAGAAAATAGCTTAACTCTCAATTTGTTCATAAAAATGGTTGAAATAATTAATAATACTTGGAAAGTTACAAAGTATCTCACAAAAACGTAATCGGAAAGATATTCTTGGGTAATTCTGTAAAAAAAATGTAGCCTATTCTTTGACAAATAGCCAAGCTCTGAATTTGTTTATGGAAATTGTTTAAATAACTAATAATTATCGCGCATTCATAAAGCAACATAGAAAATAGTAATTGGAAAGACATTCTTAGTAGAATCCGTAAAAAAAAAATTGAGCCTATTGCTTGAAAAATAGCCAAACTCTAAATATTTTTATAAAAAATGTTTAAATAATTAATAATTACACTTGTTCACGAAAAAAAAGGTGAGCACTATTTGACAAGACCACTTCATCCTTATGTATTTTGACGCGCTGAATACGAATCCGAGGTCTATTTACCTCCATCATGCGTGAAGCCTAAATGCATCGGTCGATATTTATGATTTTCATTAATAAACTTTTTTCTTCCCCCAACTCTGTGCCTAGCCACAAACGGACCTTTAATATTTATTAATATTTTCCGAAAATATGTCCGCGTTATTTTAAATTTTATTTTTAAATATGGGTGAAAAAATATTGACCTCAGAACTAACTTGATCAGCTGGTATACTCGTTACATGGTGAAACGGGCACGGAACGAGTCCACATTCCCAGATTGATTGTGCTTCTGGCTGTCGCGAAGTATTAGCAACTTTTAGAGGCTGCAATGTGAGAAAGAAGGACCGAAGATTTGTTTGGGAGAAGTTATATTTGGAACAAGTGAAATTTTGGACTGTCAAATGTGTCGTCTGCTATGATCAGCTTTTTGGAATTTTGGTTACTTTGAGAATAGTAGGAACATTTAGAACCGAAAAACCTTTCCTGGTGGAGATATTTGGGTCTGACCTCGTTTTACCAACATTTACCACCATGACCGGTGAGGATTAATCATGACTGTGAAATACCGAGCAGCGCCCATCACTAGGCATTGGAGTAGTGGGGATGCGTCTACGAAAAGCACTCCCTCGACTTACCACTGCACTCTTAGGCACGAGCCAGTGGAGAAAGCAAGTTTTGTTGAAAAAATTTATTCACTTCCCAGAAAATCAATTTTTCAATGAGACGGTGTCATAGTATAACATAGGATTTATCGTATTCAAGTAATGATAAATAATAATATTAACCTTTTCTGCTGTTGAACCATGGAGATATTGAAATATATGCCTTTTGTGAATATCATAACAAATACCTTGATCATAAAGACTGGTGACCTTCTCAGCATAAAACATCAACCAATTGCGAATCTCGGTTTCCCCCCCCCCCCTCCCAGTAACGGAAGTTTTGGTGAGACTGACGTTACAACAAGATTATACCTTACACCTATATACCCTTGAAGAGTCTTGGCGCAACTAACCTATGGCTCACGACCTACCTGAGGGGGATTGGCGCAACTAACCTCCTCCGGTCGAACTCAAAGAGGGAAACTGACTCAAAATCTCGATAGATTGTGAAAATCCTTTACAATGCAATCCAATGTTTCCGGAACTCAGGTATATACCCATTCCCCAGGTATAACATGCAACGTGTGCAGAAACAGGTTTTCAGACAATTGCTGCATTTCTGACACCTCACTGAAGTCTCTCAGTAACTTATCTAAGGGAAAGTTGTATTCAATATGATCCGTGTAGGAAATTGAAGCATATTTTAAATATCTGTTTTATTTGAGAAAAGTATATTCACAAAAAAGAAAGAGATTATTTAAAATATAGTGTTATCTAATGTTTATTTATTAATTGTTAGTAATGAAGCAGGCGAAGCAACGTGAACATTTTTAGAAAAAAAACCGCCACTTTCTAGCACTTATCTAAGAAAAGATAGTTATAAACAATATTAAATTGTTTAAACAACTTTTTTGATAACTTGAATCCACAATTACTTCACTCCACATGAAAATTGGACAAAAAGCCAGAAATAAAAAAAAACGCATCTTTCTAGCATTATTCAAATATAATATTATTAATAATTATAATAAATTGTTCAAACAATTAATTTTCTTGACTTTAACTAATTACTTAACTTAAATGAAAATTTGACTAAAAGTGATTTTTTTTCAAACTGCAATTTCATAGCATTTTTCTAAGAGAATATTATTAAGAATAATAATAAATTGTTTAAACAATCACTCTTGTTAACATTTATGAATTATCACTTCCCTTCTAATAAAAAATTGGACAACATATGGAAAATTTGTGAAAAAAAATATTTTATTCGTATTCTATGGCTAATTGTGAAGATAAATGTTGAGTTTCAACTCGATTGAGATAATATTGAGGATTCTGAATAAGATTGCTTATTATTCTTACAATCATTTATTCTGAAATTGCTTAATATTGCCACTTGATATTTTCCCTTTCATGAGCCTTATGCGTAAATGTGTAACACCATGTGTAACACAACAGGGTGGCGATTTGACGTGGAAACCTTGAAAAAGACCTGTAATTTAATAGCAAAACGTTGATTTTTTTAGTAGTCACTTTTTGAAAGATAATCATTTTGAATTTTGTAAATTTCGCAAAAATTTGGAAAGTGATTTGTAATATAGGAGATTTCAAGACATTTAAGCGAAAATGCAGATTTTTAAAAATTTTGAAATACATTCTTCAACCTTTTTCAGGATTTGGAAAGGGTGAAAGATGATTAAAAAAAATTCTTTAGATTCCTGTGACAATTTAAAGTGATTTTTTATTTTAAAAAATTATAATTTTGAGATAATATTTAGGAAGGCTTAAAAACAAATTTTAATGTATAAATAAGAATTGAACAATTATTAATACTACTTCAAAAAGTGTTCAGTTAAAAAAATTATAATTTCTCCATTTTTAATATTTCTAACTTAAAATTGCTTAAAATGATATAATTTTGAAACTATTATGATAATTAAAAAAGACTTGACATCATAGTTAAATTAATTTAAGTTGACCTGGAAAATTTAACAACCTTGACCTGGAAAGCCCTTGAAAATAATAGCTTATATTAATTTAATTATGATTTCAATACTTTTTTAAATATCACAATAGTTTTAAACCCCCATAAAAATAAAGTGAGGGATTCGTACATACTTTCATCGCCAGAACTTAACGCAATAAACAAAGAGGAGATTGCTTTTTTTATACCTTTATTGAATAAATTAGCATCCAATATTATAAACAATTTTAAGTTATAGTAACAGGACAATATATATACATATATAATTAAAAACTAAAGGTTAACAACCACCGCAGGGTCCCACTGGGAGCAACTGTCATCTAAGTGACAATGCTGACCTATAACTATTTAAAGTGCCGTATGTTTTTATGTCCTCTGATAATTTAGTCAAAAAACTCAAAACTTCTAAGACAGATGCGCTAAACATGGAGACTTCGTTTTCTCTGCAAAATGTCCACCAAAGTCTGATAGGCTTATCATACTGTTGCAATGTGCCATCAGATAGAGAAGCCAAAATCATTGGAATAGATGCTTCTGGAATGCCACGCCCTATATACGACCTCCTGATAATCTCCCTACAGTCAGGGTAAGATTGTTCGCCAACGGGTGATTTTTCCTGAAAGGGCATGACAGCAAATCATTATCAGGACCTAAATAAACCAAATCATCCACTAAAAGTGATTTGAAAAGTGGGAACCAAGGCTGAGTTGGCCAGAAAGGAACCACTAGAATCCCATGAGCCTTCTCTGCATTTATTTTTCGCAAAGACCTCAAAATGAGAGAAAACGGAGAAAAGGCATACAATTTGTAAAGACCCAGTTCAAAGTAAATGCATCTACAGCAAAAGCTTCTGGATCTGGCTTCCAGGATACAAACCTACACATTTTGCATTAATATTTGAAGCAAACAAATCAATTTGAAAAAAACCGAAAGCTTTTTGAATTTTTCTGAATCCCCCGGAGTATAATTCCCATTCTATTTCACTTGGCAGTATTCGGGACTCTTTGTCTACAATGGAGTTATCACGAGATTTGATGTAGGAAGCAAAAATCCATATTTGTCGCTCTTCACACCACTGCCAAATCTCCTTGCATAATTTATTAAGCTTAGGATACTGAATGCTACCCATTCTATTAATATAAGCAATGACAGTTCTGTTGTCTATTCTCAGTAGCACTTCACACGAACTCAAATTTTTTGCAAAAAATTTGAGCCCATAGAAAGCAGCCAGCAGTTCTAAAGAATTAATATGCAGTTTTTGCTGCTCTAGATTCCACCAACCATCCAGTCAGCGTCATCTGAAACAAATAAATCAGAAATGTTCTTTATTAGTATGACCATAGGTCTGGAGTGACGAAGCCGATTTTATTATTTCGCAAAATAAAATGGCGGCAGTTTAAACAAAAAGTTTCCAAAAATCGTGTTTTTTGTTTGTTAATTCAACTATGATAAAATTAAAAATTTAAGGAACCGCTTCGTCACTTTGTAGATATTTGAATAAACGTAGAACATAAAATTTTCGGAACCTAAAAAGTGTAAGAGAAAGTTACTGACAATCAGCGAACCCTGCTCCGTGTAAATTCTTAGAACTGCAATATTTTCTTCACATATACACATTTAAAAATAAACATAAAAAATTCCGGATATGCATCGAAAACCATTGCCACCGTGGAAACATAAGCAGCGTTCGGATGCTCTACTCAAGCTCTTAGCTCTCTACGCACTTTTGCTCCAAGCTCTCAAAAGTATAGAAAGACTCCGAATTTATGTGTGAAATTTTGATATGATATTTCTGCACATATAACCTCTCGAAAAATGCAATAAAAAGTCGATTTTTCAAAAGTGAGATAGTCGAAACTTAAAATTCCCTGTTGGTAATGTGGGGCCATTTTTTAATAAGTAAAAGTGGGATCACAAATGACTCTAAAATTGATACTTTGTAATGAACTTTGGCCATAGAAGATATGGAACAAGAGTGAAAAAAACACTTGGGGAAAAGGGATCGAGAAAAATACTTGCGGTCTTATGAGAATTTTTTTGTCAACAACTACTTTATTAAATAAAATTTTCAGCGTTTATTTATGCTGTCTCGAAATTTACAAAAACAATTGTTTACATAAAACTATTATTTAGTTTAGGTATTATTTAACAATAAACAAAGTGTCTAAAAAAGGCATGTCCACTGCGCGCATGATATCTCCAGTCAGCGTCATCTGAAACAAATAAATCAGAAATGTTCTTTATTTAAGGCAAAATCTTTATTATTGTAGGAAAAAAACCGGGGGAACCTAACACTGCTAAAATCGATAATTTTCTAAGTGTCACATGCCCTTAAGTTAATGTATTAGCAAGTTTCCGGAGAAGAAGGTCAGTAAAGTAAAAAACGAAACTTGATCTAGAAAAAAGGCAACGTTTCGAACCATGTGTGGTCCCTTTTCAAGCCTGTTGAAAAAAATTTATTATAAGAATATCTCTTATAATTTATTATAAGAATATAAGAAGTTTCCTAAGAAAATGAACAATGATTTTTTCATTTTTTTAAATTAATTTGAAGAGCATATTTAAAAAGATTTGGAAAGATTTTAGGAAAATACAAACATTACAAGACATTTCAAAAACTTTAAAAAAATTGTTAACAACAATCTGGAAGATTTTAAGGCAATTTTTATAACTTTGCACAATTTAAAAAAAAAACAGGAAAAATTTGAATTCATTTGAAACATAGTTTTGAAGATATTAAAAAATAATTTCAATATTGAGAAGATTTGTCAAAAAAAAATTTTTTAATGTAGATTTTTGAAGATTTTGATGAAAAAATTTGGAAACTTTTGAAGAATTGTGAAAGGTTTCGAGAAAATAAGTTTTTTTTTCTTCATATTCCTTTACAACATTGGAAGTCAAAGTGTGGATTTGTTTTGAAAGCGCGCGAGGCATCTTCAAGTCTTGTCACCTCAACTACCCAGAACCGACGGAGAGTTTCCGAGAAATTTAATTCCCCAAACAAATGGAATAAAAATAGAACAGCAACTCTTCAAAAAAGGCTTTCTTGAAAGCTTATGATTTTTTCCCAATTGAAATAATTTTTAATACAAAATAAAAAAGTATATTTCAAAAAGTATTTTTCGAGATTTGATAATAAGGAATCACGTTTTATCAGTTTGTTTTTAAAGTTATACAAATATAATTTTCCTAAGATTTTAAAGAATTTGTAAATAGCATTGTATCTTTTTCAAAGCACATTATTTTTACTCCGTTTCCAATGTTTAAAAATATTAATTTTTGCAAAAAGGCTATCTTACAGTAGAAATAAAAACATGGAATGGAATAACTAGGAGTAGGTGGGAGGACTAGGCCTGTAAATGACTTGTAAATGTTTTGTTTTAATTACTTCAATTCTCTGAAGAAAATACATTGTCATAGATGATTATGTATGCAGAAATAAAAAAGGTCCGAATTAAATAATTAATTGATCATAACATCTCAGGGAACAAGGTTGGAAAAGAATGGTGCAAATAAATTTCGTTAGGGACTTTTTGCGTAAAATAAAAAATTTTAAATCTAACCTCAAAATTTGATATTTCAATTTTAAAGAAATAGCAGGAAAATTAGACATTTTTTCGCTCTGAACGCATAATTCTATTTCAAAAAAGTGTACATCTAATGAACGATAAAACACCCAATTACAATATTTGTGAAGTAAAATGAAGTCATCGAATTTTGAGATTGGAACTTGGATCCAAAACCCTTCAAAGAACGCTGAAAACAAATTTTTGGTGCAAATTGTAATAATAACTTTCAAAATAGTACTGAAGTTTATATTTTTAGTTTCAGAAGAAACTCCTGATACTTCTAGTTCTAGTACTTCCGAAGTTAAAAACAATAATCTATTTATTTAGAAAAACATATGGAATGTTAATTTAGATTATATTTCGAACTTTTCAGAATACTTTCAAGCAAAAAAGAACTTATTTGAAAGTATATATCTTTACTAACCAAATATGCTGGAGAATTGTTTCCTATGCAGACTGTATAACATTAACTTATTACTAAAATTATTTTACCTTATTTCCATGATGATTATTATTGTTATTGCTATTTCGTAGAGAACCGTCAAGGAGAAAACTTGGGAGGAAAATACCAACATGTTGAGTCTAGAACTAACTACCAAAAATAGACATTTAAATCTTCAACTGGAATAGTTTAATTTTATACCAAAAAGATAGATTTGCAACCATAAAGAATAGTTTTCTACAAAAAAAGGTGAATTTTTTACAAAGTACTTAAATTTTCAAACAAGTGGTTTAATTTCTAGATGAAAAATATCAATTTTCAACCAACTAGTTTAATTTTCATCCAAGAAAGATACAGATTCAACCAAAAATACAATGGTTGAATTTTCTGTTGTAAATCTAATTCTCAATTAAAAAAAAACGGATATCCAGCAAAATAGTTGAATTTTCGGCTGGAATAGTTAAATTTTTAGTTTCAAAAATTTATTCTCAACAAAGTAGTTACATATTTTTTCAGAGACGAATTTTCAATTAAAAAAGACAAATTTTCATCTAAAGTATTGAACTTTGAATAGGGAAAGTTCAATTTTAAACCAAAAATAGACATTGAAATCTTCAACTGGAATAGTTTAATTGTATACCAAAAAGATAGATTTGCAACCATAAAGATTATTATTCTACAAAAAAGGTGAATTTTTTACAAAGCACATCAATTTTCAAACAACTAGCTTAATTTCTAGATGAAAAATATAAATTTTCAACTAACTAGTTTAATTTTTATCAAGAAAGGATACATTTTCAAATAAAAATATTATGGTTAAATGTTCTGTTAAAAATCTAATTCTTAACAAACAAACAAAAAGAACGGATTTTCAGCATAGCAGTAGAATTTTTTCCTGGAATATTTAAATTTTTAGTTTAAAAAATTGATTTTCAACAAAGTAGTTACATTTTCAACCAGAGATGAATTTTCAATTAAAAGACACAAATTTTCACCCAAATTATTGAACTTTGAATAAGAAAAGATTAATTTTAAACCAAAAATAGACATTTAAATCTTCAACTGGAATAGTTTAATTTTATACCAAAAAGATAGATTTGCAACCATAAAGAATTTTTCACATAAAACCAATACCTTCTCATTATGATGAGAATGTAATAATTCATTATTTTTTGTGCCAACAAAATTTAGATTTTTGCTTTTTTGGAAAAACTCAAAAAGTCTTCTGAATAATCTTGTACAGCTTCAAAAAGTTGACGTTTCTCTTCTTGTTACTTTTTTTCATATCCTGCTTTATTTGACTTAAAATTATATTTTTCTCTTTTTTTGGGGGATATTGAAAATGCTATAACTCTGTCAATTTTTCTTGTATCGATAAGACTCGAGCGAATAAATTGTTTAAATTTTTCAGTACTACGGGCGCATGTCCATGTAATTATATAATTTTGAAAAAAAATGTCCTACAAAATTTTGAAAATGCCGTCACTTTTTGCATTTCTATCCAAAATAGCTGGTTAACGAACTTGATCTTTCTCTTTTGTCCGGGAAACCGTGTGCCAAGGCAAAATCTAATCCGATTAGTCTTTCAAAAGTTATCTGATATACAGACGACGACAACGACCGACGGACAGACACCGACGTAAAAACTATTTTTTTTAGTCAGGCGGCCTCGAAACGTCGAAATTTGATGATATCCACGAAAGCCATTTTCCACATAAAACCAATACCTTCTCATTATGATGAGAATGTAAGAATTCATTATTTTTTGAGCCAACAAATTTTGGATTTTTGATTTTTTGAGAAAACTCAAAAAGTCGTTTAGATAATCTTGTAAAGCATTGAAAAGGTTACGTTTTTCTTCTAGTGACTTTTCATCATGTCGTGCTTTATTTGGCTTAGAATGTTAATTTTCTCTTTTTTTGCAGTATTTTGACAATGCTATAACTCTGTCAATTTTCTTTGTATCGTAAAGAGGCCCAAAACTAAATTATTTTAATTTTCGAGTGCTACGGGCGGCCGTCCGTGAAATTTCTGAATTTAAAAGAAAATGGTCTAACAAATTTTGAAAATGCAAATTCAAAAAGATTTTTGAAGATTTCACATACGTCGAAAAAAAATCTGGAAAATTTTGAAGTATTTTTTTTTATTTCACAGGATCTACAAAATATTACGAAAAATTAGAGTCAGTTTAAAATATATTTAAGACTTTAAGAAGTTTTTCAGAAATTTAAAAATATTTTATAAAGTTTTGGAAAACTAGTTAAGTTTTAAAATATTTTTAATCTTATAAAAACTGGAATGTTTGTTAAAATTTGGAAAATTATTAAAAATTAAAAAAATGCCTTAAAACGTTCGAGATTTTTTTTTACATTTTTAGAAATTTTGAGAGAAATCTTATGAAAAATTTCGTATCCTTTCAAAATTCTTGAGAAGCTTCTACATTTTTTTTCCAAATACTAGAAAATGTAATTTGGTTTAAAAGTGTTTGAAATTTCTGAATTCTTTAAAAATTTTCTGAACTCTCTAAACTGTTTTGAATTTGTTGAATTCACGGTATCACTGAATTTTTAAAAAATATTTTTTAATTATTTTGAAATCATTAGGATACACGTTGAATTATTTTAACTTTCTTGGAATATTTTGAATCCCGTAGAATTTAATCGAATTCTTCAGTATTAAAATTTTTTTTAATTCTCCAGAAATGTTTACCATACACCATGAATTATTCTAACTTTCTCCAAGTAATTTGTATTCTTTGAACTCTCTTGAATTATTCTAAATTCTCTCATAAATTTTGAAATGTCTGAATTTTTTCCAATTCTCTGAAATATTTTGAATTCTATGAATTCTTTTGTATTTTCTTTTTTTAAATTATCTGAATCCTTTTGAAATTTTCTGAATTATTTGAACTGTTCTGAATTTTTTGATTCTTACGAAACCACTGAATTGTTTGAATGATTTTTAATTATCTTCAAATTATTAGAATACATTTCAAGTTACTTTGAACTCCTTCAGATCTTCTGAATTTTCTGTATATATATATATATATATATATATATATACATATATGAATTGTCGCTGTTTACCTGTTATAATGAAAGAAAAGAAAACCCGCTGAAGACTATGTTGTGTTTTTTGAGTATCTTTGACATTTCTTGTATCTTGTGAATTTGTTAAAAGTTTAAAAAAAAAAGGAAATTCGTGAACAAAATTTTTTTTAAATTTGATAACGATCACTTACTGTATAACTTTAAAAATCTTATCTGGAACCGAAATTATTTATGAACGAGTTATTTGATTAATTTAAAATAATATTTTTAGTAATTGAGTAAAAGTTTTATAAACTTACAGGAAAATTTCTTCAAACATTAAATATGGACAACGAAGGATTTTACAAACGAATAAAAGAAGAACATGGAGATTATGCAGTCTGGTTCACTAAAAAAACTCAACATAGTCTTCAGCACTTTTTCTTTTCTTTCTTTATGATAGGAAAACTCCCCATTTTATTTTTATTTTTAAAACATGTATTTTTCCTTCTACAATAAGACTTAAAAAGGAGCTGAAATTACAGGTTGAATCATGTTGGCATATTTTTGGAAATAAAAAAATATTTTAACACCAAAAGAACCGGAATAGGCCTTAATGAACATTACTTACTCAATTACTAAGAATAACATTTCAAATTAATCATCTAACTCGTTCATAAATAATTAATTGCATAATCTCAAGGAAATTTTTCTGTAAGTTCATAAGACTTTTATCATATACCGCAAAAATACATTCTTTCATATTTTTTGTTCAACTTCAGATTAGCAAGAACCTTTGTTGGAAGCAGGTACCCAACATTGATGTCTACTTTATTCAATTTATTGAAATCCATTTTTCACTGCTTGGAATTTTCAGTATATATAAATATTTTCGGTTTCGATTCCTTTGGAATAGAACTGAAGGGCCTATGACAAAGCCACCGAACGCGTCCTCGGGTTGCGATAGCTGTCAAATTACGTTCCTCGGCCATTTCAGTCAATGTGAACAGCTACCGCAGCCGATCTTATTCACACCTTCGGTATCTGATCCGCTGGGAATTCAGCAGTCGTATGTCCCGGTATCACTTGAAGTGCTCGATGCCACCGCCGTTCCAAAAGTGTCAAATTAGAGTATTCATTTGTTTTCAGTGTACTCTGACTGCAACGAGTGAAACCACAAAGCGATATTTCTTCTCATCTTGGACTTTGAAGCCAGATTTTTGGCTCAGTTGCGTTATTCACAGCACATGCAAAATATGTTAATGCATCAACGCCGTGATGAAAACAGTATTGGTTATTGATTTCCTGTATTTCAAAAGTAGGACCAGTTAATTCTTCTAGGTTGATAATCTGTCTACTCGTGATATCTTGCAAAAGTGCAGCTTTTTCCCGACCACTTCTTTTGCAATAAAGTTATTTTCAAGATCACGCGAGCCTTGAATATCAATCACGAATTCCATAATATTTTTTACATAAAAAGAAGTTTTGTTGGTGATGAGTTTGAAGAAGAAGACGACGGCGACAAAGAGTAGCGTGCCACGTACACACGAGAAACCACATAATGAAACAACTGACTTTTAAGACAACTTTGGACGAAATGAAAGATGGTCTGTGGGATTGAAAGAAGATGCATATACGATGACGTATGTTGAAGATTTTTTCTCACCCTTTTTCAACGTTTGTACAGCTTCATTTTTGTGAGATAAGGACAAATGTGTAAAATAGACTCATTTCCTGTCCAAGCCTGTCCTATGTAAACACAGGTGTACATTAGAATGTCAGATGTGTTAAATTTCGATAAATGAAGACGGCGGTCCAACTGGATATATTTAGCACCAATATATACAGTTAAAAGTTTGTCATAAGGACAACCGCAGGATTTCGCCGGGAGCAGGTGCTAATTTTAAAAATTGCACTTGCTCCCTATTACTCTATGATATAAAATATTATTCAAGAAATCCTACTATACAATAGCCCTTTACCCTTAACACCCTATTGCCCTGAAAGCCTATTACCCTATCGTACTATTACCTATTATCCTAAAACCCTATTATTTTAAAACTAAATTACCCTGAACCGATATTATCCAATTACTTTATAATCCTGAAACCCTATCACCTGATTACCCTAATACGCTATCACCCTAAAGACATAAAACCTTATTGCCTAATAACGCTTTTACCCTAAAACCATATTACAGTATCACCATATTACCCCATTACCTTAAAACTCTATTACCACATAAACCCTAATAGCCTAAAACCATAATATCCAAATACGCTGAAACTCTGTTACCTTGACGCCATATTACCCTGAAACGCTATAAACCTGAAAGCTAATACCCAATTACCTACTTTCTATAAAACCCGAATACCCTATTACCTTAAAACCCTATTATCTAATTACATCTTATTCTAAAATCCTATGATACAATAGCCCTCAAACCTGAAAACCCTGTTACCTTGAAAACCTATTATACTATTACCTATTATCCTGAAACCCTATTACCTTGAAACTAAATTACCATAAAACAATAGTATCCAATTACCTTATTACCTTGAAACCCCAATACTCTATCACCTTAAAACCCTATTATCTAATTACAATATTATTAAAAAATCCTCCTATATAATAGCCCTTTACCCTTAAAACCCTATTACCTTGAAAGCCTAATACCCGATTATACTCTTACCTATTATCCTAAAAACCTATTATTTTCAAACAAATTACCTTAAAATAGTATTATCCAATTACCTTATAATCATAAAACCCTATTACCTGATTAGCCTAATACACTATTACCCTGAAGACCTAAAACCCTATTGCCTAATAACTCTATTTCCCTAAAACCATATTAAAGTATCACCATATTACCCCATCACCACTTGTAAATAATAAGAAGGCGAAGCGATTATAGGTTAAGATAAACATAAGGCATAGTGTTTAAGTGAAATTGTAAATGATGTAAAGGGAACGGAACCCTCAAACCCGTAACAGGGAGAGTAATAAAATACAATACAATACAATATTAATTTTATATGTTCGATTTGAAAGAATATATAAATTAAATTCAATTAATTTAATTTTATGATAATTATTAATACAATATTAATATTTAGATTATTAATATTTAATTTTATTAATTATAATTTATTAATATTATATTATCAAAATATATTTTTTATAATATTTTTATTATTGTTATTATATAATAATATTTTATTTTATTTCCTAAAAATGTATTTTTCATTATTCATGGATTATTATTCTTTTTATTTAATTTTATTAACTATTTGAATTATAGGTTTACTATTAATATCATTAATTGAAATAAATTTTATGAAATTATATATTTTTAATTTCATTATTATCTTAATTATATTAATTTTAATTTTTAGGTCAATTAATTATTTTATATTTTATTTTATTTTTTTGAAGTTAGAATAATTTCAACTTTATTTATAATTGTAGGATGAGGGGGCCAATTTAAACGAATTGAAGCAAGTATATTGGAGGATTAATTATAATAACTGGGCACGGACTTTGTTCATCTGGATTATTTTGTTTAGTTAATATTAATTATGAACGTTTATTAAGTCGAAGAATATGATTAAATGAAGGTATAATAAATATTATTCCTTCTATAAGACTATTTTGATTTATTATATGTATTTCTAATATAACATTCCCCCCCCCCCTCTTCAAATTTATTTAGAGAAATTATAATAATTAATGGTTTATTAATATGAAGTTTATTTTTATTCATTTCTTTATTCATAATGTGTCCCCTAAGGGTTTACATGACTTCCATTTCTTACAATACTTCTGTCTACATATTTTATAATCTAAACGCTTTTTTTCAAAGTGTCGCTAAAATGGTTTTATTTTGCTTCCCCATATAGAAAGACTGACAATGGTAACAATTTCGAAAAAAATTTATTCGTTTACTTGAATGTTTCTCAATTAAAAATATCTAAAACAATCTTATGAGCAATTTGCCGGGTGTCGTAGCCCCGGGCTGAAACCTTTATGGTTTCGGTCGGATGTCTGGTTTTGATAAAACAAAAATACTATTGGATAATATTGATTTTCTGATTTTGCTATGTAACGATATCTAACTATAAAAAATATATTGTAGGACTTGATTTACATCAATACAGTAAGTTTTTAAATGAACCTACAAAATATATTCACTAAAAATTATGTTGACATCATTATCAAATTGAAAGCAAGGCATCATGGACGATGTGGAACTCAAATTCCAATTTATGAAAAAAGATACATTGAACAAATAGTTTTTATATATTTCCAATTCATTATATAAAAAATACATAATTAAAGAAAGATGAAGGACTTTGTTTTTTAGACATTTTTATCAACCATATTAGTTTACCTTTAGAATCTCAGATCACTTTATAACATGAAACATGTATAGGTTATATTTTTCCAGAACTTGAAATCTACACAATTAACTGTGTAGGTGAGCAAACTTGGTAAGCCCATCTTCCAAGTTTAAAAAAGTGCCTTAGTAGCACTTCTATATAATAATGACATCTCATAAAAACTCCTTTAAAATCCCTTGAAATATTTGAAACCTTGTGAAAAAGTCTTCCTATATCTTTGTCTTTTTCCTTTTTTTTGAACGAGCTCGAAACATGAAATAAAGTTATTTAAATTGTATAAGATCCCATGAAATCTCATGACAGAAGGAACTGGGGTTTCTATTAGAACCCGATTTTCGGTTCCAAAGGAGCTCCAACAAAAAGGTGACTCTCTAAAATTTCTCCTTACTGGAGAGTCCTGGCTCATACATAACTTCATATCTAAGAAGTGTGGCTCTTCCTTGCGACTTATGTCGCTGTAATTTTTTCTGAACGTGCAAACAAAATTTCAAGATTCCGAGAATTATTAACAGATTACATGGAATTTCAATAAATTTTATAAAATTATAACAGAATTTCAGCAGATTTTACAGAAATGTAAAATGTTTCGTAGCATTCAAAACATTCAATTTGATTTTAAAATCGATTGAACATTAAAAAGAAAAAAAATCGTGTACAATTTTTGCAGAAGTCAAAACGTTATAAACGATTGAATTCACTCACATATAATAATATTATTTACTTTATAATAATGCATGAAACAGTTTAAATTTGGTTCAATAGAAAGGAGAAGTCTGGCCTCGAGATAAAAGCTAATGTTAAATAATTTTTCATAAAATAGTTTGAAAAAATATAATTTGTTGACAAATGGCAATAATATGTTGTGATATATCGATATATCAGTCAATATATTAAAATGTAGATGCAGAAAATAATGTTTAAAACAGTTAAGGACAACAGTCAAGAGTTTGTTTAGAGTGAAAACAACATAAGAATCCGTCAAGACATAGACCGAAAAACGGACCGCTCGGCCGAAGTAAAGCCTTTATGATTTCTTTTAGATGCATCATTTTGAATTTTTTGTTGTTGTGAATAACATATTTTTACCTTCCTGAACAATTTATCCACTGGAAGCTTTTTGTTGCTCAGAATTCGCTCTACTTCCTATGGACTTGCTGATATGAATGCATGATGTATGCGATTTCTAAGTTAAAAATGCATAAGTTTTGTTGAAATGAAAATTATCAAAATTAATGTACCCTATAAGTTTAAGAATATCATGATAACAATCACCTTTGATTTTTATAATAAAGCTCTAAGAATTGGTTGAATTATGTTGTGCTGAAGTAACACAAGACAAAAGCCAACGCCATCGACCTGAATAGCTTAGCGGTAAGTTCATCCTCTGTTATAGGAATTAAAACTGGAGGTACGGTAAGTGAAACATCTGTCTGTTCCTAGTCAATCATTTCTATGTAATCATTAGCTCCAAAATTAATTTTTGGCACAATATTGTATCTAAAAGTTGTCTGTTGCTTATGTTTTGCTTCCAGGATTTTGGTGAGTGCGTCTTGGCGAACGGTAAGTCTAGGGTCGGTTACCATTCCAAGAAGTATATTTTCTGGCATGGCACAGAAGCCGTTTGTTTGAATGGAAGTGTTCACCACATTTCGGTACTTCAGAGGAAAAAACCTTGACAATTTGATTGCTTGGAAGAGGTGCTGACTCACATCAGCGATAGTCTTATCCCGTCTGATGTGGAACCACTGAGGTACGTCTACTGTGAGTAAGTATTCAACTAATAATTGCAGTTTCTTTGTGGGTCTCTTTGTTGATATGTATAATCTTAGAATTCTATTTGCAGTTGTTAGCCAGCGAGCCATGTTGATGGGGCCTATCTTCTGGGAGAGCAGCTGAGGAGAGCACGCTCCGGACCGTATGGCATCTGATATCTCATAGAGATACCTCTGATCTGCGCTGAAATCAGTGGGCTCAATCTCAGTTGAGTCACACTGAACTTGTTTAAACTTTACAACATCGAGGGTCTCACAAGTTGGAAGTTGTCCCCCCATTGGCCCTGAGTATTTGTTCGGACCAGAGGTAGGTCCGCTAATATATGCGAAAAGACTAATAAACGGTAGCTCATTGAAATATAATGGACAGACAACCCATTGCAAGGGACGATCAAGTCGTTCCTCTAGTAGACGAATAATTCCTCCTTTCCAGCCCGTAATCGTATTTGTACCGTCACAGCCCACGACTAACACTGCATCGAAACCTCCATTCAGTTCTGTTGTTACGTAATTATAAATAGAATCACACTCATCTTGGGCATGGCTCGAATGACCCTGACCTTGAACTCGATGTTACCAATCTCAATTCCAAACTAACACCCATCATTTAAACATTATTGAAAATATGGCCTTGCCATGACCTTCATAAAAATATAATTTCAAAATAAAATTTCCCGCTCTTTTCAAATCTGGGGCCAAAAGTAGGGGTTCCCATTTTGAAAAATCACTTTGACCTCCAGATGAACTTGAAAATCATATTCAAAGTCAAGGTCATTGGTACCAGTAGTTGACCCCCTCTGCCCCTTCAAATTTTGTCTGAAACATTTTTCTACATTCAAACAAAATTCTGAGTTATTTCCCATAATAGATTAAAATGGTGCGCCCTGTATATCGTAACTGAGAATTTTGTTGCTCTTCCATTTGACAAATTTTAAACCTGCTTGAAAAATAATATAACGCAAAAAAAATAAGAATCATGAAAAAAAGAAGTTTGTTTACATTTTGATAAATCTTTACACTAATTAATTTTTGTATGGAATATATATTTAAAGAAAAAATAGTTTGACATTTACAGAAAAACTGCTTTCAAATTTGTGGATCTGTCAAATACTGGTTACAGTTAGTTCTTGGGAATTTTTCAAATTCTAGAAATGATTTTTGTGTTCAATCAAAAATTGTTATGCAGTTCATTTCTTAATGTAGTTAATACATATCTGCTAAACATTTCGATTAAGACTTCATAATCCGATAAAAAAAAATATTGTTTGAAAAATTAAAAACCCCATAAATTTTTAATATTCATAGAATTGAAAAATTATTTCTTTATCCGCCCTTTCTTAACAATTTTTTAAAACATGACTATTTTTTTGTATTTATTTAATTTTTCTTCAATAATTCTGATAAACGAAAATGATCTTCATAGTGGGTCTTTAAAAAAGTGTATAGGATCTTAAACAAGTATGTTTCCTTATGAAAAAAAAGTATTGGTAAATATTGGATCTAATACTCCTAACTTAAATCCAATTTATTTCACGTGAGAAATATCTTTTAGGAATAATGTAGGTCAGTTTTCTCTCATGAATCCGTCAGTTATATTGTATTTATTTTTTCAACCCTAAACTTTTTTTTATGTTTATATTTTATATAGCGTTCATTTTGTGTTCTATATTTTTACATACATTATTATTAGTATCAGTTTGCTTTTAGTTATACTTAGAACTAGTTTCAGAATTGTATGAGGATACAGGAGAGATTAGCGCGATTCTCAAGGGGGCAGCCAATACGCAAGTCGCTACCCCCACTTTCACGAGCTGTGCTGTGCCGTCGTACGGATTGGTGCGCGGTTCCAAAGCGAGCAGCCAATATGCAGGCCGCGATCCCACACTTACGCGCGGTATTATTCTGTCTTGCGGATTGGCGAACAGCGCCATAGAGAGCAGACAATGCGAGCCAAGCAACTAGATGTTCGTGCAGTGCAGACGTGTATTTCTCTCAAATTCCTAATCGATTCAACGGACGTCCTCGTAGTGACGAAGTTTCGATTTACGGGACAAATGTCATAATTGGGAGGAGAAGGTGTGTGGCTCGCGTCTCTCAGTTCTTGTGTAAAGGCAGAAGGCGTGTGGCGCGCCGAAAGCTATCATGGCTGCAAGCAGACCAAAGAGATCCAGAAGGTCGACGGAAAACGAAAATATCTGTATCCAAAACAGATACGAAGTTCTGTCAGACAACGCCACCAGCATGGACGACGTGGATGACGAAGACGATATGAGCTCCAAGGGAGAGCTCGACAAGAAGCCTAAGCAAAGGATACCACCTATTGTGCTAACCGCTAAAATAAATAACCAAGGATTGGTCATGAAGGAAATCAACGAGGCGACAGCCTCTAAAAAGACAACATTCAACTTTTCCAGACAAGGACTTTCCATCCTCGCGTTTGATAAAAATGACTACCAGATCATAAAGAAATGCCAGTATATAATTAAAATGTGGTAGTTCAAAATAATATTGTTGCTGGTTGAAATTTAATCGATTATAATAATTACTATACAATACTGGAAACCAAATTATGTCGATTCGGGAAGTAATTGAACATTGTAAAACTCTGCGGTAAAATATAGAATGTTTATTATTGTGCTCGTAGTTATTAGGATGTTCGCGTTCCTTCATGGGAAATAATAGTTCAATCTATACTCTTTCTGGTAACATTATACACATATGAAACTCTTCTGAATTCTGTAAATTTTAAATTTGTGTAACAGTTCATCGTACACTCATCCTGACCTTGGCCTTCAATACAGATAAACGTCCGCAGTGCATACGGGCGTAAGTGCCAAAACCCGAATTCTACAGAAGGAACAAAAAATTGACTAACTTTCACGCAAATAATATTACGCAAGGAAATGCAAAAATGGTCCAATGTGCTGTCGAGCTTTATTGAACTGTGAAACAGTCGTCTTAAAAGAAGAATCCAACTCTAAGAAAACCTTTGTCAAGGAACATAGCGTCCCCGAAAATTTTGATTTTTGTACATGAAGAGTTGCGCAACTTTCTTATTTTTGAATTATGGAAAAAAATGAAAGTACGTTGGAGCTATTGCTTAGCTTCATTCAGTCGCGAAAAGAGCGCTTAATTAAAAAAAAAACATATGCGAAAAAGTTTATCTCAAATAACGGTGCCTCCCATAAAAAATAAAATTTTAACAACTCAAAATTTGCGTACCTGTTTGATTTTTAAAATCAAACCGCAAGAGGACCATCCTAAAAGAAGCAGCCACATTCAAACATGGATTTTCACCCACTTCCAAATTAAACTGGATTTTAGTCGTCCACAGAAATATAAGTGAGGTTAAAAAAATAATATTAGGCCAATAGAACGCATTTTCGAAATTCGGCACTTACGCCCGTATGCAGTGTGAACCTTCAAATTGCCTGTTTGCAGGAAATAAATCTATCGACTGTTTGCCACAGATAAGAGTTTAGTGTAATCAAAAATCGTCTAATATCAGACAATCACTATGAGAGCATATACCGATTGATAATCAAGTATCTCTACATTTATTTTTTTTAGTGTAATGTTTTCTGAATGATTATTTTATACTTGAATATAAAATGAGATAATAAGCATATGAGTAATATATGAAAAAAATGATACGAGTAGAAATGCATGAGGTAAATTATTGTAGAAGTTATTTCAGATTTTTCAGGCTGACATGCTCTCCAAACCGAATAAATATGGCGATTTGAGACAAAATAAGAGAATGATTGGGGAACAGAGAGCATGATCCAAATATTAAGAAGTGCGAAAAATTTGGATGAGTAGAAACAAAAATTAACCTCACACATTACCTAAATTCCTAGATTTGATTGTCATGTATACACACATTATGTAATAATTTCAGCAACTTAATTTTAATAATAACAACGTTTTACTGTAAAATTTAGAGGTTATGTATCACATATGTTACTCTCATGTTACTGGATTCACTAGTCAATAAGTCTGAAAACGCTGTCTGAAATATAGGGCATTGATGCATAATTAAAGCTTTGAGAACCATAACACACTGGTTTTTATTATAATTACCAGTTACATCAATTATTTTGATCCGGCATCAGATCACACACTTTATATTGTAGTTTTACATTTTTTTTCTAAATTATGTCGTCAAGGATTCAAGTTTACACTTCGTTCACAAGCTTCACTTCAAAACACCCTGAGATAGTGCGGCGTGGACCTACTGGTACTTCATAGATTTCTTCTCGGGTCAGTGGGGCTATCATGCCGCTTGAGATGTTTATCTTCACGCGTCTTGGAACGTAACGAATATATAAATAAATTCCAGCAAGAGTATCCTCACTCTTCAAAATTGCAAATGCGTCACCATCGGAAGTGCTGATGGTTAGAAAAATTTACTAGTCTAGAAAGTTTTATATAGTAAAATATTCTCTTTAATTTATAGGGCGCACGTAAGCCCCAGCTTGTGATCGAATAATGTTCTTGATCCTTTTCGAAAAACCATATGGCTGCTTCATTTGACGATTCCAGCGTTATTGGTGTGGGACATAAAGAGGAAGCTAATACGTATCGATTTGTGAATTACTTCAGACAAAACCTCTTTAAGGCGATAGGGCGTTCTTTCCATCAATTCCCAGCGATAAGTAGATAAGAAAGTTAGATTTTGGTTTTAAATTAAAATGTAGTTGAAATTATAAAAACATTATAGTTTAATAATTCTTCAAGTATTCTTCAAATCTCGTCGTCCCGAAATTTGGGATGACCAGTAAAATATTTTTCATTGGCTAGTCGTCCCGACTTTTTGAGACGACTAGTCCACCCCCTTTTCCAACTCTCTCATTTTTCGGGCCGACTAGCCACAGCATATAGAAAAAGAGTTTCAAGCCAAATCATAATTCTACAAAAGATTCATTATGCGTATGCCTTCATCTTTATGATTTTGATTATAAACCAAAAAAGCACATATTAACAATAAAAACTTTCGAATTCTTGAGGTTGGTATATTCGCGGTAACTTTACCCGTTTTTTAACTTCTCGAAAACTATCGAAATCTTGGGAACCTTACAAGCCTATCCGTGGTTAAAGAATGATCTTGATTTACGATCGCAAACAAGGTGGTCTCGCTTACGGCGGCCATTTGATTGCCTCCTCAAAAGAACATCGCGCTACAAGTCGATTTCAGACAATTATCGCCAAGGTTGGTCGCAAAAATGAGGTTCTTGTAATTTTATCGTTTGTGGTCTGCTTGTATGTAACATCCCAGTGGGCACAAAAACATTAACGTCCTGAGAACGTTCTAAAGACGTTCCTAGGACGTTTGTGTCAGTCCAATTAATTGAGGAGTGCGAAACTAGAGGTATTGATTTCATAAGAAGGTGTAGAGAAAGTGAGGGGAAATCTGGGGGTAAATGAGGAGAGGGAACGTGAGGTGAAATAAATAAAGGTAATAAGGGTAGGGGAGGTGAAGTATGTGAAGTTAAGACAAATTAAGGCAGGAGTGAGGAGAAATGATGGAGGTAAGTAGAAGAAATGATTGAAAGCCAACAGAGAAAATGAGGGGCAGTTGAGGAAGTGAGGAGTTTGCAACTAGAATTAGTAAGGGGAAGTGAGGAGAGGGACAGCGAGGTGGAATGAAGGAAGGTATGAGGGAAAATTATGGAAAGGGAAGTAGGTTGGGTATAGACAAATCAAGGCAGGAGTGAGGAGAAATGAAGGGAGGTAAGGAGAAGAAATTATGGCAAGTAAGTAGGGAAAATTACGGGCATCAGGGAAATTAAGGAGTGCAGAACTAGAGGTATAAATTTAATAAGAAGGTGTAGAGAAAGTGAGGAAAAGTGTATGGGTAAATAAGAAGAGCGTGAAGTAGATGAGGAGGAAGTTGTGAAGGGAGCGAAAGCAAAGGTTGAAGAGCAAGGAGGAGATGTAGAAGAGGAGAGGGGAAGTAAGAGAATTTAGGGGAAGTAGGGAAGGGATAGCATTGGTGGGAGAAGCTCAATAGGCTTATTTATGGCATGAAGCTGATTTTAAAATTATTTATTCAACAGCAAAGTTGACATATTTGATGTTTTTCTTATACACGATCCCATTTTTTTACAAGATTTAAAAAATTCTTTAATTCCGAAATTGAAAAATAAATGAGGGAAAGTGCTGCTAAGGAAAGTAAAAGAAGCGGAAAAAGGGTGGATGGGTCGAATGGGGGAAATTAGGGGAAGCGGAGGGTAGAAAAAGTACAAAAATTAAGGGGGGAAAGTATAGGCAGTGAGGAGAAATTATGGAAGGTCAAGAAGGGAAACGAGTGACCTTATGCTCGCGCTGGTTAGTGTCGCCACAGAGGTATCCAGAAGAATTTCGTAGTGCGAGAGATAGAGGCGGAATTGATGCAAAAAAACAAAGAAGTCATGGTCTTTCGGTCTTTTGATCCATCGTCGGTTTGAGTCTTTGATTTGAATCAGCCAAAGCTGCGCAGCACCATAAACTGAACAATTGATGGTCCAGAGGTCGGACTCATGCGAGATTTCTCCACGGAGGGAGGCATCTATTTCAGCCAGATCGTGGGGCTTAGAAGGAACTTGCATGTTAATGTTCCTTCTTGTTCTGAAATCCTGATCATCTCTCAGAAGGTGCCTGCTTTCCGCGATTGGTATTAATGTCGCTTCCTTATCTTCGACTGCAGCTCGATCAAGCAGCGATTGGGGAAGCGCTCCGCGTACACATCCATTTTTCGAGAGGTAGGCTCGTTGATTTCGCAAGGATTTAAGTGAAACATGCTGATACACCGGGTGCTTTTGGCACCACAGAGTATGCACACGTGCCATAAAGCCTCGGTGAACAGGGAAATGGTTGGACCATCCTTGTAGAGCCCCGCGTGCGAGGATAAGGCTGCATACTCTGAGGGATCGCCTGGTATCCCAGAGTCACTGTTCAAGACACCTCACCCAGGTGCCATTCAGCTTTCGGCACGTTTGCTACGCCTCCGCTTAGAAGTTATTCCTTCAGGACCATCCCTGGACAATTGTCAACGACTGCTTATTAATTATTGTAACCATATTCAGTAGAAACCCTTGATACAGGGACCCTTAATCCGCAACCAGAGGACGCGTTCAGTGGCTTTGTCATAGGCCCTTCAGTTCTATTCCAAAGGAATAGAAACCAAAACCGAATTATATATATATATAGCTAAAAGTTTGTCATAAGGACAACCGCAGGATTTCGCCGGGAGCAGGTGCTAATCTTAAAAATTGCACTTGCTCCCAAATTGAAAATTATGCAATATAAGTGTGAGTGTTTGTACGGAAAAGTAAATATTACGGCAATAAAAATTTTGTAAAATGTCAAATGAAATACAGGATACCAATCATGTACCTCATTTCCTTCAAATAAAGAAAACACCAAAAATATCGATAAGTGCGTACGTAACGAACATTTTTCGAAATGTCTAATCGTATATATATATACTAGTCCTTATTTCATCTTTTCCTCTAAAGTATTAACATTTCATTATTATTATTTTTTCACACTGAAGGCGCTGAAATAATTTAGATTTATGACATTATTTTATATAATTTTGAGGGTCAAAGATATTCATTATGCAGTGGAAACGTCAGCAATATTGTTGAGAAAGATGATGAAATCTTATATTTTGTTCAAAAAAAGTAAGGTTTATTAATGTACACAGTAGGCGATTTGTTAATAGAAAAAATGGGGAAATTCAGAAGTATCTTTCATTGTATTTATTTCCTGCAAAACAAAAAACATATCAACGAAAGAGGGGGAAAAAATAAAAAGAGTCAATTAAAAACCACCTATAAGTTCTGAACT
The DNA here is from genome assembly GCA_011634705.1 of Andricus grossulariae. Classification (NCBI taxonomy): domain Eukaryota; kingdom Metazoa; phylum Arthropoda; class Insecta; order Hymenoptera; family Cynipidae; genus Andricus; species Andricus grossulariae. The sequence goes on from JAABKJ010075445.1 coordinate 231,085,853, forward strand.
TGTTACTTTTCTGCCTTTTTAATAGTTCTGGGGACCAACATATTTTTATCCTAATTCGTACATTCTCATCACTCTCTATATATTTCAAAAGTCAAAGAAGAAAATCGATATCTTCGAGATTGAAAAGTTAGATATCTCGAAAATGTTAGGAGAACGATACTTTTTTGACCAGATTTGTGTTTAGCGGGGTTTTACCCTAATCAATTAGTAAACTTTCCTTCCCTTCTTTTCCTTTTTTGTTATACATAGTGGAGAAGGAATGCTGAATAAGGCGAACTGCGAACCTAATATATATGTATAATCCTTTATTTATTTAAGAAGTTATGGATATGCAAGTATTGACTATAATAATAAGAATTGAACAAGAGCTGAGATGATTGCTGAGAAGATGGAGCGCATTCCGAAAAACACACTTGTAGTACTTTTATCAAAATTATTCCACAGGTTGTGCATATAAAGCAGTCATCAAACTCTATAATTAAATATTGACTCAAGTTACCTTTGAAAAAGTCCAGATTATGTTTTTAACTCAACAACCTGAAATATCCACCTCGAGCACTTTAGGTTTTTTGAGGTTTTTTAATATTACTGTAGAGTTGGGAATATCAACTAGAGGATTGGGAAGGTAACTGATATGTTTTAGTTTAATCCTGTTAAGATGGAATCCTCCAAATGTGCTAAGTGTGGTTTTTTGAAATCAGTTGTGATTATATTCTGTTTATAAAATCTTTTTAGCTGTTTTACATCTAGACGACTTGGAATTGTTTCGTGAAAAGTACTAGTGATGGTTTTTGGGAATTACCGAATATCATTATGAGGTCGGAAACATAATCTGAAGTATTCTAAAGGTGACTCGTGTGACTATTTAGAATTTTGAAATGTTATGGTTTATTCACGTAGGAGAAACATTGCAGCTTTTCTGTTAAAAGCGTTAGAAGTGGATTTTGGGGGCTAGTGAATATAATTATGTGGTCGGAAACATAACCTGAAGTTTTCTGATGATGAGTTTGGTAAATATTTATAATTTTATAAATTTATTGTTGTTTTACACAAAGACACTTTGAAATAGTTTTGTTAAAATTTTTAGATATTGTCTGAAGGTGATTCGTGTTGCTGTTTGCAATATTAAGGTTTAAGTGCAGTTTTACATGTAGACTCATTGGAAATGTTTCGGTAATAGTATTAGGGGTGGTTTTTGTGTTTTGTGTTTTGTTAAGGATACTCGTGTAACTATTTTTGATGTTCAAATTGAATTGCTGTTTTCCATGGAAACTCTTCGCAGTGATTTCGTGAAAATTTTCTAGGGGTGGTTTTTCTTTTGGGTCTGCTTGATATTTTTACATGGCCGGAAGCCTACATGCCACTTACATTCGTAGATACTGATTCTTGTTTTTCTGATTTCGCTCTTCGGCTCAGATCATCTTGATGTAACAATGAGTTATGTTTTCCATTAAATTCTTTAAAACGACAATTTAAACACCTGTTGTGCCTTTTTGATTTCATTGTTTATTGACGGTACTGAAAAATTAAGAAAAATGCGGCATTCATGAATCTTGTGTTGTTCGTTACAAATCGGACATTTTTTAAATTCACTTTCGGCTGCTAAATAAGTTATACTGCGATCTGACCTTTTATTCAATTGATATATACATTTATTTTTTGTGTTGCTATTTCCTCAAGGTTTTTTTGCTTGCAGCGTTTCTATTAATTGAGATCTATCTGATAAAGATTTGGTGAGCTCATCTACGGTGGTTAAATTGTCAGATATAACCTTTGATTTCCACTCGGGCTTTGTGGATGAATCTAGTTCTGATGAACGTAAAATCAGAGTGTCCCATTCATCAACAGGTTCTTTCAAATTCTTTAGTGCTTGCAAATACTTTAAAAGATTGTCCACTAAAGTGCACAGTGAGCTAGCTGATTCCTTTTGCGAAGGATCAATATCAAAAATAGCTTAAAAATGTTGATGTATTGAAGTACTTTATTTTTAAATCAAATTTCCAGTAATTCTAGAGCAATTGCATGATTATCTCTTATTATTTCCAAAAATAAAAAGAACTTTTTGTTTGCTCTTGAAAAATTCGGTTCTGGGCATTGTAGAAAGATTAAAGCCTTGAGAACCTTGAAACATTGCGTTTTGATTATTATTTCTAAATACAAGTTAGATGTAACACTTGAAGATGTCTAAAAATCGCAAACAATTCTATATCTTATTAGTAACTCTTTCATCAAAATAATAGTGTCAAGGATTTCGATTTTGTTCCTTCATACGTTTCACTCGAAAATATGCTTTAATGGGTCGTTTAGAACCTACTCTATTAACTATAGCTTATAAATAAATATAGTAATAGGAATTAAGCGATTTTACGAAGAAAGGATGTAGGAAGAAAGAGAGAAGAAAAAGGGAACGAAATTTGCGCTCACATACACAACATGCAACCCGGTATTTCGCGTTGCTATAAAAGTAGGGCATTGTCACACACATGTATGCGCTTGCCGGCTCGCGGTTTAAGTTCGATGTTCCTCCCTCGCTTCTTCACATCCAATTTTACCACTTTCCAATTAAGCTGACTTATGGTAAACACCGCTATGCGTTCAATTTGAGCTAATATTGCAGTGAATATTAGTCAGCAAATTCCATCTATCCGTACATTCAACTTCCAAATCATCAAAAATGCCCATAGAACGAGTTTACTACTAGCCGATGAGCTAAAAAAAATTGCAGTCTGAGAAAGAACGTACTAGTGATTGGTTCTTCTCTCGGTATCTTTAACTCAAAAAGTTTAAGTTAGAATCGCGCGTCTGCGGTTCGGGATCGGTCGTTAATAGTTTCCAACTTAAAGAAATGTATATTCTATTAATGCCGTGCGGACGTAAAACTCCTAATTTGAAAAGGAACTTTTTCGATGAGTTGTTAAAATTTTTAAAAGAATAATACGTTTAAAGCTTAGTGCGAAAAAAAACGAAATACCGCGACACATATCACAGAGAAAAATTCTTCTCTCAAATCTCTAAACAAGAGGAGAATTTTACAAGAAAAATTCTAATTTAGAATTACCTAGGAAAAGAATAGAGGAGAGAAGATTTTTTAAAAGCACTATCACTCTTGTTGCTAAATGCAATCTATCTCTTGTCCAAGGTAATTATAAAAGAAATTAAAAGACTAGAAGTTCTTATGTGTGTAACGCGCAGGTGCTAAAGAAAATTTTGAGAACGCCCACTTTCACAGGAAGCATCGAAAGAGGAGAAATAAACATGGCAACAATGGCACTCACGTTTATAAAGAATGCACTGAGAACGCAAAACATTCTAAGATTCTATCAGGAATCTCGCAAATCGTTTTTCAGATAAAGCTGCTATTATGGGCTGTGTGGGGAAATAGAATTCCTTTTGCACTCCTGAAGCGAAACTCTGTCCTTTTTGGAAGAGGTTCCGAACAATTAGTTTTTTGGGCAGAGTATTCAGACGCTCTCCACTCTGGGAAGGTTTCGTTAAGCAAGAAGAGAGGATAGATCGTCTGGTCTTCCTTCCACGTTACTGCCTTTGCGATCTGCGCTTTTTAGCCGCCAGATCCAGAATGCCGTTTTTCGACTGAGACGCTCTTTTTATTTTCTTGCTCGCTTTCGCCCTGCCACACTTACGCAATAGCGTTTGAGTTGGAATTTGTCAGATTCTGCGCTTTGCTCTTTCTCCTGTGTGATTTAACTTTTGAGAGGAATCACTCAGGAGATAGAACTTTTGCCTATGCTCAGGCTACTCCTATAACTCTCAGGTTACAACATATACATTCGATTTTCTAGAATTATGCGTTTCAGTGAAGTTGATAGAAACTGGGAAATTTCATTTTACTATGAGTGGAGGAGCGGTACAAAATTTTAAGGAATTTGATTCATTTAGCATAAAATGAGTTCAGCTCAATAGCTAAATTGATTCTTTTTTCTTGTTAAAAAAAGGCTTTTTATAGGTTAATCAATTTATATGAGTAAATGTTGAATCAGACACAGTAACTTTCTTCATTTATGTCTATGTTTTTATTTTCAAATATTATGTGAATTTTAGTTAGCATAAGTTTCTAATTTTCATACTTTTTCCTTCTTCCCTCTTTTCTTCCTTTGTTACGTATTTGTCTCTAATGAGTCGGAAAGGAGTTAGTTTGGGAATCTAATTTTAATTTGTGAATTTTTTTCAGGCTCTATCCGGTGCATACAATTATTCTTAAGAAAGTATATTTTATTTTTTCCGAATTTTTCAACTTATTATCAAATTTTCAATCACAGTAAGGTAGTCATTATTTCAAGTTAATAGACAGAATTGTTTAAGCAATGTAGTATTATTAGTAATAATATTGTCTCAGAACAATACTATAAAGTTGAGATTGCTTTTTCTGAAATATTTAACATTTTGTTCACTTTTCACTCAGAGCGAGGTGATAAATAATGAAACTTAACAAACCTTATTGTTAAGACAAATTATTATTGTTTACAACTATCTTCTCGTATAGTAATGCCAGATAATTGCGGTTTTTTCAGAAATTTTTAACTTTTTGTTAACTTTTCACTTATTGAAGTAATAATTAATGCAAGTTAAGAAATCTAATCATAAAGAACGATTAGTTATTCTTTATAACTATCTTTTCTTAACGTGTACTAGACAGTTTCGCTTTTTTCTGAAATCTTCAGTTTTACTGAATTCCCGATTATTCTTGAATAACCTGATTTCCATGAAATCCTTGAATATTCTGAATTTATTGAATTCGTCGAACATTCTGAATTTCCTAAACTCCTGGAATATTATGAATTTCTTCAATTCCTGAAATATTCCGCATTTCTTGAATTTCTTGAATAATCTGAATTTCTGAAATATTCTGAATTCCTGACATTTCTTGAATTACCTGAATTTCTGGAATATTACGAATTCCCTGAATTCCTGAAATATTCTGCATTTCTTGAATTCCTTGAATATTCTGAATTCCCTGAATTTCTGGAATATTACGAATTCCCTAAATAGCTGGAATATTCCGCATTTATTGAATTTCCTGAATATTCTGAATTCCTGGAATTTTCTGAATTCCTGAAATTGCTTGAATTTCTGGAATATTATGAATTCCCGAAATTCCTTGAAATTTTTTCAAAACCCTGAATTTCTGGAATATTATAGATTCCCTATATTCCTGGAATATTATGAATTCCTGGAATCGGTTGACCGCTATCATTTAGCTGGTTGGCCCGACCAGTGGCGCAAGAAATTGGACCGACCGTCCGATGGTTGGCCCTTCTGTGGGCTGACGGTCAATTCGCACCTGGGAAGCTTCCCACTCGTGTGTAGCTGCCTCGTTTCCGCACTTGCGACACCAAATACTATGATATCGCTACAGCGCTATTATTTATGAAGAATATCAGTTCACTTACCATAATTATCTCCCAAGAAACTCCCAACAAAGCTATAGAACAGAATGCCATAAAAAATTAAGAGATTCAAAAATATTCTTTCCGACATTTCGAACAAAAAATTAGATGCACCAGATAAACAAATTCCAAATGTTTTCCATTTTACACTAAAGGTGAAACCAAAGGCAGAAAGAAATAATTTGATGACTGTGAATAGCGTTCATCTATTATATCCAACTTTATTTGCAGAAGTGCTTGATTGTTATCAACAATTTCAACATTGCTTTCTTAATTCCACACAGAGCAATATCTGTCTCGAATGAAAGTAACTGTTTCTTGAACAAAATTTGTTTAGTGACCCGAAATCATATTCAAAATAATAAAATCATTTTTAAGTGATGACAAATTTTTATCCGAACAAAAAAAAACATTCCTGCGAATCAAAAGAAATTTCTTTCAATCATAGAAGCTTTCCTTTGACATTGATAATTTTTTAATTTAAAAACATTTTTAATAATTTCATCTTTCTTCAAACATTGAATTTCTCGTTACACACCGCTTTCTAGAAAAATAGGAGTAACTGCAATAAATCACGACAAATAATGTGAGGCAGGATAAAATTTTACAGAAAAATAAAATTTTGTCTTGTTACTTCATATAGGCATATTTAAAAAAAAAAAAAGTAATTTTTCCAATTTGAAAATTTCAATTTGTTGTAACCCTGGTGCCAACGCTGTTCATTGAATCCGAGCACTTAATTATGAAAGCTTATCCCAGATGAAATAAAGACATCAAAAGTAAACCGCGTCCAAATACTTCTAAAAATTCCGTTCTTCAAATTAAAAGCCACTCCTCTGCGTTGCAACGGTATTAAAATGTTACATAACTACAACAAAATGTATTCGTCCTAAAAACAAAATCAATCTGCTTATAACTATGAATAACCCACATTGTGCAGCGACAAGACATGTGTCTACATCAGCCGCCCTTATAAAGGGTGTTATCGTTGAAACAATAAGAATATCCAACTCGCAAAAAATCGTGTTCTCTGAACATTTACATATTTGACCTAGAGGACGAGGCGACGAAGTATAATTTAATAACCAAACGAACTTGCAAACATTGAAAACTGTATTTTTGAGATCCGAGATCGAATTATATCAAAATAGGTCAAAAAAGTATGTTTGAAGATTTGGGTCATTATTAATGCTTTCTCATCAAATCTGTTTTCATAATTTATACCAGAAATTCTGTAAGACAGTCAACTTTTCTCCCGTGTTTGATTGAAAGTTAAACTTCATTTTGTTTCTTGAAACTGACTCTAATGAAATGTAAATATCTCCGAAGAACAAGCTTGAAACCTATAATTATTCACGAGATAACGACTATATGATACATGTGTTATATAATCCAACGAAGCACCAAAATGTTAGTGGCACAAATTCTTAATTAAATTCTTCACTATTACATTATTCAGTTGTTTTCAAATTAGCCAAAATGAGGATTGTCTATACTCCTGTCTTATCTTTAGCGGCTATACTCATTTCTATTGGTGAGTATAATGAGATAATATTATAATTCCAATTATATTTCTTTGGCCTATATACAAAAAGATTTTTTTTTTATTCAATCTGCATTCCGTCCCATTTACTATTTTCTTTCAAACTTTAAGTTAGTCCGACAAAAGTACGAATTTAAACTAAATTTATTACGGAAAAAATGCAGAATGCAAGTTGAAAATTTTATTTTTAAATAATTAATTTGAAAGTCCTATAACAGTTGAAAAATTTTCAGAACTTTTTTTTGTCAGTCGAATTTTGGATGCTTTAAATGTATAATTGTAATCTTTTCAATGTTTTTAATTGTGAACAGTTCAATTTTATTTATTTTTGTTTTCGAAAACCTTCAAATAAAAATCGTTTAATTTGGTTCGTCGTCTTCTCTGTAATTGTAAAATTTTAAATATTTCTCATTTACTGATTGTCTAATTTTCAAAGCTAAATTTTGTACAAAATTAAACGTTTGAGACTATGTCACGTATTTTTTCAAATATTTTTATCCATATTTTATTAGGTAGAATTATAATCAAAATTGAAGTATTTCATGAATATCATTCAAAATTGCATTTTTTTTCTATCATCAAAATTGAACTATATATTCCACGAAAAAAAGCATTGAAAATTACACCATTTTAAACTATAAACATTCCAAATTAAATAATTTTCATTTATAAACCTTCAAAATTTAACTGCTAGAAACAAAAGTTCAAAACTACATACCTTTAAAATCTAATTATTCAAAATTTAATCATTTAAAATCTTTTTTTCAATTCAAATTTTTCAATTGTAACTCTTCAAAATTGTATACATCTTTCTAATTGAAGAGTTTTCATTTGAAAAACACCCCAGAAAAACGAAAAATTTAAATATGGTTGGCCGTGCGGTAGCTGATGGTACTTTCATGGTCGTGCGGTCGCTGATGATACTGTGATGGTCGTGCGGTTCGAAACAAAATAATGAAAAATCAAAAGTATCAGAATATTACTATCAGTTAGTAATTTTCTACTAAAAATTAGTAGATCAGTCGATCGCTTTAAACTTGGTGTAAAATTTCTCGGTCGAAGTGTGGTAAGGAAATGGACTTTTAAGTTGAGAAACATTGAAATTTATATCCTTCTCCGTTTGCTGCACCTGTCGAGTGTCAATAAAATTCTTATATGCAACATCAAAATCATGACTCTACATACATATACATTAAAATTGAACGCTTTTCGAAGGTAAAAAAGATGTCCAGTGTCATAGAGCTTCATAGTTTAATACAAGAAAATTGGAATTTTCCTTCCACCCTGAAATGCAAAATTTCTTAAAACATTCCATGTTCTTTTGTGGGTTGAAAAAATTTAATTTTTGATGATCGCTTCCACTCATTTTGTTTACTTCTAAGATTAACATGGGTCTTCAAATGGAGCACGAAAAATCGAAAGTCGAGTGTTCACAAGTATACATTTGAACCGTCGTAATGTTGTCGCTTGGAAGCGGTTAATAGATTTTTCAAACATAATAAGAAAATAACTTTCTTCCGCATGACGTTTTGAATCAATATTTTGAAACCATCTGATGGCAATTATCAAGAGTTTAATATTAGATTAATTTTAAAAAATCTATAATAATTTTCAATGTTATCTTTTAAATAAACCGGTTGGCAGACTCCGGCGAGACAAAGCAAGGGACTGAAATTGGCACTGTCCCTATGATATTCGAAAATCATAAAGACGCGTACCCCGCTTTTTACGTGGAGCACTTATTTGCTTCACAAACTCCCCACTTAATCGCGAATGGTCAGTCATCGTTTCCTTATCCCCATTTTTCGTGAGCAGCTAATCCCTGGCCCGTATGCCCCTCTTTTCGGACAGCAGCGAATCCGTAGCGGAGCTCTCCCGCTTCGGATTTCACGGATGGGCCGATAGCTTAAATATGGGCAGATTTCAGGTTGCACAGCATTACGACCCCGATTGTCGATAGAGTATTTTCACTTTTGACGTCATTTAAAAATATCCGAATGGCTCAAGCAGAATACGGCATTGTATACATTGCATTGCGTGTATTATCTTAGTTAAATAATTTTGTTTATTGGCAAATTAAAAGTGTCTGGCGGTCGTCGTACGAGACGCAGCTTGAACGTATTTCGTACCCCCAAGTGGCGGGACCATAGTTTGTTGGATCATGCCTCCAGTGCTACCCATTCGGCTCTCAAACTGCACTGCGCATGCGTTTCATCGGCAGTCTCATTCGCTATAAATGGCGCCCCTTTTTGAAACTATTACGTGTGTAAATCAATTGTTTATAATAAATTATGACTGTAGAAATAATAACAATTTTTTTCAGATCAAAAAATAGTCTTTTAGAGTTCAAAGTGAAATAATTATTTAATTGTACTCTTTACAGATAAATGATTGATTTTAAATTCAAAGGAAGGAAAACCTTTTTTCACTAATGTAAATTTTAAATCATTCATAATATTTTTTTTTACTTCATGATTATTATATATTGTGAAAAATTAATTTGCTTATTACTTCATTTCAAATAAGCGCGTGATCAACATCCAATGAGGCTGCTGGTGCGACGCATGCGCAGTGAGGTTACAGAGCCAAATTGGGAGCTCTGATGACCTCTGACCCCTAGTTACTACTCAGTGCGCATGCGTTGCGCCATCTTTGGTTCTGCGAAAATTCGAATTTAATATATAAAAAATAGCTTTTTTTATGAAAATTATTAACGAAAGTTTATAATTTATTCGTAAAATAGCGTCAAAGAACCAGTCCTTCAGTTTGAAAAGAAAAGATTTAATACTTCGTTTATTATTCATATATTTCGTAATATTAATGTTTCAAAGTACATTTTTTCAAAAGTTTTATATTTTTTATAGCAAAAAATAAAAACAAATATATTTTCAATTTAAAAAACCAAACTGTTTTGGAAAAAATAGTCTTCTTTATTTTAGTTGAATTCAAGTGTTTTTGATCAAAATTTTATCGGTTGAAGTTTCTTCTCTTTGGTTGAAAATTTGTCTTTTATTTGTTTTTGTTTTATTTTTGGTTAAAAACTGATCGAGCGAATTTTATTTTTGACCAATAAGAGTGAGAAAGATGAAGAGCATTTTTTGTCCAATTTTTGTGCCGTCTATAATTATAATATTAAAAAAAATACTATTTCAGCTTCTTTGAAATTAGACTGTATTGACAAACAAAATATTCAATATTGTGTGACTTATAATTGAAAGTTTTTTATTGAAATGTTCAAAATTGTACAATAACTAAAATTCTAAAGCAATTTAAAAGTTTTGTAAATCGAAAAAATATTACGTTCTCGTGGATTTTCTTATCACCCGAATGTTTTTACTACTTATTGATACAAACGACGTTATTTTCTTCATTAATAAAACCGAAAACAGAAAGCTAAATTTGGATCTTTAGGAAAACTTTCCTTATTTTTAATAAGAAATTTCCTTATTTTTGTTTTTTTATAACGCAAATTCCGAAGAAACTTGGAGGTGATATTAATGAGTACATTCAGTAATATAATTATCAGAAAATAATTCACTATTGGTTAATATCATTAAGGGTCAAACAAATTTTAAAATTCATTGACTTTATAGTATCTCACCAAGATTATTTCTCCACATCTTTTGCGCTGCATTTTTCACATATTTGACATGGATTTATACTTATTATGCCATTAAGTCATTTCCCTGTCGGGGTATGCGTGACTCACTCGGTGAGGAAGGGAGGTGAAAGTACAGATTTAGTCAGCATGAGAAATAGAAGGGGTGAAATTCTGTATGATACACTACACTACTTATATACATACATGTGGGGAAGACGGAGCCTCGATGCTTTTACATGTTCAAGCCTGCAGCGAATTACAAATTTCAGTTTCAAAATACTTGTTATTTAATAAAATCTATTTGTTTGTCAGAATGCTCGCTTACGTAAATAGATGCAGTTTTCTTTTGCAAATCGATTGATGTGAAAATCTCATTTTCGTCAAAAATGTGACATAAGTGTCTTTTGTCATAAAAAAAGTATACCAATATAAGCTAACAAAGAATTCTGCAATTCTAGATGGCACATTGAAATAAAATCTGTATTTTTAAATATATTATTAATTCAGAAATGATTGATGATTAAAAATGAAACATTGAAACTAATAACAGCTTTTTTTTCAACCCTAAACCTTTCTCGAATTTTTGGACGAATTTCAAAAGAGAGCAGTCAAAATCACTAGAATCCGAAAATAAAATTTTTTCATCTGAACTGAGTCGAAAACAATAGATGTTCTAAAAAACAATATGTATATTTTCGAAAAATAGTCGTAAAAATTTAAATACTCCTAACTTTGTACCATTTTTTTTTTGGCACAAATACGTGTCGCCTAATTTGCTCTAAAAACAGCAAATTTCGTCGCTGGGAGATTATGCAACTTAAAGCGTAGAATATGTATGATTTGAAATAAATTCTGTTTACATCGTGAAGTCCACTATTTTTCAAATTCGTATTAAATTGCGTTTATTGCCTGCAAGGGCTTTTAATTTAAACCCTTCCAAATCGGAATATATGCAAAATGAAGAATAAGGAATATTCAGATACTTACTATAAAAAAACGTATTATCAGTTTGATGAAGATATTGATATTTTTGAGTAAGGATATAAATAAAATATAAGCTTTTTATTGAGTTTTAGATTTTTTTAGAGTCACTTATAAGTGTTTCAGTTTCAAATGTCTATAAGATCTAATATACATATAAAGAAATAAATCAAAATAAATTAATCTACCATTTCTGCAAAGTTCAATGAATATCATATGAAGAAGGACAATCAGTGTGATCTCAAGATTATTGTGTTGTATTTGTTTCGGATAAAGACGAATCGGACGTTCTTAAGTATGAATGAATAACACTGGTTTACAAAAAAAAAAGGTGAGGACTATTTGACAAGACCACTTTATTCTTATGTATTTTGACGCGCTGAATTTCTTGGTTTGACCTAAGCACATAGTTTGCATGATCTATTCGCATTTGAATTGGTTCATAGGCAGGAAAAGCGTATCGTCGAAATTCAAATCGCTGATTCTGGTTAGCGAAAGGAATAAGCCGAACATAGCCAAGTTGTCCTATTGAAAATTCAAGTACTTAAACAGAAAGAGGCCTTCCCGGAGAGGTCCTGGACCCTGCACAAAAAGCAGGCTCCTAAGGTCAAGTCCCTCCAGGTAAAAGATGTCTGTCGTAAGAAAAAGAGCCAGTTTTACGTGCGCTATTGGTATGTGATTGGGACTGTAGTGAATCGTAATTTGCAAAGGCTTTATCAAAACTTTCGGGGAAGATTGCGTGACGTCTGCTATCTGGAAAATCTCGAACTTCATCTGGGGTGAAAATATCAATTGAGCCGCCTACTGTATTTAATTTAATTCTCGATTTAGCTTCATTTGTCGCAGTCACTAAACAAAGAAACCCGCTATACTCTCACATTGCAAACATGTCATCATTTGATGTTGATAATACAATATGTTCTTGGTTTGGCACGGGAATATAGGTAGTTTTTTCCTATTCGCACCCTAATTGGTTTACCAGCAGGAAACACATATTTTCGAGATTCGAATCGCATGTTTTGATTTGTGCGGGAAATAATCCGAAAGAATCCAAGTTGTCCGAGTGTATATTCAAGTACTTGAGGTGAAGGCGGCCACCCAGGTGGCGACCTGGCTTCTGCATGATTATCAACAGTTCCGCTAATCATATTTACTCTAATTCTCGATTTTGCTCTATTTGTCGTATATATAAACTAGGAATATTGCTTTACTCTAATATTGCGAAAATGTCCCCATTGGATGCTGATACCACAACATGTTCTTGGTTTGCACGGGAACATAGGTATTTTCTTCTGTTCGCAATCTAATTGGATAACCAGCAGAAAAAACGTATCTTCGAAATTCGTTCAATCATTTCTCAAAGATTTTAATAATTTCACAAATATGACCGAATATTTCAAAAATATTTCGCGAAGATTTTTCAAGAATTCACAAAGATTTCACAAAGACTTCACAAAGATTTTACAAAGATTTCAGAAATATTTCAATAATTTCCCCTAGATTTGAAATAGATTTCAAAGATTTCACAAAGACTTCTATTATCTCACATATATTTCAGATAGATTTCGAAGATTGAACAAAAATTTCAATGATCTTATGATGATTTCAGAAATATTTCCTAATTATTTCACAAAGACTTCAAAGAATTAAATAATTTGACAAATATTACCGAATATTTCAAAAAAATTTCGCAAAGATTTTTCAAGATTTCACAAAGACTTCACAAAGATTTTACACAGATTTTACAAAGATTTCCCAAAGATTTCAGATATATTTCAAAGATTTCACAAAGACTTTTATTATTTCACAAAGATTTCAACTAGATTTCAAAGATTCAACAAAGATTTCAATGATTTCCTAATGATTTTAGAAAGATCTCACAAAGATTTAAAACATTTCGGATAGATTTAAAAGTCTTCACAAAGACTTTAATCTTTTCTTAAAGATTTCAAAAATTTCACAAATATTACCGAATATTTCAAAAATATTTTGCTAAGATTTTTAAAGAATTCACGAAGATTTTACGAAGATTTCAGAAATATCTCAACGATTTCCCAAAGATTTGAGGCAGATTTCAAAGACTTCACAAAGACTTTTATTATTTCACAAAGATTTCAGCTAGATTTCAAAGATTAAAAAAAGATTTCAATGATTTCATAATTATTTCAAAAAGATTTCCTAATTATTTCACAAAGATTTCGGATAGATTCCAAAGACTTCACAAAGACTTCAATCATTTCTCAAAGATTTTAATAATTTCACAAATATGACCGAATATTTCAAAAATATTTCGCGAAGATTTTTCTGTTCGACTACTCGAAACTTTCGAGTACTCGAAGCCGTTCGAGTTCTGGAAACTTTCGAGCAGCTCGAGGATTTAGAGAACTCGAAATTTCGAGAATGCTCGAGCTCGAATCAACTCGAAAAAAGTCGACTCGACTCGACTCGACGTTTTGAGCTTTTGGCACACCCTTAATTAAAAATTATACCACTTTAAAGGTTTAAAATTAAAAACTATATAATTTTGAGGATTTAAAATGGAAATTTATTGAATTTTATAGATTTGCAATTGAAAATTCTTCACTGGTGGATATTCAAGTTACATAAATCAGTCACTAGAAATGTAACAAGTTACTATTTTGACATAGTAACATTAGCTGTAATTAGTTCCTTTTTCAATAAACTTCCCCAATCCTACATTTCACTTGAAAGAATCCCAAAGTCAGCAAAAATTACTGTTAACTCGATATAACATGATTTCCATTCAATCGAAGTCTCTCCAAGTAGAATCAGAATATTTTAAAATGTTAAACTGACGTTTACTAATAAATAATCGAATTCAGTGGTGAATAAAAAAATCAAAAGAAAAAGTACTTTAATGTGGGCTGACAGACAATTGTACTTCATTATAGTTAGTTGGTTTAATTATTAAATTTAAAAAAATGTACATATCATTTCTCGAAAGGTCCACCACCTCCTATCGTGAAAGTACCATCATAATATATCTTGACCTCGCCACCTCACGAAGCGTTACGTATTATATGGACGACCCCTTTATAGATCAAACTATTGAAAATAAATGAGTAGAGTAGGCGAATTTGAATTCATTGAAATATTCATGCATACATTTAATATGGGGTCTTGAAATTAAATGAAGAATTTGAGAAAATTCGAAACAGCAAGAATACAAACTAATATAACTTTTTTCTTGTATTAAAAGTTATAATATTTTCATCTTTCCATAATATAAACCTAAACTTACTCATATACAATCCTGACCTTCTTCACTGTAAATTCAGCCCGTTTCCCAAATTTAAGTATCCTCTAAAAGCAAATCGATTTCAGGACTATCATTTCATTACTATTATTGTGTCGAAGAATGACATTTGCTTCCTCTGACCACTTTAGTAGAATCCTAGGCCCAACAATTCTGCCGACCTGATGAAGTAACTATACAACTGCATTTGTAGCCCATACATCGCTGTTTATTCAGCAATTTCTGGTGAAACATAACCTCACACAACTTCAGAAGATTTTGAAGAAAGCTTGAAATTTCTTAAAATTTTAGGTTGTGTTAGTTTTTGACCCTGGGTATTAAAATTTTTATTCACAAATCATATAGATTCGCAATTTTTAACAGTTTTAGAATATTTTAGCACTTCACACCAGTAATGGGTATTTTCCGTTAGTGTTAAGTTTCATAACTATTTAACAATTTTAGCTTACGCTAGTGTTTTACGTCAAAAATTGGTATTTTTCGTATTTCAAACCAAAAATCATTATAAT
Source organism: Andricus grossulariae (assembly GCA_011634705.1). Classification (NCBI taxonomy): domain Eukaryota; kingdom Metazoa; phylum Arthropoda; class Insecta; order Hymenoptera; family Cynipidae; genus Andricus; species Andricus grossulariae. The sequence continues at coordinate 231,101,169 of JAABKJ010075445.1, forward strand.
TTGAATAGGATATTCTAACAATCCTAGATCATTTTAATGTTTTTCGACACCTATTGTTTTTCTTTTTTAATAAAAACGAACATTTCAGTGAGGATTTATAACTTTGGGTTATCTTAGCGTTTTACACAGAAAGTTGAAATTTAAAAAAACAAAAATCATTAGATCTTGAAGTTTCATAATTTTTTAACAATTTTAGGTTACGTTCGTGTTTTACGTCAAAAATTGGTATTTTAGGTATTTTAAACCAGAAATCATTATGATTTAAACAAGATATTTTAACAATCTGAGATCATTTTAATGTTTTTCGACACGATTGTTTTTTTTTTAATAAAAAAGATCATTTCAGTGAGGGCTTATAACTCTTAACGATTCTGGGTTATATTAGCGTTTTACACAAAAAATTTGTATTTCAAAACAAAAATCATTAGATCTTGAAGTTAATGTCAAAAGCACTATCGGCTTCAATAACAACAATAACATTAAAAAATTCGATAGTAAATTTTCTGAGGAAAAATTATCTGAAGAAAAATTTTCTGGAGAAAAAATTGTTTCCCAAAAGTGTCAAAAGCCCTATCGTCTTCAATAACAACAGTAACATTAAAAAATGCGATAGTATATTTTCTGAGAAAAAATTTTCTGGGGAAAAAATTTTTTCCCAAACATGTCAAGAGCACTATCGGCTTCAATAACAACATTAACATTGAAAACTCCAATATTAAATTTTCTGCGGAAAAATTTTCTGGAGAAAAAATTTTTTCCCAAAAATGTCAATAGCACTCTCCGCTTCAATATGAACAATAACATTAATATTTTCGATAGTAAATTTTCTGAGGAAAAATTTTCTGAAGAAAAAATGTTTTCCCAAAAATGTAAAAAGCACTAGGGCTTCAACAACAACAATAATGTTTAAAAATTCGATAGTAAATTTTCTGAGGAAATATTTTCTGAAGAAAAAATTTTTTCCCAAAAATGTCAAAAGAACTAGCGGCTTCAATAACAACAATAACGTTTAAAAATTCGATAGTACATTTCCTGAGGAAATATATCCTGAAGAAAAATTTTTTTCCCAAAAATGTCAAAAGAACTATCGGCTTCAATAACAAAAGTAACGTTCAAAAATTCGATAGTAAATTTTCTGAGGAAAAATTTTGTGGAGAAAAAATTTTTTCCCAAAAATTTCAAAAGCCCTATCGGCTTCAATCACAACAATAACATTATAAAATTCGATAGGAAACTTTTTGACGGAAAATTTTCTGAAGAAAACGTTTTTTCCCAAAAATGTCAAAGGCACTATCGGCTCCAATAACAAAAATAACATTATAAAATTCAATAGTAAATTTTCTGAGGAAAAATTTTCTGCAGAAAATGTTTTTTCTCAAAAATGTCAAAAGCACTATCGATTTAAACCTTATTTATTCGCAGAATCCCCACCAATCTTTCAAGGCGCTGTTGTATTGTTTGATGGTCGACTCTGCCAGTGATGCCAGTAAAATATTTCTAGCTGACACTGGAATATTTTTCTTTACAAAACTTTCCCTGATAGCAGACCTGGAACCAGAGTAATCAAAGTTGCCAAGGGACGTTGCTGTGTCCGGCAAGGAGATAAAAGAAGTGTTGATTGAGTTGCGAAAATCAATGGTGTGTCTATAACTATCGACTGGAAGACTGGCAACTAAGGCTAATAGGTCCACTGGGGAACAACTAAAATACCATAGGCCTCGTCTGTTGATATATTTTTTAAGTTCCTTAATATCATTAAAAAGGATGAAAAAGCGTAGAAAAATTTGTTCTTTCTTGAAATAGTAAAGGCGTCAATTGCCACTGTCTCTGAATAGTCCGATAGTTCCTGTTCACGCATGCTTCAAATAATTATTAAGTACTTAGGTGAAATTACTGATTGATACGAGTATGTATGTGTGATGTATGCCTAATTTTCAACTTTATTGATCGACGAAAGCGTCGAATTTTGCAGTGCGAGTTGAGAGAGAGAAGCGAGCGGCACGCGTACGCGATAAGCATTTTGCGAGCTCTTACACTTTACAAAATATCAACTTAAAAAAAAATGTGTGTAAGTAGAAGAATTCGCAATGAATAAACGACAATTCATTCATGTTTGGCAAAATCAGTTTTCTTTGAATTGATAAACCAGATCTTCACTCTAATCCTTATCTAGCAAAAATCAATCTTTCTGATGCTTTGAAAATTATTTCTTATAGAAATAAATATGGTCCTTCGAGACGGATATGATTGGAGTGAAAAAAGTGTTAAAAACTGTAAAATCGACGAATGAAAAGTCGGATAAAACCCGTTGAGTTCGAAACGGCGTCATTCGGTTGTATAGTGGTATGGAGAATTCAATTTCTTAATATGGATAATTTAAATGGAGATAGTTTATTTTAATTTTTTAAGATTAAAAGTATTGAGTATCATAATTAAGTGCATTCCTAATATGCATTATTAGGAAGGAGATTTTTTCTTTAGATTGTTAGGAAAAAATAGATTGAGCATCATAATTTAATGCATTCTTAGTATAGATAATTGAAAAAGAGATTTGTTTTTTAATTGAAAAGGAGATTGTTTTGTTACATTGTTAGGGAAAAAGAGATTGGGAATCATGATTGAATGCGCTCTTAATTTGTGTGATTGGAAAAAAATTTTTTTTTCAATTTGTTAGGAATAAAGAGATTAGGCATCATAATTTAATGCATTTCTAATATAGAGAGTTTAAGATTTTTTTTTTAATTTGTTAAGATTGTAAAGATTGGGCAACATAATTTAATGCATTCTCAATATAGATAATTGAAAAAGAGATTTTTTTAATTTGTGAAGATTATAAAGATTGGGCATGATAATTTAATACATTCTTAATATGGATCATTGAAACAGAGATTTAAAAAAAATTTATTAGGAGTGAGGAGATTGGGCATAATAATTTAATGCATTCTTAGTATAGAGAATTGAAAAACAAAAAATGCATGCATTCTTAATATTCATTAATTGAGAAGGAGATATTTTTTACAATGTCACGAAAAAAGAGATTGGGCATCATAATTTAATACATTCTTAATATGGATAATTGAAAAAGGGATTTTTTGAAAATTTTTTAGGAATGAGTAGATTGGGCATCATAATGTAATGTATTCTTAGTATAGAGATTTGAAAAGCAAATTTGAGAAAAAGTCATGATTAAAAAGATTGTGCATTATAACGTAATCAATTCTTAACATGGATAATTTAAATGGAGATAGTTTATTTTAATTTTTTAAGATTAAAAATATTGAGTATCATAATTTAATTCATTCCTGATATTCATTATTAAAGTAATCGTAACACAAATTTTCTCGATTTTTATCCAATTTGAATTAATTGAAATTCCAATGGATACTATAAAAAGCTCAAAAGAAATGGTTTCGTCAAATTTTAATATTTAATATGTTTTTTTAACAATATATATTCAAATTATAACTAAATTTTACGATTATTGGGACCGTCACGATTTCTGGGACACTTACCTTATTGCAATCTTGTTTTGTACTTTTCTTCAATTTTTAATGTGATATTTTAAAATTTTCCGATTTTTAGTTAAAGATTTAGACAAATAAATCATTTAAAATTAAAAAATACTTGACTGGAAAATTTTAAGAATGAATAATAAATCAAAATGACGTATTAAGAATTTCACGATTTGAAATTAAAAAGTTGAAAATTGTGTTCAAAATCAAAATAGAGAAAATTAAACTATCTGAAAGTGATACCTCAGTGAATAAATAATTTCTTTAATTTTGAATGGTTGCAATTTTAGTGTTTGAGTATAAAAAAAGTTTTGAGATCACAATACTTGTACACAATTTTTTTTTTCAATTTTAAATTAAGTTTAGATTTGTTCAATTCTTAACGTTCCATAGTAGAAACTTTTTTATATTAAATGTTTCTCATTAAATATTACCATTTATTTTAAACTTTTTTTTATCATAATTTAAATTTGAAGGTTTATAATTGCAAATTTTTCCATTTTGAACACTAAAAATGATGGTGAATTTATTTTTTCGTCTTATAAAAATTTGTCTAATAGATTTTAATGTCAAATAATAATATTTTGTAATTAATAACAATTGAAAATTATAGAAGTTCAGAAGCTTCGACTCTGAAACATTCAATTTAGTTTTCAATTTCAAATTTTAATCGCTTTGAATTGAACATTCTTTGAATTCAGAAGGTTTCAATTTTGAACGCTTTTATATTAGAAATAATATAATTTTAATTCCTTTGAACGTGAAATGTTTTATTTTTGTCAGAAACCTAATTTTTTCACTATGAAGTAATACGAAATGACTAACAAAATTGTATTATGTAAGAATAAAAGACAAACAAAATTTATAACAGTATCATGTGTATTTTTCAAAATAAATCATAAATAAGTACATAGACTGAATCCATTTCAAAACAGCCTGAACATTAGTTGCAGAATCGCTCGGGGACAATATATGTTGATCTTTAGCGGAAATTAGGCGATACGTATTCTTGCGATTTGTGAAACAATTTTTTTTTACGAAGTTATGCGTATTTTCATGTTTTCTTTGTTTAAAAAAAAACAATGTTTTTTTCAAAATTGTACAAGTTTTGACCTAATTGAGTTGTACACATTATTGTGAATCTGAATTTAGGTAAAGAAATTCAATAACCATATAATGATAGGAAAAATAAATAAAGACATTCTGGAATTTTAGTTGTTGGGAAATGGTAGAAGATATCATAAATAAGTAAAGAAATTGTTTGTAGAACTTCTTTAACTGTGCGAAATATTTTTCAAACATATTTTTGTATTTGTTGTTTGCAAGACAAATTTCTGAAAATATTGAAAGTCGATTTTCTCGAATAACTTTAGTGGCCAGGAGAATCTTTTCTCATAAAATCAAATTATTGGATTTTTCTCATGAACAACAGCAGCTACAAAATTTTTCCAAGAGAATAGTTTGCACAGTATAAATATGTCGACAAAAAATGTATTTACTCATTTATGATATCTTGTACCATTCCCCAGAAAAATTAAGAATCCAATATTTATGAAGAAAAAATTCTCGAGACCACCAGAATGGGTTCGCTCGCATCAAACTTATAGAATATTTTCTTTATATAAACAAAAATTGGTGAAAAATATTTTTAAAACATAAAAAGGGCGGGGTTTGCCCCTTTTCACAAACATTGCCCATATGTTTCCAGTTCTTCAACTTCTTTTTTTCATCTCTATTTTGCAGGTTATATATATAAGCGACCATTTGCATGCGCCTTGATATTGTCTAAATTATCAGACTCGAAACCATCCTGTCCAATTTTTTCAAGATTTAAAAATGAGGGGAAACGTATTCTTCGCGTTTTTACTGGGTAAGAGATCCTTGTGAAATGTAAATTAAAATGCTCTTACTTAAAAATATCTAACATACGTGAAAAAATTAAAACCTGATAATAATTTTGATATATTTTATTTTTACAGCAATGGCAACTCTAATGTCGATTTTCTTTGGGATGGTCACACCGGCTCTTGTGAGTTTACATTATTTCATTTTTCATAATTAGAATTAACAATTCAATAAACTAATGAAACTATAAAATAACATTGAGCTCAATTATAAATACTAAATTGTTTACCAACAAGTGGATGGCGAGACATAGTTTTTTTGTTCCGATTCATATTTTTTCAATGAAAGATTCTTACAAGAATACTTATTTACCCGAACAGTAAGATACATTTTTTAGCTTAATTGGAGAAAAATGGCCTTAAAATTGTCAAGCAATTCATATTGATTGTAAGAATAAATATTTTTTAACGGTCGTTGTAGAATATTTTTTTCTGCGTTCGTTGTAAGATTTTTTCGTATCCTTCATATTATGTGATTTATAATTGTAATAGCATTTTTCGGCTTGGAAAAATAGGTCTTCTTCCATGAACAAAATTATCAATAAAAAAACAGGTCTGTTACTCCTCTTGTAAATTATCATAATTTGTATATATGGTAAAATTATTCAAAAATTGACATCTGCATTATTAATGTTAACATATATCTTATTTTTTACATGATACTTCTTTGCTTCTTGACTACGATCAGTCTGAGAAGACGATGAATGCATGCAAAGACCAATGTAGTGTGAGTAAAACAAAATGTTCTATTTCTTACATTAAAAACTCTATTCTCAAAACAAATTTTAATTTAGTTGTAATGTAGATTTTTGTGTTTGATGTTGGTGCTGAATTGAATGAAGAATATCTCACTACTCATTCGCCATGTTCCTAGAAAAAATGTATAAATTTAATCGCAAACTAAGAAAAAGTTAAAGAAAAGGTTGCGTATGTTGATCGAAATCCATCACCATAACTGTTAATAACTTTCAAATTAAGGAAAAGTAAAGTTTTTTAATAAATAAGTTTAGTTTATAGATGGAGATATAAAAATCACCAAATATGTATTATTGTAACGCTTTGATATTCAGTTTATTAAAGGAATGCCTTTTATTGTTTTCAAATGTGACATTTTATTTTTATTGAATAATTATTGTGCTTCTTTTTTTTCTTATTGAACGTTTCATGCACTGCCTTATTTCACTGAATAATAAATCTAAGTTAGAGGTATAATGAGAATGCAAGATGTTAAATGGTTAAAATACTCCAGGAGTAAAGCACATAAGTTTGTAGTTCTCTGTATGTGAAAAATTACCTTGGTCTAGTAATTGATATCCGCACCCTAGTAAATTAGTAACTAAAAATAGTATGTTACACATTCCTCGAAAATCCAACATTCCGTGCAGCGCTACAAAGAATACATTTTTTCACGGAAGATATATAAGAACTGATTGCGTTCGTATTTATGTGTTTTTTTGTGTGCAAAAACTGAAAATGTAAAAAGTAGAAAGGCAACACCAAAGATTTTTTTACGATAAAGAGGACTGTTAAGAAAGTGAATAATATTCAGAAAAGAGCACATCTCCCTTTATACTATACGTAGGGAAATCTCTCTCTTATACAGTAAAATTGATTATAATTTTAAATGTATTTAAAAACACGCACCTTTATAATTTTTGAATTCTTTTCTGAGAACGTTCTTTGTAGCAATAACTGAAGGAAATGTCCCACAATATGTATAACGTAAAAAAAATAATATTGAAATTTGATTCAGAACACATGAGCTAGAATTATTACAAGAAAGGCCTTTTTTAAACCAGTCAAAACGATTTTTGATTTTTTAGAAGATTTTTACAGGACAAGTTAAGAATAAATAATTCCTTAGGACCCTTTCTCTATATTTTGATTCATATTACATAAGCTAGAACCATTACAGAAAGAAGGCCTTTTTTAAAAAAGTTCAAAATATGTTTGATCCTCAGCAGGATGGCACTTTAAACTCCTTTTTTTCAAGACAAGTTAAGAATAAATAATTTCACAGGAACTTTTCTCCTTCTTTTCATTCAGAACACTTGAGTTAGGATAATGAAACAAAAAAAGAACTTTCTTTAAACAAGTAAAAACGATTTTATTTTTAGTACATTTTATCAGGACAAGTTAAGAATAAATAATTTCTTACGAACCTTTCTCCATATTTTCATTCGAATTGCATAAGCGAGAACCATTAAAGAAAGAAGGACTTTTTTGAAAAAGTTAAAAATATTTGTAATCCCTAGGAGGAAGGCACTTTAAATTACTTTTTTCAGTAAAGTTAAGAATAAATAATTTCATATGAAGTTTTCTCCATATTTTCATTCAGAATTCCTGAGCTAGAATTATTACACAAAAAAGGCCAGTTTTAAAAAGGCAAAAATGTTTTCGTTCTTTAGGAGGAAGACACTTTAAACTCCTTTTTTCAGGACAAGTTAGGAATAATTAATTCCTTAGGAACATTTCTCCATATTTTCATTCACAACATATGTGCAAGAATTATTACACAAAAAGGCTTTTCTTTGGACGAGTCGAAACGGTTTTTGATTTTTTAGCAGATTTTTTCAGGACAAGTTAAGAATAAATTATTTCATCGGAACCTTTGTCCATATTTTGATTCAGAACACCTAAGCTAGAACCATTATAGAAAGAAAGACTTTTTTTAAAAAGTTAGAAATATTTTTGATCCTTAAGAGAGAATTTATTCTATTAAATCAAAAAATTAAATTTATTTGTTAACCTGGAACAATTTTTGAATGTTAAAATGATTAGAAGCATATTTTAAGTATAAACTAAGCACCCAGTCAAGCATATATGTATGCTAAGATAGAATTCATGAGAACGATCCAAAGTCAATATAACTTCAAATTTCAACTCAATTTTTGATAAATTGGCGGTAAATTCATATTTAGATAGTTTGCATAGTTTGCATTTAAGAACTCTAGTTATAACGAAATGCGATTTTCGTTCTCATATATTTCTATAGTCCATGCTGAGAAATCTACAACCATGTGGAAATAATAGGAATCTACATTATCATATAAGTAACCAAAAATGAGCGAAAATTTGAAAGAAGACAGATTTTGAATTAGAGCTGTAGAAGGGTCGCCCATACGAATTCTAGGAAGAGGGTCGGCAATAAATTACAGATGTTAAAAGAATAAGAAAAGGATGATTAGGGTGAAAGGATCTGTTAGCACTATCATTAGCAATTAAGACACGTCGGTGTAATGTCTGTACCGTAATTTTTACTAACAAGCACTGTCGTTTGCGGTTGAAATATGTACATGGTATCTCTGGACAGAAATTAACGCGAACGACTTAATCTTAGAATAAAAAACGAATTCAAGAGCGTGGGAATGCAACCCTAAGATAGTTAAATCAAGTACTTGCGGAATATTTCTGTTATTTATGAACAGATGTCTTTCCTTTTATGGTGACCTGCTAACGCGTGACATCCTTTAGCTGTAAAGGGGGGAAAGTTCGAGACTAGAAACAGGTGAATTCATGATGAAGCTTTTACCAGAGTAATATGAAATAGAGATAGAATCCGAGGGAAATAAAGTCTATAGAAGGGAGCGAAGATAAAAAGGGAGAGCGGATTTTATTGGTTTTCGAACATGGAATCATACTTATCGTTCGTAAAAGCTTAAGTTGGTGGTAGAGCAATTTACTGGCCTAGGCTACCTATCACAACATATTTCTGTCTTGGCATACTTCTTCAGCATTCCCTAAATTTATACACTTCCTCATGCAAGCTTTTGAGTTTTAGTGGTTCTCCATATCTTTTTGATTTAGGGTCTCATTTACACATTTCCACAATTCTTTTTCCGGTCTAACTCAGGATACGCTACCATTTACTTCACTTAAACTTGTTACGTCAGTTGTTCTTCTTTTATTCTCTGAATATGCTGAAACATTGCAACAAAATTCTTGAACTCATGTCAAGCAGTGCCTCCTCTACACCACATTTTTTATAAATTCTCTCAATATTGACTTTTTTTATTTGAATTTCAACGCACACATTGGGCGGATATTGCATGAAAACCGCGTTAGCTTTACTCTTGAACCCTTTTTTGGTAGGTCCAGGTCTCCCTAACGTACTGCACACTGGCAATGTATACATTACCAAAATGGACGTAAATAATGCTAGTTGAATAATTGAAGATAAATCAGCTTGATATAATCAAATTAAAAAATAAATAATAGTTGAAACAAATCAACTCTACTGTGAAATCAGCTTTTTCGGGTATGAAATTATCCTTGGTTTTGAAATCGACTGAAAACAAGTCCGGCATAATATCTCAATGTATTTTGGTTGTGCTGAGTGCGAATCTGACATTAGTTTCATAACGTCAAATTAACCCCCTACATACGGAAATTCCTCTAGAAAATCGGCTTTTTCAGGTATAAAATAACCCATTCTGTCAGGGTTTCCCCTGGACGCACAAAATTTTCCTACAAAGTCAGCTTTTTCGGATATGAAATTTCTCTTTGGTATTAGAATCGTCTGAAGATGGGCAGACATAATACCTTTTTGTATTTTGGCGCGCTAAATACAAACCTGACATTGGTTTTTCTCTCGCGATATTAGGGTATCTCCCTAGAAGCAGAGTTAACTTGCATTATTTGTCACTTTACTAAGTGAAAAAAGAGTAAAAAGTTGAAAATTTCAGAAAAAACTTTACTTATCTAGCATTAATGAAGAAGAAGATAGTTATAAAGAATAATTATTTCAACTAAATATAATTAATTATAAACTCAATCCAAGTTAAAAGGAGGCTATAAGGTAAAAATTCAAAAAATAACCGCAACATTCTAGCAATATTCAAATGGAATATTATTGACAATAATAATGAATTGTTTGAAAAAATAATTTCCTTAGTTTTCATTGATTATTTACCTCACTTTAATTGAAAATTGGACAAAATGGAGAAATTTTTTAAGAAACTGAAATTGTCTAGCTTTATTCTAAGAGAATGTTATAACAGACAATAATAAATTTTTTGAACAATTTAGTTCAACATATAATTATTAGTATACAGCAGTATTATTGCGTATAAGAAGCATTTCGTTTTTCAAAAAACAGCACAAAAATCGTAATTAGTGCCAAAAACTCGCAAAACTCAGTTTTTAACTTACGGGGTTTCTTTGGGACCCTATAAAATAGACTTATGGGGATGATATTCGAAAAGTAATAATATTCAATTCGTATTATATGACTAATTGTGAACATGAACGTCAAGTTTGAATTACATTCACCTAATATTGACGATTCAGAATAAAATTCACAAAAACGTTTTTTTTTCTTATGGGAAATACGTGTTAAACTTCATGGGGGCTTGCGCCACCTCTAAATATTATTTTTTCCTTAAGAAAAAAATTTACTTTTTTGTGGATTCAAACAAATTTCCGGGCGATATGCATAAAAATTCGAGAGAAAACAATTTTGGACAACCCTAGTGGATACCTCGAAGGATCCTGTACATGTCCCATGAACCTGCACACGAACCTGTGCAGCTAATCTTGACGGTTCCTGTGCAGGAATTTGGCGAAGGAAACTGTACATGATCCATCAGGAGGAGGAACAGGAGAAGGAGGAGAAGAAGGAGAAGGAGGAGAGGAGGAGGAGTAGGAGGAGAAGGAAAAGAAGAAGCTTCAGTTTCACATGAAATTTTGAGAGGGAATTCACTGAAATATGCGTATCCCTACTTAAAACATTTTAACAATATCTTTGTTCGTTCTTAACAATATTTTTTACTAGATCAAGCATAATTATCGCTCATTTAACTATTAATTTTGTTTCGTGTACGTAACAAACTACCGAAATCGTTAGGAAATTTTCCCGAACTTACTTTCGGGAAAATTCCCAAAATACCGTGCAAATTTACCGAACTTGACAGGAAAGTTTCTCGACATTATTTCTGGTAAAATTACCAAATTATAGGATTTCTTGCGTCCCGCACATTTTCGGGAATTTTCCCGAAAACTTTTTGTAAGTGTACCTAATTTTAAAAAATTTTTTTCCAATGCTCATAACAAAGGATCTGAAAATGTGACTAACTGAAGTAGCTTTTTCGACTGGACTTATGGACCTGAGCTTGGCAAACATAGTGACGAAGTAGGAACTAGGAACGTGATTTTTAAGGTTCGTTAAGTCCGTCATGGTAAAGTAAAAAAATCGTGTCTGTGGGTGAAGAAACGTTAAATTGTCCCGGCTATCAGGGCAGTTACGAGAGGGCAAATGCCGAGAGAAAAAAGGACAAGGACAGTTTCCGTTAAGTATTTTTGGGGAAAGGGGGAAACTGAGAGAGAAACAAAATGAAGTAGTGGTAACGTAGAAAGAGAAAAAAATCTAGATGGAGTAGAGTACCAGCCAGGAGTATGAGGACACCAAAAAAGACGGCGATTAAAAACATGCACTCACTTCTCGCCGAACGTCTCAGGATCGAAATAAAATAATTTCTCAACACAATTTCAAAAGTGAATGTAAAATTCACGGATGAGGGTACTGCCCACTTTGTCGATACGCTAATATATATATATATATATATATTTCAAACTCGGTTAATTAAACTAACGTGAAGACGTATTGAAATTAGTTTCAGAAAAATAAAATGTGTTTGTAATATGAAGTAGTACTTGTTATAAAGTATTAAAAACGTAAAAATACATAATTTCGTGAGAAGCTCAAAGTGTGTATTCCGAAATCAAAAAGTCTGCAATAAAAAATGAACTTCTTTTTCTCAGCATAATTTCCATTTTTTCAACCTTATATTTTAAAAATACTAAAGATAAACCTTAATTGAATGCATTTTTGCGGTATATGATAAAAAATCTTCAATCAGGCCTATTCCGCTCCTTTTGGTGTTAAACAATTTTTTTATTACAAAAAATTTTCTGACATGCTTCAACCTGTAGTTTCAGGTCATTTTCAAGGCTCATTCTATTATATAGAAAGAAAAGAAAAACCGCTGAAGACCATGTTGAGTTTTTTTAAGCATCTTTGAAATTTTTTGTATCTTGTAAATTTGTTAAAAGTTTAAAATTGTAAACAACATTTTTCAAAAATTTGATAATGTATCATTCACGTTATAACCTTGAAAAATCTCATAGGAAAATTTTCTTAAGATTATGCAATAATAAAAGTACATTCTGTTAAAAATTGTGGTTAACGACTTTTCGTCGAGTCAAAAATTCATGATAGTTATAACGATACTTATCGTTATAACTATATATCGTTATATATTTATGATTACTCAGAATGTATGGTCCGCGAAAGAAAAGTTCAAACTGTAATCCTTATTGTAAATAATAAGTATCATTTGTCTGTAGTCACGCATAGTTGTCCAAAGTACCTTTTCCAAAATAATCGTCAAAAACCATTTTTTGGGGGTATTTTGATCGATTTAAGAGTGTTTTTACGCCTCTCTCCTCACCGCCAGTCAACATTATTCCATATAAATTTGCTATGCCTTAAGGAATATATATATATTTGTAGGACTCTTCAAAAGTTGTAATTGCTCGTTTAGACTTCTTCTTATATCTTACGTCTCTTGGCTCAAAATTTCTATTTTCTCGATTGAATTTTCGATAAATAAAATTGAAAGAACCTATTGAAAAATTGAAAAAAATAATTTCGAATTATTTTATGACTTTTGGAAAGCCATAATTCCTTTCTGTGAATTTTTTCCATATTTTGCGTCGTTTAGGACATAACTCGAATTTTTGAATTTTTTGTAATATTTTCGAAAAACAAAACCAAAATATAAAGTCTTATCAAAAAACAGTTGAGAAAAAAATTATAGGTCTCTCAAAAAGCTATAATTCTTCTCAAAAACTTCCAAGAAATGCTGTTTAACAAACTCATTCTTTTAGGACACAAAGGAGTTAATTTTTTTTTAACTAAAGAAATACGTACAGGACTAAAATGATGAATCTTCATAAAAACAAAATGAATTTTCAACCAAAGCAAATTAATTTTTGATCAGGCAGTCTCAGTTTGAATGGAAAAATATAGAATTTCTACAAAACGAGATAAATTTTCAACCAATTTAATAGTGAAATTTTCAACCGAAAGGAGTAAACTTTCAAACAAAAATAGTTGGATTTTTTTATTGAGTTCTATTGATTCATTACCAAATTTTTTTATTTCGCAAATAGAATTATAGATCTTCACCTAACACAAAAAAAAAAGAATTTTAATGAAGGAAGGAAGTAATAGTAATAGTTGATACTTCAGCAAAAAATGATTTCAACCTAAATAGAAATCAGTTTAATTCAACAAAACGTGCTAATTTTCAACAAAATAGTTGAAATTTTAACCAAAACAAATTGATAGTTAACCGAACAGTTGCATTTCTTACAAAAACGGGTTAATTTCCAACGAAAAAAAAAAGATTTTTCAACAAATTATATGAATTTTTAAGCAAATAGATGATTTTTCAACTAGAATTGTTAAACATTCGTCTTTTTGGAAAGAAAATTCATGCATAATTTATCGTTCTGGATTGAAATTTCATCTTTTGTGGCTGGAAATTCATCTTTTTGGTTGAAGATTCAACTGTCTTCTGAAAGATTCGTCGTTTTGGTTTGGAAATTCATCTTTCCTGTTTGAAAATGAACTTTTTTGTTAAAAATTCCGCTTTCCGAGTTCAAAAGTCGAAAGTTCTTCTACAAAATTTGATTTTTTAGCTAGAAAGCTCAATTCTTTTGTTAAAAATTCGTCCTTTTTAGTTGAAAATTACACTATTTGACTTGAAAGCTTAGGAATACGATACCCACATTGATTTTATTTGAAAGAATTTATCTCCCTGTTATTTCCCTATTTTATTGAAAAATCGACTTATTTCCCCTGTTTTGAGAGCATTTAGGGCTGTAAAATCTGAAATCACTTCTGCAATGATTGACATTATACATATGATCTTGGAGTTGATAAATCCTTAATTCTTTTCAAAAATGTATATAATAGAGCAATTAGTATTGAATAATTATTAATATAAACACTCTAAAGTCAACCGGGAAAAATGTAATTTTTGACCAGAAAAGCCAGAAAATAGCCTGTCTTTTTATAATCTAAAGCTAAATATTATCTCAATACAACATCTTCGCGAAAAATTTCATTGCGAAAACGTTGGAAATGAACAAAAAAATAAATCTTTATTGAGTTGCCAATGATGAGCAATATTAATTCATTAATAGCGATCAAGTGCTTCAAGCCATGGAAAATCTCATTGACATTATCTCGCTTTAAAAAAATTTTCCAATATCAAAGTTCATGAAGCATGTTTACCAATAGTTTAATAAATAATTTATTGGGTACCTGCGTAATGTATTGTGTATATAGCGTGTAGCTATTGTAGCTGTGTTGAGCATCTGTGTTGCTCACTTCTGATTGGCTTATTCAGGAGGCTCTCAGCTCAAATGGCAACGGTCTCAAAATGAGAATGTTCAGTCTCATATTTGCACCATCGAACCTAGGTGCACATCTAAGGCATTAATTATATACATTCAGGGTCTTCAATCGCTACTGCTCAACAGAGTTTGGTTCCGATTTTCAGAGTTGGTTTCAGTTGCATATTTTTTTAATTTTTTATAGAAAATGGAAATTATTTAAGATACTTTATAAAAATGGCATTCCTTGGATAGGAATGAACTCGAGTGTCTAAAGAAGTTTATTTTGATTTTATACATTTTTTTCTAGCGCAAAATAAATTATTGCCTAACTGAATCAAATTTTCAAAACTTTACTAATTACTAGCGAAATTTTACAAATTTTATCATTGAAAATTGGGCCATTAAAGATAAGTAATAAATGAGAAATTCAATAATTCAAGACATTGCCTAATTCAATAGTGAAAAACAATCAATTTCTTGGTAAAACCATGTAAAATTATTTCGGCCTGTATATAATAATTTTAAATAGTTGGGAAGTGAAATATAGAAAAGTTTAATCAAACGGCCTGATCATATAAAGTGACCTGCTCTGTTTTCATTTTCGAAATATTCCCTTCTAATTTTGTGCACAAAGTTAAGAAAAATAAGAATTTTTTTTGTTATATTCAATGGATCACTGAGCTATAAATTGCTAATGCATAATCAGAGTCCTCATGCGCTATTTTTTGACAAAATTCTGTTTTCGATTTTCAAAATGCTTTACGGATCTACATTCTTCTATTTTTGCACAGAAAATTTAAATCATTCAAGGGACGGTGATATTGCTCGTCGTACTTATAAGTTTTGTAAAATTTATATAAAGAATAATGACACTGGTTGGCCTGAACGGGTTTTTACTGACAAATAAAATGTCAAGACTATTTTTTCTCTCAAAAATATAATTTTTGTAACAAAAATTCACGAAGGAAAGCTCTCATTAATTTTCAATAAAATAATTAAACTGTTAACCAAATAATAAAATGTTTATCCAAAAAGAATTATTTTTTACCAAAATGAATTTTCTGCAAAATACAATATTTTTTAAAAAGGAAGGATAAATTTTCAACCAAAAATGGAATAGGTCAATGTCCAGTTGTAAAATTGATTTTTCAACCGAAATAAATGAACTTTCATCTTGAATCATGAATTTTTAACAAAACAAAATTAATTCTTTATAAAGTAGGTTAACTTTCAACCAAGTAGTTGAGTTTTCAAGCAAAAATGATAAATCCTCAACGAGAAATGATTTATTTACTACCAATAGAAACGAATTGATCTGATCAGTAAAATCCACTAACCGAATCAGTAATTTAGAATGATCTAAATTGTACATGTAATTGCACTAATTAAATCAGTCATTTTAAGTTATATAACCAGTAAATTTAACAAATTAAATCAGTCAATTGTATTGACCTAATCCGCAACTATCAATGTTTCAACCAGTCAATTATAATTAATTTTAATAATTTATTAATATGTAGGAATTTAATGAAGAATTTTATTTAGAAATAATTTTCAAATTTTATTAGAGAAGACAAATCAGTCCAAATTCGACAGATTAAATGCATCATACATACGTTTTGAATAAAAAATCAGACATTTTTACTGGCAAAACAGTAATTTTAATAGACAAATTAGTCAATATTGCTGACTAAATCAAACAGTAATTTTAAATAATTGATTTTCAATCAATAAAAGTGACTGATTTATTTGTAACTTAGAGTTTAATAGACATATCAGTTATTTGACGTAAGAGGGAAGGAAAAATGAGTGGTGTTGACTGTATGCAAATAATAAAGTTTATGATATTTTTTTGAAGACCTCATCAAATTATACTGCGCAATTTTGTAAAACGAATTTTGCGTAAACAACTCAAAGGTTATTTATTATTTCAATTGGAGAGCTCATACTGCTCCGTAGTGAGCATTGAGTCCGGGTAATTGTTATCGGCCACCACCATCGTCAGGGGGTTAGTCCTCTGAGCGGCCGTCAGTCCAGCTCCCGACGTCTCTCTGTTCGTCGACTGCTGGGTCGCTTCGTACCTCTTCAGAGTCCTAGCCAACCCAAGTGGGGTGTCCTCTGAGCCCCTACCTCTCTTCTGGTCCTCAGTGCTGAATGTCGGCCCTGTAGCTGGTGACGTCCCAGCTTTTGCAGCTGCTCTGCTAGCCTGCTGCGATTGCCTGTTCAGTCTCCTTTCCAGGGAACCGTTGAGCCGTTTCTTTTTGTTGGGAGACTGATTGGCCTCTCCGCCTCGTTCAAAGGGACCGTCAATCCTTCGGCCCCCGAGGGAGCTGAGGGCACAGTCGCCACCTGAATTTGGCTTGCCGGAGAGACAGATGGAGAGGTGAGGGTTGCGTTAGAACCTTTAAGGCCCAACCCCTCTCCCCCCTCCGCCAACTCCGTACCTCCTCCTTTTCTTTCATTTTGTTTCAGCGTGTTCATTTTGTTCCCACGAGAAGCTAGGGAAATAAAAGGTCCGCCCCTGCAGAGCCCCGATTCAGGGGTAAGACTGAGTACTCGGGGAGGTCGCCGGTGTCCCCGAGAGGCCGTTAGGACACCTTCGCAACCCCTAGGTGCCAAAGTGCCACGAGCACGATCACTCTACGCTCATGGGTCAGGGGGGTGGTCACACTGAGTGAGACGCTCAATGTTCAAATATCCGCTTGCAGACCACCATAAAAAACGAGGGCTGTTTCTTGGTCGCTATGCAGGCCGCAGGTCATTTCTGTCCCGATTTCAAAGCTGTAAATCGGTCCGGGAAAGGCCAAACCCAGGGATCCAGAAGGCCCGTTTTAGCTAAGCTTTTTCACCCTACTACCATACCGTAATCACGCACACCAGGAGAGCTCGCTTATAAGGCTCCATGGTGGACATTGCTCGAACTTGATTGGCGGCAAGTTTCGTAGTTTTGCACACCATGGAAAACCGAAAAAGCTCTAAATTTAAATTTATCAATTGAATTATTCGTTCATTTTGGTTTGAATCATGTTCTCTAAAGCAAGTTTTATCATTAATTGAATCGAAGAATCGTAAAAACTACAATTAAGAATAATTGATCAAAGTAAATAATATTTACACGAGGCCATTATGTTACTAATTAATTTCTTCAATAACTCTATGAAATAACAAAATTTCTATTTTAATAAATCTTAGTATTGGCAAGCACTGAGTCAGTACTAATATTTTAGTACAGAGATTTTTTTATTTCATAATGAGTTATAAAAAAAATATATTTTCAACCTAATATATTCATGTAACTATTGTTACTATAAATAATTATTTCTGAATATAAGTCTTGTACAATCATCCGCTTTAATTATTAATAAAAATTGCTTCAGAAAATAAAAATGACATCAAAATAAACATATTATGCAATTGCTTTTTTTCATAAATGTGAGTTATCGCACGAATAGCATGGTACGAAACCGTCAAAGCACCAACTTTTCCAAATCGTTTTCTCTCGAAATAAAATTATCTCATGAATAAGACGTTCAAACTTTTTACCTCTTTTTCCCTCAATTTAAAACTTTCAATTGTTTCGAAAATTCCTTTACTTTTATTATGGATATTTTGAAGAGCAGGGTCTTCATGGTATTAATTTATAATAAAAAGGCTTTCAAATCCTTTTGTTTACACAATATCATGTTGCAACGTTTAAAGTTTTTCGAAATAATTTTGAACTATTTATAGTTTGATAAACGCAGTCAATCAATACATTTCTGATGCTTCATATAATGAGAAAAATTCTGCTATATGCAAAAGAATACAATTAGTTTTTGCATAGTTACGAATCCTGGAACGACAAACAAATTAATCCACATAGCGTATATGTACATTACTTAAGCACCAGAATATTCATTGAATACAGTGTTAAACAAATTCCTCATTAGCGCATATGTCACTTTTTTCTCATTGAAAAAAAATGGGAATGGTTTATAATCTGGTCTTCATTTTGACGGTCATCCTAAATTTATTTGGTAATTATAATATAATATGTACTATATAAAATTCTCGGAATGTTTTCAAGATATCCGCAAATAAAAATTTGTCCTACGTAATTTAACTCTATTACAATTGCTATTCTTTTCTAATCTCTAAAAAATGATCTGGAAGTGAATTTTGAATTCATTTCGGGATAATCTAGAATGTGTGAAATATAACAAATGAAACTCAAAAAATATTTCCTATTAATATAGAATTATTCTCAATTTTTCAACAAGAAAGTACATCAAACTAAAGTGAATGAGATGATTTGTGCGCCTTAGTCCGAATGATGCCAACATCAATAATTAAATAAAGAATAGTACCATGAGTAGAGTAGTACCATTGGTATTTGTACAGAACTTTGAAAAATTTAAAATGATTCCATATCGGCACGACGTCTTTACATTGTTTCGGTTGGCCAAAATTACCGATTTTATCGGATTGGAATTTCGAAGAATTTGCCGTAAATCGCATTTTGACAAATGGCACTTGTACACGGCTGTGAAAGCTTTTTCTCTTGCCCAAAAGTTCTATAGCATATGTATATAAAAGCTCGTTACATGCTATAAGACAATGTTGACATGAAAGTTTTCCGACATTTTTCCCGTATAATGTTTTCTGAATATTGTTGGTCCAGCTTTTGCAAAGAATTCCAGGGGAACTAATTTTTAAAAAATTAATGCTCTCTTTTTTCTTGCAGAGTTAAGTTTGCCTTTCGAATGTCTACCTAATGGAGAACCTATTCCTGGTATTCCTCGTGGCGAATCCTCTCATTCAGCAGAGACACATCTTTCTACAGGAAGTTCATTGTAGCTCAAACTCCCTCGATCACTTTCTTGATGCGAAACCCTAAAAATATTGTTTTTTGTACGGATGATTAAAAAACATAGATTTGAAATTAACTATTAATCTTCTTTAGAATACTGTCGCCTTCGCTAGAGCACCACGAATAAAACTCTGAAGGAAATTCGTCAATTCGTTATTAAAAAAATTATTCACGGCGAGATCAGTGTAAAAGAATATGGCTTTTTCATTGAAAACTGACACAGATTTTTAGTTATTTACTACCAAATTTGCAACGTGGGCGACAACCCGTAAGTAGACGTTCGAAGTCATTTTTTAAGAGCTATACAACGATATTTTTTGTTTTTTAAAAATTTTGATTTTCAATGTTGAAACATCTTTAATAGAACTCCTCAGTTACTAAATACACTGGCGTCCCGCATTACCAGATGATTCGATGGTACCTTTAATGGCCTTCATGGTAAATCGGGACTTCCCAAACCATTCTTACCCTCTTTCGGACCACCTTATCTGGTATATCGGGATCCACTAAATCGGCTCACAAGTGTATATCTCATTACACAAAAAACGCTTTTTTTGGCGGGAAAAAAGTGTAGAAGAGAATAGCAGTGTAGAAGAGAAAGGAGAAGACAAAGAAGCAGTTAGTGCACGTGGAGAAGAGGCTGCGGATGAAGAAATAGAATAAGGAATAGAAATCGAAGAAAGGTGTAATAATGATTGCAAAACACCTTTTTCTTATTTGCAAAAACTTTCTAAGCTTTTGAGAAAGTTGCTAAAGTCGCTAAGGAGCAAGACCAGCCTACTGAATGACAAAATTCTAACAGCTATTCAAGCTGCTTGAGGAAACCTGATCAAACTCTATCATAGGAGCAATTGGATATACTGCGCACTTTGTTCTTGATCTGAATAATGAGGTTAAACAATTCCTGCAGACGTCTTGGGAACAAGAAAGATATGATTGGATAGGATGCGATAGGATCTGAAGGATACGATACGATTGGATAGGTTTGGACCAGATCGGATAGGGTTGGATAGGATAGGATGGTTTATGTCTGTTGGTTAAACATTCTTATCATCGATATTATCGGATAGAATCGGATAGGCTAGTATGTAATTGAATCGAATCGGATAATATTTTATAGACTCGGATAGGAGCGGGTAGAATCTGATAGGATTGGATGGAGTCGCATAGGATCGTATAAGATGGGATGGGGCATGGTCGAATAGGATCAGTCAGAATAGGACAGGATCAAATAGGATCGGATAGAATAAGATATGATACGATATGATCAGGTAGGATACGATAAATTCTGAAAAATACTATACGATCGGATAGATTCGGATAGGCTTGTATATAATCGAATAGAATCGGATTAAATCAGATGGGATCGGATAGGACAGGATCGGAAAGGATAGAGTCGGATAGCATAGGATCGGATATGATGGGATATGATCGGATAGATCGGATGTGATAGGATCGGATAGAATTTGATCGGGTAGGATATGTTCGGGTAGGATAGCATATGATAGGATCGGATATGATCGGATCGGATAGGGTAGGGTCGGATCGGATTGGATAAGACATAATAGGATCGGATAGGATCGAAAAGGATCGGATAGTAAATGACTGGATCGGATATGATGTGATAGGATAGGATAGGATCGGATCAGATAGGATCGGATAGGATAGGAATACTATACGATCGGATATGATTAGACTAGATCGGATAGGATAGGATAGGACAGGATCGGAAAAGATAGAATTGGATAGGATAGGATCGGATAGGATAGGATCGTATATGATAGGATCAGATACTTCGACCTTTTTTTGCTTGTCAACTCTGAACTCGAAGAAAGTAGTAATGGAAATAAAAACAGGTTTACAATCTCTAAGGTGGCCTAAGGCAGTCTATTTTCGTAATTATTAAAGAAAAAATTAATGAAAAGTTTTTGATTCTCCACATCAAGTTTGTCAATTCCTTCGCAAAGTTTGCAGATGATATGTAAAAGTCCATTAATCTTGTGATAAAAAGTACATGCATTTCGGTTAACTTCATGCGTAGTCTCTAAACCCTATTGGTCAATTCATTTAGCCAATGACATCTATTGTAATTTACAGTAGAATCAGCCAATCAGCTGTCGAGAATCGAGAGCAAGATTCGATAAGTCGATAATGTAAAAAAGATTCGATAAATCCATAATTTAAGTAGGCGCAAATTTCAAAAGAGTGAAAATTTCTGGCCTGATTATTATAATGAATTAATAAAATAGTTATAAATCAAGAATTCAAAATTCGAAAAAAATCAAAAATGTTGTATTATCTCTAAAAGGGTCAGAGAAACGTGAAAACCAAGTAAATTTTAAGATTTTTGCCGAGAAGATTTGTTTTCGACCAGCTCGAACTAATCTAATTACAATATTTTTTCAATACTAGAAAAAATGCAAATTTTGAATTATCTTGTAAACGGTAAAAGATGCGCGAAAACTGACAACATTTTCGAAGTTTTCTAAAGGGGTCGGTCTTCGGCCACCCGGGAGTAAACCAGCAAACAGAGTTTCGAAATTAGAGAAAATCAAAATTTTAAATTATCTCGACAATGGTCGATTTTATTTTTTGGTCGAATTATATTTAAAAAAAAATTTAGATGATCTCACGACCGTTGAGATACGCGAAACTACCAAAATTTAACCACACATTAACCTAATAAAAAGATTTTCAAAAGGAAAAATCCAAATTTTGACCTATCTCGAAAACGGTGAGACATACTCATAAACCTAAAACATTATTAATAGATAACAATTAGTATTAACGTTACCAAAATTTGATACATTTTGAAATTTCGGGAAAACTTTGAAAGATACTTGACAACTCAACAAAAAATGGAATAGTTCAATTTGCAATTAAAAAGATTAGTTTTCAACCAGAAAAGACGAATTTTCAACTAAATAGTTAAAGTTTCAAATTGAATAGTTTAATTTCAGGTAAAAAAAAGATTAATTTTCAGTAAAATAGTTCATTTTCCATCGAAAAAGATGAATCTTCAACCAATAAAATTAATTTTTAACAAAATAGTTCCACTTTCAAACAAAATGATAGTTGAATTTTCAATAAAAAAGATTAATTTTCAACCAAGAAGATTAATTTTCTACCAAAAAGACGACTTTTCAACAAAACACATGAATTTTCAATAAAATAGTTGAATTGATAACCGAAAAAGATAAATTTTCAACGAGAAATGGAATAATTAAATTTTCAGTTGAAAAAAGAAAATTTTTCAACCAAAAAAGGCGAATTTTCAACCAAAAAAGGCGAATTTTAAACAAAACAGTTAATTTTCCAACCAAAGAGATTAATTTTTACCTGAAATGATGAATATTCTACCGATAAAATGAATGTTTAACTACGTACTTCCACTCTCAACCAAGTATAGTTGAATTTTCTAACAAAAAAGACGACTTTTAAACAAAATACATGAATTTTCAATCAAATAGTTGAATTTTCAACTAAAAAATATCCATTTTCAACCAAACACGACGAACTTTATGAAAATAGTTTACTGTTCAACCAAAGAGATGAATTTTTAACTGGAAAATAGTATAATTTTAAACCAAAAAGATGGTTTTTCAACCAAAAATGGGATAGGTAAATTTTCAGTTAAAAAGATTAATATTCAACGAATAAAGACTTACTTTAAACAAAGTACATGATTTTTTAATCGAATATTTGGATTTACAACTAAAACAGATCAATTTTCAACAAAAAATGGAATAGTTCAATTTGCAATTAAAAAGATTAGTTTTCAACCAGAAAAGACGAATTTTCAACTAAATAAAACTATTGGTTTTTTGAGTTTATGTCTTTATTTTTTAGGCGATATTTAGGTCTTGTAGAAGTTTGGGTAGAACAACAAATTTTTTAACAAACTTGCAATATGAAACAGTTGCCTTAAAATTTGCCAGCTTCATTCGAAATCTTTTCAAAACTTTAAAAAAAATTTTAATATCTTTTTCAATACTGAAAAGTTTTTCTCACATTTTTTTAAATCGTTCAAAATGAGATAATTGCGTTAAAATCATTCAGATTTTCTCTTTGACATTTTTAGAAATTATTTGAAATGTTTTGACGTCTTATCGTATTCTCTTTGGCAATTAATTTTTCGAAATAAAAATCATTTCAAGTATTTCCACGAATATCAGGAAAGTTTTTCTAGTCGTTTGAAACCTTTGAATAACACTTAATCTTACTCGAATTTTTTCTAAACTTTAGTAATCTTACCAAAAAAATTTTGTTGTCATGATGCATCCTCTAAACTTGTTTCATATGGCAAACAAATAAATGCATATTTTTCTTTCCTTTTGAAAAATAAATTGTAGACAGTGGTCTTGGGGCTTTTAGCAGTCCCAAAATGATTAAAATGATCTAATAATGTTAATTTTCGTAAATATAATAATTATTCGCCAGGTCAAAGAATTGATGGTTCAGGAAAAAAATTAATGCAATTAGACCAAAGATACTTCCCCTTGACTTCAAAAACTACCCCTTATAAAGGGGTAAAGTATTATATTTTAAATTTTGAAGATTTTATACCCCATTCGTTGGATTTAATGATACGTAAATCACTTAACAAGATACAGAAAAAGCACAATTTTCTAAAATATTTCAACCTCCATAAGGGGTAGTATTTGATGCTCAGGGGTAATATATTTTGTTTCAATCGACTTAATTTTTTCCGGAACGTATGGTACCATCAGTTCTATTTCCTCGCAAAGAGTTATAATATTTACGAAAATATTCACAGCCTGCACATTAAGTAATATTAAATAATTTGTTTGTTTGTACAATTGTTATGTTATAAACAAATTTTTTAAATAAATGAACCATTTTCATCATTTTTCAAGAAAAACAATTCTTTGCTATCTATTATGTATCAAAGAAGCTTTTTAGACTTAGTAAACTCCAGCAAATTTGTAACACCTAATATTTAGATTTTTTATAATTATTTCAAATTGACATATAGAACATTTTAGTCAATTTCTCTCGAAAATAAATATTTTTCATCTTATATATTTCGAAATAGTTTCGCAGACATGTGAAGCTCTAGAAAATTGTCAACACTTGACTTTTTTTTGCTATAAATAATTTAGGTGAACAAAAAGACAATTATCATCATTTTCTTGCGGTATTTTTCACTTATTTTCGGTATGAATGATTTAGGTTACCAAATAGAAAAATTTTCTATTTTCTCGCGGAATGAAAATTCTTCTTCATCTTATATGTATCATAATAGGTGTTCAGGCGTATTTTACTATACAATATTAGCAACACTTAACATCGTTTATAAAAATAAGATAAGTAAACAAATTGGCAATTTTCATTATTTTTCGAGAATAAAAATTCTTTGCTCTCTAATTTGTATGGAAATAGAATGTCGGACTTACTAAATTATAAAATATTGGCTGCAAGTAACCTTTAGTCCTGTTATCAATAATTTCAGTGAACAAAAAGAAATCTTGAATTATATTTTACAGAAAAAAGTTATGCTTCATCTCATACCTAATAAAATAGCTTCTTAGACTTACTCAACTCTATGAAATTGACCAAATTTAACATTCAGATTGTTTTCAGTTGAAAATATTCGTAACAAAACTAAATGTTAAGTGTTACTATTCATCAGAATTATGTTGATGAAAAAAAGTTTTACATACGTCCGTACGATTGTTCAGAACATTTTATTAGACATTTTTTATTTGATTATATATAATATATATATAAATATATAAATAATAATTATAATTTAATTTTTTAATTATTAAAAATTTAATAAAATGTTATATAATAACCAATTATATATAATATAATAATATATTATATTATTCTAGGTTAATTTTTTATTCAACTGTTTTGTAGAAAATTCAATTTTTGTATTAAAAATATAACTATTCTGTTGAAAAATAGTTTTTTATTGAAAATTGATAGTTTTAGTTAAAAATTCAATTATCATTATTTTTTTTTTTAACTCAACTCTTATCTTGAAAATTCAACTCTTTTTTTGAAAATTACCTTTTTTCTTGAAAATTTAACTGTTTTGTAGAAAACTCCACTTTTTGATTGAAAATGTAACTATTTTGTTGAAAAATAGTTTTTTATTGAAAATTTATAGTTTTAGTTACAAATTCAATTTTTTTTCTTGAAAATTCAATACTTTTTTTGAAAATTCAACTCTTTTTTTGAAAATGTCCCTTTTTTCTTGAAAATTCAACTGTTTTGTAGAAAATTCCACTTCTTGATTGAAAATGTAACTATTTTGTTGAAAATTAGTTTTTTTATTTATTGAAAATTGATCGTTTTAGTTGAAAATTTAACTATTTTGTTGAAAATTTTCTTTTTTTGTTGAAAATTCAACTGTTTTTTTTTTTTAAGAAAAATTATCTTTTTGGTGGAAAATGTAACTCTTTTGTTAAGAATTCTTTTTTTTGTTTGTTGAAAATATATATTTTCCATAAATAACCGAAAAATTCTATTATCTGCAACAAAAATTTCCTTACAGTTTTTACGGTGAGTGGGCTGATAATTTTGTTGAAAAATAGTTTTTTATTGACAATTGATAATTAAAAATTCAACTTTTTTCTTGAAAATTCAACTATTTTGTAGAAAATTCAATTTTTTTATTAAAAATATAACTACGTTTTTGAGAATTTAACGTTTTTTTTGGGCAGCAGAGTAGGGCCATGCAAGCATTTTATGCCCTAGTCCTCACTTCAATCCCAAGGCTCTCCTACCCATCCAAAAAGTCATTACAAACTTCCTGCATTGGGTCTCCAGGTGATTTGCCTAGTTTAGTTTGCTATCTAGGATTACTTCCAGATACCGAAACAAATCTGAAAACGTCAGCTTCCCACCGCAAAATACGGGAGGGTCGACTTTTAGAATTTCATAATTTTTCGTGAAAATGACCAAGTTGGTCTTTTCAGGATTCACCGAGAGCCTTGAGCTATCGCACCAGAGCTCTACAATGCGCAGCGCCGGCCTCATAAGACCCATCAGCGTCTCAAGATGAGCCCCCCTGGCTAGGATTACAAAGTCATCCGCATATCCCTGTGTATAAAACCCCTTTTCATTTAGCCTTTGAAGGAGGCCGTCCACAACAATGCCCCACAGGAGGGGGGACAGGACACCCACCTTTGGGCATCGCCGCTAAGCTATTCCCCTAACTAGGCCCTCAACTCATCTGCTTTCATGTCTTCCCCGACGTAGCATGCTTCCTATCCAGCCTCTCTACAGATGACTTCTGGAGGTGTATTGTTCAAAGCACCCTCTATATCCAAGAAAACGCCCACAGCATACCCTTTTTGTTTCAGCTGCTGCTTCAATTTCGCCACAACAGCATAAAGCGCAGTTTCTACTGAGCAGTCTGCCTAAAAAGCATGCTGACCTCTATGCAGCGGCGAGGCCAGGAGCACCTCATCCCTAATGTTTCTGTCGACCAGCCTCTTCAACGCCTTCAGGACAAAAGACGTTAGACTGATTGGTAGAAAATCTTTTGCAGAAGTGTAACCCTTCCTCCCAGGTTTGGGCATGAAGGCCACTCTGACATCCTTTCATGCCGATGGCACGTGTTTAAGGGCTATACTTGCCCTAATTAATTCTGTCAGGGTAGGGAAGACCAAATCCTGCCTGTTAGCAAGTTGAGCCGGTAGGCGCGTCTAGCCTTTTTGCAGTTCGGATTACAATTCCAGTCAGAAAGACTTATTAGAAATTCTTGGACTTCTTTTTGACTTTTATTAAAAATATCTTTTTTCGTCAAAATGGGTGATCCGAATTCATTAAAGAGTTTGCCTTTACGCGTTGTCACTTTAATCTTAGAAAACATTTAAACTGCCGTTGAGCGCGGCTAGCCTTTTTGCAGACAAACTAAACTTCGAGCAGAGGATACTAGTGAAGAGTTTGAAAATTTCCAAATTTGAAAAAAAAAATTTCCAAATTTTACATCACTCAAATCAAACTAGATGTAAAATTTCTTCTGTCGAATAACATTCACGAATCCACAGATAGTCTTCACAGTTAATTGTACAACATCATGAAAATGTGCAGTAAATATAATTTTCTGAATTTGAGAAATCCACACAAAACTTTCAAAAGTCTTGGAGCAATCGCGGATTGCCTGCAAAAATCAAAAAAATGACATTTAATTTTTAGAAGAAAAAGATTAACTTAGCGGTCAGAAGTAGGATCGAAAAATTGTACCTTCAACCGCTGCCACCAACTCACGCTTACGAACAAATGGCAATTTTCTGAGCTAAAAAAGGAAAGAGGGAAGTTCTGTCACGACAAACATCCTTTGCAGCTCTAAAAATTAAAAATAATTTATGTTTTTTGCAATTTTATAGCCATGTTTTTTCGAGTATTTACACATTTAAATTTTTTGGGGATTTTTGGATTTGTGTATTTACTTTTGGACTAAAAAGAAGATTTTGTAAAAGTTTTCAAACAATTCGCTTCAAAATTTGTTGAAGTTAACAGTCGAAATGATTACCAAATAATTTTTATCAAGTGTTTTTAAATGCAATACATACGAGGAAAAATATGAATTTTTATTCAAAAGTAAATTTTCAACAGGATAGTTTTATTGTGAATACTTGAATTTTAAACCAAAAAGATACATTTTCAAATAAGAGGATTAATTTTGAAGCAAAAAAAATCAATTTTCCAATAAAAAAGTTAATTTGCAAAGAAAAAAATTAATTTTCTATCAAAAATACGATTTTTCAACAAAATGCAAGAATTTTGAAACAAATAGTTGAATTTTCAACTAAAAAAGACAAATTTCCAAACATACTAATAAATTTTCATCTTAAATAATGAATTCTTAACTGGAATGGTTGAATTTTAAATAAAAAATCTTATTTTCAACCAAGAAGATTAATTTTGACGAAAAAAGACGAATTTTCACCAAAATATATGAATTTTCAACTAAAAAATATAAATTGTCAACCAAAAAATAAATAGTTAAATTTCAAGTTAAAATAATTAATATTCAACCAAAGAGATTAATTTTCAACTAAAATGATGGAATATTCAATTGGAATGTTACATTTTAAGCTGCAGAAGAAAAACATTTAAAAAAATATATATAATTTTCGAAAAAATAGTTACGCTTTCAGACGAAGTGAGGAATTTTCAACTGAAATTATGAAACTTGAAGTGAAAGAGTTGAATTTTAAACCAAGAAGATTAATTTTCAACTAAAATGATGCATCTTTAACTAGAATAATTGAATTTTCAATCAAAAAGATTAATTTTCAACCAGAGATGAATTTTTCACTAAAATGATAATATTCAACTGAAATAGTTATATTTTCCGTTTAAAATATAAATTTTCGACAAAAAAAAATACAACTTTTGAACAAAATAGTTTAGTTTCAACTGGAATAGTTAAATTTTCAGTGAAAAAAATGTATTTTCAGACAAAGAAAAAAGGAATTTTCAATCGATTCTGAACGAAAAATATAATAATTGATATTTCAACACAAAAAGATTTAAATTTTTTATCAAAAGCAGTTAAATTTAAACAAAGAAGATGAGTTTGAAACTCCTTTTTACTTTTTTCTTGCACTTCTGCGTTATTTTCTGTACTTTTGACCGTTACTCTTGAGTTCCTTTTTGCATTTTTCTCTTGAAATCCTGCCTTCCCCTTCGTGTTTTTCTCCACAAATCTCGTGTTTTTTCTCGCACTTCTCCCCTGCACTCCTAGGTTTCTTTTACCACTTTTCTTCTGCATTCTTGCGTTCCTCTTTGTACCTCTTTCCTATAGTACTAAGTTTCTTTTTCACTTTTTTTGTGCACAGCGGCGTTTCTTTTCTACTTTTCTCCTACTCTCCTACGTTCCTGTGTGTACATTTCTCCTATACTCCTACCTTTCTTTTTGACTTTTCTCCTACTATCCTACGTTCCTTTTTGTACCTTTCTCCTACACTCAAACTTTCCTTTTTTACTTTCTTTCTGCACTCCAGCGTTCATTTTTTTCCTTTTATCCTACTCTCCTATGATTCTTTTTGTACTTTTCATCTGCACTGCTGCGTTTTTTTAGTTTTCTCCTGCACTTCTGCTTTCATTTTTGTATTTTTTTTTGTTTTTGAAATCCTGCGTTCCTCTTTGTTGTTTTTTCTAAAAATCGTTTATTCTCCCTTGTAATTTTCTACAGCTCTCCTCCGTTACTTTGTGTAACTTTCTCCTATACTACTTTGTTCCTTTTTTACTTCTTTCCTACTCTTCTACTCTCCTACGTTCCTTTGTGTACCTTTCTCCTATACTCCTGCCTTCCTTTTTGACTTTTCTCCTACTCTTCTACGATCCTTTTTGTACCTTTCCCATACTCTCCTACCTTCCTCTGTGTACCTTCAACCTATATTACTACGTTAATTTTACTTTTCTCCCACTCTCCTACTCTTCTATGTTCCTTTCTGTACCTTTCTCCTACACCCAAACGTTCCTTTTTTACTTTTTTCCTGCCCTCTAGTTTTCCCCTTTTCCTTTACTTCTACTCTCCCACGTAGAAATGTCAGTTTGGTTCAAAATTAATGTTCGTTAGTTAAGGATTCAACTGTTTTGTTATGAATTCTTTTTTTTTTATTCAACGGTTTTTTCTTTAAAATTAAAATCTTGTTTTATTAAAATATCTATCATTACGTTATTCGTTGAAATTTTATCTGCTTTATTTTGTAATTAAACTACGTGGTTAAACCGCTTTGTTATGAAATCATTTTTTTCTTTCAAAGATTCATAATTTTAGTTGAAAATCCATCTCTTTCGATTGAAAATTGAACTAATTTGTTAAAAATTGTGTTTTTTTTTTTTGGTAATTATTTTTTTGACTGAAAATGTAACTTTTCCCTTTTTTATTTCAAATCAATTTTTGTTGTTGAAAATTCGCCTTTTTGGTAGAAAACTAATCTTCTTGGTTTGAAATTTCCTCTTTTTTGGTTAAAGATGCAAATCTTTGGTTGAAAATTTGACTGCTTTGATAGGAATCCCTTTTTTGTTGACAATTAATTTTGGTTGATAAAAATTGAACTTTTCCATTTTTGGTTAAAAATATATCTTTTTTAGTTGAAAATTTAACTATTTGTTTAAAAGTTCATGTATTTCTTTGAATATTCGTCTTTTTTATTGAAAATTAATCTTTTTGGTTGAAAATTCATATCTTTGGTTTTAAGATTCATATATATGGGTAGAAATTTAAGCTTTCTTGATTTTGCTAAAATATTAGCTATAGGATTTTTTGTTAAGAATTCATCTTTTTGATGAAAATTCATCTATTCGGGTGGAAAATTGAACTGTCTTTTGAAAAATTCGTCTTTTTCATTTTCGGTTAAAGTTAATTTTTTTACTTGAAATAAGTAAATTCAGATACATTTATCTGAAATTGTTTTATTCCGTTTGTAAACAATTCTATTTTTATAATTTTACAATATTAAAATGCCGATTGAATACGAATGGTTAATGGAAATGAAGAAAGAATCGTAGAAAGTACAAAAGACTTTCAATGAAAATGTGAAATAAAAAGTTATTTTAGCTTGTGTCGTTTTTCCAAGAAGTAAATCTTCTATTTTTGATGTAATTTAATAACAAGAGTTTATAACAAATTTATAGATATTTTTTGGTTGAACAACTTTTGCCTTCTCATTTTTTACCGTCTCTTGTGTTGTTTATCTATAAATTTAATTTTTTCATTTTTTTCTTATTTTTTCACGATTGAAAAAACATCTAGTCGCCTTTTCTAGGAATTATAGATAACGAATTTGTAGATATTTTTTGAGTGAACAACTTTTGCCTATTAGTTTTTTTTTACTTCCCTTGTGTCGTTTTTCAAAAAATTAAATTTTTTCTTGCTATTTTTTACGAATCAAACAAAAACTAAGTGTTCTATCAAAAAATGATTAATGGAAAATTTGTCGCTATTTTTTCAGTTGAGCAGCTTCAGTCTATTCATTTTTTTCATAGCTTGTGTCGTTTTCCAAAAAATTGAATTTTTTTTTGCTATTTCTTACGAATAAAACAAACACTACACATCCTATCAAAAAGTGATCTAGAAAATTTTCAAAATGTGCTCACTTTTAGACTTTTCATCAAAAAATAGCTGGCTTACGAACTTGTACTTTTTTATGTCTTTAAGAAATGTGCCAAAGCTCAATCCAATCTGATCATTTTTTCGAAAGTTATCGTGCCTACCGACAGAGAGACCACAGACGGACTACAGACTACAGACAGACGCCTTGGTAAAAATCATTTTTTCTAGCTCAGGGGGTCTCAAAACGTGGAGATTTGATGAAAACCGACTAAGTTAAATTTTACATAGAACCAATACCTTCTTATTAGGATGAGAATGTAAAAAAGCTGAATTGGAAATACATAATTCTATATTCGTAAAACGGTGCATTTGGCGCAGTTGAGAAATACGTATAGTACTTCTCCCTTCTTTACAAAATTTTTCATTTCCTTAAAAAAGTTGTTACTTGCATGTTACTTGCGTCGGATACTTTGTTCTCATCAGCGAATTAAATTCTGATTACAGGGTCGAACAGATAGCTTACAATTCAAATATGTTATGACCTTTATGAGTTATTGAAATTTGTTTTTAAGTTTTTCGAGAAAGTTCCTGATATTCGATAAATAAGAATATACTTTCTTGACGGTTAATCTTCTCTGCGCAAGTACTAAAATGTTTCATTAGAATTCAAATGAAAAGACACTTGAAAACATTTTTTTACAGTATTTTTTTATTTTTCTCTATAAGGTATTTTCAAAATATAATATAAATCATTTCAATTTTCTCGAAAATTTCCATTAAATTTCATTCCAAAATTACAATAGATTTAGTACCGTTTATAATGTAACATTTTCCACTAAAAATGCTAAACTGCTGGATAATTCAAGAAAGGAATTTTTGGTCACATTTTTGACCTGAAAACTAACACATACCTGCTTTTTTACATTATTTAGCTTTCAATACATAATTTATTCAAAATTTCGAAAAAAATCTGCACGAGAATCTTAAAAGGTTTCAAGAGAATACATTTTTGAAATAATTTCTAAATTTAAACTTTTCTGATCAATCAGTGAAAGCTGTTGTGTGGATTTGAAAAATTAAAGAAAGATTTTTTTTTTACATTCTATTTGACGTGTCTTATATTTTATTTATAATGAATGTGGCCGCAGAACTTCATTTTCGAAACTTATCGATTTTTCCCTAATTTTTATCAATGGTATTAATGGTGTGACTCCTTTTGAATTTTAAAGACATTAAAAAAATTCGATAAAATTTACAAGAATTCCAGGTCAATTTTAACGAATTCAGAAAAAAGTTCACAAGACCTTTAAACAATTAGAGTCTAATTTGCAAAAATTTCAATGAATGTATTTTTCTCAATAATATTCTACTTCGTTAAAAGTCATTTATTTGGTTTAAAATTTAACTATTTTGTGGAAAATTCGTTCTTTTTTAGTTGTAAATTAATTTTTCAACTTAAATTTTAACTATTCAATTTTTTGTACAAAATTGATCTTTTTTAGTTGAAAATTCAACTATTTGATTAAAAATTCATGTATTTCGTTGAAAATTTGTCTTTTTTGTAGAAAATTAGTCTTCTTGGTTAAAAATTCAACTACTTAGTTAAAAATTTAATTATTTTGCTGAAAAATTGTGGTTTTTTGGTTGAAAATTTATTTTTGAAGAGAAAATGTACCTACTCCAATTAGATATTCCTAATTTTAGTTGAAAATTAATCTTCTTGTTTGAAAATTCGTGTTTTTGGTTGGAAAATCAATTATTTGGTTGATAATGAATATAATTTGTAGAAAATTCAACAACTTGGTTAATATATTTTTTTCTTCTTGAAAATTCATCTGTTTTTTATTTAAAGTTAGAATCTTTTTTAATTGAAAATTAGTTTCTTCTTTAGTTAAAAATTAATTTTTATAACTGAAGAGTTAACTATTCCATTTTTTGTTGAAAATTTATCTTTGTGGGTTGAAAATTAATCTCTTTGGTTGAAAATTACATTCTTTATAGAAAATTTAACAATTTTGTTAAAAAGACATTTTTTTTTGTTTTAATATAATCATTTCAGTTGAAAATTTATCTCTTTGGTTGAAAATTTGTTCTTTTTTTTGTTAAAATATCAACTATTGCATTTTTCGTGAAAAATTGATCTTTTTTATTAAAAGATCAATTTCTTTATAGAAAATTCAACAATTTTGTTAAAAAGTCATTTTTTTCGTATAAGCTTCATCATTTTAATTAAAAATTCATCTCTTTTTTTGAAAATGTAATTATTTTGATGAAAAATCGTTGTTTAGTTATTGAAAATTTATTTTTTAAGTGAAAATTAAATTTCACATATTTGGTGGAGGATTAAACTATTTTGTTAAAAATACGTATTTTTTTAATGAATTTCTACTGATTTTGATTGAAAATAAAAATCTTTTTTGCTTGAAATATTAAGTATTGAATTTTTAATTAAGAATTCATATTTTTTGTTGAAAATTCAATTGTTTGGTTGGAAGTTAAACCACTTTGTTAAGAATTCATTTCTTTGGTGTATGATTCATCATTTTAGTTAAAAACTTATTTCAATGGTTGAGAAATTTAACTATTTTGTTGAAAATTCGTTGTTTTTAGTTTTAAAATTAATTTTTTTGCCCGAAAATTTAATTGTCAGAGAAAAATGTTATCTTTTTATCAAATTGAAAGGAGGCAATTTTCATTTTCAGTATTTTATAGATTGGAAGAAGGATAATTTTCGTTTTCAATTTTTTCTGAATGTATAGAGGCCTTTTTTTGTTTTTAACATTTTTATTTGGTTGGAAGGAATGAAATTTTTGGTCATTTTTTTTTATTTGAAGAAGCCATTTTTGTCGTTTCAAATATTTTCTATTGAGTTTAAGGGAAGAATTTTTTCCCCATTTTTTTTCTGAATTACAAGAGGGAATTTTTTTATTTTTAACATTTTTGTTGAGTTGTAAGGTAGGATATGTGGTTTTCAATATTTTATAAACCGGAAGAAAGACCTTTTTTTAAAACATTTTTATTGAGTTGGAAGGGAGGAAATTTTGGTTTTCATTTTTTTCTGAATTGGAAGAAGTCTTTTTTTTGTTTTCACGATTTTCATTTATTTTGAAGGGATGCTAGTTTGGTTATTTATTATTTTTTTCAATTAGAAGAGTCCATTTTTTA
The DNA here is from genome assembly GCA_011634705.1 of Andricus grossulariae. Taxonomy (NCBI): domain Eukaryota; kingdom Metazoa; phylum Arthropoda; class Insecta; order Hymenoptera; family Cynipidae; genus Andricus; species Andricus grossulariae. The sequence continues at coordinate 231,136,050 of JAABKJ010075445.1, forward strand.
AACATTTTTATTAAATTGAATGGAGGAACTTTCTTGCATTTTTTTCTGAATAGGTGGATAGTTCTTATTTTTTACAGTTTTATTGAGTTGGAAGAGAGGAAATTTCGGTTTTCAATTTAAAAAATTTATGGTTGAAATATCAACTATTACATTTTTTTGGTTGAAAATTCAACTACTTTATTGAATGTTAAAACTCTTTTGTTGAAAATTATTTTTTCTTTGGTTGAAGATTCGTCATTTTAATTGAAAATTCATCTCTATGCTTGAAAACTTAACTATTTTAGAGGAAAATTCTTTTTTTTGTTGTTGTTGAAAATTAATTTTTTATACAGTAAGTTGAACTATTCTAGTTGAAAATTGGAATTGGAAATTTCTGTAGAAAATTAATCTTCTTGATTGAAAATTGAACTATTTGGTTGAAAGTTAAACTATTTTGTTAAAATTTATTTTCATTAATTAAATATCCATTTCTTTGGTCAAAAATTTAAATTTTTTGCTGAAAATTCGTTTTCTTTGGTTAAAAATTAATTTTTTAAAAATGTAAATTGATCTATTCCAGTTGTAATTAATTTGTTTGAAATTTCTTAGAAATTTGTTGCTTTTTTTGTTGTTAAAAGTTAATTTTTTCTCACTGAAAATTAAACTAATCCTGTTGAATATTCCATCCTTTTAGTAGAAAATTAAAAATCACCTTAATTGAAAATTTAACTATTTTGTTGAATATTCGTGTAAATTTTTTCTTAAAATGTTTTTAACTAAAAATTTAGCTATTCCCTTTTTTATTGAAAATTGATCTTTCTTATTTGAAAATTCGTTTTTTTTTTGGTTGAATTCAACCTTTTTTGATCTAAAATAAAAAATTTTTATGGTGGAATTATCAACTATTAATTTTTTTTGTTTGAAAATTTATTTTTGTAAACTGTAAATTAAACTATTCAGTCAAAAATTGAAGTATTTTGTAGAAAATTCGTTTACATTTTTGTTTAAAACTTAATTTTTTCATCTGAAAATTTAATTATTTCATTATTTGTTGAAAATTTATCTGTATGTTTGAAAATTAAACTAATCAAGTTTTGGTTAAAATAGAAAATTCGGTAATTTTGATTCTTTATTTTAGAAATGTCTCCAATTTGGATGATTTCAAATTGAAACTTGACTTTTGATCTTAAAAATCAGCAAAATTTAAGAATTTTTCTTTCTGAATCTTTAACATTGACCAGATTTCAATTCTATCCCTTAAAAGTGGTAGATTTTAGAATTGTATATCTTTAAAACTCAAGAATTAATAATTTAAAAAATTTATAATAAAAATTATTCAAGTTTTAAGTTATTATCAAACCGAAAAGATTAATGTTCAACAAAATAGTTGAATGTTCAATAAAATAGTTGAATTTTCAATTCAAAAAAATTTATCCAATAAAGAAATAAAATTCTAATTAACTTGTTGAATTTTCATCCAAGAAGTATGACTTAACAAAATTGTGGAATTTTCAACAAAGTAATTCAATTTTGAACCAAATTTCCAAGAGCTTTATAATTGTCAAAATCTTCGTAAGTTTTCGTGGGATTTCAAAATATTTCAAAGGATATGAAATATTTTAGGGTATATCATTTTTTTTTATTTCAAGAAATTTTCAAGATCTTTAAAAAGGGCTTTAAAAAGTTTCAAGAGAGCTCGAAAGATTACAAGGGTTTTAAAAAGATTTTAGAGAATTTAAAATATTTTAGGGCATTTTAAGAGATTTCAAGGATTTTTGAAATAGATTTAACTAATTTGAAGGGATTTCAAAGGATTTTGAAGATTTTAGGGTATTTTTACAAATTCCAAAGAATTTTCAAGAGCTTTAGGAAGTTTCAAAGGATTTCAAAAGATTTGAAATGTTTTAGGGTATTTAAAGATTCCAAGAAATTTTTAATAGATTTCAATAAGTTGAAGGAATTCCAAAAAGTATTAAAGCTTTTTTATATTTCAAGGAATTTTCCAGAGCTTTAACAAGTTTGAAGGAAACTCTAAAGATTTCAAGGGATTTCAAAAGATTTTTCAGTCCAGAAAGAAAAAAATGTTTTAACCAAATTGTTGAATTTTCAAGCCAATAGGACAAATTTTCTACTAAACAGTCAAATGTTCAAACCGAAAAAAAGGAATTTGCCCAAAAAAGTATATTTTTAACCGAAAGAGTTTTTAGTCAAGGAAAAAAAGAGTTTTCACCAATACTGGAATTTTCAAGCCAAGATCAGACAAATTTTCTACAAAACAGTTGAATTTTCAACCCAAAATTATGACTTCGTAACTAAATAGTTGATTATCAACCAAAACAGATTTCTCAATCAATAAATAAAAAAATACCATCAAATCGTGGAATTTCCTAGTCAAAAAGACAAATTTTTCACAAAACGGTTGCCTTTTTAACCCGAAATTATGAATTTTTAACAAGAAAATTTATCTTAAATCAAATAGTTGATTCTTCGACCAAAATAAACTTTCAGTGAAGAAAGAAAAAGAATCAACCAAAGTTTTGAATGTTCTGGTCAAAAAGATGTATTTTCTGTAAAACAGTTGAATTTTTAACCCGAAAATATGAATTTTCCCCAAAAGTTAATTTACAATAAAATAGTTTGATTTTATAAAAAAAATAGTTTCATTTTGAACGGAACAAAAAAAAATTCAACAAAACAGCTGAATTTTCAAAAAAGACGACTTTCTATCATAATTCGTGAATTTTGAAACAAAAAAGTTTTGAGTCGAGACAGAAAAAAAATCACCACAATGTGGAATTTTCAAGCCAAAAAGACGGATTTTCAACAAAACAGTTGAATCGTCTACCTGAAAATATAAATTTGTATCCGAAATTGTTGAATTTTCGAGCAAAAAAGACGACTTTCGAACAAAATTGTTGAATTTTCAACCTAAAAAGATTTTTTAGTCAAGAATGAAAAAACTATTCCACCAAATTGTGAAATTTTCAAGCCAAAATACAAATATTGTACAAAATAGCTGTGGAAGATTCGCGAATAATAAAATTCCTAAATAACAAAATTCCCGAATAATAAAATTACCGAATCGGCAAATTACAAATTGATAAAATTCTCAAATGATAAAATTTCCGAAAAAAAATTCCCGAATAATAAAATTCCTAAATTATAAAATTCCCGAATAATTAAATTTCCAATTAATAAAATTCGAGATTTGTAAAATTACCGAATAATGAAATTCCCCTATAATAAAATTCCCGAATAATAAAATTACCGGACTGTAAAATTACCGAATGATAACATTCCCAAATAATAAAATTTCCGAATAACGAAATTCCCGAATTAGAAGATTCCCGAATGAACAAATTCCTAAATTATTAAATTCCCTAATAATAAAATAATGGAATTGGAAAATTATCTAATCGTAAAATTCCAAAATAATAAAATTTCCGAATAACAAAATTCCCGAATTGGAAGATTCCCGAATAATAAAATTCCCCCAAAAAATTTCCGACACTTTAAAATTCCCAAATTGAAAAAGTACCGAACAATGAAATTCCCAAATAATAAAATTTCCGAATAATAAAATTTCCGAATAGGAAAATTCCCGAATAATAAAATTACCGAATTGGAAAATTACAAATTGATGAAATTCCCAAATGATAAAATTTCCTAATAACAAAATTCCCGAATAATAATATTTCTAAATTGTAAAATTCCCGAATAATAAAATTTCCGATTAATAAAATTCGCGATTTGTTAAATTACCGAATAATAAAATTTCCCTATAATAAAATTACCGAAATGGAAAATAACAGAATGATAACATTCCAAAATAATAAAATTTCCGAATAACAAAATTCCCGAATTGGAAGATTCGCGAATAATAAAATTCTTAAATAACGAAATTCCCGAATAATAAAATTACCGAATCGGCAAATTAAAAATTGATAAAATTTCCACATGATAAAATTTCCGAATAACACTTTGGCAGAAGTTCCTACCAAAATGTTAAATTTTCAAGCGAAAAAAACAATTTTTCCACACAAAAAAAGTAAATTTTCAACCGGGGAATATGAATGATCAATAAAAAAGTTCATTTTTATCCAATCAGTTGAATGTTCAACAAAATTATCAAATATTTGGTCAAAAAAATTAGTTTTTAACATAAAAAAAATTGTAACAAAGAAGATGAATTTTCAACAAAATACATCCATTTTTAACCAAATAGTTGAATTTTCAAGCAAGAAGAATGTGATGCTAGTTTTTAAAGTTTTTTTACTATATAGTGGAATTTCTAAACTGAACAAGATCAATTATTAATCAAAAATAGTGTAGTTAAATTTTCATTTAGTAGAATTAATTATTGATCAAAAAACCTATTTGGTAAAAAAACAGTTTAATTTTGTACCAAACAGTTGAATTTTCTACCTAAATGTTGAATTTTCAAGCGAAAAAAAAACAAACGAATTTCCTGCAAAACAGTTGAATTTCTAACACAAGAATAAGGATTTTCAATAAAAAAGTTAATTTTTAACCAATCAGTTGAATGTTCAATGAAATAATTCAGTTTTCGGTTAAAAAAATTAATTTTCATCCAACAGAAACGAATTTTAACACAAGAGTTTAATTTTCTGCTAAAAAGACAAATTTTCAACAAAATACATGAACCATTATTTTTTAACTAAATAGTCGAACTTTTCAACTAAAAAGATCCATTTCTACCAAAAATGGTGTATTTAATTTTTTATTTCAGAGAAATTGTTTTTAATGCAAGAAAGAATTTACTACAAAACAGTATAATTTTGCACTAAATAATTGAGTTTTCTACCAAAGTGTTGAATTTTCAAGCGAAAAAAACGAATTTTCTACAAAGGAGTTGAAGTTGCAACCAAAAAATATGAATTTTTACTTGAAATTAATTTTTAACCAATAGGTAGAATATTAGTTTAATTTTCAACCAGAAACATGCAATATGTGAATATAACATAATATTAATATTGGAAAATATATGAAATATCAAACAAGAAGATTAAATTTCTACCGAAAAAAAAAAGTTTCAACAAAATACATACGTTTCCAACAAAGTAGTTAAATTTTCAACCAATAAAGCGATTTTTTAAGTAAAATTATGAAACTTCAACTGCAATAGGTAAATATTAATTTAGAAAATAAATTCTCGACCAAAAGACAATGATTTGTTAACAAAATAGTTTAGCTTTAAACTAAAAAAAAAAGAATTGTCAACTAAAATGAGAATCCTTTTACCGAAAAAGTAACGTTTCTAATAAAATTAATAAATCCTCTACAAAAATATTAATTTTTAACCAAAGGAGAAGAATTCTCAAAAACATGCAATAGTTGAAAATTAAACAAAAAAGATGTTTACTTTCCATCAAAATGGTGAAGTAACATTTTCCGTTAAAGAAAGTAATTTTCAACTAAGAGACAAAAATTAATTTTCAACGAAAAAGATCAGTTTTCAAGCAAGAATAATAATTTTTACCAAAAAAGTCAAATGTTCAACAAAATGGATAACTTTTCAACGAAATAGTTAAATTTTCAACCAATAAAGCGATTTTTTAAGTAAAATTGTGAATATTTAACTGCAATAGATAAATATTAATTTTAAAAATAAATTTTTGACCGAAAGACAATGATTTATCAACAAAATAGTTCAGTTTTAAACCAAAAAGAAGAACTTTCAACTAAAATTAAAATTTTTTTACTAAAAAAATAACTTTTCAATAAAATTAATAAATCCTGTACAAAAAGATTAATTTTTGCCCAAAAAGAAACAATATAAAAAAAAAATGCAATGGTTGATAAGTAAACAAAAAAGATGTTTATTTCCCATCAAAATGGTGAAGAAACATTTTCCGTTAAAGAAAGAAATTTTCAACTAAAATCTATTGCAATTTTCTAAGATATTTCGAAACCTCTTGAAATCGTTTGCAATCTTTGAAATCGGTTGTACACGCCTTTGTGAAATTTTTTTAATCCTTTTGAAATCTTTGAAATCCTTGAAATCTTTGTGAAATCTTCTAAAAAATTTTGAAAGCCTTTCAAATTTTTGAAATATTCCTGAAATATTTTGAAATATTTCGAACCTTTGTGGAATTTATTGAAATATTTTTAAATATTCTGAAACCTTTTGAAATCTTTGTGAAATCCTTGGAATAGTTTTTGAAATCTTCCAAAATTTATTGAAACCTTTTCAAAGTTTTCAAATATTTGTGAAATCTACTGAAATCTTCTCAAATATTTTGAAACCTTTTGAAATCTTTGAAATCTGATGTACACGCTTTTGTGAAATCTTTTAAATTATTGCGAAATCTTTGAAATGTATATGAAATCTTTGCGAAATCTTCTAAAATGTTTTAAAACTTTTTCAAATCTGTGAAATCTTTTTAAAATATTTGAAATTATTGTGAAATCTATTTAAACTTTCTAAAATATTTTGAAACCTTTTGAAATCTTTTAAATCTTTGTGAAATCCTTGGAATGGTTTTTGAAATCTTCCAAAATTTATTGAAACCTTTTCAAATCTTTGAAATCTTTGTAAAATCTTTTGAAATCTTTTGAAATCTTTGAAATCCTTGGAATAGATTTTAAAATCTTCCAAAATTTATTGAAACCTTTTCAAATCTTTGAAATCTTTGTGAAATCTATTGAAATTTTCTCATAGCTTTGTAATTTTTGTGAAATCGTTTGTAATCTTCAAAAGTCTGTTAAAATTCGTATTTGAAATCTTTCTGAAATCTTTTAAAATATTAGAAATCTTTGTGAAATCTATTGCAATTTTCTAAGATATTTCGAAACCTCTTGAAATCGTTTGCAATCTTTGAAATCGGTTGTACACGCCACCAAAAAAAAAAAAATACCTAAATTTTGAGTAAATATAAATTTTCAACTGAAGAAACGAATTTTCAACCAAGATAAATGAACGCTTGACCAAAAACGTTAATTTTCAATATCAAAAAGCAAAATTTGTTACAAAATAGTTGAATCCACACAAAAAATAGATTTTAATTCAACCTAATAGTTGAATTTTCATCAAAACGATTGTTTAAAAAAAATGGAATAGTCAAACTATCAGTCGAAAGAATAAATTTTTAATGAAAAAACGAATTTGCAATAATATAATTGAATTTTTAACCAAAGTAATGAATTTTTAACAAAAAAATCTAATTTTCAGACTATAGGATTAACTTTCTACCGAAGAGCACAATTTTGAACGAAATACATTAATTTTCAACAAAATACATTAATTTTTAACAAAATACATTAATTTTCAACAAAATTAGTGACTTTTCAGCCAAATGGTTGGATCTTTGACACAAAAGATGGATTAAGAAAAAACTGTTTAATTTTCAGCAAAAAAGTTATTTTGCAATTCAAAAAACAAATTTTCAACAAAATGCTTAAATTTTCAAACCAAAAAATTTAATTTGAACCAAAAAGATAAATTTTTAATCAAAAAAATTAATTTTTTACCAAAAAATATGAATTATTGAGAAAATACATGGATTTTTACCAACAATAAAATTCAAACTTTAACAAAATATAATTCACTATCACTAAATTACAGGTACTGAGATTGTTTCAACTTTAATTAGAAAAAAAATTAAGTTCTAATTTAGAAAACGAATTTACAACAAAATAGTTAAATTTGCAACTTTAGAAATGAATTTGAACCAAAAACATGAATTTTGAACCAGTCGAACACAGTTGAATTTTCAAACAAAAAATATTATTTATTCAAAAACGGAAAAACATGTCACCCAAAATATGGAACTTTTAAGCCGCAAAGACAAACTTTCTATAGTTGAATATTCAAACAACAAAATTAAGTTTCTACCATAAAAAACAAGTTTTCAACAAAATTATACAAATTTTAAACTGAAAAGGCGAATTTTTAACAAAATATATACATTTTTAACCAAATAATATAATTTTCAACCAAGGAGATCAATTTTCTAACAGAAAGGACAAATTTTCAATAAAATACATCAATTTTTAACCAAATAGTTGAATTTTCAACAGAGAATATTAATTTTCATATTTTTATTATTTCATATTTTCTACATATTTTTTTTATATTAATTTTTTAAAATACGAGTTTTCTACAAATTATAAAAATTTTCAACTAAAAAGGCGAAATTTTAACAAAATTTATCAATTTTTTATCATGTAGTACAATTTTGAACAAGATACATACATTTTTAACCAAATAATTAAATTTTCAACCAAGAATATTATTTTTCTACCTGAAAAGACATATTTTCAACGAAATTTTTTAATTTTTAAGCAAATAGTACAATTTTCCAAAAAAATACATACTTTTTTAACCAAATAGTTTCATTTTCAACCAAGAATATTAATTTTCTACAAGAGAAGACAAATTGTTAAGAAAATTCATAAATTTTTAACCAAATAGTGGAATATTCAAAGAAGAAGAATTTTCTACAATAAAATACGAGTTTTCAACCAATTATATAAATTTTTTACTATAAAGGCGAATTTTTAACAAAATTTATACATTTTTAAGAAAATAGTACAATTTTCAACGAAGAAGATTAATTTTCTAACAGAAAATTAGAAAATAGTTGAATTTTCAACAAAGAATATTAATTTTCATATTTTTTTTTATTTTTTACATATGTTTTTAATATTACTTTAAAAAAATATTATTATCATAATTTTTTTATAATATTAATTCTAATATTTTTTTCAGAAAAGACAAATTTGTAACAAAATTCATGAATTTTTAACCAAATAAACAAAGAATGTAATATTAAAGAAGATTTACAACTTGCAACAATTTCAGGTTATGTTGCCATTCCAGGTATACTGAAAATCGGTATTTTGAGTAAAAATGCATTAAATTTTGAAGAAGGTTGAAAATGTTAGTACAATTTGAGGTTATGTTGATGAAATTCACAATTTTTTATTTAATTGGCTGTTTATACCGGAAATCGGTGCTCTTAACAAAAAATAATTGGAGTTTAAAGAAGGCAAAAATGTTTTGAACAATTTTCGGTTATGTTCGCGTTTTTCACCGGAAATCGGTATAAAAACCATTTTGAAAAACTTCAGATTTTCTCAGTATTTTTCGTCAGAAACTGATATTTTTGAACCAAAATACATCGGTTTGATTTTCTATATATTATACAAAAATATTATTTATTAATTCTCATTTTTCATTATTTATTGAAATATGTTCCTTGCTTGTCTATTTGATTTGAAAATTCGTCTCTTTTGCGAATAAATTTAATATTTTTTGGGTCAAAATTCAACTGTTTGGATGAAAATTAATTTGTTTGGCAATTATGACATTTTTTGTTGAAACTCATTTTTTTTTTTTTTTTAATTCAACTTTGTCCTCTGGTTTTTGG
>JAABKJ010075445.1:231148905-231294856 GCA_011634705.1 Andricus grossulariae
TTATTAAGGTTTTAGAAGATTTCAATAATTTCACAAAGATTTCAAGATTTTGAAGATTCCAGAAGGTTTATAAGATTTAAAAATATTTCATAAGATTTCAAAGATTTCAGAAAGATCAAAAAGATTGCAAACAATTTCAATGATTTCACAAAGATTTCAAAAGATTTAAAAGATTTCAGAAATATTTGAAGATTGTAGAAGACTTCATTGATTTCAAAAATATTTCAAAGTTGAAAAATCTAATAAAGATTTCAAAGATATTAATTTTAAAAATTTCCGAAGGTTTCAAAGATTTCAAAAGATTAGAAAGGTTTTGAAGATTTCAAAAGATTTTAAAGATTTTAAAGGATTTCAGTCAGTTCACAAAGATTTCAAGATTTTAAATATTCCAGAAGGTTTAAAAGATTTCAAAATATTTCACAAGATTTTAAAAATTTCAGAAAGATGAAAAAGATTGCAAACGATTTCAATGATTTCACAAAGATTTCAAAAGATTTTATAGGTTTTGAAGATTTTAAAAGATTTCAATATTTCTAAGATTTTAACGATTCTAAAAGGTTTCGAAGCTTTTCAAATATTTTAGATGTTAATTTTTAACCAAGAAAATAGTTCATTTTTAACCAAAAAGATGGCTTTTTTATCAGAAAGATTAATGTTCTACAAAAAAGAAGAATTTTCAACAAAATATTTAAAATTCTGAATAAATTTAAAAAAAATGTTGCAAAATTTAAAAAAAAATGCCGGCGAATCTTCCAGATTCAAATTCCCAAAAATCTTTTAAATCTTTTGTTCAGAATTTTCAAAAATCTACATTTTGTTTTAAATTTGTCAAAATCTGTTCAAATTTTAAATTATTTGTATATCTTGTTAAAACTTCGATTTTTTTCCAAAATTTTGAAATTTTTGAAAATTTTAAAATTTTGCTTTGAAATCTTCTACATGGTTTTATGAAATTTGAATAAGTCGTTTGAATTGTTTTAAAATTTTTTATCGAACATTTTCTCCAAATCGATTTTTCAAAATAAAAAATCAATTAAAATTTTCCCTGGAATTTTCATAAAAAATTTTCATATCCTTTAAAATTTTTAAAATCCTTAAAAAAGATTTGAAATTTTATTTCAAAATCTTCAAAAAACTTTAAAACTTCTGAAACTTTGAAAGGCATTCTGAAATAATTCCTTAAAAAAAATCCAACTTTTGGAAAAGAAACTATTTTTTTGGATAATTCATTTCCTTGATTTAGAAATTAAATTATATTGTTTTTTTTTTTAAGTAAAATCTTCTGTTGAAAATTCATATATTTGAATTGAAAATAAAATTATTTCGTCAAAAAATTGATGAAATTGCTGGAAAATTAAACTACATTGTTGAAAATTTGTTTTTTTTATTTAAAATTCGTTTCTTAGCTGAAAATGTAACTATTCCAATTTTTGATGAAAATTGATCTTTTTTGGATAGTTAAATTTTCAACTAAAAAAATTAATGTTCATCTGAGGAGATGAATTTCCAACTCAAATAATGGAATACTCCATTGGAATAGTTACATTTACAGTAAAAAAAAATTTCAACCAAAAATATGATTTTTCAACTAAAGTGATCAATATTTACTTTGAGAAATTAAATTTGTATCCAACATGATTAAATTTGAACCAAGAAGATTAAACCCTCGTTTTCAACCCCCAAGATAATAAAAAATCGAAAAAAATTCGAATAAATGCCCTAACTTCCGGACCAAAAATTTTATGCTCTAGAATGGTTCTACTCGATGTCTTAAGATACCCTAAAAAGTTTCATCCACCTATCTCTTCCGCATCACCCTAGTTTTCAACCCCCAAGATAATGAAAAATTTAAAAAAATTCCCTCACTTCCGGACCAAAAATGTTATGCTCTGGAATGGTTCTAATCGATGTCTAAATATACCCCAAAAAGTTTCATTCACCTATATCTTCCGGATCACCCTCGTTTTCAACCCCAAAGATAATATATTTTCACTCTCTTGAACGTGTTTAATTACAATTACCTTTTTTCAAGCACTTTCCATTTTAAATTACGAACAGCATTAGGTGAATATATGTATTATGCGGAATGTCTACGTTAAATAATAAAGAAATGTACATTCTTTCTAGTGTATTGGTAAATAAAATAATATGATAAATAAAACTCGGTTATTATTTTACATATGAGTAAAAAACTGCGGCCGGCGTAGTTGACGCAACAGAACAAATTTTTTAACAGCTGGAGATTATGAGGAAGGTCAGTTCAACTAATTTAATTGTTTTAATTTTTTATTGATTTCAATATAAGTTGTCTAGTTGTACAGTTATAGCAGTTGTATCTTATACCTTTTGGGTCGTCTTACTTTCGTCGATATCTGACTTTTTGGGCTTCTTATCTTAAGATACTGGTAAACGTATTCCTGTGTTCTCATATAGTTGGTCATGTATATTCTTTGCCTCCTTCTTACAGTAGCAGACTTTAATCAAAAATAATAACTTTTTATATTTTCATCAATCTTTCATTTATAAGTGAAACCCATTACTGATCTTTTAAATATTGCTTGTATGCTCGACATTGCTATAAATTTGAAAATTTGTTTCTCATGCACTATAATATCAAAAACGTTAATGTATTATTGTAAAATTCAGTGCAAAATCATTATAATTAATCCCATGATTTAAGAGTTATTTGGATATACTTTCGATAATGTGAAAATCTATGGAATACTGTGCAATTCTTGATATATTTTATTCAAATTCTCTAAAGAAGTGTTAAAATATTATTATAAAATTCAGTGAAAAATCATTACAATTAATCCCATGATTTAAGAATTATTCAGATATACTCTCGATAATGTAAAAATCTGTGGAATACTGTGCAATTCTTGATTTATTGTAATAAAAGTCGTTGAAAAAGTGTTAATATAATATAATAAAATTCAGTGAAAAATCATTATAATTATTCCCATGATTTAAGAATTTTCCTGATATACTCTCGACAATGTAAAAAACTGTGGAATAATGTGCAGTTCTTGATTCACTGTAATCAAATTCTTTGAAAAAGTGTTTATATATTGTTTTTACATTCAGTTCAAAATCAGTATAATCAATCACATGATTTAAGAATCTTTCGGATATACTCTCGACAATGTAAAAATCTGTGGAATACTGTGAAATTCTTGATTTACTGTAACAAAATTCTTTGAAAAAGTTTTTATATATCGTTATAAAATTCAGTAAAAAATCATTATAATTAATCCCATGATTAAAGAATTTTTTGGATATACTCTCGATAATATAAAAATCTGTGTAATACTTTGCAATTCTTGATTTATTGTGATGAAATTCTTTGAAAAAGTGTTTAGATATTATTATAAAATTCAGTGAAAAATCATTATAATTAATCTCATGATTTAAGAATTATTCGGATATACTTTGGATAATGTAAAAATCTGTGGAATACTGTGAAATTCTTGATTTATTGTAATCGAATTCGTTGAAAAATTGTTAATGTATTATTGTAAAATTCAGTGCAAAATCATTATAATTAATCCCATGATTTAAGAGTTATTTGGATATACTTACCGTTTAAGACACCTCACCCAGGTGCCATTCAGCTTTCGGCACGGTTGCTACGCCTTCGCTTAGGGGTTATTCCTTTGAGACCATACCTGGACAATTTTCCGTGACTGCTTATTAATTATTATAACCATATTCAGCAGAAACCCTTGGTACAGCGACCCTCTATCCCCAACCCGAGGACGCGTTCGGTGGCTTTGTCATAGGCTCTTCAGTTCTATTCCAAAGGAATCGAAACCGAAACTGAATGGGTAGATTAGAGACCTAGCAGCCTAGTTCGTTAACGTGACTGCTTGCCTACAGATAAGTGTCCGGACGAAACCAAAAATACAAAAGAAAGAAGCGCACACTTGAGTTAATATCTTGCCCTCCGAAGTAAATATAGGCGCATTCGCAAATCTGGTATATATATAGAGAGAGAGTCTCTACCCTACGAGGAAGAGAGGTCCTTTCTCCCGCGAATTATAGACAGTTAAAAGCTTGCCATAAGGACAACCGCAGGATTTCGCCGGGAGCAGGTGCTGATCTTAAAAATTTCACCCGCTCCCAGCGAAATCGCGGTAAAATTTCAGCTGTAACCACGTTTTACAACCGTGAGATGGGTGGCCAGTCTGCGGCGGATTCAAAACGATGATCCGGCAAAAGTCTTGTGTACCCTGAGCACACAAAGCGACCCAAGGATGACCGCCTTCTGCATTTTCCCCGCAAGTGTCTCAGCATTTTCTTGACACGCAGGGACACTTTTCAGGCTATTAACCAGTGAAACCTTGGAACTTCCAAAAGCACCGATGATCAGGACGATTAGCTCAACAGAATATTTCAGGTATAACTGTCGCAACTCCCTTATAAGGTCCTCATACCTCTCTTTCTCTTCATTTTCCTTGACTATGATGTTTTTGTCAGCTGGTGCCAAAAATTCGATAACGAACATGGTTCGTTTCTCGAAGTCAAGAAGAACTACGTGTGGTTACAGCTGAAATTTTACCGTGATTTCGCTGGGAGCAAGTGCAATTTTTAAGATTAGCACCTGCTCCCGGCGAGATCCTGCGGTTGTCCTTATGACAAACTTTTAACTACATATATATATATATGTATATATATATATATATTAGTTATGTTTATTGATTTACTATATATTGCTACGAAAAGCATGCATATGCTCTCTCTCTGCATTCTTTTTCTATGAGATCCCCCCACCGCTCCATCACTATGCAAGCTCCTTTGCACTCTTGCGCGTCTTCAATATTAGTGTACTCTATATGAAGCCGAGGGCACCTAAAGTTTTACTTTTACGGTGTGGCCCCACAGCCACACATATTTTTTTCGATCACTTTGTAGCAAATCATTTCTGACTACAAGTGTATTTGAAAATTAGTTTCTACTTTTTAAGACTCAATCAAGAAAAAAATGGAGCGCATGCGCAGTTTGCGCTCCGAGGATTAGGTATTTCAAGTTGTGACATTGGCTGGCAAGATGTGTGCACACCGCGAGGTCCAAGGAATAATACCTAATCCATTAGGCAACACTTTTTTTGAATAATTAGGAAAAATAATTATTTGTGCTACAACTGCTCTCACAGAAAATTCCGTAATAATAGACAGTTCGTTGATAGGCCTTATAATGAAAAAAAAAATTAAACATATAAATCTTGCCGTAATTTTATTTTACTATTCTAGAAAAAATTGAGGTGAAAGTTGATTTATATTAATTTTTATAATTATATTATAATTTATTTACAGAGATAATTTATCAGAAAAGTTTGAAAATGTATACACGAGACAAAAGGAATACAAGTTGTAATTATATTGTATTATTTAGAAATATCATTCATTTAATTCCAAATTTTACCATATGAGGAAAGAGGTATATATGTTACTAAGCAAAAAAAGATTTCACACTAGACAGTTTTTCTTTTTTTTTCTCAGGAAAAACGTATCTTCGAAATTCGAATCGTATGTTCTGATTTCTGCGGGGAATAAGCCGAATGTATCCAAGTTGTCGAAGTGCATATCCAAGTACTTTAGGAGAAGAAGGCGACCCGGTTTTCACACGAAGAGGTGGCTTCTGAGAAGCCTCAGGTATACGACGAGAAGGAGAAGAGCGACAGTGAGCCGGGCGGGGAGTATCAAGAGAATCTCTGCTTGACTGCGATCGAACTTCTGCGAAAAGAAAGAGAGGATTCATGTTTCTTGTTGAACAAATTTCAGAAAGAGCTTGAAACTTTATTTCTGTTTGTGGTATAACATATTTCAAAATCATTTAAAATGGATTCTCCGAAGAAAAGTTTTATAACAGAACTGTCAGGTTGAAAATAATTGAGGTTCGCTATGTTTGCATATCACAAAATATATTTTTCTCGCTTTTATTCGAGAAATTTATTCTGAATTCGTTTGGGGTTGATATTTTGTATTGCATACAGATGGACACAAGCGTAAATGAAGACTTTTTTTCAATAATGAAATGATTAGGAATGCTAACCGTAAATTTTCCTCTATGCATCAAATGCCTATTTCTAAGAACTCTGTGTACTTCAACGGTGAAATAAATGCCATAAATAATCATTAAATTACCACAGTCTCAACTGTCACTAGTAGGTTACATTTACTTGCAGGGCCTAAATGGCGTACTTCAGGCAATAAGCATTGGGATGATGAAGAATATATAGTCAGTCACCGTAAGCTTAGACAATCTTTGAATGTATTTAAAAGTTCGGGCTTTGCCAATTCGAAGGGAGCAAAATGCCTAGAAATGGAAAGATAGTTTCTGCAATTACATGAGTCCAAGAAGACACAATACGAATCAACACTGCTGAATTCACTAGCGACTTTTAATAATCCTGAGGATTTTTGGACAGCGGTCAATAGATTTAGGCTGCGGTCCTCTTCTTGTCCTGAAATCGTGATCATCTCTCAGAAGGTGCCTGCTTTCCGCGGTTGGTATTAATGCCGCTTCCTCATCATCGGCTGCAGCTTGATCACGCAGCGGTTGGGGAAGAGCTCCGCGTACATATCCATTTTTCGAGAGGCAGGCACGTTGATTTCGCAAGGATTGAAGCGAAGCGTGCTGAAGATCCTGGTGTTTTTGGCACCACAGAGTATGCATACGTGCCATAAAGCCTCGGGGAACAGGAATAATGCTGGCATCGTAGCAGTCTAGCAAGTCGTCCTTGAGTTGATTTGTCCACACAATGTGGGCGTTTCGCCGGTTCGTCGTCGTGTTTCCGTCTAAATTATTTTCAGCACCCCCAACTTTAGGATGATCGGCATTTTTTGCCGTCCCATTGTCGGGTGCTCTGCGCGTTCGATCGTTTTGAACAGCATCTACAACTTGTTGGTGTTTTGGTGGTACCATTGTTGTTCCCACGTGCAGCTAGGGAAAGGGTTGGTCCATCCTTGTAGAGCCCTGCATGCGAGGATAAGGCTGCATACTTTGAGAGGTCGCCCGGGATCCCTGAGGCACCGTTTAAGACACCTCACCCAGGTGATATTCAGCTTTCGGCACGGTTGCTACGCCTCCGCTTAGGAGTTGTTCCTTCTGGACCATCCCTGGACAATTGTCCGCGGCTGCCTATTAATTATTGTAACCATATTCAGAAGAAACCCTTGGTACAGTAACCCTCTATTTGCAAACCGAGGACGCGTTCGGTGGCTTTGTCATAGGCCTCATGTCGCTTCCTCATCTTCGGCTGCAGCTTGATCAAGCAGTGGTTGGGGAAGCGCTCCTCGTACATATCCATTTTTCGAGAGGTAGGCACGTTGATTTTGCCAGGATTGAAGCGAAACGTGCTGAAGCTCCGGGTGTTTTTGGCACCACAGAGTATGCATACGTGCCATAAAGCCTTTGTTCTTGGTTCAGAAAGAAATCTCAATAATGTCGATTTTTGTATAGATATTGCAAATAGTCTCATTAACAACATGAAAGAAATCTAAAGTTCTCAGACTCATGTATATCTGGTAAAATAACAATTCTGTTAAGTTCTTCAGTGTATTTCATAGTAGAATCAGTCAGCTCCAAATCACAAAAATTACTGTTCTTGGTTCAGAAAAAAATCTCAATAATGCCGATTTTTGTATAGATATTACAAATAGTCTCATTAACAACATGTAAAAAATCTAAAGTTCTCAGACTTATATATAACTGGGAAAATAGCAATTCTGTTGAGTTCATCAGTGTACTTCATAGTAGACTCGGTTAGCTCGGCATCCTAAAAGTTGTTCCTTTGGTTCAGAAGAAAATGTCAATAATGTCAATTTTTGTGCAGACATTGCAAATAGTCTCACTATCAACATGTAAAAAATCTAAAGTTCTCAGACTTATATATAACATCTTCGTGTATTACATAGTAGATTCGGTCAGCTCCGAATCTCAAAAGTTATTTTTCTTGATTCAGAAAAAAATCTCAATAATGCCGATTTGTGTATAGATATTGCAAATAGTCTCATTAACAACATGTAAAAAATCTACAGTTCTCAGACTTATGTATAACTGGTAAAATAACAATTCTGTTAAGTTTGTCACTGTATTTCATAGTAGACTCGGTCAGCTCCGAATCCCAAAAGTTATTGTTCTTGGTTCAGAAAAAAATTTCAATAATGTCGATTTTTGTATAGATATTGCAAATTGTCTCATTAACAGCATGTGAAAAATCTAAAGTTCTCAGGCTTATATATAACTGAAAAAAAAACAATTCTGTTCAGTTCGTCAGCGTATATAATGGTAGAATCGGTCAGCTCCGAATCCCAAAAGTTATTGTTCTTGGTTCAGAAAAAAATCTCAATAATGTCGATTTTTGTATAGATTCATTGTCGCAAAGCGAGATTTGCAGGGTGTCTTAGTCTTTTCAATCCAATTCGTATCAATACATTCTTTTTTGCTGCGTATGTTATAAACTTCAAACATATATTGTTCTGCACTGATAGTTTTCAAAGCTTTAATTATAAACTTAAGCGTTATTGAATTGGGTTGAGAATCGTAGTTTTTACTAATTTTGGAAAGTAATTATCTGTGCTGACATCTAACCCAGCTAATTTTTCTATCCTACATATCCATCCAGCTTTCAATATAGATACCCAGCGGGCACAAAATTTGGCGACGTCTTTACGACATCGTTACGATATCTTTACGACATCCTTACGATATCGTTACGATATCTTTACGACAGCTTCACGACATCCTATGTCCATGTCGTTAAGGTGTCTTTACGATATCGTAAAGACGTCGTACGATCTAACGATGTCTTTACGTTATCGTAAAGACACCTTAAGGACATGGACATATGATGTCGTAAATTTGTCGTAAAAATGTAGTAAAGACATCGTCAAATTTGGTGCCCACTGGGCATGTTGGATGTGGGCGCTTATCATCAAACTTCTGGCGCGTTTGTGAAGACTTCTGTTACCGCACACTTTTTCTTATTTCTAAAAAGGATTTCTGAGGTCATCTAATCCAGTTTACTCTCTTAACCTTTCTATAGCACTTCACGTTTCAATGGACGCATTGGACGTGAACGCATAACAAAATTTTGGCGCGCGTTGTAAGGACTTCAGATTCCGGACTAATCGAGATGCGCAGTTACAAGTCCGTGTGAGCCTGTGTAAGTTCGTTTCTCAGCTCCTAGTAGGCCAAGAGCTCATAACATAAATGGTGCCATGACAGGGATGAGGACAATTTTCACCTGACAGGTTCTACTTACTCTGACGAACGTAAAAATGGGTGCCTTAAAAGTCGGAGTGGAAGAGGTGAGCGGTGGCGACCTGGCCGCGGTGGAGGTAAATGGACCTCGGATTTCGATTCAGCGACCCCAAAAACATATGTAAAAGGTTTTTCAAGTTTATTACATGGCCTTTCCTGTATTTGACCTTGAAATGACCTTGAACCTGAAGCGGTGGAGGTGAATGGAACTCGGATTTCGATTCAGCGCGTCAAAATACATAGGGATAAAGTGGTCTTGTCAAATAGTCCTCACCTTTTTTTTTTGGTAAACCAGTGATACCTACATTGGTGACCCCGACGTGATCTTTGTTCAGTAAGCAGTGTGACGTTATATGACGCTCAGTTGATGTTTACGTTTCTCTTTGCCGCCTGGGCATCTCTCTCTCGCTTGGAAATTTGTTCACGCACCAACAACGCATCATTCAATTTTGAGCTACGTTTCCCAAAACTCATTTTTGGACGTATTGCTTTCGGCTGCAGACTTGGACGATTGAATATTTATCACTCATGGCAAGGGAGGCCAAATCTACGCGCTTGGAGTTTGATGTATAAAATTTTCCATAACCCATGGATTGTATTTAACTCAGTTTCTTTTTCCAAAAACAAAAAAAAAAGTAAGTTTCGTCACTATCAACCTACTCATAAAAATATGTATTTGTTTTTCCGCTTCATTCATCACGCAAAAATACAGCATCACATCATTCGCAAGGGTACAGTTTTTTTTTTGCTTTTCTCTCTTTTATACTGCTTTCACTTTTATACGTATTGTCCCCGCATGCTAACTTAAACTCGAGGTGACGTGTCAAACTTTTCACCCTGCTATGTATTCAGGCATACATCACACTCACATACATACCCTTGTCTAGCAATATATAGACACAGTTTAATTGTTCACTTTAAACAAAACAAAAGAAAACGATCGCTCATGATTAGATTTAATTTGCAATTTTTACCTCTTAAGCTTTACAATTTGTGTTTATTGCAAACGTATTTGTGTGTTTCGCCTTATTATATTCGGAAGTGCAGTGTTTCTGAAGCGATACATGTCAAACTTTTCTAACCTTAAAAAATCTTTCTACTGCCTTACCGTCATATTTGACGAAGAACGAGAAAATCAGCGCTCGACTTCGCAGTACGGTGAGGGCAGCACCTCGATATGGCAGAAAACGTGATGTCCTATATATATAGTTCCCCCACTCTGACACCCCGTGCCACATCTAGGCTTATAATATCTTTAACTACTCTAACCTCTTGTCTGTAGTCAAAATATTATAATCGATTATTCTGAACAAAATGAATTCCGTTCGCGAACAAAGGAAAATCGATCTCCGATAAAGGTATGATGAAAAAAAGCGTGCACAACTCGGGTCGAAAGGCTATATGATTGCAACAAGTGTGAGTGCAAACTTCACTCTCATTGCAATCATAGCCTTTCAACCCTAGTTATGCGATATACTATTTATGGCAGTTCTGATGCGCAGTTTGAAGTGCCGCCTAAAGACTTTTTATGGCAATTTGAATGCGCGGTTTTCAGTGCGTATCTCAACACTCCTATAGCGCTGTCGCTATGCCCGTGAAGATGGCACCTCATACATTTTTTATGGAATCGTTTGTTGCTGGTTAGATAGCGTTTCATAGTCAACATTGGTCGTTTGATAGTCAAAATTTGAAAAGTTATGGCCCTTTCAAAATTGGGGTGCCAACTTCACACTTGCACCCCACATTTTAATATTTTTCAAAAATTCTTTTTGGATTTGTTAGTTGGTCGTTAGATAGTGTTTGATAATCAGTTTTCGTCCTTTGATAGTCAAAATTGTAGCCAATATCAATTTGCCAAGAAATATTAATCAAGGGTCCCAAAACCCTCTTATCAGTTGACATGATGTACCTGCGCATGCGCTCTTCCGTTAGGCGGAAAATTTAAATTAATATTTAAATTAATATGATTAAGAAAAGTTCAACATTACAAGTTTTCATTGATTAAAATCATATTGATGAGAAATCTAATCTACATTCAAAATTAGTTAACACCAAACTACTATTTTATAATTTAAAAAACTAACAAAATTAATTTGAATCAAAGGTGATAGTTTTAATGGATATAAAATAAATCATAAGTTTTTGATTGAATTGCAGAGATGGACGGAAGAAAGAAATGCCTATATATTGATCTGGATGATCCATCAAAAAATCTGTCCGAAGAGGAAGATGAATACGATGAAAAACAAGAAAATCGCGAAAGTCAGCAGAATAACGAAGCAGCATCGTCTTCTACTAGCAAATCGAACCCAAAGAAGAAGAAGTACCACCAAAAATTGAATGACGCTTTGAAACGTGATTAACCGTTTCTAAAACGTAGTAATAAAGGACCTACGTATGCTCTCTGTCAAACTTGTAAGAAGGACATAAATATAGGCGCTGGGAAAGGTGTTATAGATCGCCATGTCGTAACGAAAAAGTACCAAGCTAACAAGAAGGATGTACGTACGCAGCTAAAATTTGAAGACATGCCAAATGTGGAGCAGAGTAACGTGATTAATGATAAAGTTAACCTCGCATTGATCAGATATTCGGCATTTATTGCTGAACACAATATCGCTATCAGAGTTAGCGACCATTTGTCTAACCTTTTTCGCGACATGTTTCCAGATTCGGAAATTGCCAAACGATTGAAGAGCGCCAGAACGAAAACCACAGCAATTATCAACACAATTACTGGGAAATTTAATAAAGACAATATCAATGACATTTTACGAGCAAAGAAGTTCTCAATTCTTCTTGACGAAGGAACTGATGCGAGTGGTACAAAGAGTTTGACAATAATTGTTCGTGTCAAAGTTGATAACTCGATAAAAGATCTTTTCTATGATTTAATACCAGTTCCAAAATGTGACGCTACTTCTCTACATGCAGCTGTAGTAAAAATTTCCCTAGATATTCTGGGACCCCTTCCAACTTGACGAATCTATACCATTTATTATATTTTGACTCCATAATCTTCTTCTTCTATAAAAGAGATATCCTATGTGTCTTATGTGAGTTAAACCATTTTTGTGGCTACGAGCATTTTTTTCTCGAAAAATTAAATTTCTTAATTTTGTTTTCAGACAACGATATCAGAATATATTTTAAAAAATCTAAGGAAACACTTTGCTTATTTTTAACCGTTCTACAAAAAATACCTCTCACTGAAGTCTATAATGAAAAACATATTTAAGAGGCGAATGATTCTTTGACTTGAAGTTGCATGATCTAAAATGGATTCGGATCTATCAATTTATTTTTATTTTCGTAATACTAAAAGTTTTCATTCGTAGCGATAATAGCAAATTATAATGAAATTTAAATTTGGCGCATTCGATTTTTACGACACCTACCAACGGTGGTCTCAACCACCTCTGAGTCCTGTCTTTGAGATTTTGAGGTTAACTCACCTTACATGTATTGCTGGTGCAATTTTAATTGCCTTTTTAATGATTAATTTCTTCATTTTTTATTTTAATTTCTTCATTTTTTTATTTTAACCTTCAACTCCTCCTGTATATATTCCGACGGGTGAAATAAGGTACCGTCCTTACTTGACCATAATTGTACATGATCCTGCAAAGGAACCTGCACCGACAAAGGAACCTTTGAATGATCATGTACGGCTTCCTGTACAGGTTCCATTGCGAAGAAAATTGAGGCGCAGGTTCCTGTACAGAAACACGTATAGCGTCCTTTGCAGAAAGTCATCGCGAAAACTCATGTCGCTTGCAGCTATAAAGTTGCCTTCCTTTTATTCCTTTGAAGATCCAACTTAACGTCGAGAGAGCCAAGCAACTAGCGAACCCTCGCGGATTAGTTCCTACGCAGGTTCATGTATAGGATCCTGAACATGTTCCCTTCTATTATTGAACTAGTTGTCTCATTAGCCATCGGGATTAACACCGTGTAGCGGGTTAATCTATCTTGTAGGCTCAGAATATATTTGTTACCTTTTACTATTTCGGGTGATGGGCCGTATATAGCTAGGGCTATTTTTTCATTGGGTTTCAGAGGAATGTCTGGTATAATTCCCTCAGCTTGGTTCTTGATTCTTGTGGTTTTTTTCAGTTGACAGATGAGGCATGTTTTGACGAACTTTTTAATGTCTTCATCCGTACCTATTCATTGTCCTATTTTCTTCGCTTTTTCAAGGGTATTCTTTTCTGCAAGATATTCCGCATGCGCTTCTTTAATGATACTAGTTTTTTCTTCTTTCGTTAATTCTCGGGTATTGTTCAAGCATAGGTGAAATGCTAAGTGGGGATACAAGTTAGATAGGTATTCCATCATTTCCTGTATAGGTTCCTTTTCTATTGGTGTAAATAGTGGGTCACCGAATATAAATCTTATCAATGTTATTTTCTTGCTCATAGTTTCATCGATGAACCACTCTAGTTTCCGTAACCAATCCTCTTCATTATATTTTGGCATGTCTTCTTTGTTTATTGCTTTTCAGATTTTTCCGACGGCATTGGGTTTTGTTTTTAATTTTCCTTGCGTTGGATTCAATCGCCATATCATAAAATTGTTGTAAATTTCATTTTGTTGAGTTGTTTCGGATCAAGATGAATTATTGGGATCGTCATTACTTTATACTGATTCGCACATTCTTCTGACTGGGATTTCAATTTTTTCTTTTAGTATTTCGTCCTTGATGATAGTGGGGCGTTTAACTGGTGTGCCCTTAATTTCGGTATCTGATAGCTCATCGACGGTAGTTAAAACTATTCCCTCTAACGCTTGTTGTAGAATGTCGCTGGTGTGGATTGGGAATAGTCTGGATAAGCAGTCTGCTACTTTGTTCTCCTTTCCTTTCCTCTTATAATTCTTTGAAAGAAAAGTATGAAGCACGCGCTCACCAAAAATACATAGAAAGAATCAAACGAGCTGAAGCTGCTAAGATTAAAGAAGAAGCAGAAGCAAAATCTTTCTCAGAAATGCTAAAAAGAAGGAAAGTCAATGAACTTACTAAGAATGAAGAGACAGAATCACGCGATTTTTCACAGATGCTCCACAGACTTAAAATGACTAATCCGTCTTTTTCAACAGAAGAGGAGAACACAGAGCGTACCTATGGGACTTCGAGGGCTACTCAGCGTCAACTCATGCCTAGACCTAAAAGTCAGCCTGCACCTAATTCTGAGCCTAATCTCAGACGTACACGTGATAACAGCAATAGGCTTCCTACTTTTGAACATGCCCAAGATAGATCAGGTCAACCTCACGTTGGGGGTAATTTTCTTCCTGCGTATGAAAACATTGTAAGCCACATGCCTGGCGATATATACATGGATAGCGAAGGACATTATCACCAGGTACCTCATCATCCTTCACCATTAACAGGAAATTATGTTTATGATCATCCGCATCAGTTTAGTAGTGCGATTCCTCCAAGTGGGTCTTCTTATCCACAATCAATACAGAATTACGGCTATGATAATTCTTTTCAATCTTCTGGTGTGGCTCCTCCAAATTGGCCGTTTTCTGATCCACAATCAACACAGACTTACGGTCAAGGTCTTCACAGTCATCACTCTTCTTCTCATTCATCATCAGCACAGAATTACGGTCACGATCATTTGCTCCAATCTTCTGATGCAATTCTTCCAAATGGGACTTTTTCCTTTTCACCATCAACACAGAATCATAATGATGAACTTTTCCTTCAATCCTTTGGTATAAATCTTCCAAGTACGCCTCCTTTCGCTCCTCCTCATTCTGGTGGGTCCGGTTCGGGTCATGGCTCGAGCTATCCCTATAACAAGTAAAATTTTTCCGGTAATCAATCCAGGCCATCGATAGGTAACGCTGATAGAATGCTGCGTCTTCACAGACACATCTATCGATGAACAGGTTCTCCCGACATCCTGCTACGCCTTCCTATGAGCCGCGTTGTTCGTACATCTCTCGCCACACAAGTCCTATCGTCCGAACAATCCTATCATTTAGGATAGCTGTGAAGATCTTATACAGTGTGTTCAGGAAAATTATTGGCCTGTAATTTTTAGGGTCAGCCAAGTTGCCCGTCTTCGGCAGGACACGATGGTCCTGAAGCATGTTTGGGTTGACCTAAATTGCCGCCGAAAATGGGCTACGCTACTCGATTCTGTAGTATTCAAGCTTTTGAAAACCGTCTCTCCGAAAATCTTAGCTGCTCGTTTTCGAAAATGGCGGCCAAAAACAGTTTTCTTTTCATTTTTGAAGTGCTCAGTCAATGTTGAACCGGTTGATTTCTAAATTTTTTTCATTGAAGGTTACAACTTATATTATTTATATTGACAGAAATTAATCAGGTTATAAACCGAGAAATATATTTGATAAATTCTAATTTATTCATATATACATATAATAATAAAGATACAATGTTATAATATATAAGTTGATATTTAAATGCGCTCTGACGAAAATTCAACAACGGCCTTCTTTAATCTCGTAGAAAACGAAGGATCCTCGAGTGAATTGATCTTATAACGACCCCAAGTGTTCAAGAATTCATGATGCACCGACTCCCCTGCTTGTTCGGACCATAAACCGAGTCCATCGTTATCCAGAAAATGTATAACATTTTTCAAATGTTCCATTAATACGTGCACTTTCAATGTTGTAGACACATTTGTACTTTCAAAGTTTTTTTTTTAACTGATAAATTTCATTTTTCAAATCCCCATCGATTTTTTGCGTAGTAAAACTAGATGAAACTACTTTGTCCATCGCTTTGAAAGCTGAAACATAATGAATGGGATTTACCGCGGTCCTACTGGGAGCCGATGTCATTTTTTAGATGACAGATGCTCCCAGTGGGACCCTGCAGTGGTTGTTAACCTTTAATTTTTAATTATATATATATATAATATTAATTACCCAAATCGAGATTTTATCAGTTCTCCTACAGACACTCTCGTTATCTGACAGTTCAACTCTTAATTTCAGTATCAATTTATGAATTAAGCCCTGATGATCTGAGAAAATCAAAAGTTTTCTCCTTCAACCAGGACTGTTTTTCTACAATCTTGTGAAAATTTCCGTCCATTTTCTTGCATTTTTCTTGGAATTCTTCACCTTCTGCTTTCTTCGCTTTGGCTTACAGAAGTGAAGCATCTAAGTGGAGTAAATGCACTTTCCTCACTTCTGATGTTAAAATTCAGGCCAATGGTCGCAGCTGCCTGCTCCGCGGCTTTCTCAAGGAACGCTCCTTTGCCAACCATCTCGTGATTCCTGACCATTTTTAGGAGTGGCTCTTTTCCATTTGCAACGATGTAAGCTGTACTTAAAACAATTCGGTTATGAAGAAACTGTAGATTCAGAAGTTCGCGTCCGCCTTGACGGCGTGAAATGTATAATCGCGGGACTGACAAATTGATATGCAAGCTTTTATGCATATGCATGGTCTTGCGTGTGGTGACATCAAGGGCCTCAAGTTCGTTCTTCGTCCATTGAACCACCCCAAACAAGTAGAGTAGAACCGGGACGGCAAGCATGTTAGCCGCAGATACCTTGTTCAACGCCGACAGATTGGATGACCAAATCTGCCGAAGAAGATGCTTGCATCTGCTTTGGAGAGACTCCTTTACTGATGTTGCGTCCTGAATGCGGCTTTGAGTCACGCACAGGTAGGTATAGGTCTCTCCAGTGTCAAGATGTCTAATAACACTTATATCCACAAGCTCAGGGTCCTTGGGAACGCCAACAATTTCAGAAAATTTTTCCTCAGAAAATTTACTATCGAATTTTTTAATGTTATTGTTGTTATTGAAGCCGATAGTGCTTTCAACATTTTTGGGAAAAAATTTTTTTCCAGAAAATTTTTCCTCAGATAATTTACTATTGCATTTTTTTAGGTTATTGTTGTTATTGAAGCCGATAATGCTTTTAACATTTTTGGGAAAAAATCATTCCATTAGAAAATTTACTATTGCATGTTTTAAGGTTATTGTTGTTATTGAAGCCGATAGTGCTTCTGACATTTTTAGGTAAAAATTTTTTCCCTAGAAAATTTTTCCTCAGAAAATTAACCTTCGAATTTTTTAATGTTATTCTTGTTATTGAAGCCGATAGTGCTTCTGACATTTTTGGGAAAAAATTTTTTCTTAAGAACATTTTTCCTCGGATTATTTACTATCGAATTTTTTAATGTTACTGTTGTTATTAAAGCCGATAGAGCTTTTGACATCTTTGAGAAAAAATTTTTTCTTCAGAAAACTTTTCCTCAGAAAATTTACTATCGAATCTGTTGATGTTATTGCAGTTATTGAAGCCGACTGTGCTTTTGACATTTTTGGGAAAAAATTTTTTCATCAGAAAATTTTCCCTCAGAAAATTTACTATCGAATTTTTTAATGTTATTGTTGCTATTGAAGCCGATAGTGCTTTTGACATCTTTGAGAAAAAATTTTTTCTTCAGAAAATTTTTCCTCAGAATATTTAATATCGAATTTTTTAATGTTACTGTTGTTATTGAAGCTGATAGTGCTTTTGATATTTTTGGGAAAAAATTTGTTCTTCAGAAAATTTACCATTGCATGTTTTGAGGTTATTGTTGTTATTGAAGCCGATAGTGATTTTGACATTTTTGAGAAAAAATTTTTTCTTCAGAAAATTTTGCCTCAGAAAATTTACTATCGAAATTTCGAATGTTATTGTTGTTATTGAAAAAATAAAACCCTCTGTACCTGAATTAAGCCCTGATGATCTGAGAAAAGCAAAAGTTCGCTCCTTCGACAAGGACTGCTTTTCTGCATACTTGTGAATGTTTTCGTGCATTTTCTTGTCGAGTAGCTGTTGGTGAAATTTTGCGAACTCCGTCTTCTTGACTCCGGCTTTTAGAAGTGAAGCATCTATATGTAGTAATGCACTTTCCTCACTTCTAATGTTAAAATTCAGGCCAAGGGTCTCGGGTACTTACTCCGCAGATTTGTAAAGCAACGCTCCTTCACCAATCATCTCGTAGTTCCTGACCATATTGAGAAGAGAATCTCTGCCCTTGGCAACAATATAAGCTGTACTTGATACAACTCGGTTATGAAGACACTGAAGCTTCAGAAGTCCGCGTCCGTTTCGACGGCGTGAAATGTATAATCGCGGAACTGACGAATTGATATGCAAGCTTTTATGCATATGCATGGTCTTAAGTGTGGTGACATCAAGGGCCTCAATTTCGTCCTTCGTCCATTGAACCACCCCAAACGAGCAGAGAGGAACCGAGACGGCAAGCATGTTATTCGCAGATACCTTGTTCAACGCCGACTGATTGGATGACCATATCTGTCAAAGA
The DNA here is from genome assembly GCA_011634705.1 of Andricus grossulariae. Classification (NCBI taxonomy): domain Eukaryota; kingdom Metazoa; phylum Arthropoda; class Insecta; order Hymenoptera; family Cynipidae; genus Andricus; species Andricus grossulariae. The sequence continues at coordinate 231,167,492 of JAABKJ010075445.1, forward strand.
AGATGCTTCTATCTGCTTTGGAGAGACTCCTTTACTGATGTTACGTCCTGAATGCGGCTTTGAGACACGCCCAGGTATTTGCAGGTTTCTCCAGTGCTAAGATGTCTAATAACACTTTTATCCACAAGCTCAGGGTCCTTGGGAACGCCAACAATCTTTCCTTTCTTTAGATGAATTTTGGAACATTTATCCAATCCAGAGACCATCTCAATCTCCCCTGTGTACTTCTCGATGATATTTATGGCAGTTTAAAGTTTGCCATTACCAGAGGCATAGATCTTCAGGTCATCCATATAAAATACATGAGTGGCCTTATGCTCGCGCTGGTTAGTGTCGCCCTTTTCCGATTTAGCACATGTTCAGTATTAAAATAATACTCACATTCTAATTGTTGAAGCGATTGTTTGTATTTCTCATCCCAAACTTTGTGCGTTCTAGAAGTTGTCATTCCTTGTTTATAATCGGGATCCAGTGCCAAACCATAGTACTTTGTTTTACGCTGATGATCTTTGTCGTCCATATTTGCCTACAAAAAAAATCGTGTTATTATAAAATTGTTCCAACTTGTCTATGTACTTTATACTGTATTCGTAAAAAATGGACGCAATATCAAATTATTTTAAAACATGATTAATAACCAATTTAAAGGAAATTATCATTTACATACCAATATTGTTTCTGTGGACGTAAAAAAAATATTAATTTTGCATCTAGCAGCCTCCAACCCTAGGAAAATATATCAGTTTGAACTTTTACATTATATTCTTCTGAAAGGAGCCGAAAAAATTGGAATGAAAATATAATTTGAGGTTAGAAAATTGAATGGTGCTGCATTTTCAATAATTACAGAATTTATTCTATGAAATGATACACTTACCTATTTTTTTTGCTATCGCTAATGATAATATTATTCAAAACACTGTATAATGTGTTTAGATTTCACTGCCATTATAAAAATCGAAACTTTGTTGACGAATAAACCAAGCAAAACAGACGACACTTTGTGTTTCAATCGTTTTCGCTGTGATGAACAGTACTGTATGCAGCCGAAGAAGGGTCCCGAAGGAATTGTTTTGTTCTCTTTTTTTATGTTAAACGTAAATTGAGATAATTTTCACTACAATGCGTAATATATTGTAATAAGATAAATTACATATACGAGGGGTGTTCAAAAAGTAAGTTTGCCTGCTCCGGGAAAAAAGCAAAACACAATTTTTAGGTTAAAGTAACATATGTATTTATTGTTTGACTTATAAACTATTTTTCTACATAGCCCCCTTGGACTTGAATACATTTTGCGGGCTGAATTATTTTTGTGGACAGGAGAAATTTATTTTCCAAAAATCCAGTTTTCGCATTTTTATGCGTTTTATTTGTTTTTGAATGAATGCAGTAGTCCTCTTATTATTTTGAGTTTTCTCAAGTTCAAATATCGCGTCGGCTAGGAAATAGATTTACGAAAAAAAATTTCTACATCATAGTTTTATTCAGTAAATTGTTTAACATAAAAATGAATAATTACGTTGAAAAACGAGGAAAAATGAAATTGTGCTTATTTTAGTTAAAATGTTTATTCTGCAGCAAAAAGTATTATACAAAAGTTGTTCTGCTACCAAAGGAACATTTTTTTCTAAGACATTCTGTAATGAAAGTGATCAATTTCGGGAAAACATTGATTAAAGAAATAAAAAAGTTTAATGACAGAGTAGAAAGCTGTTTCACATGCCCTTAAATCGAGTTTCGTTGGATCGCATACCTACCCTCTACACGCCCTGTAAATATCAAAATGGAATCTCCCTAAGGGCGCAGTCCCATGGAGGTAGATTAGTAGAATAGTGAAACAGTTTTGACCAACGAGGTGCTTGCACAAGCTCTAGCAGTCATGTCATTGGTCAAAACTGTTCCATTATTCTAGTTATCTACCTTCATGGGACTGCGCCCTTAGTATATATACGAACAATAGAAGAATATTATAATCGTACCCTGGTAAAAATACCCGTTAGGAATCGTTAGAATCTTTTTAGAAGCCTCTAAGATTGCATTTCGAGTTTTAAGTGGATTGAGAAATCGTGGAAAGTAATGTATTGTAATATGTTCCTAAGGGGATACTGGTTGCGTAGTTAATTTCGCGAAATATTTGTAATGGGTTCTATGGGGAACCTCAGCGGAAATTGTAATACGAAATTACTTTTTGAACATTTCTTTAAAGGGATCTAATAGGAATTTAATAGGGACATAATTCTAAGAGGATCTAAGGACAGTTGCTCCCAGTGGGACCCTGCGGTGGTTGTTAACCTTCAGTTTTTAATTATATATATATATATATATATATAATCGAATAAGATTGCGGCCAAAAATTTAAATTACTGTTCAGTTAATCGCTACATTATCGTCAGCGATCCTATCGTTCATTACTATGCGACATAATTCAATAACCTTACAATGACATTTTTGCCGCGATTTCGCTGTGAGCGAACACATTGCTCCTGCCGAAGACGGGAAACTGAGCTGATCATAAAACTTACAGGCCAATAACTTGTCTGAACACACTGTATAAGATCTTCACAGCTATTCTAAATGATAAGATTGTTCGGACAATTGGACCTGTGTGGCAAGAGATGTACGAACAACGCGGCTCAAAGAAAGGCGTAGCAGAATGTCAGGAGAACCTGCTAATCGATAGATGTGTCTGTAAAGACGCAGCATTCTATCAGCGTTTTCTATCGATGGTCTGGATTGATTACCGGAGAGATTTTGATTCAACCTCCCATAGACTTATCATCTATCTGTTGGAAAGCTTAGAGGTTCACACACACATCGCGGGGTGTATAAAGAGATTAATCCCGCTTTGGAAAACCAGATTTACTATTTCACCTGGAATACATCGTGTGATAACTAACAGTGTCACCTTTCAGAGAGGTGTGTTTCAGGGCGATCCCATGAGCAAACCTCGAAATCGAAAGCATAAGGTCACTCATGTATTTTACATAGTTGATCTTAAGATCTATGCTAAAGATAAAGAGAAACTACATCTAGCTCGAGATATTGTCAAAGAGTATACTCAAGAGATTGGAATAGAGTTCTGCTTAGGGAAATGCGCCAAGCTTTATTTGAAGAAAGGGAAATTTAATGGCGTCCCGAAAGACCCTGAGCTCGTCGACAGAAGCGCTATACGACACCTTGGCGCTGGAGAGACCTATACATACCTGGGCGTGTATTTGGGAATAAACTCGCAGAATCAGGTTCGGTATTTTTTGGGTATTATTTCGGTATTATTTGTGTATTTTCTAGAAAATACAGGGAAAACAAATTTTTAACGAAATTTTTTCTTTAAATTTTGCCATAGAAATTTTTACAATAAGAAATTTAATTCTTTTTATTTATGCTTATAACTAAAAGGCAAACAAAAAATTTTCCCGAGAATTCTTGTTTCAAAATTTTGCTATCGAAATTTTTACAATAATAAATTTAGTTGTTTTCATTGCAGCCTATATCGCTGTGAGGAAAAAATAATATTTTTTTAAAATTTCGCTATCAAAATTTGTACAATAAAAAATCCAGTTGTTTTTATTGCAGCCTATAACGATGTGAGGAAAAAACAACTTTTCTCCAAAAATTTCTTTTCTTATAATAGTCTTCCCCTCGAAATTTTTACAATAACAAATTTAGCGCGGGGAAAAAAAAATTTCACGAAATTTTTTTTAAATTTTGCCATCGAAATTTTTACAATAACAAATTTAATTGTTTGCATTGCTGACTATAACGCTCAGGGGGGGGGGATTCTCGAGAATTCTTGTTTCAAAATTTTGCTATCGAAATGTTCACAATAACAAATTTAGTTGTTTTTATTGCAGCCTATAACGCTGTGAGGAAAAAACAAAATTTCTCGGAAAATTTTTTTCCAAATTTTTCTATCGAAATTTTTACAATAACAAATTTAGTTGTTTCAATCTTGCAAGTTGAGCGCGCCTATGGCGCGCGATTGTTGGTACTCGCGCTTCGCGCTCGATTATACATTTCTCTCGCGCTTCACCCTCGATTATATATTTACCTCGCGCTTCGAGCTCGATAAAGCATCTACCTCGCGTTACGCGCTTGGTCTTTGTATTTCCCTCACATTTGTGCACAGACCTTTCAAATTAAAGGTCAAAACATCGACAACTGTAATTTGGTGATCGAAAAATTCATTTTGTGTTCAAAATCGCGTTGACGTCAATTTCAGTTGTGGAGTTTCAGTAACAATGAAAGCATTTTAATAGAAATTGTGTACATACAAGGAATTACTCACATTTGCTAACATAAGGCAACCATAATTATAACCCATAATGATGTTTGGCCGAGGCCAGTGTTACACATTTTTTATTAACTTGAAACTTTAACTAGACTTACTTTAAAGTTATTTTTTGTTTTCTTTTTATATTTTTATGACGAGAGATTTATGGGTTAATTTTATCTTTTTTGGTTGCAATCAATTCTTTGTTCAAAATTGGGCGCTTTTGTATCGAAATGTATCTTTTTTGGTAAAAAATGTCACTTTTGAGGTTGAAAATTCAATTATTTTCGTATAAAATGAATCAGATTTGGGTTCAGATTTGGGATTTTGGGTCAAGTATTTTGTTGAAAATTCTTCTTCTTTGGTGGAATTCAACTGTGATTGATTTCTAAAACAATAGTTGAATTTTCAACCTAAAAATGACATTTTTTTACAGAAAAGATACATTTTGGAACAGAAGCGTTCTATTTTGACGCAAGAAAAAAGAAAAAAGTCCACTGCATTGTTCATGTCAACCAAAAAGACGAATTTTGAAAAAATTGATAAATACATCCTCAACGCGATTTTGAACACAAAATAAATTTTTCGATTTCCTTGGACTTACCTTTCGCATTAACATTCGCGATTAAATTGTATTTCGAAGTAGCATAACGATACCTCTGAATATATATTATGGAATTGCATTAAAAATGCACCACGCACAAAGTATACAGTTTAACAACAATAAATAATGTAAATGTAAAAGTAAAGCGATTTTGTTATGTAATTTTTTAGAATAATATACAGCTTTATTACAACCTTCTACGATAATTAGAAGCTGAGAACGTGACTCTGTTTATTATTATTTATAGCAGAATAAGTGGAGTATGGCCATAATCTCAGATTGTAGAACTGTGGCGTTGGACCCCAACTCGATTGTGAAGCCCATTCCATTCCTTCTACGATATACACCGGACCCTGCATTCTCCTCGTTACTGGAGCCATCTGTAAACCAGTTGTTTGCATCACTGGGCAAGTGTGCGTCGTTGTTAATCCACTCCTCCTTCGTGTATAGGCTAACTCGACGGGGATCTTCACTGCTGTCGAGATCCTTCTGTCCTTTACCAAATTTAGTCTCCAGGCCACTTTGGCAGCCACGGCCTTGATGGTGAGATGGAGGGGCTCCAACCCTATTAGTGTCCCCAGTGCCATCGTGGGTGACGACTACGAGGCACCAGTGATGCCTCCTAAAATCAGTCGCCTGATCCTTCCCAGTCGAGACTTCACAGTGTACAGCTCGACCCTGCTCCACCAGACCACCGCCGCATAGGTTAGCCTTGGTCGCAAGATCGCTGTGTAGATCCTCATGAGTGTCTCCGGCTTGAAGCCCCAGCTTTTCCCTATGGCTCTCCTACAGAGCCATAGAGTAGCTACTAGCTTCGTGCACTTGTTTTCCAGGTGCTCGTTCCATAACAGCTTCTTATCCAGAATTACTCCTAGGTATTTAACTCGTTTTTTGATTTCCAGTTGTTGACCTTCAAGTTTGAGGGTACTCGTGGTTCCCCCCTTATACCTTCTGGTGAAAATAACAGCATCTGTCTTACTCAAACTGACCGACAGTCCAGTTTTCTTACACTATGAATCCAGTGTCATCAGTGCTAGCTGCATTACTCCGAAGAGCGCATTCAGATGCTGGCCCCGCGCGATAACTAGTATATCGTCCGCATAGCCTATGACGTCGTGACCCTGACTCGAGAGTATTTGAAGCAGTTCATCCACTACTAGGCACCACAGCAAGGGCGATAAAACTCCTCCCTGCAGACATCCCGAGTCAACGGTTTAACTATTTAGTACGAGGTTATCAATTTATAAATAAATAAAAATAATTATATATACGATCCACGAAACAAGAATAGAGCGGTAGTGACCACTGGCGGCAAATCCAGGAACTAAAAAACCGGTGTTCCGCAGAATTTTTCTTGCTTTATTTTGCGTCAGTTTCAGCAAACTTGTGTTCAAATAAATTAATAAATCAATCTTTTTTCACGCTTATCATGATTATCATTAGTTTCCGCATGGCGGACTTCTCCTATTTTGAGCATCCAAAATTGTTAGAATTAGATGATCTAAGGTTTTGTTAATAAAAAAAAAATTGTTTAATAAATTTTATTTTCAAGCGAAGTCAACCATCGATGTCGGCCCACTTTTTCCAATGCAAAAAACGAGAATTTAATGTATGCATTATTTTGCGAGTGTTTTGGCAGGAACTGATCTGAGGAAGTTACCGTTTCACCTTAATAAACTCGAGCAAAATTGTTTTTCCCGAAATCGAGATTTTATCAGTTTTCCTATAGACGCTTTCAACATCTGACAGTGAAACTGTTATTTTCAGTATAAATTTATTCATTTTCAATCGCATGTAAACAAGTGGAATTCATCACTCAGGAATTCCCACTTTTGGAAAACAGATGGCGCCAGGCTGTTCCCGCGGCCGCACTCAATAATGGTTCTAATTTGTTTGCAATTCGACTCATGTACACCCCACGAGCCCTATGCATCGCCCCCACTCTTTCTGTTCTCTTAGCATCCGGAGGGGTATCGTAGTTCATGTAAATCCAACAGGTAGCGCTTCGATCAGGTTTACCCATTTTTGCATTGTTAGGTATAGCAAAAGTACTAAAATTCGTTTAAAACTTGATACTTTTTATGAGTATAAAAGAAAAACATAGTTTTCAGTAACAATAAGAGCAGCTGTAATTAGTAATAAACAAAAATTAATGAAAACATGTAATTTAATAGAGGGTCTTCCGGGACGCCATTAAGTTTCCCTTTCTTCAAATAAACCTTGGCGCATTTTTCTAACCCGAACTCCATTCTAATCTTTTGAGTGTACTCTTTGACAATGTCTAGAGCTAAGTGTAGTTTCTCTTGATTTTTAGCATAGATCTCAAGATCATCCATGTAAAATACATGAGTGACCTTCTGCTTACGATTTCAAGGTTTGCCGCAGAGGTACTCTTCAGAATGGCGAAGAGCGAGAGATAGTGGCAATAATGTGAGGCAAAAGAGGAGAGGGCTGGTGGTGTCGCCCTGAAACACACCTCTCTGAAGGGTGACACTATTAGTGATCGCACAATGTTTTCCAGATGAGATTGTAAATCTGGTTTTCCAAAGCGGCAGTAGTCTCTGTATGCACCTCACGATGTGTGGATAAACCTTTAAGCTTTCCAACAGACAGATGATAAGTCTATGGGAGGTTAAATCAAAAGTTTTCCGGTAGTCAATCCAGGCCATCGATAGGTAACGCTGATAGAATGGTGCATCTTTACAGACACATCTATCCATGAGCAGGTTCTTTCGACATCCCGCTACGCCTTTCTTTGAGCCGCGTTGTCCGTACATCTCTCGCCACACAGGTCCAATTGTTCGAACAATCCTATCATTTAGGATAGCTGTAAAGATCTTGTACTGTGTGTTCAGACAAGTTATTGGCCTGTAATTTTTAGGGTCAGCTAAGTTGCCCATCTTTGTCAGGAGCACTGTGCGCCCTTCAACCAACCACTCCGGAATGGGCTCTTTCGACTTTAGATGTGAGGTGAAAATTCGGGCAAGAAGATGGTGGGTTGAAGGAAACTTCTTCCACACATCTGCCAAAGCTCTCGCTGCATTATACACACTGCGATTGATAGTTCAGAGGTCGGGTTCTTTGGAAAAATCTCCACGAAGCTCGTCATCCAGTTCAGCCAGATCTTTGGGCTGGTAAATGTGACTACTTTATTTGTTGTGACTAAAATTACTATCGTTACTAATATAACCTACGTAGGATTACTAACGGTGACTTGTTGCCCCACTAAACTGGTTAGTTACTTTTACCATCGAAGTGGTTGTCGCAGCTAATACCTAATACCATCTCTATAGTAATAAAGAGCTTCTTGTCACAACTAACCATTTTTTTCAGCATGTGGCTTGAGCGACCTGAGGATATCAGTTTTTTTTCCTAATTGTGAGTAGATTTATGTTTATGTGAAGTGGAACAAATTTCCGGGCGATATGCAGAACAATTCGAAAAATGACATTTTCAACGCATTTTTGCACTACCCTAACGCTCATCCTGTAAAGTGGAGTGAAAGCAGATATTTCCAGCGTTTGTTACTACTACTAGGATGGCCCGAATTTTTTTCTAACTTTGATGCATATCGCCCGGAAATTTGTTGAAATTCACAACAAAATGAAGTAATGTTTTTTTGATAAAAATAGTGAAAAGAAATTAATCATTGTTTTTCGCAATTTTCTATTAGAATAGATAGAAAGTCGTTCCTTTTACAAAATTTTCACCTTTTAGTCCATTTTTTAATGAAAGTGAGTTAATATTTAATTAATGTTAAGAAACATATCTGTTAAAAAAATTATATATATCATATATTATATTATATATTCCTGCGCAAAATGTGCGGCAAAACACTGATGAACAAAGTAAGTAATGAGATAATCCTCAAAGAATGTGGTGTGGCAGAGACACTACTTCACATATATGAAAGAAATTTGCGCCAGTGTAGCGCCAGGCAAGTAATACGTGAATATACATGATTGAGGAAAACTGCACTGGCTGTAGCATGATTCAAAACCACCACGAAATTTTCGCACACGGGTTGCTTATTATTTTAAATAATTATTACGCTAAGCTTAATTATCAATTACGCAATCAATAAATAATTAAAATTGTGAATCTTTTTCATGCTTATTTTGCATAAAATTATTCATGATAAAATAGATTTCTTTTCGATCTTAATTTTGAAAAAGAAAGTTTCTCATAAAAGATTGAAAGATGCTGCGCATGCACTAGACACGCTAGGCACAAACTAACAGGACAAAAATTCTGACATTTTTTAAAAATATTCATGAAACCCACTCTTAACATATGTTAGTTTTTGAAAAAAAAACAAAAAAAAACGGAAAGAATAGTTTAAGAGTTAGAGTTAGAAATTTAACATTTTCCTATCCTTGGGATAGGCTTTACGTGTATGAGAGTTCAACTTTGATTTTAATTATCTCAGCTCAGGAGAGGACAATATTATTCAAATTTCGCAAACGTTTAGATAATATTCCAGAGAACCTATAGCCAAAGTTTAAACAAATCCGTAAGAAAAGTGTGTTAGTGGCCGTACCTCCTTAATTTTAGTTATTCAACTTGGAACAGTCAAACCATCTAAAAAGCTTTTTTTTTAATTTTATATGATTTAAACAAATATTTTTAATATCAAACTTGAAAATATTAAAAATGATGATTAAAAAATTAAAAATTAAATGAATATAAAATTCCATGATACTATATATATATTGTGCTATTGTTTAGTATATTTTATTTACTTCTATTTTATTCTCTAAAAAAATTCTTTAATCTCTAATCGTTTTTTAATTGATTCAAGTGAATCGTTAATATCACAGAAAAGTAAACTTTATATTATATTGGTACAAGCATAATACAATCCGTACATCAGTTACACAGGCATACAAAAAAAGTGTGCTTGAATTTTTTGGTTTATGTCAAATTATGCTTTCAGGAATTTCTTCTCTTTTTACATTTTCGAGAGTGTCTCAGAGGGGTCCACTTAAAGCACTCAATATTTCCAACAGTTAACTTGAAAAAAGACGTTATTGTAAACTGACCCTTGACACCATCCTGACCATTCCTGACGAGTCTGACTATTTCTGAAGATATGCTAATTCACATCCTATCAGGTAGCTCATCGGCTGTAAATAGTGAATAATTTATCCTAATTCAAAATTTGCTAGGAAAATTTTCAGGTATTTGAAATCGTCGAAACTCGTAGATTCTGAATTTCTAACTTTTGAATCTGTACATGCAACATTGAAACAAAATTTGTATTAAATTTTTAATCCTTTCAAGTTGGCCTACCTTATGACATCTTTACGATATTTTATGTCCATGTCGTTAAGGTGTCGAATTTGGTGCGAGTGTAACATCAAGTAAAAATGTTAACAAGAAATTTTGTGATAAATTTAAATTAAAAATTTAAAGCTTTTGCGGGTTCCAACCGTGTGCAAAACTACGAATCTTGCCGACGTTTCGTGAACATTGCAGTTCCCTTCTTCAGGACTCACCTATTGTTCTTACATATATTCTCAACGATGCCAGTGATTGGCCAGAGCACCCAATGGTAGGGACTGCTCGAACTTGATCGGCCAATCAAGTCTTTTCTAAAAAACCCGGGAGGACGGGAAGCCAAATCGGATTGGTATTATATCCTTTGTTCCTATTAATGTTATGAGGGTGTTTTAAGATTTCGATTGCCTCTCTATGTTTTCTTGGAAAAATATAGTACGTTTCTGCGATGACGGTTGTGTTGTCAAAAAAATGCTATGTCCTGTTTCAATATGATGCTCAGCTAGTGCTGATTGCGTGAAATGTTTTAGCCTGACTTTAATCTCATGTTCCTTTACACGTTGGCTCACCGCCCTCCCGGTTTCTCCAATATAGACTTTGCCACAAAAACAAGGGATTTTATATATTCACGGGTCACTGAGAGGTGCCTTTTGATCTTTAGGGTTGTTTAAAAGTTGTCCTATTTTCGCAGGTGGTTTAAATATGGTTTGGATGTTGTGTTTGTTGAGAACAGAGTATGCAGCCTTATCCTTGCATGCGGGGCTCTACAAGGATGGACGTACCCTTTTCCCTAGCTGCTCGTGGAAAACAATGGCACCACCAAAACACCAAAAAGTTGTAGATGCGATTCAAAATGATAGAACGCGCAGAGCGCCCAACAATGGGTCGGCAAACAATGCCGATCATCCTAGAGTTCGGCGTGCTGAAAGTAATTTATATGGAAACACGACGATCAGGGAAAGGGTTGGAAAGTTCGCCCAAGTATTGAGGATCTTGAATCACACACTGAACAAGTCGAATCTTGTCACAATCAAGCAGCATATTGTTGAGAAAATACGGCTGTTATCTGACGCAAGAATGAGAATACAGAAGAGGGAGAAATGGATCAGGGAGAATCAAAAGTTTCTCGCAGACCCATCTCGCCTCTTCAGTGAACACCCTGTTTCTGTCAAAAATCAACCCAAGCCAAATGAGGTAGAGACTTTTTGGAGACAGGTATACAAGATCCCGAAAACACTAAAGTTGAAAGCAGATATTGATAATATCATACGCTTCCAGGAATTTTGCGACAACCTTATAAAATCTGAGGAATAATGTCCATCAATCACTGCCGAAGAAGATTTGGTCCGCATATTCACCTCATATTTGAAGTCGGAGACGCCCATTCCGCAGTGGCTGCTGTCAGGACGCACTATACTCCTACCGACAAAAGGCAACTTGTCCAACCCAGAGAATTACAGGCCAATAACTTGTTTGAAGACACTGTATAAGATCTTTACAGCTGTCCTTAACAGCAGGATTTTTCGGCGAATTGAGCCTGTGTGGCGTGCAATGTACGAACAACGTGGCTCGAAAAAAGGTGTAGCAAGCTGTCGAGAGAACCTGCTAACTAACAGGTGTGTCTGTAAAGACGCTGCAGCCCATCAACGCGCCCTGTCAATGGCCTGGATTGACTACCGCAAAGCTTTCACGCCGCCTTTAAGTCCACGAACATTGCTATCATTGCCCCTTTCTACCTTTTAATCCTCTTATTTACTAGATAGTTCAGAACATATATGTTGTCCATCACCTCCATCCCTTTCCTAGACCATGTCTGATTTGGAGGCTCTATCTTTTTTTCCTCAACTTCTTTCTTTAACCTTTCCGAAAAAACAGTCACATATACTTTATACAATGTTGGCATTAGTGTCACTCTTCTATAATCTTTAACCTCCTCCCCTTTGCCTTTCTTTACTATTGGTATAACTACACATTCTTTTCATAACTCTGGCCACCCCTCTCCTCTCCAAACTCTATTGCACATTATCCATGTCCATTCCTCTAATTCTGTCCCCCAATATTTCCAGACTCCATTTGGGATCTCATCTATACCAGGTGCCTTTTTATCTTTCATCATCCCTAATACCTTGACAATTTCCTCGCTTGTAATGTCCTCCTCCACATCTATTTCTCTACCATCTTTTCCTCCTTTCCTAACTTTCCTCTCTACCCCTCCTAGTAATTCCATAAAATATTTTATCCATTCTACCATATCAATATCCTGGTTTACTCTTTTCCTTCTCTCTCTCTCTCTCCCTCTCTCTCTCTCTCTCTCTCTATTTACCACCTTCCAAACCTCTTCTTTCGTCCTAGCCTTCTCCGCTTCTTCTTCAAACCTTTTATTTTCCTCCTCTTTTCTTTGATCACAGAACTCAGTATACCCCTTTTTTCTCGTATATTCTTCTCCACGCACTCTTTTTATTTCTCCTATCATTATTTCCATTTCCTCATTTACATTTCCTCTCCCCATTTTGATATTACTGACTTTTTCCTTAAACTGTTCTTTACCTTCCATTGACCAATCCCCCCTTACTGCTCTTTTTACTTTTGCTTCCTTTTTAGCCTTATTGTTAATACTCATTTCTCCCTCTACTGTCACTATTATGGGAAGTCACCCTACTTTTGAAGACTAACTTCTCGGTTTGTAACGATTGTTTAACAATTAAAAAGTAAGATTTCAATACAAGACGCGATTTTCCAGTATATTGAGAAATTTAATTCCAATTTTTCACTAGTTATCAGGTGGGGCTCACGTGAAAGGAATCTTTAAAGATAATTGAAAAACAAACAAAAAATCTTTAAAGATCAACTGGGATTGAAAATATTAACCAATTTTTTTCAATCTTTTTTTAATTCACTCTTAATAATATAAGAAGACTAATGTAGTATATTAAAATTTAATTAAATATTAGAGTACAAATTTTGGATTTTTCTCCGCTGTGTCTGATCTCAAACAATGGGAAGGTCGCGCGGGACAAAAAACCGTCTGCTCGACAATCTACCCCCTGCCGCAAGGTTACCGGTTTCCAGAAAATGCCTGACCCAGGCCGACTGTCCCCTACTAATGTGTTTATTGCAGGCAATTTTTTCACACTTTTTTTCTGATGTACCCTTTTTTTCCTGAAAATATTCCTACGCTAATTGGCTGTCGAACATTTTTTTCACTAACAAGCTCCACCCTTTAAGGCGTGCTTATCATATTTCTGTCTCTCTCGCACACTCAACTCAGAATTTCCACAGGTGTCCCCAGCCCTCTTAAGGGACCTTATCAGCATTATAAAATGGATGGGCAGTTTCTAGCCGCACGGTTGAATATTTTTGTCTGATTTTTGGCATACCTCATCTACATATTGGTCTCTTTTGCTGCTAAGTCGCGCTTTTTTGAAAAAATATTTATATTTGAAGTTATAAATAAAAAGAAAAGAACAATAGAAAAAAATGCAGTGAATCTCAGTACTAGCTCAGTCTGTACTTTCGAGATCTAGCCAATTGACCTTCCTCAAATTTAGGAGGCAGACTCCCCGGAGCGCGAGTGGAGACTCGGGAGCGTGTCGAATTACCCGAAACGAATAGATTAATTATGAAATAATTTCATCGTATATTTGAAAGTTACATTTTCTAGACAAGTTAAATCAAATGATTTTTTCTTATTTGCTTGAAAATTGACCAAATACATCTGTACTGATTTTCTTACTTTCTGCGAGTATTTTCGTTCTGTTTAAGGGTTGTTGTAGTTTCAAAGTATGTACTACAAGCAAAGATGAAACATGTTTTTTTTTTATTTATTGCAAAAGTGACGTCAAAGTTACTCAATTTCGTACTTTTAAGTTTTGCGGGGAATCACAGAGCCAATGAATGCTTATTTCTTGCACATGCGCTGGAAGTTTAAGATGGCTGACGGCTGTTACCACCATGTTACTAATCTGGCAGGTAACGGATGCAAACAAGCCTCCCCACGGCGAATATCCCATTACCAGCTAGGAAACTGACATACAAGTTACAATTCCTCTCATAACATGCGATCACTTAGGAACTTTCCATGATAGTAACAGGTTAGCTGGGATGTGTCATCATATGCGACGCATATCGCTCGCACGGATGATAGTTGATGCACGCATGAGAGTGAAATGAGACTTTTGTGCGACTTCACGAAGCGTACTAAAATAATTATATACATTTTTAAAAATATTTTAAATAAATAAAATAATGCTTCCGTACTAAAGAACGTTTATTGTAATTTGAATATATAAACATAATAAACATTAAAGGGTCCCTGACAGAAGATTTTTTCATTGGTATAATGGGGTTGTCATACCTTGAACAAACCTCACTCTAAAAGAGCACTATTTTTGTTTTGTCTTTTTACTCAATAAAAAATGTAGACAATACAAAGACTGGAAATATTTAGAAACATAATTAGAGACATTTTAAAACATGAAAAGTGAATCGCATAATGGCAAAACAACTTTTTGTCGATATGCAACAAAATAACCTAAAAATTCGTAGAATTGAAAACAGGAAAAATAGACAGCAGCAGTAATCGCAAAGCAGAAAACCCTTTGGAGGCTTTCCAGTTCTTTCATAGTACTGGTTAGTTCTGTCCCCGGCAACCAGATCGTTGATGCATGTGCTGTTATGGGTCTGATTATCATTGGATATGACCAGTAAATAATCCTGGCTTTAAGCCTTAAGTTTTATCTTTTGCACATCTACAGGTCCAGAAAGAAGCCACTTCAGCTTTCTTCACCACTGTGTCAGAATGGAGATTATAGATAATTTTTGGTCAAATATTACTCCTAAATACTTTTCTGATTTTGAAATCTCTACTTCTCTGCTGTAGAATCAAGGTTTCCTAAGTTCAGAAAGTTTCCTTCTTCTGGTAGGAATCATAAGCTACATCTTATTCGGTTTACGGAAAACAACAGTCTCTACACTATAGTTCGATTATATTGCGCGCTGATTGCGTGAGTTACAATTAGGTCCCTTCATGTTTTCCTGTTATCAAGAAAACCAGGTCAACTACGTAACACTAAGTGTGAGAATCCGCGTCTTTCAAAGCACAAATCAGGGAATCAATGACAAGTACCCACTGGGTGGACAAAATAACTCATGCCTGTCAGCAACCTCTTGAAATTTTGGATTTGACTGAATACCCCTTCTATGTTTGGAAACGCTGCAATTGGTTAGGATTTCCGCTTTCACGTGAAGGTCCACTAATTTTGGTGGTGTTTTTAGCAAGAACGAGGTCAAGCTAATCGGTCTGAAGGATTTTGCCTCATGCTAGGTATCCTCACCCGGTTTTTGAATAAAGATTACTTTCACCTTCTTCCATACCACCGGGGTGTATCCCGTTGCTAGGAATGCCCGAAAGATGCCGCATAATGGACCACCAAGGACAGAAATCCTTCTTGAATTAATAGAGGGAATATCGTATCATCTCCTGCAGCTTTTAATGGTATGAATATTTTCACTACTTATCTCATTTTAGCTTTTATAAAATTTTGCTAAAAGCTAGTAATTATTTATACATTTTTATCAAATATAAGAATGCACATTATATAATGTAATAAAAAGTATAATAGTATAACATGTGTACAGAGAGTCTGGTATCTGGTTACGAGTCACCAATATTTTTACTACAATAAAAATGAGAATTCGAACAAATCCTTTAAAAACATATACTTGATTTTTAATCATTTTTAATGCAAAAAGCTCATTTTTGCCAAAAATGTCGGTTATCTAGCTTTGCACTGCAACCCTTTATTTAAAAAACGTATAAACTATATCTTAAAAAAAACATATTGTCATATTTGAATTCCGTGTTTTGTTTTTCATAAACCCCCAATGCTTTTTTCAATCTCTATAACTTTTGACCTAATTGAGATATTCATCGTTTTATTTTCATTTCAATGGCGCTTATTATCTTCTTTTGTAATTCACAAAACAATGTAAAAAAGATGTAGTCTAGAATGGCGCGAAATCGCGAACTGATGGCGGTAATGCGGCGCTACTGCGCTTTCCCTGATATTGGTGGTAGCTTTCTGGTACTGAGTCTCAAAAGACTCATAGACTCAACGTTATTGGCTAATAATAGCGTCTCTAAGCAGGTCATATATTTGACATTACACGACGCATCTTACTTTGACTCTAATATTAACTATACATAGTAATATATTTTCAATAGGATTTACTAAATATGTGTCTTTTACAAAAGGTACTATATTCAAATGAATCAAAGTTAGATCTATATAACATTTAATTGCATTAGTATATTAAACACTCATTTATAGATATAGGAATGATGTGATCTAGTAATCACAACTAAACAGTTTAGAAAGGGAACCTGTACTCGAGCAATAGTCACCAGTAGCATTATTATTATTATATCATTAAGCCGTTTCCCTTTCGGGGTAGGCGTGAATTGCTCGGTGGTAAAGTAGTGATGTGATATGCAAGCTTTTATGCATATGCATGATCTTACGTGTGGTGACATCAAGGGCCTTAGGTTCGTTCTTCGTCCATATATATATAAAAAGTGAGGAATTCTTTTAAAATACATAAAATTACTTTTATTGCCTTATAATACATTCACAGTAAATCCCAGAGATATTTATCTGAACTTGGATAAAACCGTTGCAAACGAATGAAAGCTACAATTATTCGACGACCGATAATTTTTATCGGGAGACGGATGAAAATTATCTGACGTCAGAGAACAATAGTTTACAGCCAGAATGTATATTTAATGCAACTAATTTTTTCCTATGTATTGCAGCTCGCTAAACTTGAAAATCAATTAAATTTTTTTTTTATGAATAGGTTTTCGAGATATGATTTTTTGAAATTTTTTTCCATTTTTTTCGGTAGTGGCTTCATATGTTAGGCCATATATTGAGTTCTCAACGTCAGATTGTGTCGCATGAGGTCTCAAATTAAAGGTAATACAATTTCAAACAATCGCTCTGTATAATGTTTTCCAATTTGTTCAGTGGTTTACGTGTTACATTCCAAAATATATGAGAAAAGTCCATTTTTTGCGCCAAAATAAAAATCGAAAATTCACTCCATCGCCATGCAAAAAAAGAAAAATTCAAATTATGTCCAGTTTCTTACTTTTTATATATAGATCACACTTTTAAGAGAAAAAAAAGTATTGGTGAAGAAAATATATGCTCAAATACCGGAGATATAAGCAATTGATTGAAGGTACCAAAATTCAAATTTGACTCTGTTTTTCTATTTTTTTCATCTTTGTATACAAAACATTTATTTAATATATTTTATTCGTTTTTAATTATGAATTTCAATATTGCATGACTGAATTAGGAATAATGTTGGCCCCTGCTTTGTCTTCTGTTCTTCGCAGGTTCCGTTTCTCTGATGAGGAACCAAATATAATCTCCCAGATATGAAACAAGCTTCAATTCAGAAACAATCTTCCTAATTGGATGAGATATTCGAACTATGGAATTTTTTTATCCGAAAATTCCATGGGGTTTCCTTTCTTGTATTCGGGTCACCCTGATGCACAGGTTGGCCCATGTACAGCTGTAATTAATTAGATAAATTACAGATTGAAATTCAAAGAATTGAAAAATATAGGCGAAAACTTTACCTAATAATACAAAATATTATGACAGAAATACATTTTAGAATTTATAAAATGCAATAGAAAATGAAGATTGGCACCTCATAATCCGTTAAGGAACATTTTTAAGAAAACTTTTTTTTTGCATTGAAAATTCTTAAAAAATCTATATATATGGTGCTGAGAGGATTTATTTGATATTGCATTTTGTAGCGAAGTGATGAAAAACTGGTTTTACAAATATGTTAGAAATTATACATTCTGCAGAATCGTGCACCAGGTGGTTCAAGATGTAATCAATGAGAACATTCTAATTTAGAATGTTGTGAGGATTGGTTAAGATTGCGAAAGCTTCGTGCTCTTGTAACCCAACGAGGACTTTATAAGTTATAGTGAAAAAAGAATGGTTCAAGATTTAAGAGCCTTGACAGTATTGTGACCCTACGAGGACATCCTAGTTTAGAGCGGGGTATACATGTTTCTGGATGCCGATGGTTTCGTGGTCTTGTGTTCCAATAAAATTAAATTGATGAATTTGAAAAAATTTTAAACTTATAAATTTAAAACAATTTTAAATTATAAATTTATTTCAATATTCTTCAAACATTAGAAAATATGTAAAAGTACTTCATACTATTGCCTACTGGCACAATTTGGTACCTGGGTCGTGGACTTATTATTTGGAGTTTTTTTAAGTATTGGAAACATTTACATTTATAAAAAGTTCACATAGAAGACGTCTTCAAATACCTGGTGCATATTCCTGTACATCCAGTGCTGTACGGTAGCGAGACCTGGACCTACCAAGAAAAGGATAAGAGTAAAATTAACGCGATTAACATGAAATTCCTGGGCATAACTTGCGGAAAACGTTGATGGGCAAAGTGTGTAATGAGATAATCCTCAAAGAATGTGGTGAAGAGGAAACACTAGTTAGCATTTGTGAAAGAAGTTCGTTGAAATGGTATGGGCATATTGAGAGAATGAAAGATGAACGACTGACGAAACAAGTGTCTCAAGGAAAAGTAAATGCCATTGTGCCCAGTGGCAGACCGCGGAAAAATGGTTAGAATGTGTGAATAAGACCCTAATTCGAAGGTATATAAGAAGCCATTGAAACACAAGAGCTTGCATGAGAAAATGCATGGGCGTGTAGGAAACGAGATAGGTGTGCCAAGACAGGAAAGTGGGCCGACAAAATAGTTTATAAGAAATGCATGAAGCAGAGTGCTAGAGAGATTGATCAGCAACCTTGTTGTGAGCAGTGTTGCAGAAAGAACGTGTTATTCAAATAAATAACATGGAAATTCTAGATCAATCCAAAAATCTACACCCCCTCCCCAAAATGACTCCCTTCCTTACCGACTGAGTCACGTTTACCCCGAAAAAAATATGGCTTAATGATACAATAATAATTTTATAAATCGGATTTCCTTTTCAATTTGAGACAGACCTCCTCAACAAATTACGGGGAGAACCTCAATGTTTCTAGTTACTACCCTATACTTATAATTTTCCCGTGTAGAAATTTCGATCGGGTATTTGATCGGGATGAATGGAGAAGGCCATACACAGTACAAATTCAACTGTTTCCCTTATATTTCACATATTAAGAATAATTTCATCTTTATTTTAAACAAAATAACGTTACTGCGAGAGGTGAGAAGACAAATTAAGCAAAATTATTTGGTTATGTTCACACACCCTATTTGATATATATATATATATATATATACAACTGATCACGATTTATAATTTTGAAGGTGAATCATTATTTATTTCCAAGTAATGTTAGGAACGTAAAAATGAATGTATGTAAAGTAATATTCTACGCCCGTTTACAACATAACTCAATGTTATTATTTAATATGAATGCAATGACACAGTAATTTATGTAATCATTATTTATATTTACTATGGGAAATTCATGAATAAGTAATATGTATTCACAGTTACAATTGATTATACCTTTCTTAATATCAACATATTTTATTCCTTTCTTCGAGAGATACTACAAGTGATCACGCTTTGGAACTTTGTACGTGAATTATTATTGCATTTGCGTTTATCAGATTGTAATTTGATCATCCAGATTTGTTATCTTTACTTCTTAACGTGTCTATACGTTTAGGTACTTAGTTTGGAAAGATTTGTCCAATTTAGTCAGCCGTCAATAAACTTTTCCAGGGTCCCAAAATATAGATCAAGTTTTCTAAGCAGATCTTTCGAAAGACTCGCAAATTGTCCTAATGATGGCATTTTCCATTTTCATGACAATTCATGCAAAATTATTGGAATATATTTGCAAATGTTACCGTAATTCATGAAGGAATTTCCATCACAATTTTTAATGCATTCACAATATATTTCGAAACTATCACTATGAAATTGTTTTTTTATACCAAAAATCGAAAAGTTACATCATTTTAAAAACTAGGCGTACTTTCTTTTGAAGAGATGTATAAGGTTTATCAGTCACATTCAGTAATTACCTATATTGAGATATTTTTGAAATACGGTGGAATAATTGGTAACATCTTTCTCAAACTGCATAGAAATTTCAGTCCATTTGACTTACAACCGAGCTTTGAACGAAGCCCATTAAAGCCTTTTTCCTCATTTTGCTTTCCAGTAAATGAACCAAAAAATTACATTTTTATATTCACATTCATTTGTTATCTACTTTTTTGGGAAACGTATTATTATAATTGCAACAGTTTACATATTTATTTTGCTTCTTTTAATAATTATAATGCCATATTACTTTAGCGTTACTTTAGCATTACGATGTAGCGTAATGCTTGCGTTCGGCTGGTTCGCCAGGGGGAACCTGTATAGGTTCCTTCAAATTTACTCGTTTCATTTTCCTATAGTCGTTCTATGTATGACAGCGTATAGGATCCTATACGGAAACCTATATAGGATCCTACAAAGTTTCCGTAAAGGATCTTCTATGTATAGGGACCTATATAAGTTTTTCCAGTAGGGTAGTTCTTTCATTTGGAGCACAAAAGATTTCATGAACATATTCATGAAATCAGGAGATGGTTCCGTTTTGCCTATCCACCAACCTGTCAATAATGGGTACTTAAATCGGAATTTCGGAAGCAATTCGTAGATATAACCCAGTTGTGGCCAAAATGACCTTTTTGTACCTTCATTTAGTGGAGCGCCGTCAGTAGCGAAATTTATAGTCAGAACGATGCATTGATCTTTAACTTCTGCCACCGTTTTTTTATACAGCAACCCATCATAAACATCGCGAATAAGTTTCTCAGTACGCAGTTCCGAAGTAACAGTACTCAAATTACGGATTAAACTATCCTTGACATCAGTCATTTTTAGCAAAGATGCAATTTGATATTTTAGATCAACAGATAAGAAATGATTAGGCGAAAGCATTGTTAGCTTAAAATTCTTTGAACATTTATTGCAAACAATCAGATGTTTGTTGAATTTTTTGTTGTTGTGGGTGCTTCTAACTCTGCAACAAACTTCATAGTAGCCCGAGTCGAAGTTTTCAATTTCGTTTGAATTTCTATTTTCGAGACTGAGCCGAAAATGAAACGAAATCTAAAAGAAAATGAAACGAAAGTTCTGTCAAGCCTGGCAATGGAGATTTCACTCTCGCCTCACTCTCGAAACTTGCGAGATGAAATTGTTTTTAATACGTAAAATATAAGGAAAATAGTTAAATTTGTGATGTGTACGTGAAACCCAGTGAAAAATTATGAAAATAATAATTGATCACAGTAGAGTGCTGAACGATGAACGTACCGGAAAACAGAGAGGGGCTAGACGGGTGGTTGACGGATATTCTCGTAAGGGCCTTGTTAGAAGTTCTAGATAGAGCCTGGCTCAAATAGCGTTACAGAACTAGTCTGGCCCTCCCGATTTTTCCCGATTTTTCCCTATCAGCGCCCTATCAGAAATAGGGAAAACTAGCCGGGGCCCTTCTAAATCGCGATCGCAATTTCTACATGGGCAACGTTCGCTTGTACTCTCGCCGATACTCGTCTATAAAGGACGCTTTTTACATAATGGATATTTCCGTCAATTTTTAATGAATCGATCTAAAAATGTCCAGAAATCTTACTTTATTAGTGAGGAACAAGGGCCTCACTAAAAGTTCTTTCAACTCTAAAGTTTCCTCGATACTTTTATTTGCCGAAACTAAAAAAACGTGCTTATCCACCGGTCTCCATTCGCAATTAATTATTATCAAATAATAGGAAATTTTGTTTGTTTTTTTCATTCTGCAGGCATTGCTAGGACACACGGCGTGCGTATACTAAATTTTAAACAATTTAAATAATATTTAGCTGAGTTTTGACGATTTATGTTTTAAAAAATAATTGAATTTGGGGAATTTTTTCCACTTTTTTTTTCAAAAAACTGCAGATACAAAAAAGTTCCGTCTTGCCCTTTTCTATGTGACCATATTATTAAAAATTTAATTTTATGAAATTTAAAATTTGGATATCACGAGACGCGTGCACAATAATTTTCCGCGTTTTCCAGCGGGCGACCCATTCACGGAGAAAAATGGATGTTTAAACGTAACATCTAGATGTTCAGGGTTAACATATTTTATGTTTAACTATAGGACAGATCAATTGTTCAGTTTATGGTGCTGCGAGAGCTTTGGCTGATTCAAATCGAAGGCTAAAACCGACGATGGATCAAAATACCGAAAGACGCTTGTATCAACTGAACAACAAGATTGGATGGGCAAGACAGAATGCGTCCCGTATTCAGTGTGGGACTACATAACATCTGAGGAGAAATGTCCATGAATCACTGCGGAAGATGTGAACAAAGCACTTAGGGCAGGGCTCACGAAAAGACAGTCAGTGACTGCAAATACTGACAGTGTCAGTCGCGAGACTAGGTCAGAAATGCCCGAGAACAGGCCCTCATTAATCTTGTCGTTCGACTGGTGCCTAATCCTTCACGGTAAGTTACAGTTCGAAATGAAAAAAGTGAAATGTATTGTGAATTCAAGTAGAAAAAAATCAGACCCTATGGTGTGAACAATGAGCCGCAACCGTAATTCTTTCCAGGATTCCTGGAAACCGAAGAAAAAGATGACAGAAAAAATTTGCAGCAGTCATGCACTTGTCGTCAGTCAGCACCTGCTGAAAGTGGTGAACCCTGTCTTAGGGGTACGAAGAACTTTTTCGCTGCAGGACCAGATGGTATCAAGAACTTCTGGTGGAAGAAGTTTACTTCTACTCACCAACGTCTTGCCCGCATATTCACTTGATAGTTGAAGTCGGAAATGCTCATTCCGCAATGGCTGGTGTTAGGACAGGATTGTTCGAAGAATTGAGCCTATCTGGAGAGAGATGTATAAACAACGTGGCTCGAAAAAAGGTGTACCAGGCTGTAGTAGGATTTTGAAGTTATGAAGTGGCGATTTGATGGCAGCACTTTCGTCACGCGGGAATTATTTGATAAAGTTCATATACTTTTTTCGAAGCAACACATTTTATAAATGTTTTGTAATAATTTTCGCGAGCTGAGAGTGCTAGGCCGTATTAGGTCTGAACATGAATTTTCTTAATTTTATACTAGCAAGCTATGGTTAAATTCTGCGAAATGTAAAAGACAATCTGAGGACGAAATCGGTCCGATTCCGAAACGTTATTTTTTGTACAATACTGAATAAATAGTCTGGAAGAAGTCGAAAAAATAAGGGTTTTCCTTACAAGTTCCAATTTGTTATTTCCCAGATGTTAAATTAAGAATAATTACATCCCAAAGTTTTGCTCATATGAAAAAAGCGTTTTTTCATTACTAGATGAATATAAAATTCTTATTAAGATATAAATGATTTCGATGAATTAACTACGTTTTAGAAACTTATGAAGATGGAACATCAAAGCTGCTCTTGCTTCAAAATGATGATCATGTTGTCTAT
The DNA here is from genome assembly GCA_011634705.1 of Andricus grossulariae. Taxonomy (NCBI): domain Eukaryota; kingdom Metazoa; phylum Arthropoda; class Insecta; order Hymenoptera; family Cynipidae; genus Andricus; species Andricus grossulariae. Next base: position 231,191,199 of record JAABKJ010075445.1, read on the forward strand.
ACGGCTGATTCAGATTTGAACCCCGATGAAAAAGCTGATTATATCAAAAAGAAGTATATGGAAAGGGTAAAGCAGTGTGATTTGCTCAAAAGCTCTGCCCATAAGAAAATTTTTTCCTCGTCATCTGATGAGTCTAACTCCTCTTGGTCAGATAGAGAATTGAAGTCAATTCTCGAATCAAAAAAGAAAAAATCTCGACCTTGCTCTGAAGAAAAAACAAAAAAGAATAAAAAGCGGTCTAAGAGCGGGACGACAGCGAAAGGTAATTTCATTTAACATGACGTTAACCTTAGAAATTTGATACAAAATTATTAAATTAGTAATTTTATTTTTAATAAAAGATTTTTTTTTTTCAGGAAGGAGTTGTAAGTCAATTGCACATGAACAGCATGATAAAATAAAAAGTAAAACTGTTAATAAAAACAATCCAGTCCTGATGAAAAAGGGCTTTCAGGACGATTGCATGGAAAATAAAGAGAAACAAATTTTAACCTCGAATTATGAAGAGAGTCAGTACAGTAGTAACTGCGACACTAATTTATTTAATGAATATGAATATCAAAACATGTTTGAACAACAGTTTGAAATTGGCGAAAATCTTGCTATGAGAATTGACGCCGCGCCGCGGGTAGGCTTGTCAGGAGCTGCGCAGGGTGTGCGGGGTTCACGAAGGCGTGACAAAAAATAAACTATTTACGTTCGGAGTTCCGCTAAATCCGATTTAGTTTGGATAGGTCAGGTCCAAGGACAGCCCCAAAACCGACGTTAAATCCGAGTTCGACTGTAGTAAGACTTTCAGATTGAAACAGTTTAATTTTTAACGTTAAAATCTGGAAATTCTTAAATTTGTAATTGATTCTAAATCTTCTTGTACAATCAATTATTCACTTTTTAACCCTTAAAGTACTGTTCAATTTTAAAAATCATTGTAATGTACATCCACAGTTGATCAACTAAAAGTATTTTATCCAAAATTGTCCATTTCAAATACTTCTAATTTGTAATTCTTCAAGTCTTTAAAACTTCGTTTTAAAATTCTTCAAATTAAAAATAGACGCTTAAGAATTAAATCTAAAATGTAAAATTTTTAAGTGAAAGATTTTCGAATTACACATTGTAAACTGAATGATATCAGAATGGAAAAAGATTACAATTAAACTAATTATTGAAAAACCTGTTGAAATCAAAATAGGACAGATTTTTTTCTAAAAATTTGTCAAATTCCCGGTCAAAAAAATAAATTCACTGTCATTTCCCGGTCTCATAAAATTCCTGGTCATTTCCCGGTTTCCCGATCAAGTGGCACCCTGCTGACAAGACTGCAATGAAAATACATAGTAAATAGTTTGTCGTGCCTGGACGTTTTAGGGTTTCACTAATTTGCAATATGCATGCTGGTGAACCTGATGACAGAGCCTGTAAAAAACCAAAAGCGACCATATAAATTAAATGTCTAGCCTTTTGAGGATTATTTAAGTGCATATACATACGAGGATCTTCTAAAATCAACAAATATATTCGAGTATATATATATATATATATATATATATACATATATATACGTGATAAATATCATTGAGATAAGTTTAAAATGCAACATTACCATTACTAAAAATTAATGTAATTTTTAGTAAATTAAGATATTTAACTAGAATCAGCCACTGCAGTTATAATTAAACTGAAAATATTATTGAACATGAGAACGATCCCCGGTTAGAAAATTTGATAATGTTACAGTGCATTTAATGAGCTTGTACCTCGTTTGAGTCATTTTGGTCAATTCGTTCAAGAGATAGTAGGTTTTAAAAGTAAATTTTACGAAATAGCCTACTGTGCGACGTACCTCAGTGTATGGGGCACGAAAGCCGAAATATAACACCAATAAATTAATTTAATTTCAAAAAATGACGTAGTTAAAAAAGAGGTTTCAAATATTAGCATGTATTCCCTGATAATGCGAGCCTCACCTTAAAAAATATTTAATCAAACTCACATTTCAATCGTAATTTATAGGGCATGCACAGAAAAACGCCGATCCTCAAAAGTACGCCAAAACTGGTGTAGTTTTGAGTTGGAACTAAAATGAGCTGAATTGTCATCCACCTGTCAAGACGATTTTATTTTTCGTTATTTGGACGAAATAAATAGTAAAGAGCGGGTCAGTTATAATAATAATTACCTAATTTTCAATTGTTTGAAATTTTACATCGCATATTAGTCACATAAAAGAAAATTTTTACTTAGTAGTGCAAGTCTTAGGTAAGTCATGACCGACTGCATACAAATTGAAGCCTAAGCACTCGAGGAAATTCGGATAAGGAAATTACCATTTTACCTATCGGAAACTTTACTGCGCATGTGCACTATACTTTCTGTTGTACCCAGTTGTTGCGATAATTTTTGCTCGTTGAACACAGTTAAAACAGTTTTACAGTGAAAACTCTCCCATTCCCCTGACCTTGAAACGAATCGATTGGAAACGATTCTTCTATTCCCTTGCTGAAGGGGGCCCCACCCTTACCTTTGTTTTCTTTTTTAGAATTATAAAACTGATCTCTTGATTCAATAGCCATTATTTTTTCGTAATTTATAGTTTTTGGTTTTTCTATAAGTCTCATGTTATAATTAAATACTGGTAAAGTTATTTTGTTATTTTTTGTTCGGTAAATACCATCCAGTATTCCTTCTTGATCTTCTATCCAAACGTCTTGATTCTTCTGGTATCTTCTGGTAGAGGAAAGTCATAATTGATTATGTCAAAAAGGTGATTCTTTCCTAAGTAATTAAGGTATGTTGGACGGCTTGATTGATGTTTATCATTTCCCATTACAAAGTTTGTTATAAATCGATGAGTCGGATGATTTAATCGTAGGACCAATTTTTTATTAAATTAAGTGAAGATCTAGAATCTACTAATAATCTGTATTTTCTTTTATCTCTTCTTCTTCCTTGTACGGATTGCAGCCGTCCAGAGATTGCTGATATTCAGCTGTCTCTTCGTAATCTATCTGTTCTTGAATCTCCTCTTGTGTCATTACTTGGATTTGTAAATAATTTTCCTCGTGTTCCTATTCTCTCGTCATCCTGATTCGAGTTTGAGGTGGTCGTTTAGGGTTTGCACTATTCTGATAATTTTGGGGTTTAACATAGCATTGGGCCGCGAAGTGTACTCATTTTCCACATTTGAGGCATTTCATTTGTGATCTATCAGCTAGTGGTAAATTTCGGTTCAGTGCTTTAAATGAGAATGGTATTGTATTCGCCTGAGGCCTAGGTATAGACATTGACACTTGTGGTCGTGAGAACTGGGGTACTGGTGTATTCATAATTGGTTTCATGATTCTATTTTTCTCCTTATTCCATATTTCTGCCTTCAATGCTTCTTATAAGCTTCATTTCGTTTTTGGGGTTTCATCGGCCTTACTTGACTCGAAATTTCATCGCGTAAATTCATAACATATTTTTTAACTGCTGCCTTTTCTTGGCGAAAATACAGATTCCTGCTAAGGACTGAGTTTTAGTCGGTATGCCAGGGATCTACATTACTGGTACCAAGATGGATCCATTTTATTATCTTAAACTAATTTTCAAAATTTTATACTAAAACAATATTTTTTATGATTTTATTTTTAATATTTAATAATTGTTGATTACTTTATACTATTTAATATTCATTGGGAACAATTTGATAACTTATATTAGTTACTAAATAAAATTATAAACTTAAATTAGTAGTTAAATAATTGTAACGGATTATTTATATTATAAGACTTTTCTCCTTGATAAATCATGAAATACGACATAGTTACTAGTTTTTAATACTGCTACTTGACGAAAAGCAACAGAGTGTTGACCTGCGTAGTGACTTACTGCAAGTTATCATACCTACAGCTTACTTCTCCTACACCTACACACCAGAAAATACACGGAAAAAATAATTTTTATAAAGTTAATGGAACTAATTGAAGAGCAGCGGATATAAGCGATGTTTGAACACAGTTTTATATAATTTCTAAAACATTCCAGATAAACTTTAAAATTATTCAGGTGTAATTATAAAAAATTTCCGTAGTTTTAAAAATGAGCTTGAAATAAAAAAGGTTCTATAATTCTTGTGGAGATAATGAGTGTATTTGCAAAGCACTGTATTATGTGAAGTGGTGAACGGAGTTCCGTCAAATTCCCTGGCAGAAATTTTTCCGTGGCCCCGATCGGGGCCCGATCTGGTCAAATGGGGCCCAGATCGGGAAGTCAGGTCGGTTCAGACCCATGATGAAACGCACGGCTCAGTCTGGGCCGAAATTGTTAGCCCGATCGGTGTGCCGGGTCAGTGCCAAGTCGGTACCCTATCAGATCCCGATGTGATTAGCATTGCTAAATATTGTGCTTATGTGGGAAAGCACTTCCTCCTCTGTGGCCTTGCATTTGGTACAAGCTACATCATACAATTCGCTTCAAAATGAGTTCGATACAAACAATTTTGGTAATGTTGAGTTCACTAATTAGTTTCTTCAATTATTAAATAATTAATGTTACACTGCTTAATTCAATAATATTTCACTTTGTAATTTCGAATTTGAGTCACCATTTTTTAGCGCACTTTTCCTGTTTGGTTCATTTTAAAATGCAGTTTCGTAAAGATAAATAACAAAAAATTAGAAGCAATTGAAATTTGAAATTTTGCGCAAAAAATCTTCGACGTTAATCAAATTTATATATAAATTGATTCAGATTGTGTGTATCAAACTATAGTTATTTTATTGAAAATTAAACAATAATTGATTGTGTGATACGACATTAAATCTCTTCACTAATAAAACATTTTTATTCAATTTCAGATACTATTAAAATATTTATTCCGTCTTAAATATTCTTCAAAGAAACCATTCGATTAAAAATATTTTGAAAAAAATAAAAAACAACTTTCTAATATTTAGAAATATTAGAACGTTTATAGAAAGTTCATGAGCCAAACACCGCCTTCAAGTCCACGAAACCTAATATCATTACCCCCTCCTCCCTTTCAATCCAATTATTTACTAGATAGTTCAGAAAATATATATTGTCCATCATTCCTATCTCTTTTCTAAACCCTGTCTGATTTTGTGGCTTTATCTTTTTTCTCAAGATCTTTCTTTAAGCTCTCCGATAAAACCGTCACATATACTTTATAAAATGTTGGCATTAGTGTCACGCCTCTTCGACCTTCAGCCTCCCCCCTTTGCCTTTTTTCACCATGGGTACCACTACTCCTTCTTTCTTCTCCTTTATTTTTCTCAACTACTTGTCCCTTTTCTCCATTTTCTTAATTCCCTTCTCACTTCCTTCTTCTGTTTACATTCCTCATCCCATCCACTTCTATCCCCTCCTTCACTAACTTCTTTTTTGCTTGTGCACTCTATTCCAGGTACAAGGATGAGTTTATTCCTCGAGTTTTAGAACATCAAAGAAAATATGGAATAACCGGAAAGGTTGTCTTACTCCTCGATAATGCTCCACCCCACCCGAGTTTGGATGAACTAAATGCGATAAACGAAAACTTTGAAGTCGTATATTTGCCTCCCAATGTAACGCCGTTGATTCAACCCATGGATCAAGGCTTAATCGCGACGACGATAAAATTGTACAAGAAAGATTTGATTAGACGGTTATTGCTCAGTGAGAACTCGGAAGGACCTGTTCAGTTTTTAAAAGAATTGGACCTTCCTGATTGCTTTGGCATGCTCAGCCTCGCGTGGGACGCTGTGGAATCATCTTCTCTTCAAAAAGCATGGAAACCGCTCTTAGGCGACTCATTCTTTATTAAAAAAGTTCCAGCTTTCGCCAACATTCAGGATTCTCAATCCAACGATGATGCAGTTGTCAGTGCACCGGAATCTCCAACTGATTTGATCAGTTTTCCTGATGAAAACTGCGATGAAATTTCGGAACTGTTGTCGGGACCAGATTATTCTGTAGAAAAATCGAGAGAATTCCTCCTGAAATGGTTTGAAAATGATCACAATGATAACGATTGCGGTTGGGGGTCATCATCGGACAGTGATATTATAAACTTTGTTACAAATAGTAGACGCGAACCTGAAGTTGTAACTAAAATCAAGAACAGTGAAAGTAGGTTTGAAAATCCTGATATTGTAAACTTTCTTACATGTGGTAGACTCGAGCCTGAAATTGTACCTAAAATCGAAAACAGCGAAACTATGTTTGAAAATCCTGATATTATAAACTTTGTTACATGTGGTAGACTTGAGCCTGAAATTGTAACTAAAATCGAAAACAGTGACACAATGTTTGAAAGTCCTGAACTTATGGAAATAACGTCGTCAGAGGGCGAGCCTGAAATTATAACTAAAATTGAAAAGAGAGATTGATCAGCAGCCTGGGTCGGAGCAGTGTTGCGGAATGAACGTGTTATTTAAATAAGTAACGCGAGAATTGTAGATCAATCTAAAATATCTATACCTTAAACCTATATACCTGTCTACCCTATACCTATTTAGCCATCCACACATGACTACTTTCCAACCGAGGAATTCATGCCTACCCCGAAAGGGAAACGGTTCAATGATATAATAATTAATGATATAATAGTTTAATTTTGAACCAAAAGAGCTCATGACTTGTCAACGAAACGTGTTGCATGTTTCAAACAAAAAAGGTATTAATCTGAAATAAAAAATAGTGTAAGCCAGCCAAATAGACGCATTTTCAACGAAATACTTGATTTATTAAATAAAAAAGATCAATTTTTAACCAAATAGTCGCACTTTTAACGGAAAAAGATTAAATTTGAAGCAAGAAGATTAATTTTCTGCCAAAAAGAGACGAATTTTCAAGAAACTTTCAACGAAAAAGGTAAAATAATTGTCAATTTTAATTTAAAATGGAGAAAAAGTACTTCAATTTTGATCTATTTTATTATTATCCTCAATATGAAAAGAGAAGAATATTCAACCACAAATTTCATGATCAGAGCTCTTTGCCTTTTCGCGATATGGCGAAGAGTAAGAAGTTAAACACACGCACACACGGACATTATTTAAAAACTTTATTTTCGAGCTACTGGGGTCGAATTATATCAAAAGATGTCAAAAAAGTATATTCGAAAATTTGGCTCATTACAAACCTCCATCTATGAGGAAGCAATAATGAATCGATTAATCATCAATTGAGCAATTAGTTAATTACTCCGATATGCAATCATCTGATCTCCTCGTTTCCGCTTTTGTCTGTCGATAAAGACCAAAGCAAATCACACGCCGACAATGAATACTGTTGCAATCTCTAAAATTGCGCAAAACATGGATCGATGGAATTTTTGATACATGATCCTGAATCAGATCATTTTGATCTCAAAAGTCGATCATATAATGCGGTCGATCAAAATGCTCTTAATATCAGTATCATTTTTGTTGCATATCAAAATGATTTTGATTTCGGTATCATTTTGAACCATTTTTTTTACTGTGAGTACTTTCAATTAATAAAGTAAAAATTGTACGCTTTCTAATTAAAATGTGGAAAATTATACAAATATTTTGATTTTTCCTTGATAGTTTCCGTATACGTAAGATTCACGTTTTTCAAAAATCTTTTTATTGTTTTGAAAATTCTCTAAAATTCCACCACACTTTGTAGTGAAAAATAAGTTTCTAATTTGCACTGGAAATTAATAATCCGAGATTTTCAAATTAGATTGAAGGTCGATGAAAGATTTTTTGTATCTTAATCATTTTTGCACTGGATGAAATGTTTTCGAGAAAATTAAAAACAAGTTAATTGAAAAGCGGAATAATTATTAAAAATAATTTTTTTAGAAGGGCAACTTTTTCACAAAAATAATCATTCTTCTTTACTACATGTTCCAAGATGAAAAAGAAAAAAAATCTGTGAAAATATTACTTGAGTGCTGAAAAAATCTATTTTATTCCACAATAACGATTTAAAAAAATTATTTTTCACTTTTTAGCATTCTACTTGTCTAGTGGTATGATTCTGGTGATATATTTCTATACATTTTATGTTAATAATTGTATGAAAAATCCATTTCTAAATAGTAATTTTTCATAGCACTTACGTCATACCGCCCAAAGCCAACTTTGTGGGCCATTGTCTTGGAATCTACTCACTTTTACCTTTTTTTTCAAATTATATACTCAAAATTGTAGAACCATTCACTTTTCAATTTCTGAAAATTTGACATTTTTACATTCTCATCTCAATGAGAAGGTATTGTTTTTATGTGAAAAATGACTTTCGCGGATTCAATCAAATGTCGAGACTCTGAATTTTCCTATTGAAACATGTATTGCAAGAGTAAAGACGAAGTTAGGAACAGCAGTGCGCCGAGTCCGGACCAAACTCTGGTCCTTCCTCTTAAAACATGGTTTGTCGTAGTGAAAGTCACACTGGATCCATGGATGCGCCTTTGTTGGGCCAGACTCTGGCTTCTCCTATTAAAACATGTATTGCCAGAGTAAAGACGAAGTTGGAACCAGCAGTGCGACGAGACCAGGCCAAACTCTGGCTCTTCCTCTTAAAACATGGTATGCTGTAGTAAAAGGCACACTGAGCACAGTGATGCGCCCTTGTTGGACCAGAATCTGACTTTTCCTATTGAAACCAGTATTGCCAGAGTAAAGACGAAGTTGGGAGCAGCAGTGCGCCGAGTCCGGGCTAAGCTCTTGCTCTTTCTCTTAAAGCATGATTTGCCGTAGTAAAAGTCACACTGGGTCCATTGATGCACCTTTTTGGGGCCAGCCTCTGGCTTTTCCTAATAAAAAATGTATTGTCGCAGTAAAGACGAAGTTGGGAACAGCAGTGTGCCGAGTCCAGGCCAAACCCTGGCTCTTCCTCTTAAAACATGGTTTTCGCAGTAAAAGCCACACTGGGCCCAGTGATGCGCCTTTCTTGGGCCAGGCTCTGGATTTTCCTATTCAAGCATATATTGACAGAGTAAGGACGATGTTGGGAACAGCAGTGCGCCGAGTCCGGACCAAGCTCTGTCTCTTCCTCTTAAAACATGGTTTGCCGTTGTGAAAGTCACACTGGGCCCAGTGATGCGCCTTTCTTGTCCAGACTCTGGCTTTTCCTATTAAAACATGTATTTCCAGAGTAAAGACGATGTTGGGAACAGCAGTGCGCCGAGTCCGGGCCAAACTCTGGCTCTTCCTCTCGAAACATGGTTTGCCGTAGTAAAAGTCACACTTGGCCCAGGGATGTGCCTTTCTTGGGCCATTTTTTTTTTTTTTTTTTTTTTTGAAGATTCGATTTTTCTAAATTAATTTTTTGAACTAAAAATTTATGTACTTTGTTGAAAATTCCTTCTTTTGGTTACAAATTAATTTTTTAATCTGATAATTAGTTCAATCCAGTCGAATATTACACAGTTTTAATTAAAAATGTATTCATCTCTTCCGCAGTTGAAAATTCAATTATTTCAGTTGAAGATTCACCATTTTAGTTTAAAATGCATCATTTCGGTTGAAAATTTAACTACTTTAATGAAAATTGATTTTTCTATTGTTGTAGAATGAATTTTTTAAACTAGAGATTTAACTATTCCATTTTTGTTTTAAAAAAAATTTATTCAAAAGTTTACTTAGTTGGTTGAAAATGTATCTTTTTTATTTAAAAATTGAAGTATTTTGTTGAAAATTCGTATGTTTGGTAAAAAATTTATTATTTTGGTTGAAAATTCATTTCTTACGTTGAAAATTAAATTATTTCATTGAAAAACGAACGTAAATTAGCTTAAAATTCGATAACTCAGTCAATTTCAACCAATTCTAATAAGAAAGTTCATTGCACGCGGAATTAAACTCGCAAGTTTGAGCGTGCCTAGGGCGCGCGACTGTTGGTTCTCGCGCTTCGCGCTCGAAAATATATTTATCTCGCGCTTCGCACTCGATGATGTATTCACCTCGCGCTACGCAAGATAGCATCTCAAAGATCATGATTTTGTATCTCCCAGATTGTTGTAGGCTAGATTGGAGGTAGGAATCAGAAGATAATTCATTGTAGCGTGCTATGTCCCTGTTGATACTTGCGATCAAGGTGAAAGAATAATATTGCTAGGAGACATGAACAAATGGGTCGGCGTCCAACGACAAGATACAAATACAGAAAGGGTTTTAGGTAAATTTGGGGATCCAAGAAAAAATTACAACGGGGAAAAGTTAGTTAGCTTGTGCTTATTCATCTGTTTCAATATTATTTTCATGGTTCCTTGAAAGTCGTTTTGTAATTTCTTTTCTTCTTCTGTTCTGATTTTGATCTTGTTTAATTAAAAATTCAACTATATGGTTAAAAATTCAGCTACTTCGTTCAAAATTCATGTATTTTGTTGAAAATTCATCTTTTTCAGTAGAAAATAAATCTTCTTAGTTGAAAGTTCAACTATTGTCTTCAAAGTTTATCAATTTTATTGAAAATTCAACAATTTTGTTAAAAATTAATACTTTTTGGTTGCAAATTATAAATAATGCAGAGTAATCCTATGCAATCTGGAGTAATCTTAAGTAATCCAAAGTAATTCTCTATGTAGAGGTAATCCAGGATAATCCGGAGTAATCCATCTATGCTGGACCGAATTTTTAGGAATTGTTTCCCCCTCGCGCTCAATAATAAAATAACTTGAAGAAAATCGGTTTCTTTTTAATATTTTTATTTAAGCAACAAACAAAAACAATATAAAAGTTATATTACATATTTTTAAAAACATTACGTACATTTTGGAAGTGAAAATTCTTTTGAACAGACTGAAAATCGATTTTGAAGAGTGGATTTACTTTTCGCAGTCGGAGGGGTCTTTGCGACTTTCTGCAAGTTTGTAGACGCAATCGTATTCTTGACTTGACCACATCGCCTCTACGAGAATTCCCAATTTTGCGTCTTTTGAATTCATCTGTTTCCAGTCCAGTAAAAACTGGTAAACAATCTGCAAAAAAGAGTTGATTTTGAATTGAGATTCTCAGGTTACATTTTCGGTTTTTTGATTTTTTAATTAAATTTTATTCAGAAAAAAGATCTTCTCCTTTCACTCCGCTGGGATTCGAACACCAGGTCAATCAATTTCTGGTCAGGTGCTCTAACCACTGAACTACTAGAGAGATCAGAGGAAGAATTCTTTTTTCTGAATCACGCTTTATTTAGCTCACGCTTCGTCCCTAACCTCAAAGAAAAATGGTGAATTGGTATTTTTATGTAAAACATGTATTTTTTAAATGTACCCCAAAAACTCCAAATTCGTATTTCGCGACCTCGAAAACATAGGATATGCCCCCTTTGCATTGGAAAATATATGTTTTACATAAAATTACCAATTCACCATTTTTCTTTGAGGTTAGGGACGAAGCGTGACGTCAAAGAACCACAACGACTACGAATTCGTACCCAGCGACCTCGAAAACATAGGATATGACCACTTTTCATAGGTACGAATGATGTTTCATCTTACATCAGTGATTATCATGTTCTTTGAGGTTATGGACGAAATCTGACGTGATGGAGCTAAATGGAACCCGAATTTGGATTCAGCGACCCCGAAAACATATGATAGATATAGTCAGACTCCAGGAGTACTTTTCTCGATTTTTTTTGTGGAGCTGTGTTATTAATAACCTTGTATATAAATTTCATAACAAATCAAAACATATGTACATAATATTTTGAAAATTGAATGCATAAAATAATTTCAGATCATCGCAAAAAAAAAATATATAATTATAATGAAGATATTTTTAAAAAATGTTATGAAAATTAAATCCAATATTCAATTACATAACCTTAAAGTGAGTAATCAATTTACGTTACTTAATTAAAGAATCTTAAACTTCAATCTTTATGTAATTCGATATTATATGGAAAAAATTAATCAGCTAATACTTAATTAATCAGCTCACAACATAAAATGCATGAAAAAATTATTTTCATTAAAACTATCAAATAATTTTCACTTTATAAATATTTTTTTTTAATTTGGCCGTTTATTTTATTAAATTTTTATTTATCAATAATCTTTTTTACTAATTCCACTAAATGTAATTTTAAACAGAATCAGTTTATGTGACTTAATTGAAAATAATTCAAATTCAATCTTTATGTAATTCAATTTATGAAAATTTCATGTAATTTTTTTAAAATTTAAAGCAAATTTTCAGGTCAGATTTGAAACCCGTTCCGAATCGACCATAAGTCTCCAGGAACCCAGGTCGGAGCCAGAAAAGCAGAAGAGTCAAATCTATTCTAAGTAATAAAAAAACAGTTGACACATTTTGAATGAATCAGAGCTCAGTTATTGAAATTTAGAGTGTATTAAGAGGTAAAACATGATTTCACATAAGTTAAAAAAGAAAGCTTTAATAAGATGCCTGGTGAGCTTCTTTCTAGAATTAATTTTTATTTTCTCAATTATTAATAATAAGTTTAATTCATTCATTAATAATTGTGATTTTTAAAACTAATCTGTATTAATTTTATTTTTTTAATCTAATTAAGTGAAAATCCAATTGAAGTCAGTGAAAAGTCACTAAAATACCAGTAATATCACTGATCACTCAGTGAAATAAGCAATTATATATTAATATACAGTAGCTCAATTTGTTTACTGGATTATTTTGAAAAATTCTGAGCTAGTGTTTATCAATATATTCGCCATTTTTTTGAAAAATTGAAATAAAAGGACTTAAAATCAATGATCCTAAAAACAGATTATATTTCAAAGATTTTATTGGAATCGAACTTTTTTATCAGCTCCTTCATCATCGTATAGGATACGAAATTTTATTTTTGAAAATTCCAAAAACGGATATGAAATAAGGGACTCAAAAAAACCAATAAAAAAATTGTGTTGAAATGGAACCATTTTTTATGTTCTTTACAACTTCTCATTGGTCTAGTCCACAGCATGACGACGGCCCTGTTCAACTTGTCACATCTCCACAACCTCGACGACTGTCTTGCGACAGAAACTTTTCGCCAGAAACCTATTTTCCGTCCGAACGAGCTTTTCTGTGATTCCTTGCGACAAAATTAGTCGAGGTGGTGGGAATACGACAAAGTTGAGCAGAGTCACAGGATGATTAGCGAGATATTTTTTTCTTCAATCCGACGTCCAAGCAGGTCCCGAAAAGATATTCCTATTTGTCAAACGACAGCTATTCATGTATTGACGTAGCCTCAAATATTGCAATAATGCAATCATTCGATTTAATAATATACTCCATGGACAATAAAATTCTCTGTCTGTGGGAAATTACTCATATAGAAGAAGCAAAATATGTTATTTGAAAAAAAAAATTTTTTTTCTTTTTGCAACACTGGTTGAAAAGTATCAAAATATTTCATTGCTTTCAGATTAAATACGTGAATTATAATGTTTTCAGGAAACGTAAAATATGTTAATAGATATAATTCTACGGCTTCATTATTCTTGTATGACACAAATTTGTAAACAAATTTAGTTTTGCCCTTTATTAATAATATTGCACGTGAAAGAAAAAATCTTAGTATGCGCTTTTTTCCACAGAATAATTTTTTTTTGTTACAGGCATATTGAAGATTATTCAAAGGAATACGGGCGAGCAATACGTAATTTCTATTAGTATCTTATGCAACATATCATTAACAAAATTATTTCTTTTGCACCTTTAATTCTAATGCATTAGCAAATAATATTTTCATTCAGTTTACCTTGAATTCTCATACTTGATTTAACTGAAGCACCGATATTTTACTAAAACTTTCAAATAATCTAATTGGGAGCTAGTAGTGCATTATTAGAGTTTTTCTTAAGGGAACTTCTTGGCCTTTTTTATTATTAAAATACGACCTTGAATAGCTACTAACTTATACCCGTAAATTTCATCAATATTTATCAGAATTATTTTTTAACTCCAGAAAAGGTGGCCCAAACTCTGAGTGCTGCGACTCAAGAAAGTTCCACCGATGATGATAAGGAGATTAAGGGGAAAGCTAATGAAAGTGACATCAATATTCCATATGATGTAAGATCTATACTTTTATATCTATCTTGTCCAACTCATGCGGGAACGACCTACATCCAAAGGCACAATGCGGCACTAAGAGTGCTTTATTACCATCTCTGTCCCTCTTACAGCATCAGCCCAAATATCGGTCCGCTAAACGCTCCTAGGAAAATAGAGTCAATTGTCGAGCATGAGAAGTGTCAGCTATACTGGAACTTCATATTCTCGACAATTGTTTCTGTTGCGCACTCGAGGCCTGACGTAGTTCATCTTGACTTCGTGAAACGCACCATGTTCGTTATCGAATTTTCGGCACCAGCTGACAAAAACATCATGGTCAAGGAGAATAAAAAGAAAGAGAGGTATAAAGACCTTATAAGGGATTCACGACGGTTATACCCGGAATATTCTGTTGAGCTTATCGTCCTGATCATCGGCGCTCTTGGGAGTGCTAACGTTTCAGTGGTGAATAGCCTGAAAAGCTCCCTGCGTGTCAAGAAAACGCTGAAAAAATTGCGGGGAAAATGCAGAAGGTGGTCATCCTTGGGTCGCTTCGTGTCCTTAGGGTACACAAGACTTTTGCCGGATCATCGTATTGTATCCGTCGCAGACTAGCCACCCATCTCACGGTTGTAAGACGTGGTTACAGCTGAAATTTTACCGCGATTTTACTGGGAGCGGGTGCAATTTTTAAGATTAGCACCTGCTCCCGGTGAAATCCTGCGGTTGTCCTTATGAAAAACTTCTAACTTTATATATATATATATATATATACTCCTGTAATCCAGCGACTTGGAAGCTAGTTGTGGTGGAGGGTCTGAGGTCGGGGGTCACTGCTGATGCGGGATCCACGTTGCCTGGGCATCCGCACTAAGCTCGCCATCAATATGGGCACCCTGGAGGAGTCCGGGGTGGCCAGGTTGGCCAAGGAGAGGCGAACCGGGCCAGAGGGGAAACCCAGCAGCCAAAAGTCTCCGTGGCGAGCAGTAGTGGGATCGCGCCCTTGGTGGTAGAGCAATTTACTGGCCTAGGCTACCTATCACAACATATTTCTGTCTTGGCATACTTCTTCAGCATTCCTTGAATTTATACACTTCCTCATGCAAGCTTTTGAGTTTTTGTGGGTCTCCATATCTTTTTGATTTAGGGTCTCATTTACACATTTTCACAATTCTTTTTCCGGTCTAACTCAGGATACGCTACCATTCACTTCACTTAAACTTGTTACGTCAGTTGTTCTTCTTTTATTCTCTGAATATGCCGAAACATTGCAACAAAATTCTTGAACTCATGTCAAACAGTGCCTCCTCTACACCACATTCTTTATGAATTCTCTGAATATCGACTTTGTTTATTTGAATTTCAACGCACACATTGGGCGGATATTGCATGACAACCGCGTTAGCTTCACTCTTAACCCTTTTTTGGTAGGTCCAGGTCTCCCTAACGTACTGCACACTGGCAATGTATACATTACCAAAATGGGCGTCAATAATGCTAGTTAAATAATAGAAGATGAATCAGTTTGATATAATCAAATGAAAAAATGAATAATAGTTGAAACAAATCAACTCTACTGGGAAATCAGCTTTTTCGGGTATGAAATTATCCTTGGTTTTGAAATCGACTGAAAACAAGTCCGGCATGATATCTCAATGTATTTTGGTTGCGCTGAGTGCGAATCTGACATTAGTTTCATAACGTCAAATTAACCCCCTAGATACGGAAATTCCTCTAGAAAATCGGCTTTTTTAGGTATAAAATAACCCATTATGTCAGGGTTTCCCCTGGACGCACAAAAATTCCCTACGAAGTCAGCTTTTTCGGATATGAAATTTCTCTTTGGTATTAGAATCGTTTGAAGAGGGGCAGACATAATACCTTCTTGTATTTTGGCGCGCTAAATACAAACCTGACATTGGTTTTTCTCTCGCGATATTAGGGTATCTCCCTAGAAGCAGATCGAAGCAACCTTGAACATTCGCTTTGTAAACAAACCTATGCACACGCTAAATTAAAACAGATCAGTTAGTCCTTGACTCTTTACTGGATATTGCACATCTGAGTGTAAAGAATATATTGAATCTATTTGTATATATTTTTCTAAATAAAAGTGATTAATTAAGAAAATGGCAAAGTAGCAAAGTTTTCGCCAATTACAATTATATTAAAATGGATAATATACCGAAAGCTTTTCGAGGTAGAAACCGAAAGAGAGACGAGAGTAAATGGGCACGAAATGTACGAAAAACTTGCAAAAACAAGGTAAAGGTTTGAATAATTTTTCTATTAAAATTAAGAATTACTACTGTTATATCAAATCCCAATAAATAAAGTGTAAGAAAATTTCTACTTCGTTTATCTTGCACGGCAAAGCTTTCTGTGGAATTATTTTAATTGAAATATTAATAGAGAAAATAATGAATTGGGTTTTTGAAATTTATAAAATTAATTGAATAAATAATTTTTATTACTAGAATTTCATAGAATTATACACAGGGAAAAAAGTAATATACAAACCTAATAATTTTTTAGCTGTTTTTGCGTCAAAATTTAAAAAATTAAAATCAATCATTAAAAAAAATTAAATATAGAATGTTAGTTTTATATTTATTAGCGATGATTCTGTTCTGTCTTCTGATGAAGATTAAATTGTATAGCCTTTTTTTTAATTAATTAAAAATTGAAAAAAATTTATGAGTAATAATTTGATGTTTTTTTTTTTATTTCATAAGTGTTTTCTCAACTTACTATCGTAAAATTGTTATTCACTAAGACATTTAATTAATATCGTACTGTAAGCAAAAACTCACTAGCGCAAGAACGTGTCACGGCGGCAAGCCACAGAGTCCTGTAGTACACTCGAAAGCCCCAGCGCTGACAACTAAAATCATAACTACTCCTAAACTATTGAATATTTTAATTTTGTCAAGAATCATGTGAAAATTATATTTATATAACCTTAAAATAAGCAAACAAAAAATCCTAAAAAATAAATAATTATTCCAAATTTTTATTTTTCATACAAAAATATTTTTCGCCTTAAATTATAATTTTGTTGAAATTTTCGTTTTTTCTTCACTAACAAATTTTTTTATTTGAATTTTTTTTTATTTTCAATACATTTTTTTTATTGAAATAGCAATTATCACATTTTTCGTTGAGAATTAACCTTTTTGTTGACAATTAACCTTTTCGCCTGAAAATTAAACTATTAGGTTTAAAATATTTTTCTTTTTGTTCAAATTTTGATATGAAATATCTGAAATCATAGAAAACTTATATATTGGATTCGTAGCCGAGGAGCCGCGTGCATATAAGGCAGGGTGAAGATTGAGATTTAAAAAATTCCTACTTTTTGAATCATTAATTCAATTTAGGTAACATTTTTTAAAAAACTTATTTTCACCTTAATAACAAAATTCGCCTAAAATTCTACTTCCAAGGTGGTGTGGAAATGATTTTTATTTAAAAATGTGTGGGACGTTCTGACAAACAACTGCATGAAATTTGACCCTAAGGCCAAACATGGTACAAAAATATCGTAAAATTCATAAAATGACCAACCATTTATAAGAATTTTTCAAATAAAAATCAATGTGTATCATATTCAAATAACATTTAAGAATATTTATAAAAGGTATTAATATTTTCCGGTTTTAAAATGAATGTATACAGAGTACAGTTTTTATTTGAAATTTCACGACAGTTTCTTGTACCATGTTTGAGCGTTAAGTAGAATCAAGGAAAAATATTCTAAAAATTAAATTTATTTTGCAATTATTCACAATTAATTTGCAACCAAAATTATTTCACACTTTAAATAAAATTGTAAAAATAAAAATAAATATAAGTTTTCTGAGATTCTTGAGAAAATTTCAATCTTTTTCATGCTTATTTTGCATAAAATTATTCATGATAAAATAGATTTCTTTTCGATCTTAATTTAAAAAAATATAAAGGGTTCCTTGGTTCGAGACGAATCGATTGACCTATAATATTGATATATTTTATTGAAGAGTAAGGAAGTTATGGTTATTTATATTATATCAAAAATCTATTTTTATCGTAAAAATGACCCCATTGACATAATTTAAAGTCGATGCTAGGATATAAAAGATTCCTTGGTTCAAGACGAATCGATTGACCTAAATATTAATACATTTTATCAAAGTGTACGGACGTTATCGTCATTTATATTATATTTAAAATCGATTTTTATACTAAAAATTTTCTCATTAACATAATTCAAAGTTGATGCAAGAATATAAAAGATTTCTTGGTTCGAGGCGAATCCATTGACCTATAATATTGATACACTTTATTGAAGAGTAAGGGAGTTATGGTCACTTATATTATATTAAAAATATATTTTTATCGCAAAAATGGTCCCATTCTTATAATTTAAAGTTGATATAAGAATATAAAAGATTCCTTGGTTCAAGAAGAATTGATTGACCTATAATATTAATACATTTTGTTGAAGAGTGAGGAAGTTGTCGTCATTTATATTATATTTCAAATCAATTTTTACAGTAAAAAATTTCTCATTAACATAATTTATAGTTGATGCAAGAATATAAAAGATTTCTTGGTTCGAGGCGAATCCATTGACCTATAATATCAATACACTTTATTGAAGAGTAAGGAAGTTATGGTCATTTATATTATATTAAAAATCAATTTTTATAGTCAAAATTTTCTCATTCTCATAATTTAAAGTTGATATAAGAATATAAAAGATTCCTTGGTTCGAGAAGAATCGATTGACCTATAATATTAATACATTTTATTGAAGAGTGAGGAAGTTATCGTCATTTATATTATATTTAAAATCGACTCTGCATGAATCCTCTTCGCGCCGGTGAACTTCTTTGCCAACAGGTAAGGATGTCCCTCCGGAGTTGGTCCGACCATTTAAATCTATGTTCTCGCGTTTGTCCGGGGCCATTGCCTGGTCGTTGCCTCGGTTCGGTCCTATCGCCCTCCCAACTGAACCATGGCCTCCATCCGAGAGAGGCCTATTGTTGGGGAGTTAACCCAATGCAGCGTGGCTGACTGCAAGAGCCGTAGCTCTCGCAAAGATTTCATAAAATTGAAAGCAAATGTTCAATTTCATAAAATTTGAAAAAATCGATTTTTAAGGATTTCCAAGAAAAAATGTAGAATCTTTTTAAGAATGAAAGGTTTCAAGGAAATGAAAAACTTTTCTAGATAAAATTAAACAAGACTTTAAAGCATTTCAAAAGATTTTCAAAATTTGCAGAAAAGTATGTGGAAGATTTTAAGGCCATTTTTTCATTCCGGAGAATTAAAATTTTTTGTACGAAAAATGCTACTCATTTTAGAAGATATTGAGAAGTTTTGAAAAATATTGAAAAATTATTCAAACCTCGGATCGATTTCAAGATGTTTAAAACAAAATGTAAATTTTTGAAGATTTCGAAAAAAGATGCTTTTTAGTAATTTTGAAAGGTTCTAAGAGAATAAAAGTTTTCTTTGTTAGATTTTAAAAGATTTCCAAAATTGTCGAAAAGGAATCTGGAAGATTTTAAAGCAATTTTTTTAATTTTTCAGTTCAAAAAAATTATGAAAATTCGAATCACTTTGAAAGATATTAAGAAGTTTTGAAAAATTTTCAAAAAATGATATTAAAAAAGAATGTAGAAGATTTTCAAGAAAAAATTTTGAATTTTGCAAGACAACAAAAAAGTTTTCTGCTAAAGATTCCTGGAAAAACTGTATATGATTTTTTATTTAAAAATATTAATTTCAAGGGAAAATTGAAAAAGAGTTTTGAAGAATATCCAAGGGATAATTTCCACCTAAAAATCTTCGCTTTTTATCACCCCGCCCCTTCTATTGTGCCCAGAAAATGACCCAAAATGTGCAACATAGTAGTTTTATGTCAAATTCATGTTACAGACGGTATTTTCTGGAATTATCTCAGCATCAAGTATTGTTATTCGATGAGTGACAAGTTTTTGAATGTTTTTCAACTAATTTCGCATTGTTTAAACAGTTAATATTTGGTTAGAACCATTATTTCACCTTGGTAAACAAAATCGTATGTTATTGCGCGGCTAAGCATTAATTTACAAAAGTAAATAACAAGTACTACTTTTTTTCATTTTTTCAAAAACTGGTTCCGAAGAAAAAGGTTTCGTGCCTAAAATCAAGGTTTCGTTAAGAACGCGTTTGAAGTTTGACTATACTTTTCCTTTTGGTTAACGAGAAATTGCTGACTTAAAATTTATCAAATTGTACAATACTCGGACTTTTTGAGAAGACGATTACTAACGGGGTTTTTGAGTCCCTGAATGCGATATTGAAATAAAAATTGCCAAATTCAAAATTGCTAGCCCAAAATTCCAAAAATATACAATTCCCGGAAATTTTCAACAATAAGGTTACTAAAGGAGTTATTTGAGTCGCTGGATTTGGATTTAAAGTCAAAATTTATCACTTAAAATAATTGACCTAAAATGGCAAATACAAATTTCCAAAAAGATACAATGCTTGGAATTTATTGAAAAGAGTTTGATGGCAAAATTGCTTAATTGAAAATGTATTGAACCAAAGTGGCGATTCCATGATTTTAAAAAACTACACTCATCGAACTTCATTCAGAAGACGTTCAGTAAGAGAGTTTTGTGGTCCACTGAATCTGAGTTCAAAGGTAAGATTGCTAAAGACGAAATAACCGACCCAAAATGGCGGATCCAAAAGTCAATAAATATACAATGCTCTAACTTGAACACGCGGACCTGCTATATTCTCCCCTTTGTCTAGAGAAGAGAAAAGTAGCGAGCGCCATTTCGCTCCCAATCCCTGATTTTTAAAAATTAAGATGAAAATTAATTATTTCAATTCATTTAAAATCCCTTAAATTGATTAACTATTTTAATAAATTAACAAATTAGGCGCACATTTTTTTCCAAAAAGTTTTGCAACAAATTTATTTTGTCAAAATATTAGATATTTTTTCAAACAAATTTTTTTCAACAATTTTGTTGTAAACTTTGATCCAAACAAATTGTTGAAAAAAAATTATGTTTCGATACTGTTTTTCGGAAATTTTTGTTTTTTAATTTTTTCCAATGAAATTTTTTTTGTTTTTTCATTTTTCTAAAAAAAAATCCAATAATTTGTTTTTTTAAACTTTTTTCAACAATTTTATTCGAAAATTTTTTTCTTTCAAAAATGTTATTCGAACATTTTGTTCGTTCAAAAAATGATGAAAAAATTTTTTTTAAACAACTTTTTTGACGTAATTTGTTTGAAACGCTGGCAAACATAACACTTCATTTTCACTTTTACGCGAAGTGGACAGCGGCCTAGACAAAACACTAGACTAAACACCGTAACTAAACAGCTTAAGTAAACACCGTAAAATCGTGAACCGAAACCCTCAGAAACCTTCCCCGCCGCACTGCACCCACGCAACAGCCTACACTTCCAACGAAGATGAAGACTTGCCGTTTCTTCTGAAATATTGCAGCCGAAGAAAATAAATTTCGCACACAAATGCCCGTGCCGCCTATTTCTCTACACTTGAGCCCTGGCACAACAAGTTTTTCCTCTACAGCGCGCTTACAGCTTCCATTTACATATTTTTTAACGTGCTGGTCGACATACGCACTTAGTTAATTTCAATTACCCCCTTTAGGCCATTGTGCCGGGGGTTCTTGACCGGGTGGAGGGTGGCACAAGTACAGTTTCAACTAATAAGACTACTTTTATACATTTATATAAAAGACAACATACCAAAATATAATAGTTAAAATTCTAATTAAAAATTGTTTGAAAAAAAACAAATTTTCAACACAATAGTTAAATTTCTAACCAAATAAATAAATTTTGAACCAAAAAATATGAAGTTTCGACTAATAAGATCACTTTTCTACACTTAAAATAAGATTTGGTTGAATCAACAAAATTTTTTGTATTTATATATTTAAATTTTCACTTTAAAAAATTTAAAAAAAAACAATTTTCAACCAAAGAAATGAATTTTTAATCAAAAAAATATGAAGATTCAACTAATAAGATTACTTTTATACATTTATATAAAAGACAACATACCAAAATGTAATAGTTGAAATTCCACTTAGAAAATGTTTGAAAAAACAAATTTTCAACATAATAGTTAAATTTCTACGCAAAGAAATCAATTTTAAACAAAAAAGATGATGTTTCAACGAATAAGATTACTTTTCTGCACTTAGAATACGATTTGTCTGAATCGAAAAAAATTTTGTTGGTGAAATTATTTAAATTTTCACTTTAAAAAATTTAAAAAAAAACGAATTTTTAACCCAATAAATGAAATTTGAACCAACAAAGATGAAGTTTCAGTAGAATAAAATACAAATAACTTAGTAAAATGAAATTAAAATCGACAACAAATAACTTCCCTTAAGGAAAGGCTGTCCCTTCCTGTCCAATACACCAACTTACTCCTTACCCCGTTCTCTTCAAAAAAGGTCCACTTTTCCTCTCCTTACAAAACTCTATGGTGAAAAAAACTTCTTTCACTTATCGCGTTAAAACGTTAAATAACACTAAGCAAGGCATCAGTTTTCATGCATTTTTCAAACGAAATATACGTCCAAACTGAACTGCTCCACATTTCAGTCTGTCAGAATGCATACGCATTGGAATTTTCACAAGGTTTGAAACCCGAAAAAGCTTTAAATTTAAATTTATCATCATGAATCATCGTGAAAGTATTAAATCTATTATTATTTTTTTCTCCATTTTTTTAATCAACATTTTTGTTTGAAACATTTTTTTCACAATGTAGGAAAATATTTTGTTTCAAGAATCTGTTAGACCCTTCCTTTTAGGCGCTCGGCGCCTACTTGGTCTATTTTTTTTGTTTTGAACTTGCTGAAATCATATTGCCAATGATTAACCAATGACTTTATTAACAAATTTAACATCAAGAAATTCTATAAAGATTAAAGGAACCCGGGTAGAAATTGATACTTGGTCCTTAATAGACCCTGTCTAGATTTCCTATTTACTATTGAGGCCCTAAAGTGGCAATCTATCGAGGGCGCAATCGGAAACTTCAAGCTCAGCTAGCGAGGTCATGAGTAGGCAACACAACGAGGGCCTATTAATAGGGTCTTTTTACAATCTAGATAGTCCCTCACTATACTATAACCATTCCCCAGTATTGCGCATGCGTTCTTTCATTCATTTTTTACGGGTTTATATTTGAAATGAAAAGTGAAAGAAATAGGAAATTCTTAATAAATAAAGATTTTTAATTGCACGGAAATATTTTCTCCATATACAGTTAGAATAATAATATAACATAGAGTAAAATATTCATTAACGCAAATGTTTTAAACTTATTATTTTGCTTTTCGTTTGCACTATTCTCATTATTACTGTATATGTTGAAATCATTAATCTGCATTACAAATTCTGTATTTAGTTAGAATTTGCAATTGCTTCCATTCTTCATTTTAAATCAAATGTGCTTATCAGAAACGCATTTTCTTCACGTAAAAAGGAATACGTACCTTCTGAAGTACGAACAGTATTCCCAATTCGGCTCCCCAACTGCAATGCGCATGCGTCGCATCAACCGTCTCATTGGCTGTATACGGCGCGCTTTTTTTAATTTAACTTTAGGTCAGTCACTGAACTAAAAATTAGTTAAATATTCGCTAATTAAGACAGGGAATAATTTTAAATTTATTTATTTCTAATTTTTAACTCAACTTTGATTTACAGAGGGTATCCCGATGTGGACCCGATCAGGACCACAGCAGGAGCCATGATCGGGGCCACATTGGGCTAACCCGATCGGGCCATGTCAGAAATCGGGATCAAATTGGGCAATTTCTCCACGGGTTCAAGAATTTTTTTATATTTTCTTTATTTAATTAGTTACAAAATTCAAATTTTATCAATTTTTTTTTAATTAAAGAATTCAAGATTATATTATATATTGGACTATAATTATTAAGATCTGAAATTATATTTAAGCAATTATTAACATTTTTCTTAATAAAGAGCATTTCTGCTATTAATCCTTTAAATTCATTAGGTTCTTCATGTAAAACTTTAACATTTTCACAATCGATTAAATGTCCAGTTTCAACCTGGTGTTTAGCTCTGACTTTATGGTTTTTTGGATTTTGTCTAAAATTATCATGATGTTCTTTAATTCTAGTAGAAAGTTGAAAATTGTCTAATAAGTCTTTTCCTAATTTTATCAAGTTTTGAATAAATTCTAAAAACTGTTGTGATATTGAAATCATTCAAAATCCTTTTAATTTCAAAATATAACTTTCCATGATAAGACATAAACACTGTAGGTTTAAAAATAAAATTTTTAAGTATATTTATACTTGTTTGTTTAGATAAGGAATATTTAATTGTTTCAACTTTGTTTTTAATATGTGCTTGAATAAATTCTATTGGATAATTATTGAAATAAAGAGTTTTTTAAAATAAACTCAATATTTCACTTGTGGAATGATTCATGTGATAAAGATACTAAGAATGTTAGAAATTTACCATTTTTTAGTCACAGTGCAAAAAACCATGTTAATTTCATGGCATATTCTTTAGTTTATCGAAATATTTAGAAATTTTCATTGAAATTTTATTTTTGTAAAATCTTTTGAAATCTAACATTTTTATAAAAACTCATAAACTTTAAATAAATAATTTAAATTTAATTTTTAGAAATCCTCAAAATTATTTTTTAATTTATGGAAATATTTTGAAATTTTTGTAAAATTTTTGCAAATCTTCGAAATGTTTGTAAAATCCTTTGAAATCATTGTTAAATCTGAATTTTCCATATAAAATTATAAACATCATGCTACAGGCTTCCTGAAGCTTTAAAATCTTTGTGACATTTTTGAATTCTTCATGAAATCATTAAATTATTTCCAAATGTTTATAAATTCTTTTGAAATATTCTGAAATCTTCAAAATCTTTGATAAATCTTATGAAATCGTTTTTAAAAAATTTTAATCTTTTAAAATAAGACTTTTAAAATCCGAAACGGTTTATTATTTCAAGAATTTTTAAAACTAAAAAAAAAGACAAATATATATTATATATTTTTTAGCAATGTCTTATTATATAATTAACATCATAAAGTTTTAAATTCTTTTACCTTCATTGAGATCTTCTGTATTTCTCGGAATTAGAAACAAACTAAGAGTCAGATCAAAATCTAAAATCTGAAATTGATACATGAGTAATTAAATAATTTCTTTAATTTTCAATGTTTACAATTCCGTGCTACGGTCGGATCGGTTTTTTTTATTCGATCGGCCCGTAGATCCGTCGCCCGTGCATGCGTCGGAAAATTATATATTGGATGTGCCTTGCTTAGATTGAATCGGTTATTTACCTTTTTACATACTTTCTTCCAATTAGGTGACCATAGTCCATCAATAAACCGAAACCAGTCGTTAGTTCCCATAAATAAATAAATTAAAAATCAAAATGTGAAAATAGATTAAAGAATTATGAAACATAATTTCTCTTTAATTGAATAACTTTTGCAATTCGAATATATATATATATATATATATTTATATTTATAATAGTACTATTATTAATTTTTTTACATTAAGAAATATGAAAAGAAGTTAAATAAAAAAATAAATTTTATTTCCTAAACTATTTTTTCTAAAAATCATTCGCCATTCAAACAATACGATTATCAGAATAATATCTATCATGCTGTTGAAATTATTGTTATGGACAAATATTAAGCTATTGAGTTGTTCGGAAACTAATTTTGCTTCTTCAAGAGTAAATGAAGCTCGATTTCATGTACGCATGTCTACATGAAAAGCGAAATTACTTTCGGAACAAACCAAAATTTTTTTGACAAGAATCCTCTAAAAATTATTAATATTGTGAAATAAAAATTGTATTGTTTCTTTAACTGAATGAATTTGTCATATTTAGCAAGCTTTAAAATTCTTTATTTAAATTATGAACTTTGAGAATGAATAGATTTCAAATCTTCGGTCCATCAAAATTAAGTGCTCATAAAATTCGAGTCTTTGAATGTAAAAAAATAAGAAATTTTAGAAACAATTCTGATAAATAAACAGTTAAGTAAATGTTATGAAATTAATTTTTAAAAATAGACAGTTTTAATATACTAGAACATTGTTCGCGTTGTGGACGCACTAATTACCCTTTTCTTAGAAAAAACGCCTAAATTATATCCACAAATTTGCTTAGAACCATTTTACACTAGCGTATTTTTGGTTTGAATCATAACAAAAATACGTTGAAAATAAACAAATTAAATTTTTGGAGAAACGACACAAGTTACAATAAAATGTATAATAACAACATTTTTTGTATAGAATGCACACTTTTCAATAATTATGAAAATAAGACAATGAAAATACGTATGTTTCAATATCAATGCATTTTATGAATTGTGATAATATAAAATTATTGAAATGATAGATTTTTCAGAGTAGCTGAGGATAAAAATTAGTGCAAAATTGGACTGCGTTACCTAGTAACAGATGTCCATGTGGTTATGAAATACAAACATCTCACAAGGACAAGCTAAAGGCATTCATGATTCATGATATCAAATTTATAGTATATATGAATTATCTCACCAGAAACATCTACGATGGAAAAAATTAGACCATGTAAAAAGTTATCAGTAAAATCACCGTTATGTGTGAAGCCTAAGTTTGCCAAGTCATTCTAAAAAACATTTGAACTTTTAAAATTATGAAACTAAACAAATTACGGAAATTTTAAAAATATATTAAGAAGGAAACTTCGGAAATTACTATGTTGATTGTACTGATAAATTCTTTCTTGTTAGAATTTTTTCTACCATAAACGGTTGTGATGAGATTGCAGTTATTTTTATATTTTCATTCATAAGAGTGTAATGGGATCGTCTGAATTTTTTATTTCTAGTTTTTAACTATAATGTTATCTATTAATTGAGTGAAATTCTTTATAGAACTCGAGTGGCTATGAAACGTACCTCGAAACATTGGTTCATTGGCAGATTGTATTTTTATTGCTATTTTCATCCGTATGTTTAGTTTCATATATGAAAATATATGAGGAAATTAAAGTTAGATGAATATTTTGTCCAGGCAAAGAAGTTTCAAGGTTCCGTTCCTTTATTTTATATTTATCTTGCCTCCAGATCAAATACTTTGCTTCGAAAATATTTATATAATTCACCATATCATAAAATGCATAATGCCTTATTTGTTTGAAATAGATTTTCTTTCTTCCGATAACTTTCTTTCGAGTTTTATCTGCAGAATTGAAGTTTCTAAAAAAGTGTTACAACTAGACGTTTTGACATTTTGTTCCATGTATTCTGGAAAAACATAATCCTAATTTTTTGTTGAAGAGATAAGTTCACAGTCCGAGGGCTCAAAAAATGTTACCCCTGCTCGTCGTGTTCGTCGTACTGTTACTTCTTATGCCAATTCTTACCAGTGTTTTGCAAATGCCATCATTTATTAAAAATTGGTTAAGAAGCGATAGAAAGAAAACATTAAATTGGGATTAAAATAAATGTTTTTTGTTCTAAGTTACAAAAAATTGCAATAAAAATAATGTTTTTGATTAGAAATGACATTAATATTATTTTCATTCTTAAAATCATAGAAAAACTATTTTTCTCAGAGATATGATTTTTGGCACAACTACCTTAATGTTTTTAATATTTCTATTACATTAATAATATGTTATTTTATTTTTTTCTATTGATTTAATTTTTACAATAAAAGCGTTCGCTCCAGTCGCCTTAAATTCCTCAGGTATGAGTTGCACCTGTTTGGAGTCTACATTCTATTCTGCCAGGTAAACAAAAATGGCTAAAACTGTCATTCCACGTTCAGAAAATGTGCTTTTGACTCCGTTATATAACATTTAAATGATTGAAAAATAGAAAGTACCAGTTTATGAACTTACCCGTTGGAAAATTGAATGAAAAGTCCCAGAAAGAGAAGATTTTTCCAAAAATTTGAAAGATCCATGGTCAAGAAACTGAATTTTTGTAACACAAAGGATGAGAAAGTAGCAGCCAGCCAGCTGCTAAGCAGCCTCTCTTTTACTGACTACAGACAATACTCGTTTCCCAGCCACTTGCTCTAAGCATTCAACCCACTCCTCTTACTCCCCCCTTCATTTCAAGAGGTATATATACATGTTACAGGCAAAGTATATAATCCAGGCATTATATATAATCCCTAGGCATTACATATAATACCTGGCTATTTCAGGAAAAGTATGTAATGGAATGCATATTATATACAATGCCTAGGCATTCTATATATAATCCCTAGGCATTCTATATAATGCCTGGCTATTTCAGGCAAAGTATGTAATCGAATGCATGTTATATACATTGCCTAGGCATTTTATATAATCCCTAGGCGGGAAATTCCGTCTATTATCTGTCTACCTCTTATCTTCCATTTATAGACTTTAAACAAACAAACACAAGCGTCTAGCTAGGCAAGCCCCAAACACTTGATCAAACATCCGAGAATTCTGCACAAATCTGAAGACAGATTTCAAGGTAGGAAATATAATAAGAGGGATAATAATGCATATCTTGAATCCTCTGTTCAATGTTGCTTTTCAGAACTTGCTACTCTATATTTAGCATAGTACACATACATTTAATACTGCGCGATACGTGTTACTTAATTAAGAGTTTATTGAAATGTATTTATTGCGGTATTCATACCCCGTCACTTATACGTCTTTACTTTTGAGTTCTAATAATAATTCTCGTTTGGAAAAGTAGAATGTGTGATTTATTCAATTAATCAGATGATATACCAGCCTACGATGTTTCATGAGTCATAATATTCATAATCATAATAGTAATCGCTAATATTAAGCAGCGTAGACGTCAATTATTCTTTACGGCAGATACCAAATATTGATATTAAGATTAGCTTTTTAGAATATTTTTCATCGGGACAAAAATAGTTGGTATCTCATGAGTGAGAAAAATGTTCCTAATGAATATGGAGTCATAACGTTGGCACAGTAAAAGCAAATTCATGTGAGATTAAGTTCACAAAATTCCATGGTTTACGACCTTACACAACTAAAATAACTCTATTGATGATACACTTGAGGAAAATACCATTTATTATCTACCTATCTCTTATTTTCTATGTACAGACTTTAAACAAACACAAGTACCTGGCAAAGCTCGGCGCAGACAATTGTACAAACAGCCGATGTGTGGGGTTAGGATTACGGCCGGCCCATAGTTACCACTTATTATAAAGAGTAATCACCTTAAAATTAAATTCTTGTGTTCAATTGATCTACGAACATACCCAATCAAGGGCAATGCGGATTACGTTTACTTTGATTCGGTTCTTTTCTTCTAAAACAGACAGTACTCTCCTTATCAGTAAAGGTTTTTCCATTAGGAGAATTTTGTAACAATCAGAATAAATTGAAATTAGAGGGTGCTAAGTCAGGTGAATATGGAGAATGAGAACTTCGTTCTCTCTATGCAAAAAAAAAAAATTAATTGTCTACAAAACCCCAAACGGACTTATATTCCAACCTATAAGTGCGACGTCAAAAAGCCCCACAAGCCTTTCAAATAAGTTTGTCGCATGAATACTTATATAAGTTCTTGTTGTAATGGTATTGAATGGAAGTATTAGCTCCAGAAAGAAAGTGTCTAATTAAATTATTATCAATTTTATCTAGTCTGGAAGAGGATTCAATTTCTAAGAAAGAAATGTCTATAGTAAGTTTATATTTGTTGAATTGAGTCTCAAAGACCTTAAGTCAATGGAGAACTTATCATGGAAAACAGTATGAGCACTCATCTCGAGCGCAAGATCGAGTAGCTTTAAATCACCGTGCTGTCTGCCGAGCAAGTCGAGATTGCTGGCTATGTGAATTTATTCTACAATGACTTAATGACTCTCCTAATTCTAGAAATAGATGGTATTCTTTCAAGCGATTTACAAAAGCTTTAAATGGAATTTTTTCTGGCTTCATTGAGAGTGAGTTTACCTTTACCCGTAAGTCTTTCGTAACTTAAATAGAAAAAAATTCAGATCATTTTCTAAATAGAATGGGAGCTTTGTGCCCATCCTCAACAGCTCAATCAGGTGCCTTTTTCCACCAAGGAGCTGGTGTCCGTGATTTGCTGGTTTAGAAGTGGCCGAGTGTATATTGAATTATTTGAAAGTTATATTTGTTGGATTAGTAATTGAAAATAGGTATCCGCATGCCCAGGCTGGCGACCACTGGGTAGTGTTCACTACCTAGATCTGCGTCCCATACATCCTGAGCACAAAAAGTAAAAAGCTGTCGCAAACATAATTTTGTTGGAAAAGTTATTAACAATGGAAATTTAATGTTACAATATGATCAAAATTTTTCTCGTGAATGACTGAACGGATTTTGACGCTTCTCACGTTGCAATTTTTGTTCAAAAACGTAAATTCGAGAAATCTTCCTTTTGAATATGAAAAAAATGAATTTGTTAAAAAAATTATATGAATTGTTGATAAACAAACTGTACTTTTTTTCTCAGAAAAGAAATGAAAGGTTTGCACATTATTCTACATTTTTTCTGGAGAAAAATGCGAAAGGAAATTGTTGTAGGCCACTGGCCAAGTTGAGAACCCCGAGAATCGAAATCATCTGTGCGGCTTTTCACTTGAATTTTCGACAGAAAATTTGAGTGAAGAGCCTGTGAAATGAGTCATCGATCTAAGGAGTTTTCAAAGTTTCTAAAAAAGGAGAAATTATCAGTAAAAGCTTACCGCACATGACGCTTACAATACTGAAAAGCCGTTTTTGAACATTTAAGAGCTAAAGATTATTTGTCGGACTTCTTTATTTTTTGATGAAAAATTCTTCTTTTTGGATTAAATATTCGTCGTTTTAACTCAAATCTTTGATCATCCTTCTCACAAAAATAAGAGTGTCACGAAAATATCAAAAGCATTGTTGTCGCTTTTACACAATGCCGATTGAGTGATTAAAAAAACTTCAAGAAAGCAAGAATTAGAATTTGTATTTGACATTAGTAAAAGTAACTTTCTTGTTAGATATCAATCAGAAGTTTCATTTTTCCAACAGGTGCGAATTACCATTTTCTAGTCTATTCGTCTATCTTGTCCGAGGAATAACCCCGGCGGGACCACAAGATTGACGAACGGATTCCTATTCCCTTTTCCCTCTTCACCAATCAATTTTTGCAATATCATAGATGAAGTCAGAAATGATAGCCGTAAGATACTTATATAAGGTCGAGAGGCTGTATATGGAGATACTTATCCGTTAAATGAAGACGCTTCAGATATATCACTCTCTCTCATAACTTTTGCCAAAGGCAAAATTTACGAGGTCGAGAAGAAAATTGTCCACTAATTACTGCTAAAGAAGAGAAGAAAGTTATCGCTAGAACCAAGAACTTTTCTTCCTTAGGGCCAGATAAAGTCAACAAAATTTGGTGAAAGCAGTTTCCTTCTACGCACCAACATCCAGCACGTATATTTACTACTTTCTTAAACGGAGAGCAACCCAATCCTCAGTGGCTAGTAGAAGGACGCACGGTATTGATCCCTCAGGCCGGCAGTTTGTCAAGTCCAAAGAACTACAGATCCATAGCTTGTTTTAACACCAGCTATCACACCAGTATGGAGTGCACTAGTAAAACAACGTGAATGCAAAAGAGGACTGGCAAGTTGCAGGGAGAAGCTGTTAATAGAAAGGTGTATTATCCCGGAACCAATCAGGTATCGCCGCAATCCGCCCATGGCTTGGATTAACCACCGTAAGGCATTCGATAATACAAACCATGCTCTTCTTATCAAACTGCTTGAGTGCCTGGAGGTGCATCAAAAAATAGTGAGATGCATAAAAGAGCTTATGCTCTTGTGGCGACAAGATTGCCATAACGTCTCACGAAAGGCAAGTGACTACCACCAAGTGTGCATGTGATGGAGAAACATATACATATCTTGGGATACCGCAAGCGGAAACCGAAAACGTGCGGGCCGTTCCTACATTGCTCTACACGTTCGGTGCAGTTGAATGAAACGTTGGTGAGTTGAAGCAACTTAACCGAAGCACAAGCAAGATAATGACAATCCATCGAAGCGTGAAGTGTCTTTATCGAAGAATAGTTCTGGCTACAGCGTGCTCAGTTCTAAATAGCACAGATTTTTTTATGCACATCCTACATCAACATGAAATCATCTATGCTGCAGCGTTCCTAAATTTACCTCTATCTTTTTCAATTTTCTCTTCTCTATCTTATTCTATCCTTTAACTATCCACGTCAATATTTTTCTATTTCTTTGTCAATCTCAATTCCCATCTACCTTTTTTTAATCTCCTCTTCTCTATCGCATCATACCCTACACAGACTATTTTTCCAATCTTCTCTTCTCTATCTTATCCTTTAACGATTTACTTCAATATTTGTCTATCTCTCTATCGAAGTTACCATCCTCTTTTTTAATCTCCTCTTCTCTAGCTTATCATATCATATACCTGTGAACGTCTATTTTTATCCATCTCTTGGTCAACCTAAATTTAGCTCTATCTTTCTCACTCTTCTCCTCTCTATCTTATCCTCTCTATTCATGATTAGATAACTATTCACGTAAATATTTTTCTATTTCTCTGTCAATCTCATTTTCCATTTTTTTTCATCTCCTCTTCTCTATTGCACAATATTCTACATCTATCGAAGTATTTTTTTCAATCTTCTCTTCCCTATCTTATCCTTTAACTATCGACGACAATATTTATCTATCTCTCTATCTACATTACGATCTTCCCACTTCAATCTCCTCTTCTCTAGCTCATTATGTCCTATACCTATGAACGTCTATTTTCATTCATTTCATTGTCAGCCTAAATTTACGTCTATCTTTTCACTTTTCTCTTCTCTTACCCATCTTATCATTTATCTATCGAGGACAATATTTATCTACCTCAATATCTACATTACCATCTTCCCTTTTTAATCTCCTCTTCTCTAGCTTTTTATATCCTATACCTATGAACGTCTATTTTCATCCATTTCTTTGTCAATCTGAATTTACGTCTATTTTCCTTAATTTTTCATTCTTCACCTTATTCTATCCTTTGACTATCCACATCAATATCTTTTCTATTTCTTTGTCAATCACAATTGTACTCTATCTCTTTTTAATCTCCTCTTCTCTCTTTTCCACATTATGTTCCACTCTATTATATTAAATGCATATTATATTTATTTCTGTGCCGTTTCTACATAAATTTAGTTTGTTTATATTCAAAGTTATTTTTTATGATTTAAACTAATAATACGCATCCTAGCGTAAGGTGGGTCTGAACAAATTTGTAGATATAATTTGGGCGAACAGTTTTGTTACATAAAATGTTATTGTAGTCTGTGATCTTTTTCCACAAAGGTATTTTTTTTTTTAATTTCCTAATTCAATAGTGTACAGCAACTAATTGCTTCATACATATAAAATTTATTTATTTCGGGCTATATATAATAATTAAAAACAGGTTATTCTTTTCTAGAAAACAACACGCAGTTTCTTTTAGAATCCAAAGAACTATATGAAACACAGAATATAATGAATTTATGAACAAACAAAAGAGAAGATTTTTTAGAGAAAGGGCAAACAATGTAGGGATTCGATTAGACCCGTCAACTCATAGCTCTTTCGAAAATAAAAGAGAAGTAGTAGAACCTAGTTACAGGAAAAATAAAAGTGCATCTCGTAACAGACATTCAGCTCTATTTGATTTAAAGGAAAATTACAAGAACCCCGTCAACTTTCGCACAACAATGATGAAAACCGTAGTAGAACAAGAAGCAGTAATTTAAAATTACCAGATGACAGTCAACCATTAGAGGACACAAAAAACTCACACTAGAACAGATCAAGCAGACTCTCGACAACAAATAACAGATCAAACAGACGGTCAAGAATCCACATAGGGGGTATAATTTCTCAAGTGTACCCACCTCCAAAATAAAATTCGTCCGATCGGGCTAAAAATTGGCGCAATTGTAGTCCTATTATATAGTACTTTTCGCACCAAAAATTAAATTATTTTGATAATTATTTATCAAAGTAGAGGGGGTTCAATTTTTGGGTTTTTGAAGCAAAGCCTTACTTTCAAACATGGTTATCCGCGCTAAAAAAATGTTTCAAAAATTTCTTGTTTGCAGAGTTTTTAAATTTTCGGAGGTTTACATTTTCGATACATACCTAGAGGTAAAAAAAGTCTACCCAATTTTTTCAGATTTTAATAACTTATTTTCTGAGAGATAATTCCTATTAAAGTCACCACCGTTTACCAGTGATCGAAATGCACTAGAAAAAAGATCTGTAAGACCCAGGAATACAAATTGGATATGCAGCGAATTATTTAATTTTTAATTTTGATATTTAATGAGATTATCTTTATAACTTGTGATTTCAAAAATTTTCATATAATAAATAAAAAATAAATACTGTAGGAAAAAATCGACAAGATCCAGGTGTCGAAATTATAATTACAGCAAATTTGCTGTAGTTCTAGGGTGACTGAAATATCCCGAAAATAACATTCCCGACTCTGTAAAACTCCCGAATAATAAAATTTTAAAAAAATAATATAAAATTCGCGAACAGTTCATAATATTACTGAATTTTAAAATTCCCAAATAATAAAATTTCCGACCTAAAATTACCAAATTATGAATTAATTGAACTAGAATAATCCATAATTATAAAATTACAGAATTAGAATAATTAAAAAATCTTTTCTCAATAAATATTATTTATTAAAAATACGATAATAAAATATTTTTTTCAAAGAAATTTTTGTTTAAGTTTTTCAAAAGTGTTGTTCGAATTTAAAATAAAAATAATTATACAAAACTTGTATAAACAAATAATTTAAAAACACGTGCGTCTGAAACGGAAAAAAAATTTCTCCCTAAATTTGTTTGGAACCTAATGACATTTTCCAAATAAACTTTTTAGGATTCGAATCAGCACTAATTTATCTCGAAGTTTCTTTTTAATTAACAATTCGATTTTTGAAAAAATTTGTTGTAATTTTTAAAAAATAGTAGAAAAGTTTTTTCTTTGGTATAGATGTAGAAGGAGTCGCAGCGTCCTGCCAGACGTAGGACCTGCGCAATCGATCTCCAAAGGCAAAGGCTCACCTAGATGAGCATCCCGCGTTTATCCACAAAGGCTCCATGGATACCTTCTTTATGCGATGCCTATGTTGATGTATACATCAACGGGGCAAGAGTGAATTCTCATCAGATGAAAGACCCTGCATCAAAATAGGTCTCAGTTGTTTCAAAACTGAACCTACAGGTACCCTATATAGAACCACCTACACCCCAGAACGAAAAAGAAGGATCCTCCGAAGTCTGCTCACATAGAACTAAAGATTCTAACATAAACCGTCAATGGAAAGAATCATCGTAGCAAAGAATCTTATTGATGGAAAGGAAATATCAAAGAAGTACTATAATCAAAAGGCGGGGACGCTAAACGCGAAAGTGAATGATCCATTAAAGTGGTGAAGGATGTATGCGATGAAAATTTGATTCGCGAAGTCATGGTTCATACAAGGTCGTAGGACTAACCGATAATCATAATGTAATTCTAGAAAGTGAAGATGACTCGCGATTTATGAAATATGCTGATAAGCGTGAGCTATTTAAGATTTAAGCAACTGTGTAATTATTATTAGGAATCTACAAAAAATTAGGCCAACCATAGAGTATTTTGTGTAACAAGGTAAACACAGGAACTAAAACTAAAGCTAGGAAAGAAACGAAAAATGGAAAATATAATTAATTCGAATAATTTGAATAAAATCCATGATTACCCAAGAATTATTTTGTTCCACATTAATTCCGGGGTGGTCCACTGCTCAAATGTTTCTTTTCTCTTTGAAATTTTTCCTAGTTTATTTAGGGGGTGATAAAATTACTAAAAAATAACTTCGGTAGTTATTTTCGAGAATTCTCTATTGAAGAAATACACAATCATTCATTCCGAAATATTTCTATGGTGGGGATTATAAACTTCGCCAACAAGATGAGTTTACTGAAATGAAATTGTATGAAGGAAATAAAAATATATAATTTTTATTGACAGAAGACATGATTGAAAAAGTGCAAAAATGAGCTAAAATAAACATACTTTGTTTGCAATCAGAACAATGGCACTGAGGGGCAGAGATTACTGACTACACAAGTAGTTATACACAGTTAAGCATAATACGAACGTGTATACTATTCGAGAAATATTCACCGCCTATTCAAGCAGCTAAGTGCATCCTAATAAAGTTCTTGCAGTCTGACTGATGATTACAGAAAAGAAAAACAGCATGAATTCTGTGAAACTAAGTATTCCACTACTCATCGAGCTATCTATGCTGGATATGGATTTTTTTCAGTCTTTTTTATATTGAATTGACAAGAAGATGTTATTTATTCTCCAGCTATATATATGTCTTTTTATCAATTCCGCAAAAGTAAATCCATTGACGTAGATTTCATTTGTACAGGTATTTTCCAAAAAAGTATTCGCAAATAGAAATAATTTTTGAAATAGAACTAATCAACGTAGCAATTTTCACATTTATATATGCAAAAAGAGCGAGACTAGGAAAGCACTTCGAATTGCATATAAAACTTTTTACCATCGTAAAGTTTAAACAGGATTGTCTGCAGTCGATTTGGTTATAGTTAGGATATACTTGATATTTTAAGTCTAAAATATGTTGTAAAATCCTTTTAACGAAAGAAAGCAGAATAATGATCATGTTTTTGAATGTCAAAATTAAGCATATATTTTTTTTAAGTTTCGTCATTATTGCTAATGCATTATTTCATGAATCTAAATGGATCAATCATCTTATCAAATACATCAAGAAAGATTTGAGAATTTCTATAGTTGTTTTTATTACCGACAACAACTTTGACAATGAAACTATCAAGTTTGAGAGTATCCTACGAAATGTGCAGTCAACCATTCCTAGTCAGGTTATCAGCGCGTGATTCGACCTCTCTCTGAGAAGTAAAATTGTCGACTGGCGACAGGAAATTGTCTGTGTATTTTTTCAAGTGGCCATATTGTCCGTTGGGGAATAAAAAAAAAAGGGAATCGAAACCCCTTTATGTTCTTCGAAGTCCTTTCGGTCATTCCAAAATTCTCTCAAATTTTGAAATATTCCAATCGAATTTAAAAACTTTCTGAAATACTGTGAAATCCCTAAATTGATTATAAATTCATTTTTTTGTTTAAATTTTAACTAATTGATTCAAAATTTATTTTTTTGGTTGAAAATTCATCATTTCAGTTAAAAATTTATTTTTTTGGTTGATAATTTAACTGTTTTAATAAAAATTCTTATTTTTGGTAGAAAACCAATCCCATTAGTTGAAATATTATTTTTTGGTTAAAAATTCCTTTTTTTGGTGGAAAATTTAATTATTTTGTGGAAAATTCGTGTTTTTGTTTAGTTGAAAATTTATCTTTTTACGTTGAAAATTTATCTGTTTCAGTTGAAAATTGATCTATTTTGCTAAAAGTTTATCTTTTTGGTTAAAAATTTTACTAATTGATCAAAAATTCATTTTTTTTTTTGAAAAGTCATCATTTTAGTTAAAAATTTTTTTTTTTGTTGATAATATAACTGATTCAATAAAAATTCGTCTTTTTGGTAGAAAACTAATCCCATTAGTTGAAATATTTTGTTTGTTTGTTAAAAATTCGTTTTTTTGGTTGAAACTTTCACTATTTTGTAGAAAATTCGTGTTTTTTTAGTTGAAAATTTATCTTTTTTCGTTGAAAATTTATCTGTTTCAGTTGAAACTTGATCTATTTTGCTAAAAATTAATCTTTTTGGTTGAAAAATTAACTATTATTACTATTATTATATCATTAAGCCGTTTCCCTTTCGGGGTAGGCGTGAATTGCTCGGTTGGATTGTAGTAATGTGTGGATGTGCTGACAATCAAGCAGCATATTGTTGACAAAATACGGCTGTTATCTGACGCAAGGAGGAAAATACAGAAGAGGGAGGAATGGATCAAAGAGAATCAAAAGTTTCTCGCTGATCCTTCTCGCTGCTTCAGTGAACATCCTGTTTCTGTCAAAAATCCACTCAAGCCCAATGAGGTAGAGACTTTTTGCAGAGAGGTATACAGAGTCTCGAAAACAATAAGGTTGAAACACGATACTGACAATATCATCCGCTTCAAGGAACTTTGCGACTATTGTTAAGACGCAGTATGCTCCTACCAAAAAAGGCAACTTGTCCAACCCAGAGAATTAAAGGCCAATAACTTGTTTGAACACACTTTATGAGATCTTTACAGCTGTTCTAAACAACAAGATTGTTCGGCGAATTGAGCCTGTTTGGCGTGAGATGTACGACCAAGTGGCTCGAAAAAAGGTGTAGCAGGCTGTCGAGAGAGCATGCTAATTGACAGGTGTGTCTGTAAAGACGCTGCAGCTCATCAACGCGCCCTGTCAATAGCTTGTGGTTACCTCTGTGGCGACACTAACGAGGCCAAGCATAAGGTCACTCATGTATTTTATATGGATACCTGACGATCTATGCCTCTGGTAAAGGCAAATTTTAAACTGCCATAAATATCATCGAGAAGCACACAGGAGAGATTGGGATGGACTTTGGATTAGATGAATGTGCAAAAATTCATCTGAAGAGAGGAAACATTGTTGGGGGGTTCCCATGGACCCTGAGCTTGTGGATATAAGTGTTATTAGACATCTTAATACGGGAGAGGCCTATACACCTGGGCGTGCCGCAAAGCCGCATTCAGGACGTAACAACAGTAAAGGAGTCTCTCCGAAGCAGATACAAGCATCTTCTTCGACATATTTGGTCATCCAATCTGTCGGCGTTGAACAAGGTATCTGCGACTAACATGCTTGCCGTCCTTGTTGAGAATTCTTCCTATTTGTTCTGTGATACCTTTAATATAGGGTAGGATGGTGGTCGTTTTTCTCTCTCTTTCCTTAGTGAGTTGTGTTGACTTGTTTTTTTTGAGTGTATTTTCTTATTGCTTTCTCAATTTGTTTGTTTGTTTTTTTGATTTCATAACATTTCAAAAGATTTCTAAAATTGCCGAAAAAGAATCTGAATTTAATAAAAAATTCGAATCAGTTTAAAAGATATTTGAAAATTTTGAAAAAATTTCAAGAATAATTTGAAACTAGAAACGATTTCAAGAAATTTATAAACAAAATGTGGATTTTGTAAGATTTCGAAAAAAAAGCTTTTTCAGAGTTTTGAAAGGTTTCAAGGATATAAAAAATTGTTCTTTTACAGATTCTTGGGAATACTGAAATAATTCTTATTTTCAAAAATTTACTTTAGGAAGAAATTGAAAACTATTTTTAAACATTTCAAAAGATTTTCAAAATTGTCAGAAAAGTTTCTGGAAGATTTTAAGGCAATTTTTTCATTGTGCAGAATTTTGAAAAAAAAATTGGAAAAATTCTACTTATTTAAAAAGATATTCAGAAATTTTGAAAAAATTTCAAAAATAATTAAAAACCTGGATCGATTTCAAGAAATTTAAAACAAAATGTAGATTTTGGAAGATTTTGGAAAATTAGGTTTTTAAGAATTTTGAAAGATTTCAAGAGAATAAGAATATTATGTAAAGATTCCTGGGAAAATTTAAATGATATTTAATTTTGAAAAATAAATTTTAAGATAAAATTGAAAAAAATTGAAAATACTTCGAAAGGTTTCGAAAATTGTCGAAAAAAAATTTGGAAGATTTAAAAGCAATTTTTTCATTTTTCGCTGAATTTAAAAAAACATTTTAACTTGAAACAATTTCAAGAAATTGAAAACAAAATGTAGATCTTTGACGTTTAGAAAAAAAGGAATTTTCAATAAAATACAGGAATTTTAGTAAAATCATGTCAGTAATACAAAAAAAAAAACATTTCAGGAGAACAAAATGTCGTTCTTAAAAATTTAAATAATAAAATTAATATAATTTTTATAAAATCATCAATATAAAATTAAATTGGCTTTTTCTCATTACCATTTTAATAATTGTAAAACTAATAGCACAAAAACTGATAGATAATTTTTCAAGAAAAGAATTAATTTTTAAATTGTTGAATCGAATGGTTTTTATGTATCTCGCATTTTTTTCAATTTTGTTAATAAAATTTCTCTTATAAAAACGTGCGATGAATTTTTAGGGAAATTTGGAGCCAATAAACTGTGTTTTGAAAAGAGCGACACTAACATTGTTTTGTGAAAAAACCCTGCAAGTATAATCTGACATTTATTTTGAATGTACCGCTGAAAGTAACTGGCGTCTCTCGTATAACGCAGGCTCATGAACGCTGCTGCCATGAGGACGTGACTCTCGCACCTCTCGCGATTTTTCGTTTTTGAATAAGTGGATTCTGACTCCAATTTATTGAAAGTTAAATGATTTTGGTCACTGATATTATTTTTGGCGTCTCTTTAGGTTCTTTAAAATGGGTAAGTTTTAGTTTAATTTTGAAAAATAAGGGAATAGTTTAAAAAATCAAACATCTTCCAGGCTTAGAGTGTACAGAAATTGGCAAACGTACTGCAGAATCACCAGACTCGACTTGATTCTAAGGTATCTTTATTGGAGACGATCATTTGCACACCTTCAGCCCCTACTCCTTAGCCTAGACACCCGTTTTCGCGCACGCGCACCGTGTGCAACTCTCAGTTTAGCGTCCAGCTCGAAATTAGTTGTCTGCTCCAATCTGCCGATTTCTTATGTTTGCGTACCTTTATTTTCGATAAAAAATGGATTCAGAAGAAAAATAGGGGAATTGC
Source organism: Andricus grossulariae (assembly GCA_011634705.1). Classification (NCBI taxonomy): domain Eukaryota; kingdom Metazoa; phylum Arthropoda; class Insecta; order Hymenoptera; family Cynipidae; genus Andricus; species Andricus grossulariae. Next base: position 231,232,068 of record JAABKJ010075445.1, read on the forward strand.
GTAAAAATAAAGTTTACAATTCGAAAGACGCCCTCGGGAACGTCCACATATTACATGACGATATTTTTAGTGGTTTTTTACTTAACCCTCTCGACTGTGAAAGTTTGAGACATTTTGGTGATCTCCGCCTTACATCTTACATTCCAATTCAAAGTCAAAGTAGTAACAATAAAAATCGCGGACCCAATACAACGAACAGAAATTGAAAAACTAAACTGAAAAGACTCAACATTTTTATACAGGGGGTTTTCAAGTCGCTGATTCCGAATCAGATGTCAAAATTCAAAATGGCGGAACCAATATGGCGGAGAAAAATTGTAAATATAAACCAGATTTCATTAAAAGCTTCTACTCGGGTTTTTTTCATGTCGTTGACTTCAAATCTGCAGTCCAAATTTCAAAAATCAAAACAGTGAAAATCCTTTGGAAAAATCTCAATTTCGGTATACGTTTTCAAACTTGGAACATACATTTTTACATAAAACCGTTCACATTGGTCCGTACTGGATCCGCCATTCTGAATTTAAAGATTTGGACCACGGAATAATAATAAGGAGACCGATCATGCTGTACAAAGCGCCCCGAGTTTTGACTGCAGTAACTGTAGCTTTATTGCCAAACGCAGACGTTTCGAATTAGCACTCCAGACTAGTCGTGCATGCGCACTGAGATCTACATTCTCCTTTTCTGCCTCGAGAAGCGTGCGAGTGAGTTTCGTTTTTGATGAAAGGGAAAACTAAGGTTATGTTCCCGTAAATAATGTCAATATATGTGCTTGTTTATTTCTATGCTTTTGTAGAGAAATAAGTAAACAAATTGTGATCTGGAAACTATGGGTAAGTAATACAGATTTAACTGTAACCATTAAATGATATAAAATGTGCAGATGTACACATGATACATATATATATATATATAATTAAAAACTAAAGGTTAACAACCACCGCAGGGTCCCACTGGGAGCAACTGTCATCTCCGATGGTGACGCATTTGCAATTTTGAAGAGTGAGGATACTCTTGCTGGAATTTATTTATATATTCGTTACGTTCCGAAACGCGTGAAGATAAATATCTCAAGCGGCATGATAGCCCCACTGACCCGAGAAGAAGTCTATGAAGTACCAGTAGGTCCACGCCGCACTATCTCAGGGTGTTTTGAAGTGAAGCTCGTGAACGAAGTGTAAACTTGAATCCTTGAAAACATAATTTTTTAAAAAATATGTAAAACTACAATATAACGTGTGTGATCCGATGCCGGATCAAAATACTTGATGTAACTGGTAATTATAATAAAAACCAGTGTGCTATGGTTCTCAAAGCTTTAATTATGCATCAATGCCCTATATTTCAGACAGCGTTTTCAGACTTATTGACTAGTAAATCCAGTAACATGAGAGTAACATATGTGATACATAACCTCTAAATTTTACAGTAAAACGTTGTTATTATTCTAATTAAGTTGCTGAAATGATTACATAATGTGTGTATACATGACAATCAAATCTAGGAATTTAGGTGATGTGTGAGGTTAATTTTTGTTTCTACTTATTTAAATTTTTCGCACTTCTTAATATTTGGATCATGATCTCTGTTTCCCAATCATTCTCTTATTTTGTCTCAAATCACCATATTTATTCGGTTTGGAGAGCATGTTAGCCTGAGAAATCTGAAATAACTTCTACAATAATTTACCTGATGCATTTCTACTCGTATCATTTTTTTCATACATTATTCATATGTTTATTATCTCATTTTATATTCAAGTATAAAATAATCATTCAGAAAACATTACACTAAAAAAAAAATGTAGAGATCCTTGATTATCAATCGGTATATGCTCTCACAGTGATTGTCTTATATTAGACGATTTTTGATTACACTAAACTCTTATCTGTGGCAAACAGTCGATAGATTTATTTCCTGCAAACAGGCAAAATAAGTAACACGAGAATTCTAGATCAATCTAAAATATCTATACCTTAAATCTATATACCTATCTACCCTTCACCTTTATACCCATCCACACATCACTACTTTACCACCGAGCAATTCACGGCTACCCCGAAAGGGAAACGGCTTGATGATATAATAAACTAATAGTATAGTTGTTCAAAAGGTGCTCCATCTGAATTAGCACAGTAAACAAGCCTTTTTTTAAAACAATCAAACACACGCTCTCTTGCAGTAGCAGAAATTTCGTGAACTGCTTTCTGAATAGCCGCTTGGAGTTGCTTTTTTTGGGTTGACGGGCGTAACAAAAAATATCTTCAATAAAATTTCACATAAAAAAGTCGCATGGATTGAGATCTAATGAGTGGGGAGGCCATTCTATACAACCATATGTAAATCTGGGGTACCCTAGTATAATAGCATGATGTCGGTATCATTTGCAAATGTATTCAAAAAATTTGTGGTTGCGATGCGAGGCTGCTCCATCTTGCATAATAAAGCGATTCTTGACTAAACCCTCTTTCTTCCCATTGGGGAAGCAATTTTTTTTGGGAAGTTGCTGATCACTTTCGCCAGAGACTGTACGGTCAAAACCCGCAAATAAATGCCCTTGGAAATAACAGTTGCTCATGCAGTGACTTTCAGAGGGTAAAGCGGTTTTGAATGGACCACATGTGAATTTTTCTTTCCCTGAAAATGAAAATTTTGTCTATTTACGTAGCTATTCAGCCAAAAATGTACTCCATTCCTGAAAACAATGCGATCTGTATCGATCTATCCATAAATGAACATTTGTAGCATCTGCTTGGAAAGCTCCACCCGCTTGGCCATCGCAGCATGTGTGACAGCATTTGATATGTAGAGACTTTGAAAGGATGAAGTTTCAAAAAGATCTTCACAATTATTCTCAATGTTGTTTAAGTCTAGTGCCAGCGCTGATTTCTACCGAAATAGCTATATTTTTAACAAAATGTATAAATTTTCAACCAAATTCAACCTGATAGATGAATTTTCTACAAAAAGGTTTTAAGTTTCTACCCAAGTGAAACACGAATTTGAAACCAAAAAAGACGAATTTTCAAACCAAAGCAACTCTTTTCCAAAGAAGAGTTAAATTTTCAACAAAAATATTAATTTTTGTTCAACAAAAAAGATGTAATCTGAAATCAAACACAGTTAAATTCATCAAAAATATCCTCAACCAAATCAGATTAATTTTCTACCAAAATATGTGAATTTTCGACCATAAACAAATGAGATTTTTTACCAAACGGGATAAATTTTGAAACAAAAAAGCAGAATTTTGAACTAAGAGAGAAAAAAATATCTAATAAATTGTTCAATTTTCAAGCCAAAGAGACGAATTTTCTACAAAACAGATCCATTTGCAAACGAAAATATGAGTTATCAACAAAAAGTTTCTTTTCTATTATATTGTTGAACCTTCTGCCAAAATAGTGAAATTTTCAACAAAATACATGACTTTCCAACCATATGAAAAACCATACCAAAAATGGTTTTCATCGTTAAATTTCAAACTAATGAAATACCATTTTCTTGTTTTATCTTCGTCTCAAAGAAACGCTCAGGTTTCTTTATTTGAGAAAAAAGTAAGAGAAAGAAGTTTCTTCAAATTAGATAAATCCTCACATTAATTAAATATTATATGGAACGCATATTTAAGGAAATAACATTTACCATCTGATGCAAAATGTCCTTAAATTTGACAAACTATTAAAAAGCAAGGTTTGGTAATTCGTGGAAATTGCTCAAATTCTAAAACTGATTGTGAATTCTCTTTGGTTAAAGCTCCTTCGGCTTTAATGGATTTAAAATGAAGTAGGAAATTCCTTTACTTCAGCGTATATTTCCGTATCTTTCTAATAAATCGTACAATCAGACCTGTTCCAACACCTTGCATAGTATCGAACCAGCCACTCAGTTTCTCAATAAACCTTACACTCGCTTTGCTACCTGCTCATGTTGTTTTTATTTCTGGTAGGAGCCATCCATTGACTACGTTTAATTTCAGGAGTTCCCAAAGTTTGCTTTTATCCGCCCTGTTGAATGCTTCTTCTAGGTCAACAAATGCACAGACAAATTTTTTTCTCTTCGCTAAAATTTTGTTCTGTGATCTGTCTTAAGCTGAATATTTGATCCGTACAGATCTTCCTGGCATAAATGCACTTTGGACTCCCATATATTTCCTTTTGTTATTTTTATCATTTTGCGAATAAGTTAGTGTTTTTGAACATGTTTCACTCGCGTTACTTGATGAGCTGATACCTCTGTAATTATTGAAGTTGCTTTTATCTTCCTTTTCTTTGTATATTGGTACGATAGTACTGTCTATACCATCAAGCTTACTATTTTTTAAGTTTTTGATTATATCCCTATCCTCAAAGTCACAGACTCTCTCAATTGAGTTTTTTAACGTATCGTGTTCTATATCACAGTTGTGGTGTCCTATAGCTTCATCTCCCAACAATTCCTCAAAAGAGTCTTTCAAAGCATCTAGTATCCCGTCTGCATTATATAGCATTTCACCCTTGCTATTTTTTATGATGACAAACTCTGTACTTTTAACTACCTTGATAATGATCGTCATCCATTCATGAAACAGTTTGCTGCTTTCTTCAAAGTCGTTGTGGATTTTCTTCCAAAGAGCAAAAGAACATGTTCGTTTATTTTGTTCTATTTGAATCAGTACCTTCGGACCTAGGCGTAACATTACAAGAATTATTTTTCAGAAATATTTTAGTCGAGTACGAAGGGTAAATTTCAGTTGCCAAGGGCTTGATCGTCAATTTGACATATTCAGTATATACACGTTAATGTGTGCAAAGCGCAATGACCGACCGATAGAATTCAAAGACTGCACAAATATTCAATGTTTTCTAAAAGATTTCACAAAGATTTTAAAAGTTTCGCGAGGATTTCAGATAGATTTAAAATATTTTACGAAGATTGCAAATATTTTACAAAGATTTCAAATAGATTTAATTAATTTCCGAAAAATTTCCCAAAGATTGTCAATATTTCGCAAAGAGTTCGGATAGCTTTGAAAGATTTCACAATTAATTCAAATATTCCACAAAGATTTCAGGCGGATTTTTCGAACATTCGAACGATCCACTAAAAATTTATTTTTAAAATCAAGCTCGTCAATATACCTATACTAGTTTTATATCGAATTAACATAAATCCTGAAATTAGATTTTTCTGTAAATAAGTTCTGGAATAAAATTTAAAATCAAGTATACATTAGCCTGCTAGTCTCTCATCGCAATTCTTTAAAAGTGGGTTTTATTTATTAAAAAAAAATAAAATAAAAACTGTTATTGGTATTTTGCTCTGCATCTTTGTGATTGTTTTTTTATCCCATAGGTATGTGAATATAATATAATCTACAATTTAAAATGCAATAATTTCTGTATATTTAATTCCACAAATTTTCAAGGACATTCCTGGAACATTCCAATTAAATTCTCTAAAAATTATGGGATATTCTCAAATATTCTAGATTTTTTTTGGATTGTATAGTAACTTTACCATATTTCATGAAAGTATATTCTCTTTGCGGGTAGCAGAAGCTTAAATTCTTCCAATTTTTTCTAAAATCATAATAAATTATTTAGATTCCATCATAAATTCTGTGAAATTCTGCATGATTAGAGTTTTAGAAAGAGATAATTTTGTTAAGGATTTATATGTATGTTTCGTCAAACTGAATTGCCAAAAAATCCTAAAGATCTACACGATTATATACTGAATTTGTGATTCAATGTGAGACCAGACCATGGTCGCATGTAGGATCCTACATAATGCTTTCCGCATTCAGTCTGTTATTGATTACATAACATCTGGTAGTCCGTTCACGAAAAGGGTTCGAAAGTCCGCTCATGAACATAGGATCTTCAATCATGCACGAAACAAGTCAAAGCAGCTGACAATCAAGCAGCACATTGTTGATAACATACGGATGTCATCTGGCACAAGGAAAAGAATACAGAAGAGGAAGAGATGGGTCAGGAAGAATCAACAGTATCTCGCTCACTCATCTTGCCTCTATATTGATCACCCCGTTTTTCTCGGAAATCCAGCCAAGCCCAATGACGTAGAGACTTTCTGGAAAGAGGTATCCAAGATCCCAAAAACATTGCAGTTGGAAGAAGTGACTGATAACATCATCTGCTTCAAGAAGTGTCTGGTGTTAGGACGTACTATACTCCTACCGAAAAAAGGCAAGTTTTCAAACCCAGAGAATTACAGATCAATAACCTGTTTGAACACACTGTATCAGATCTTTGCGGCTGTCCTCAACAACAGATTTGTGCGGCGAATTGAGCCTCTGTGGCTTGTGATGTAGGAACAACGTGGCTCGAAAACAGGTATAGCAGGATGTAGACAGAATCTGCTAATTAACAGGTGCGTCAGTAAAGACGCTGCAGGGCACCAGCCCGTCCTGTCAATTGCCCGTATTGACTACCGGAAAGCTTGCGATTCAAGCTTTCATAGACTCATCATCTGTCTGTTGGAAAGCTTGAAGGTGCGTCCACACATAGCCAGAAATTCTTTTGGATACCTTCGTGGCGACACTAACCATCGTGAGCGTAAGGTCACTCATGTATTTTATATGGATGACCTGAAGATCTATGCCTCTGGTGAAAGCAAACTTCAAACTGCTATAAATATCGTCACAAAGTACACAGGAGAGATTGGGATGGACTTTGGATTGGATAAATGTGCCAAAATTCATCTGAAGAAAGGAAAGATTGCACGAAACATTGACCATAAGATTCATCAAGTGGTTGATAGAGGTATGGCGTTTTCTTGCACTCGGACAACAACTTTAACGTTATTTTTACTGTTTTTTCAATTAACCCCCCTCCTGTCACAATTACTGACATTTCGGTAGCCCTCCCCTCTCTAAATGTCACGTGACACTGAAGCTGACCCCCTCCTATTTTTAAATACTAAATATGAACGTATTTTTATATAACCGGCAATCGAGCAATGAATAATGAGTTTAAGCTATTTGATACTACTAGTATAAAATTACTTTTAATTAGATTGTGCAGACTTTTTTGTATTTGAGAACATTGATATAATTTGAATATTAACTTAGACGGAAGATTAACTGCACAGATTAGGAGATGTCCATGAACTCTTTCCCCCTTTTTTAAAGAATTCTCATTTTTTCTCCTGTTTTGTAGAAACTTCCCCTCTTTCTCGTTTTTTTGCTTGAATTTGAATTAAGTTAATAGAATTCAATAAGAAAATTTAACTATTATTGGTGAAAAGTTAATTTTTTCTGGCTGCTAAATCTACTATTATATTTGAATCATTTTTCCAGGATTTCCAAAGTTTTTAGAATATTTCAAAAAATTCCTGGGAATTTTTAAAAGCTTCGAAAAATTTCAAAGGATTTTGAATATTTTTACACATTTTAATGGATTTCAAAGAATTTTCCAGAAATTCAAAGAATTTTTCAAGGATTTCAATGATTTTACGATATTGAAAAGAATGTCATGCGGTTTAAAGAAAATTCTAGAGTATCGGAAAATTTGAAAGAATTGTATAAGTTCTACAAGGTTTTAGGATATTTTGAAAGATTGCAAAATTTTTTAACAGACTCTCAAAGCTTTCAGTATTTTTACTGGATTTTAAGAGAGCTCAAAGAGGTATTCAAGATGTTAGGATATTTGAAAAGATTCCAAAGAATTTTCAAGAAATTTTGAATCAATGCATAAGGTCTTACAGGATACAAATAATGTGCATACTGATCCATTTATTCATCATAAACAAATTTGTTAAAAAAATGGCAATGGTGTTATTTATAGGTAAAAAATTCCAAGTTTTGTCACCAAGCATTCAAATTTGAGGTTTTTTCAGATTTGAATTTTCTTTCATCGCCTGAATTGCAGCATTTCAAATCAAAATAGCTTGAGAATGAGTTTGATATGAATGCATGCTACTTGATCTTCGGGAAGATCTAAGATGATTAGGCTTTTATTTTGAAAGAATATCTTCAAAATTATTTCTGATTTGGCGGATTTTTCAGAACAGAAGGTTCTATAAACTTGAAGTTAAAATTATTGAGATTCAACATATTCCTCTGTTTAGAAGACATAGCTACAGTTTATTGGCGATTATCTTGCCTTATTAATATATTAAAACTGAAATATCACATTTAATTAAGAAGCGACCCAATTTTCAAAATTTCATTCAATTGGTGGAATTTAACGAATCAATATTAGGGGCTTTCTCGAGTCGAAAAACACGGATTTCCAAACAAAAGTAAAAAACTGACCTAAGCACTAAACTTTTTGAATTTTTGCTCAAAATTTGTGCTCAGTGATCAAAATCTACTAATTAGATATACTTTTAAAAATTAAACTGTTTTTTTTTCATCCATGCCACAAATTGGTATTCTGCGATTAAAAAAACCAGATCCTCCTACTCTCTATAATAAAAGTTCATAAATAAACATGTGATTGAATTTTCAAAACATGATGCTCGTTTTTCAACATTTTATGCCAAAGTCGTATTCAGGCACTCAAAAAAACCTTATCATACAGACTCTCATGAATATCTAACAATTTAATCAAACTTTTTAAAATGCATGTCAACTATTTGAATTATGTTTAAAAATTTTTATTCCCTGTCTCAAACCTCCTCTCTGACTGACTTCCACTTTAAACATTGAAAAAAATTTGTCTACGATAAAAATATTTGATTATTGTATTTTTAATAAATGAATTATATTCATTAAAAAACAATTTTTTAAATTGTTTCTTTCAGGAATTTTATTATTCGGTATTTTTCAATTCGGCAATTTTAGAGTGTCAGGAATTTTATTTTTCTGGATTTTCAGTCGTCCCGATAAATTATTTAAACCTGGCAGAGTTTTCTTTTCTTCAAAGAAAAGTTTGTTTTTCATCTTTAAGATTGAAAATCTATTTTTTCATTTCAAGCGATTTATTTTGTTGTTGAAAAGTTCACTATTATATTTTTTATAGAAAAGTAATTTTCTTTGCTGAATATACATCTTTTTAGTTGAAAATTCAACTAAAATTTGTCTTTTCTAGTTAAAAGTCAATTCAAATTTAAAAATAATTTTTGGTTGAAAATGCATTTATTTGGCAGAAGAATTAACTATCTTTTGAAAAATTTTTTGCGTTGAAAGATAATTTTCTTTCTTTTTTTAAAATTAATTTTCGTTTCAGGCGCACGTGTTTTTACATTTATAAAAAATATAATTTGTATAAAATTATTGTTATTTTAAAGTCGAAGAATAATTTTAAAAAACTTCCAACACAAAAAGATTTGTCTACGATAGAAATATTTGATTATTGTATTTTTAATAAATGAATAATATTTATTAAAAGACAATTTTTTAAATTGTTTTTTTTTCAGGAATTTTATTATTCGGTATTTTTCAATTCGGCAATTTTAGAGTGTCGGGAATTTTATTTTTCTGGATTTTTCAGCCGCCCCGATAAATTTGTTAAACCTGGCAGAGTTTTCTTTTCTTCAAAGAAAAGTTTGTTTTTCATCTTTAAGATTAAAAATCTTTTTTTTTCATTTCAAGCGATTTATTTTTTTGTTGAAAAGTTCACTGTTATATTTTTTATAGAAAAGTAATTTTCTTTAACGCCCAAATCCAAAAATGCCAATTCTGCACGCTTTCCTGTCGAAGAATATTCCTATTATTATTGGTATAGTGGAATAGTTATAAACATTTTAAAATAATCGTTTTTTTTTTAAGCGTAGGATTTTTTCTATTTTAATCAAAATCAAGGTTGCCTTCTTGTACAGTTTTTTTTACGTTTTCCCTACCTTAGCTTTATTATTCAGCAAACCTTTATTTTTCTGAACAAATGAAATTAGTAACTTGATTCATATTTTTTTAGGTTTGAGAATTTTCTCTCTTTTCTGATATACATATTGCAACTAATGATTGTCGCAAAAAGTATTTTTTGATATTTATGAATTGTTTAAACAATTAATTATTAGTTATTTCCAAAAATTCTATCCATTTAGCCTAGAGAATTCCACTTTTTTCTCATAGATTTTCAGTCTATGTGCCTTTTTCATATCGCTTATCTTTATATCTCAGTTTTACCAATTAACATATTCTTTTTGTTTGAAGAATTGTCTTCAGGAAATTCAGGAATTTGTATTCTTTAATCAAATTAATATTGATTTGTGGTGATAATTACTAATTCCCGAAGTAATTTTCACTTATTGGATATATTTCTCCAGTTGTTTGGACACTTAATGAATTTAAAAAAATTATGCTTTGAACAACCACCAGTTGTATAAATTATATAGCAGAAAAGAGAAAAATTTGACAAATTTCCTGGAAAATATTATTTTAACAAATTTTTGATCGTCTACATAAATAAGGGTTCGTTAAATAATAAAATAGAGGTATTAAAAAAGTATAAAATATATTAAAAGGTAAACAAAATTATGATTCTTCTGGACATTACCGTACTTTCTCAGAAAAAATATGATTCGAATACATGGAATTCGTTCATATAATTGAAAATGATTTTAGAATATTGATGGATATCTACTAGACGAACAACAATATTTTTTGGCAAGAAGATTATATTTAGCAAATCTGGACACGAATCCGAAATACACAGCTTCTCAGCTCTTTGAATGCACACCGGTTGTGCTTGGCAAATGAAATCTCCGTAGTCGGGAAGACCGCGTTTTCCTTACGTCCATGTGACTGCGTTACAAAGCAAGCCTTCGTGACCGCTTTTCGACTAGACTGACTCTTCTTAACATACTACGCAACTCTCTTTCCTGTGTCCCTACTTTCAGGCAGTCAACCACGCAAACGTACACGCCATACCCTGCTCCTAACGATACCAACATAATTTTAGCTAAAACTAGCATCTTGCTAGCAAATGCTTTTTTTAATTTTTAGAAAATTCCAATTTGCTGTAGAAGCTGTTGTCGTTTACGGGTTCCACTTCACGGGTGAAATTCGCCAGTTATATTCTAAAAAAAATATATTTAAAAAAATGTGCTTTAAAAAAATGTAATCGGGAATATTCTGATTCTCAATTAATTATTATTAATTTCCCTATATAGCTCAATGCTTTCGTGAAGCAGGATGATCGTAGCGCCGTTTATCGGTGGGCGGATGAATTTCCTCTGTCAAGTGGACCTCGTAAGCGACAACAACTTTTATAGGTAATGGGATAGGGCTGAGAAATACAGTATCTTTGTTCTCGGTCTGTTACTCTTTGAAGATTTTCAAGTTCTACATAACCTCAGTCAAACTTCTTTTTCGATTTTTCATTATTAATTATTTTACCACAACTTTAAAATAGCACGTAACCAAAAACATAATTTTTACTCTTTCCGAGAATGAATTCAACACAAGATGTAATATCACATTTTACATTTTAAAAAAGCATTTATGATGATTTTTATAAGAACAGCCATGCGTTTAGCATACTCAATATTCGCTATAGCAGACGATGCGTAATTATTTTCTGATAGGGTAATGATGGTGATATAACCTAATAGGAGTGGTAAAGAACAGACAAGTGGATTATCTATTTTGCGAATGGAGCCTAACTTTGGAAATTATAAAATATCAAAAATCGTGTTCTCCAGAATTAATCGAACAATAAAAAATTATCTCGGCTTTGATTGGATAGAGACGAGTCAAGGTTTAAAAGAAAGTGCTTAGTAGACCAATGAAGCGCGGACGACTAATAAATGGATAAAATTGTATATTTTCCTCAAAAGCGAGTTGGAACAATGTGTACTTTAACGAGCTATATTCTTATGAATAAATACAAATAGATAATAATAAATAACTTGTAATTGAATTTTCTTAAATTGTATAAGATGAGGAGTAATTTTTTATTCTTAATCAATCAGAAATATTTTTCAAGTAGAATAGAATTTCTTCTTACAATTTGAATATAACTTTTTAGTCCATTGTTTTTTAGAATAAAGTCGCTATAGTCACTTCAATCAATGAAAACGAACACCACAGTGATTTCGCAATTCTAATGAATGCTGTTTTGGTTTCCTTGAATTCCTTTGATCCCACCCTGAATTCTTTGAAAACTTTTTAATACACCATGAATTTTTATGGATTTTACCAGATTTTAATCAGTAATTCTATTCGCTAGCATTGATCTTATTTCAATTAAAAAAAAATTTGTTAATATCTTTCATTCAATTGAATTATCTATAATTTATCCTGATTTCAGATAAATTACATCAACTTCTCCTGAATCCTTTTTAATTCTTTCAAATTCACTTTAATTTTACAGATATTGCTGCAATATTCTGGATTTTTAATTTTTTTTAATTTATTTTTATTCATTTGGAATCCACTCTCAATTCTTATTGAAAATATGTGCAGCAGTGAATCGCTACAAAAACAAGATTGTCTTTTTTTTAACTGGACACAGCGTTTTCGGAAAACGTGACAAATGTATCACGTTTAGCAGTTCAGTCGTACTGCAACCTGCAATGTCGATTCATCTAAATTCCTAAATATTCTGAATTTCCTGAATACTTTGAATTCCTGAAAATCTCTGAATTCCTTAAATTCTCTGAATTCCTAAATTGTCTGAATTTCTAAATTGTCTGAAATTCCTGAACATTCTTAACGTACTGAATTCTCTGAAAATTTCGAAATTCCTGAAATATTCCAAATTCCCTGAATTCCTTGAATTTCCTTAATATTCTGAAATCCCTGACCTTCTGTTAATTCCCTAAATTCCTTAAATATTCAGAATTCCTTGAATTTCCTGAATTATCTGTTATCGTTCAGTATTCTGAATTCCTGAAATTCCTTGAGTTATTTAAATACTTTGAATTCACTAAATTCCTGAAATATTTTGAATTCTCTAAATTCCTTAAATATTCTGAATTCTCTAAGTTCCTGAAACATTCAGAATTCTCTGAATTCCTTTGAAATTCTGAATTACCCGAAATTCTTAAATATTATGAATTTCCTGAATCCTCTGAATTCCTGAAAATCTCTGATTTGCTTAAATTCTTGAATTCCTAAATTCTCTGAATTTCTGAATTGTTTGAAGTTCCTGAACATTCTTAACGTACTGAATTCTCTGAACATCTTGGAATTCCTGAAATATTCCAAATTCCCTGAATTCCATGAATTCCCCAAATGTCCTGAAATCCCTGACCTTCTGTTAATTCCTTAAATCCCTGGAATATTCTGAATTCCTTGAATTTCCTAAATTATATGTTATCGTTTAGTATTCCGAATTCCTGAAATTCCTTGATTTATTTAAATACTTTGAATTCTCGAAATTCCTCAAATATTTTGAATTCTCCAAATTCCTTAAATATTCTGAATTCTCTAAATTCCTTAAAAATTCAGGATTCTCTGAATTCCTTTAAAATTCTGAATTACCCGAAATTCCTAAATATTCTGAATTTCCTGAATCCTTTGAATTCCTGAAAATCTCTGAATTCCCAAAAAAAATTCTTAAAAACCGCAAAAAATAAATAGGGTTTTAGAAAGAGAATATTATATTTAGAGGTTCCGGAAGCCCCATGAAGTTTATCAAGTATTTTCCATAAAAAAACCACCCATAAGTCTGTTTTGTAGGGTACCAAAAATAAAAACCCAAAAGTGAAAAATGGGATTTTGCAAGTTTTCGGCACTAATTATGATTTTTTGCGGTTCTTTAAATACGAATTGTTTCTAATATATGAAATCCTACTTTCTAATGATAACTAGATCTTCACATACATAACTAAATATAATACAAATAATTGTTTGAACAGTTTATTATTACTTATAATAATATTTTCTTAGAATAATTTCAGAAAGTTACAGTTTGCTTTGAAATTTTCCGCTTTTTATAAACTTCTCACTTAAAGTGATGTGATAATTAATTCAAGCTAATAGATATGATTGTCTAAACAATTTATTTTTATTCTTATATTATTTTCAAATAATGCTAAAAAGTTGCGGTTTTTTATGAAATATTCAACTTTTTGTCCCTCTTTCACTTAGAGCGCTAAAAAATTGGATGAAGTTTAACAAACATAATTGTATGCATAAATTATTATTGTTTATAACTATCTTCTCCTATAGTAATGGTTAACAGTGTCGGTTTTTTCTAACATTTATCACGTTTTGTCAACTTTTTAGTTGGTGAGGCAATAATTAATGCAAGATAACAAAAATAAATGTTTAAATAATGTATTATTGTTCATAACTATATTTTTAATGTAATCGTCAGGGAGTTGCAGTTTTTTCTGATATTTTCAACTATAATTTGGCTTTTTAGTTATGAAGAAATGATAAATAAACAGTAGGAGAAATCATTTTACGAACAAGCTCTTTTTCTTTTGTAAATATATTTTTCTGAAATAAAAGATGTTCGAAATATTCTTCCGATTTTCGATATGGATGATATTAAATGTCAATTTAAAATTGATATTCTTATATAAAAAAACTATCTTTTCTAGTTGAAAATTCAACTATTTGGTTCAAAATAAACATATTTTGTTAAAAATTCTTTTTTTAGTAGAAAATTACTCTTCTTGGTTAAAACTTCTTCATTGAACTCTTTCGTTTATTTCTATTACTTTCTGTAGATTTTTTTATGCTAAAATATAAAAGATATGACTTGTAAAATAAAAAATTCAAAGTTTTTTAGAATGTGGTATATAAAATATCAAAAATATCTTCTAGGGATAGATAATAAGAAATTTAGGATTCAAAAAGATTTTGAAATAGTATTCGAATTAATAAATATGCCATTTTCGCGTTTCTCCAGAATTCATTGATTTAATTAACGATTACATTTTTTTAAATCTATGACTATTTTGAATGTTAGTAGAACAAAATTGAAAATCAATTCAAGTTATCATGATTTAAAATATTAATTAGTGGATTCTATAAATTATATAACACATATTTCTCATTGTAAGAATGAAAAATCGTTTAAAAAATGTACATATTATCAATTTCAGTTTTCTATTAGCAAAAATATTATTAAAATAAATATTAATTTTAAACATTCAGAGCCGCCGGTACTGCCTCATGCTGTTCGTCACGCATGGCTGAGCAAGGCCTCTCTTTCGGTCCCGCGGTACCAGTATCAACAACATTCCGAGGCCATCAATTCTAGGAATATCGTGAATCCGGGGTTCTTAATTCCAAGTTCCAGTGTATTCAGAAAAGATCTGAGTTCAGGAAAACATTCGAAGATAAGGAAATGAAAAATAAGGATGAGGAATTATGAGAGATAAGGGGATAAACTACAGGAAGCCGAATCGGGTCTCAGCATGGAAAAATTAATTAAAAAATTAAGAAATTGAAAAGGAAGAAAGCTTCAGGAGAATATGAAATATCGAATGAAACATGGGTGTAATTAGAGTGTTTAGAAACACTTTTCTAGATTTGGAAAAGAGTTAAACTGAAGATTTCAAAATGATCATTTAACTAAAAAAACTTTTTACTGCGAAGCTAAATATTTTTTGACTTGCTCATTAAATTTATTTGAACGTAGACTAATTCTAAGCGAAATGTTCTAATCTTTCAATTGATTCTACTTAGAAATTCAAAATTATCAAAGATTCATTACTTTGGCTATATAAATTTAGAAACAGACTTTTTTTTTGACTCAATATTATTGATCTTCTAGGTGCAAGTTTTTTTTTTACCTAAAAGAAAAATGTAGAACGGTCAGGGAAAATAAAAAATTGTTGCGGGAAAAGTCAGGGGAAAATCAGGAAATTTTGTAATTGTATTTTGTATTAGCTCTGTATAACTTTTTAACAGTAACAGATTCGAAACTTTATCTCAAATTCTCCATAACAAAAAAGCCCGATAATGTACGTAAATTTCTCATGTCATAGACATAAAAAATTCAAATCCATCAGAATTTCAGTTTCCTATATTAGATTTTTTTTATCAACATTTAATGTTTCTCGTCAACAGTGTTCAAAATCAATCAAAAGCTTATGAATGCAGAGAACTAAAACAAAATTGAATAAATTCATTTTAATTTTGTAAGCAAAAACGATGATAAATATAATAGAATAATTTTTTTAATTGTATATTCATGCAGATGCCCTCATATACGGAAATCAATGTTCATATTTCTGTTAAGATAAAATATTTGTATTTTTTTTAACTTTTCTTTTGATTTAAAATTTTTCTTTATTCGATTTTCGTTAAATTTTATTAAATGATTTGAGAAATTAGCATGAGTGGATCTATTATATTTTTTTTCTTACTCGTAGTTGAATCAAAAGGGCAAGAAATAAAAGCAGATGTTTCTCATGCATTCAGATCATTTTATTGAATAATATATTTTCCTCCCTACAATAACATATGAAAGTTCAACTTTTTGGTTGAAAATTCGTCTCTTTGGTTGAAAATGTAAATATTTTGTTGAAAATGCATTTTTTTTAGTTGAGAATTTATTTTGTAAATTAACACTGTAAATATTTCATGTTTTGATAAAAATTGATATTTTTTATTGAACTTTGACCTTTTCTAGTTGAAAACTCATGTATTTTGTTAAAAATACGTCCTTCTTGGTAAAAATTTAATCTTCTTGGTTGAAATATCAACTGTTACATGCTGCGTTGAGAATTCATTTTTTTGTTGTTGAAAAGTCTATTATTTGAATTATAGTAGAAAATTCAACTATTTGCTTTAAAGTGAACTTTTATGTTAAAAATTCTACTGTTTTGTAGAAAATGAATCTTTTTGGCTTCAAAATTTAACAATTCGGTAGAAAATTAAACTATTTGGTTGAAAATTAAACTTCTTAGCTGAATAATCATATTTTTGGGTTGAAAATTAAAGTTTTTTTTTTGTAGATAATTGATCTTTTTGGCTTTAAAACAAAAAAATGTTGTTGAAAATTCATGTATTTTTTTCAAAATTCGTCTTTTTTGGTAGAACATTAATCTTCTTGTTCGAAAATTCATCTTTTTGGATGAAAATTTAACAATTTTGTTGAAAATTCGTTTTTTTTTGTTTTGTTCAAATTTACTTTTTTTAATCAGAGTTTTTATCTCAAAATTTAACTATTCCATTTTTTGTTGAAAATTCATGTATTTTGTTGAAAAGTCGTTCTTTTGGGTAGAAAATTAATCTTGTTTGTTGAAAAGTCAACTTTTTGGTTGAAAATTCAACAATTTGGTAGAAAATTCATATATTTTGTTAAAAAGTCATCTTTTTGGGTAAAATAATTATTATTGTTTCATGAAAGTTCAACTTTTTGGTTGAAAATTCGTCTCTTTGGTTGAAAATGTAAATATTTTGTTGAAAATGCATTTTTTAGCCCTAGACGAGTCGTCGAGTACAATGAACAGAGACGCGTTTAAAAATATTTGTTTTTATAGAAAATATGCCCCAAGAAAGGAAGTGAGCTGTGCCAATTTTCATGAAGTTTCTGTTTAGGGTATATTTGTCATTATGGATGGTAATTTTGATAAAATAAAAGATTATTTTTCGTGAAAAACTGTCAAAGACATACAAATATTATTTACTGAAAAACTGTTATCTTTCACCGAACTTTTGATTCTTATCGCTTTTATTTGTCATTCTTATCGCTAAAAGGATAAGATTTTATTACATAAATACTTAGAAGCTTTTTTCTCAAGAAGAAATTCTCTAGAGGTTTGCCTTACCCAATTTTTGAAAATTAATTTTCTAATGCCTGAAATCATCCACAAAAGAATTTTTTTAATTATTGAACGAACAAAAATAATAATATTTAACGTTCATTTTTTCAAAAATTGGACGCAGCAAAAATGTAAAGAATCGTTTTCTCAAGAAAACGACCTTTCATTCAATAAAATCCCATAACTTTTAAAACGTTGGTAAGAAATGATAAGAAAGAAAAGTTAAATGAAAAATAAAAATTTTTCAATAAATAATTTTTGTATGTTTTAAAGTTTTCTCTTTTAAAAAATCTTTTATTTTTGGGACGCTATTTTGGGTCGCTGAATTCGAATCCACGGTCAGAATTCCGCCATTATCCTCAGGTTTTTTTCTAACCTCAAAACTTGACGATGAACTTTAGGGTCATTTCAAGGTCAACTTTGTGTTGAATGGAAACCCTCTTTTTTACATCGGCAATCGAGAGAACGGGAAATTTTACGTTAAAATATGTACCCAGGTCATATATAGGTACATTGTAACCTTAAGAGGGGGTTTTGAATGGAAAAAAAATTGACCTTGAAGTTCATCGTCGACGTAATTCTTGAGGTCTTTACTCAACACGCCTTCTTAAAATGCGAAAACTTCTGCATTGAAAAAAAATGTCCCATCGATCCTAAAATTGAATCTCGTTTTTATAACATTAATATTCCACTGGGGTGAAAAAAGTTTCAAATAAACATTATTTCCAATCGAATTTTCTTATTTCAACGAAGCGCAAGCTTATCGAGATAAAACATGTTCAAACATTTTGTCTTTTATAACTTTTAACTCAAATAAGAAACGCAACTGCTTCCACGAATACCAGTCAGGTGAACGTTCAATAAAAAACTGAGCATAATGTTTCCAAAAATATTTGGAGCTAAAATTATTTTTAGGAGAGGTGTTTTACCACACAAATAAATTTTTGTTTCACTAGTTATAATAGTTTACCTACATCTTCTATCATTTTACAGAAAATTTTGAAATAAAAAAATTAGAATATAAATTTTGCGAAAAAAAAAATTCTGCTTGATCATTGCCGCTAAACATAATTTTTTGTGATGCATATACAATTTTACAAATTTCTCTAATACTATTTTTCTTCTATGCAAATACTATTTTTTGAAATTAAAATTACTCTTATAAATTGTATGTATCTTTATTCACTGTTCAAACTCATTATTATTTATCATGATATAAAACAATTTGTTTACTTCAAATGGAAACTAAAAATTTATTTCGAATAAAAATATTTGGAAACGAGCGCTTTATTACAAAAAAACTAATTTTTTCTTCAGTTTTATTGGGAACGAAATAAATATATCGATAATATATCTGTCTTATGTGGAGAAAATTTCCCTAAATGAAAATTATTCTCAAAAATTTTACATTACTTGAACGTATTTTCGCGGTATATAAAAATTAATGTTCATAAAGGCCTATTCCGCTTCTTTTGGTGTTAAAAAATTTTTTTATGAAAAATTTGCCGACATGTTTCAACCTGTATTTCAGGTCCTTTTCGAGGCTTATTCTAGAAGGAAAAATACATGTATTTCAATTTTTTCTGAAAGATCCTTTATATATGGGCAAACTGTGAAATCGATGAATTTGTTGGAAACATCTATATAAGAATTTCTAAAAAATTCTCTGAATTGTAGAGACGAAAACAGTTATTAAACTAAATTTTTGGCAATTAGGATGTGAAGAATCAAAATTTAAATATCTTTCAGACCAGGTAGGCTTTTGGAACCAATCAAACTTTAAACTGTAGTTCTGTCTGATAATAAGTGTGTCCAAAAAAATGATTTTTGAATTTGATTCTATTTCTATAGTGAATTTATTTTGGCTTGGTATTTATTTTGGCTTGGTATTTGAAATAAGTAGAACTTAGACATAGTTTTAACATTTTTATAAATTTTTTAAGATCAGTCTTCAAGGGTTGTCAATTTTATGAACCTTAGGAAGACCATACCGATGTAAATACGAAATTAGATTATTACATTTTTTTGGGTTGTGGCAGTATATTCAAATTCAGAAAGTGAATATTAATCTTCATTTTGGAGAACAGAAAGCATTTTTTGAAAATAATCGATTTTTGACATAGCTACTGTCACATTTCCATTATCCGTGTTTAAAAAAATAACATCTGGATTGTCCAACTTGAATCTCCCGATACATTCAGTATTGATGACATTATTAAATTGAAAGAAAAGATTTGTAAAATTTATCTGCATTTTAAATTTTTCAGGCAAGAAATTATGACTAAAGAGGGCCCAAATTTTTGGTCGAAACGTTTCAAAAATTTTTACTTTCTGATTCTTTCATTTACTTTTGACCTGCAAACTGCAAAGACTATATCAACACATACAAGAAAATCTTTAATTCTTCTTAATGATCATTCCACTTGCAAATTGATTGATAGAGACCCCATTTTAAGTATTAAAAATAGGCTTAACAAAATGATAGATGAAATCTGGTTTCTTAAATTTATTAACTCTGACACATGTAGAAATTTTTCCACTAACTAGGTTAATTTTTGAATAAAAAAAAATTTAACCAAAAAAGGAATAGTTAAATATCTAGTTTGAAAAATTCATTTATAAATTTTTTTTTTTTAATTTTTCGTCAAAATAGTTCAATTTTAAACCAAAGTAATGAATTTGAAACTAAAATGGTGAATCTTCAACTGGAATAGTCGAATTTTCAACCGCGGAAGAGATGAATTTAACTAAAATGATGGAATATGCAACTGTATTGCATGAATCAAATCTAAAAAAAAAATGAATTTTTACAAAGGAGTTTTATTTTCAATCAAGTACTTGAATTTTCAAACAAAAAAGACGAATTTTCAACAAGAAATGGAAAAGTAAACTTTCGAGTTTAGGAAATTAATTGAATTTGTTTATTTTCAAAAAAAATTTAATTATATCAAGCCAGAATGTCGAATTTCCTGTCCAAATAAGCAATGTTCAACAAAATAGTTGAATTTCCTACCTGCAAAAATGAATTTTCAACCAAATATTCGAATTTTGAAAGAAAAAAATCGAACCTTAACCAAAAACAGTTGAATTTTAAGCAAATACTTGAATTCTCAGCGCAAAATTAAATAGTTAATATTTCAGTCAAAAAAAACGAATTTTCAACAAAATAGTTAAATTTTTAATAAAATATGTGAGCTTTTAACCAAATAGTTAAATTTTCAACCTAACAAGATGAATTCTCAATAAAAACGTCGAATTTTCAACAACATATATGAATTTTCAAATAAATAGTTGAATTTTTAACTAAAAAAGAAGATGAAAAAATATTGATACTCAATCTTATATTACAATTATACAAAAAATTAGTCATGCTCTCGAAAAAAAATTCATTTTCAGCATTTTTAAGGCGAGTAGACACCTTGATTATTATATACGTGCACCTCCAAAAGAACGGTTCAGCAGTCTTTTTCTCTTCAGCAGAGAACAAATTTAAAACAAAACAGAAACTGAATATTCACGATGCGTCGTTTACAAAGTCACGTTATATACTAACGTTGAGTTTAGAAACTGAAAAAATCTCAAAATTTGCCAGATTTCCAGAAAAGGTTTTAGTAAGAGTGAGAGAGAGGGGGGGGGGAGTTAAAACGAGGCGACTTTTTTGACATAGTTTTACCCCTATTATGTATATATATATATATATATATTATGTTCAAAAAATCACAAAATTGATGAAATTTCGTTTTTTTAGATCTCTTTGCTAGAATTTTATTTGTTAGTATGCTAATCTCTGAAGATGGT
Organism: Andricus grossulariae; assembly: GCA_011634705.1. NCBI lineage: Eukaryota > Metazoa > Arthropoda > Insecta > Hymenoptera > Cynipidae > Andricus > Andricus grossulariae. The sequence goes on from JAABKJ010075445.1 coordinate 231,253,488, forward strand.
CACTATTGTATGTTGGAAGCTTTTCTACTATACCAGACGCTCTGATTAGGAACTCGCGGTTTATGAATTTCTAGAATTGCTGGCCCACGCAGTTTCTCAACGCGCAGGGAAAGAAGCGGTTGCAACTATCGCCTCGGAAGGTCCGCAGTGTGCGAGTATTCATACGAGTATATTGCGCAATATTATGGAAACGGTTCAGGCGGCCCTGACTGTTTATGGGCCCTGACTATCAGGCCTATGAGTCCATAGGCTATCAGACTATCAGGCCTATTGGCCCTGACTATCAGGTGGCCCTGACTGCTTATTCAATTTAGATTTAAATGTGGATTGAAAAATAAAATTTGCGGTGTCATTCTGATTCTGAATAATGAGGAAATTTAATTTATGAATAATGAAGGTCTTGGAATGTAGATGTGTCAAAAAAAAATTTGCTGTGTTTATGTGTTGCTTTCTGTTAAAAGTTCTTAAAAATGCGAAAATTTTTCTTAGAATATTATGCAGGAAACTTTTCTTTCAGTTTTATTTTTTGGGGGATCTTACTATCACCACCCACATCAAAAAATCTCCTATACATATACCCTTTCCCTTTAATAAATCCTATTTTACTTTTATAATTATGGTCAATTAATTTTAAGTTTAAAAGAAAAGTTTTGAAATATCCTCAGAAGTATTCTGCTCCCTTTCCAGTTCTATTTATGTCCATTAATGTCTTATTTCGTGATCCAAGTCTAGATAATCCTATGAAATACTCCTATAAGTATATTGCCTCATTTTCAGCTCTATTATTGGCTTTCTATAACCTATTTCTCGATCCAAATCTAGAAAATTCTCAGGAATATCCTCAAAAGTATTCTGACCCCTTTCCAGCTCTATGCAAACCTATATATGTCTTATTTCCTAATCCAACTCTCAAAATCCTTAGAATTATTCTCACCCCTTTTTAGCTCTATCCATGGCTATTAATGTCTTAATTCCTGATCTCACTATAGAAAATCCTTCGAAAGATCCTTGGAAGTATTATGCCCCCTTTCCAGATTCATTTATGGCCTATTTCCTGATCCATTTTTAGAAAATCCTTACAAATATCCTTATAAGTATCCTGCCCCGTCCCCAGCTCTATTTGTAATTATTAATTATTTATACCCTCTTTCCTAATAAAACTTTAGAAAATTCTTAGGAATACCCTTATAAGTGTCCTGCCCCTTCTCCAGCTCAATTTATATCCTATTTCTGATTCAATTTCGGAATATCCTTAGAATGATTCTGAACTCCTTCCAGCTGTATTTATGGACATTAATGTCTTATTTCCTGATCTAACTTCAGAAAATCCTCAGAAATATCCTTATAAGTATTCTGCCCCCTATCAAGCTTCATTTACGGCCTATTTCCTGATGCAACTTTAGAAAATCCTTACAAATATCCTTATAAGTATCCTGCCCCGTTCCCAGCTTTATTTGTAATTATTAATTATTTATACCCTCTTTCCTAATAAAACTCTAGAAAATTCTTAGGAATACCCTTATAAGTGTCCTGTCCCCCTTCCAGCTTTATTTATGATCCTTTTCCTGATCCAACTCCGGAATATCCTTTTTAGTGTTTGGCACGCGACATGCGGTTGAAGAATTAACACCAGAAGAAATCGTGGAATGTCCAGTAGGCAACCATATGCCAATCTCAAGAAATTTTAGAGTATTTCGTGTGTAAACGACATGCCTTCTATCGACAGATTGACAACTGTAATCTTGTAATTTCGAATTACGTTTTCAGGGTGGCTGTTGGATCGGGTAAACCTGGTAATGGTCGGGAATTTGTTGAGACCGGGATAAACTAAGAAATGACAGAGTATTTATATATAATTTATAATGAAGCATATTATTTTTAATGAAAAATGAAAAACCTACAGATGAAAATAATTTTCACTCATCTTGTAAAAATGGTTGAATTTCAATAAATTATGGAATATGCATTTTGGAAAAATATTCTCTACATTTATGCAGTTTCCAAGTTTAAAAGTATTTTTTTTTAATTTGAATAATAAATTACATGCCGATACTGCTTATTTATACGATTATATTGCAAATAAATAAAGCACTAAGTTTATTTTTTAACATTATTTTAAGTGAGTTACCTTGAGAAATGTATACGGAAACTTTTTTCAGCTAATTAAATAATTTTCCTTCTTTATTTATCTTTTTTCATACACGGAAAGAAAAGTTGACGGCCTTACAGAATTTTTTGTTTAAATTATGAAAACAGATTTGATGTGGAGGCATCATCAAATCAAAATAATTTCCTGGACAATGAATATGAAAAATTGACAAGGCACCATAAATGCCAGACTCTCAGACTTTATTTAATTTTATAGTGATTTCTCCGTCTTGCGATGTGGTACAATAAATTCCAAGAATTAAAGATTTTAAATGACTTCAGAACATTAATTCAACAACCTTCGAATTTCTGAAATTTTTGATAATTGAGTTGTAATAATAATTTTTTTATTGGCGAACTGCTTTACGTGATACAGACAATTTTAGTTGAATTTATTCTTAAAGATTGTATTCCTGGACTCTGATTCCCCGTTCTTAGTCAAAATTGTAATTCTTTCTGAAAATTCCTTATTTTAGAATTCAATTACATTTTTTTCAAAAATTCCCTGCTTCAACTCAGAATTATAATTATTCTCAAAAATTTCTAGTTTTATGTCAGAATAATAATTACTTTGGAAGATTCCTGTTTCAGATCTGCAGTAGAATTATGGTTCGAAAATTTTCCTTCTGTTAATCAGCATGATAATTCTCTTCAAAAATCTCCCGTTTCAAGGGAAAATTGAAATTATTTTGAAAAATTCTCCGTTCCAGCTCTGAATGATAATTATTTTCAACAATATATTCTTCCAATTCAATGTACTAACTCAGAATCATAATTTTTGTAGAAAATTTCTTCCACCAAGCATAATTAGAATAATAGAAAAAACTAGTTATTTGAACCAGTTGAGTTTTCAACAAAAAAGTAAATTTTCAAGAACAATATGAATTTTCATATAAGAAGATTAATTTTCTACCAAAAAAGACGAATTTCCAACAAAATACATGAATTTTCAACCAAATAGTTGAAATTTCAACTCAAAAACCTTCATTTACAATTGAAAATGGAATCTGCACATTTTCAGTTAAAGATAACAACTTATTTTCAAACAAAATGAAAGAAAGAGATTTCCATTAAAATAGATAAATGTTTGTACAAAAAATTAATTTTCCATACAAAAGTTAAATACACAAACAAAAAAACTTAGTAGAAAGTGAAACTACTTACAAGGAAGGTTACCCAAGTGTCCGCCTCCGATTTGATTTGTTCTGAAGTATGTTTTAGAGCACTAAAAAATTAGGTACACGTATTTTTTTATACGTGCCAGAATTCATATTTAGGGGGTGAAATCACCCTTCAAAGTTTCGCGAATAATTACTTTAGAAATATACTTTCCAGAGAAATTAATCATTAGGAGGCAGTGTAAATATTGTTTAAACTGTAAAGTAAGGGGATGGGAAGTAGGGAAAGTGAGAGTACATTAGCGGATGGAAGTAGGGGAGGTGAGGCGATATGAGCGGAGCGGAAATATGGGTCCATAGAAAGTAGAGAAAGTATTAGGAAATGGAAGTAGGAAAAGTATGCGAAAAGTAGAGGAGGGAAGTAAGGAGAAATGCAGGGAGAAAAAGTGGAGAAAATGTGGGGGAAGTAAGGGAAAATGAAGGAGGGGAAGCAGGGGAAATGAAGGGAGATAAGAAAAAGTATAATAAGAGAAATGAGGAGATGAGAAGTAGTAGAAGTGATGCGAAATAGTGGGATGGCAAGTAAGGGAAGTGTGGGAAAATAAGAGGAGGGTATGTAGAGGAAATGAGGGAAAATTAGGAGAGTTGTAGTAGAGGAAATGAGAAGAGTGAGAGTAGAGGAAGAGAGAGGAAATAATGTGAGGAGCAGTGGAGAAAACGAGGGCGGGGGGAGTAGGGAACATGAGTGGATCAAAAGTAGCGGAAGTAAGGGGATGGGAAGTAGAGAAAGTGCGAGTAAATTAGCGGATGGAAGTAGGGGAGGTGAGGCGATATGAGTGAAGCGGAAATATGGGACCATACAAAGTAGAGAAAGTGTTAGGAAATGGAAGTAAGAAAAGTATGCGAAAAGTAGAGAAGGGAAGTGAGGAGAAATTTAGGGAGAAAAATTGAGGAGAAAAATTAGGAGAAGTGAAAGAAAATGAAGGAGTGTTAGCATGGGAAATGAGGGGAGATAAGGGAAAGTATAATAGGAGGAGAGAATAACAAGTAGTAGAAGTGGCGCGAAATAATGGGATGACAAGTAAGGGAAGTGTGGTTGAATAAGAGAAGGGTGATAAGGGAAAATGAGAGGAAATTAGGGAAGCTGTAGTAGAGGAAGTGAGGAGAATGAAAGTAGAGAAAGGGGGAGAAAATAATGTGAGGGAAAGTGGTGAAAAGGAGTTTTTTTTGATAAAAGTTTCATCCTAATTCATTTATTTCTTTGAAGATTTAGCTATTTTCTTGAAAACTAATTTTTTTTCGTTCAAAATTAATTTTTTTGTCTGACAATTCAACCATTCTACTTTAAGTTAAAAAGAAAGAAAGTTAATTTTTTGTTGTTAAAAATATAATTACTTGGTTGAAAATTAATCTACTGTGTTAAAAATTATTTTTTTAGTTGAAGATTCATCCTTTTAGTAGAAATTTTATCTGTTTGGTTAAAGATTTAACTATTTTGTTGCAAATTCATATTTTTGTATTCAAAATTAATTTTTTACCTGAAAATTCAACTATTCTATTTTTGATTAAAAATATATCTTTTTGAGGTAAAAACTCAACGCTTTTTTTTGAAAATTCGCCTTCTTGGTTTTAAAATTCATCCCTTTTGGTAGAAATTTAATCTTTTTTGGTTAAAAATGCAACTGTTTGGTAGAAAGTTAATATATTTTTTTAATTAAAAATGTAATTACTCGGTCGAAACCGAATCTTCTTTGTTGAAAATTAATTTTTTGTTGAAGATTCATCCTTTTAGTTAAAAATTCAACTATTTGGTTGAAGATTTAACTATTTTCTTTAAATCGAATTTTTTGGTTCAAAATTAACTTTTTGACCTGAAAATTCAACAATTCTACTTTTGGTTGAAAATTTATTTTTTTGAGGTGAAAGTTCAAAGCTTTTGTTGAAAATTCATCTTCTCGGTTTTAAAATTTATTTTTCTTTGGGAGAAATTGAATATTTTTTGTTTAAAAATACAATTGTTTGGTAGAAAGTTAATCTTTTTATCAAAAATGTAATAACTTGGTTGAAAGTTAATTTTCTTTGTTGAAAATTATTTTTTTTATTTGTTGAGGGTTCATCCTTTTAGTTGAAGATTCAGCTCTTTGGTTGAAGATTTAACTATTTTGTTGCAAATTATTATTTTAACAAGTACATCTTTTTTCAATTCTTTCGAAAAACAAGCTTTTCCCATTTAAAACTTCATATCGATTTTGAAAGCCCGGGGGAAAGGGTTAATGTTGACCAATTTGAAGAAAGGGAATTTCTTCTTCCGAAAATGAACAAATTGGATGGGATCGATTACAAAAAATTGAAAGTTGAATTTTGGAAACACCCTTATATACCGCGTAGTGATAAAGTGTCACATTGACATGATGGAAAAAGTCGCGGGACAAAGAGACGCAATATTTCATGCACTCTGTCCTGAAGTTATACCCCATCTTGTGCATATGATAATTCAGGTGGTTGTGCCCTGTAAGCATCTGAACCACTGTCTTTATATCTTCCTCAGATAAAAAGCAGGATCGTACTAGAGAACTAACGCTGACGTTCAGTCGTTGCAGGGGGCTAGCTATAACTCTGAAAATTTTGACGCCCGCCAGCGTATTGACAAATTTGAAGAGATGATTAAACTTTTCTTTTACGCGACGTTTTGGTTGATTTTTTTAAAAATCCTTATCATAGATTAAGAATAATTATCGCACAAATGAATCTCTTAGTTAACTTAATATAAAATATGTATTTCTCTTATATTCTTATGATGATAAAACAAAAAGGTAAGATTTGAATGCGTTTCAGAGAACACGGGATTTTTCCATCAAACTTCGCTCGTGCCACAATTTCGGCCAATCAGTGCGTGATACCGGTACCAGGCTCTGATTGACTTTGCTCACGCCAGGCTGGTAGCTAACCAGCATCTACCTCCACTCTAGCGGACCCCGCTACCACGGATGCCGCACGGGTTGACTCGCGCGCGTCACAGCAGCGACCAACCACAAGCCATCCCCCCACCACGTCCTACCCGATTGGCGCGCGCTGCCCAGCGGGTCGGGCATAAATATCGGTGCTCCTGCACCACAGAATATTTTGCCAACCGGCAGCCTCGAACGAATTTATTTAAATGGGATTAAATTGAATTCAGGGTGAATTCAAAAGAATTTATGTGAATTGAAAAAAAAATCAAAAATATTCTACTGATTTCAGTTGAATCGGAATGAATTAAAAAGAATTCAAAAGAATTTAGAATATTCTAATAGAATGCCTAAGAACTCAAAATTACTTCTATAGCCTACAGCGTGAATTAAAAAAATTCATTAATTCAATTAAATAGAATTGGTTTCATTTAGAAGAATTAAAGTGAATTCAAAAGAATACAGCAAGAGATAGAGAATCTCAATGAATTCAAAGCAATTTAAACAAATTTCGAAAAAAGGAATTATAAATTAGTAAGAATTCAGTGTGCATACAAAAGGAATAAAAAAAATCCAAAATATTTAGGTGAATTAAAAAAACAATAAAGAAATTAAAAATGTTAAACTGATTTCAGTCGATTTGAAGTAAATTTAAAAGAATTCAGGAGAATTGATAAGGATCTTACAAAATATCTAAGAATTTAACTTGAGTTTAAAAGACTTTAGGGTCAATTAAAAAATAACTGAAAAAAGTAATCCATTTGATTGAGTAGAACAGAGGTAATTTAGAAGAATTATTAAAAATTGGAAAATGTTCAACCACGCTGTAAAATGAAGAGAATTCGAAACAATAAAAAAAAATAGAAAAAATTCAGGATACATCAATAAGAATTCAGGCTGAATTCCAAATGAATTCAAACTTTCAAAACACCCGAAAATTATTATTTTTTCTTTTATTTATCAGTTTTTGTACATTTTTTGCTCTGAAAGACTGCTGGTGAGCAGAACATTTTTTTAATGAAAAAAAAGCCATTGAATTTATGTAGATAATAATATAATAAAATTTCAAATAATTCTTTATGGCTTTAAAAAAAATCAAGGTAATTTAATATATGTATATATATCAGGATAATTTTTTTACTTTTTTTCTCATCTTTCTCCTATGCTCCTTTCTTCGGAGCGAAGAAGAAAGATCTGTTTTCAGAAATTCTGGAAATTCAGAAAAATTTTCAGAAATTAAGGATTTTTTTTATTTTAGAAAAAAGATCTTGCTTCTTCGCTTCTACCTTCGAAGCGAAAGGAAAAAGATCTTTTTTCAGGAATTAGGGCAATTTTTCATTTCTGAAAAAAGATCTTGTTTCAGAAATTATGGAAATTTTTCATTTCTGCGGAAAGATTTTTTTTCAGAAATTATGGGAATTTTTCATTTCTGAAAAAAGATCATTTTTCAGAAATTATGGAAATATTTCATTTCTGAAAAAAGATCTTTCTTCTTCGCTCCTTCCTTTGGAGCGGAAGAGAACGATGTTTTTTGCTTTAGAAATTATGGCAATTTGTCAGAAATTATGGAAATCAAGGACAATTTTCCAGAAATTATGGAAATTTGTAATTTCTAAAAAAAGATTTTTCTCCGTCGCTCCTACCTTCTGAGCAAAGAGATGAAGATCTTTTTTCAGAAATGAGGAGAATTTTTCATTTCTTAAAAAAAAATATTTTTTCAGAAATTATGGAAATTTTTCATTTCTGAAAAAAAATCTTCCTCCTTCGCTCCTTCCTTCGGAGCGAAAGAGAAAGATCTTTTCTTTTTCAGAAACTATGGAAATTTGTCAGAAATGATGGAAATCAAGGACATTTTTACAGAAATTATAGAAATTTGTATTTTCTGAAAAAAGATCTTTCTCCTTCGCTCCTACCTTCGGAGCAAAAGGAAAAAGATCTTTTTTCAGAAATTAAGGGAATTTTTCATTTCTGAAAAAGGATCATTTTCAGAAATTATGGAAATTTTTCATTTCTGAAAAAAAGATCTTTCTCCTTCGTTCCTTCCTCCGAAGCGAAGAGAAAGATCTTTTTTTCTTTAGAAATTATGGAAATTTGTCAGAAGTTACGGAAATCCTCTAGCAAATACTTTGGACTCTTTTTAAATATCCTGAAGTATTTAAAAATTATTCAAATCCCCTTGACATTTTTTGAAGCTCTTGAAAATTCCTTAGAATTTGAAAAAATATCATAAAATATTTTTTTAATCCTTTGAAATAATCTGAAATACCTTGACCATTTTTAAACCACTTGAAATTTGTTTGGAATCTTTTTAAATACCCTGAAATATTTAAAAAAATCTTTCGAATCCCCTTGATATTTTTTAAAGTTCTTGAAAATTCCTTAACATTTTTAAATATAACATATAATATTTTTGTAATCCTTTCAAATAATCTAAAATACCTTAATAATTTTTAAACCTCTTGAAAATACTTTGGAATCTTTTTAAATATCCTGAAATATTTAAAAAATCGTTCGAAACCACTTGACATTTTTTAAAGCTCTTGAAAATTCCGTAGAATTTTCAAAAATAACATAAAATATTTTTGTAATCTTTTCAAATAATCTAAAATACCTTAAGAATTTTTAAACGTCTTGAAAATACTTCGGAATTATTTTAAATATCCCAAAGTATTTTAAAATCATTCGAATCCCCTTGCAATTTTTTAAAGCTCTTGAAAATTCCTTAGAATTTTCAAAAATATTGTAAAATATTTTTGTAATCTTTTGAAATAATCTAAAATACCTTAACAATTTTCAAACCTTTTGAAAATACTTTGGAATCTTTTTAAATATCCTGAAATATTTAAAAAATCGTTCGAATCTACTTGATATTTTTTAAAGCTCTTAAAAATTCCTTAGAATTTTTTAAAATAAGTTAAAATATTTCTGATCTTTCGAAATAATCTGAAATACCTTGAAATTCTTTTAACATCTTGAAAGTTCTTTGGAATCATTTAAATTTCCTAAAATATTGAAAAATCTTTCGAATCCCCTCGACATTTTTTAAAGTTCTTGAAAATTCCTTAGAATATTTTTAACAAAAAAGATGAATTATTGACAAAGAAAATTAATGTTCTACCAAAAAAGCGAATTTTGAACAAAATACATGAATTTTCAACAAAATTAATTAATTTTGAAGCAAAAAGACGAATTATCTACATCAAAGTTGAACTATTAACCCAAAAATACGATTTTTCAATCTAAAAGTTGAATTTTCAGGCAAATTATTTAATTTTCTACAAAATTGTTGTCGTTTAAAAGATAAAATTTTTTGCAAAATTAAAACCTATGAAAGGGCAAAACTAAAAATCTTAGCGTTCAATATGAAAATTCAGAATTTTAAAATTGTAACCATTCAATATTAAAGAAATTTGTTAATTATTATTGATATATCAATTTCAATTAACTTTGTTTTTATCTATTTTGCTTTGACACAACACAATTTTGAACTTTATAATTTCAAATCATTTAATTTTTAACACTTCATTCAGAATCATTATTCATTCTTAAAATTTTTCAAACAACTATTTTTAAATTTTAAATGATTTTTTTTCTTCAAATCTTCCTCTCAAAATCGGACGATCTTAAGATATGACATTGAAAATTGAAATGAAGCATACAAAACAAGGTTGCTATATTTATGAATTCAATATTTGAAGTTGAACACTTTTGAGCCTTTCAATTCGAATTTTTTTTTTAAGTAGTTTTTCAAATGTCCAACATTTTGGAACATTTAAAAGAAAAAACTTAATTCAGCTCTAAAATCTTCTTATTTTCAAAGATTGGATTTGAGAAATTATTGGCTTAATTTTGCATTGCTTTGAATTTATTCTCAAGACATTTAAACTTAAAACTGGGCAACTATCAAGTCTTTCAATTTGATATTTCGAAGAATGAAAAAATCCAGAATAATTTGTGCGTTTAAATTTGAAACAAAACAATTTAGAATATTTAAATTTCAAATTATTATAAGTAAAAATGACAAAAATATATTTTTCCAGATCATAATATAAAAATTACAGTAAGTTTAAGAGATATTTGAATTTTCGAAAGATTCGAAAATAATGAAAAACTTGAGAAGATTTCAATCAATTTTTAAAAAACTGTAGAATTTTTGAAAGATTCAGAACAACAAATTTAAAAGCTTTTCAAGATTTTGGATATATTACAAGAGAATAAAAATTTTTCTCAAAAGTTCTCGAAAATTCAAAATTATTTTTTTTTAACAATTAATTTTAAGAAAAAATTGAAAAAGGTTTAGAAATATTTTGAATGATGTTCCAAAATTGCGAAAAAGATTTTGAAGCAACATTTTTCAATTTTGGCAGATGGAAAAATTGGAAAAGAAAATCAGAGCTTATTTAAGAGATATTCAGGAGTTTTGAAAAGCTTAAAAAATTTAGAAGCTTTTGCAATTTTTTTAAAGATTACAAGACAATAAAAATTTTTCTTAAGATTCCTCGCAAAATTTTGAATGATTTTTCTTTTTTCAAAAATTAATTTTATGAAAAAATTCAAAAAGATTTCAAATCATTTTTAATGATTTCCTAAAATTTCGAAAAAGAATGTAAAAGATTTTGATAAAAAAATTTTAATTTGGCCAGATTAATACTCAAAATATATCCAGTGAGTTTGAAAGATATTTGATGTTTCGAAATTTTTTTTTTTTAATTTTAGACTTGAGAATATTTCAAACAATTTTGAACAATCTATAGATTGTTGAAGATTTCGAAAAAAAACTTTAGAAGCTTTTCAAGATTTTGGATAGATTAAAAGTAAATAAAAAATTATTAACAATGATATCATATAACATATTATTATACCATTATCTCATAACATATTACATCATATTACATATTATATCATATATAACATCATATTACATATAAAATCATATTACATATTACATCATCATATATACCATCACATTAAGTATTATATCATATTAGATTTAAATAATTGGAGAGATTCCAAAAGTTCTTAAATACTTTAGGGTATTTTTGAAAACTTTGAAGAATGGTCAAGAGCTTTAAAAGCTTCAAGGAATTTCATAAGATTTTAAAAGGTTTTGAATATTTTAGGGTATTTTAAACAATTCAAAGAGGGTTTGTTATAGTTAAATAATTTGACTGATTCCAACAGTTTTTAAATATTTTAGGGTATTTTTGAAAATTTCGAAGAATGGTCAAGAGCTTTAAAAAGCTTTAAGGAATTACACAATATTTCGAAAGATTTCAAATATTTTACGGTATTTTGAAAGATTCCAAAGAATTTTTAATAGATTTAAATAATTTGATAGATTCCAAAAGTTTTTAAATATTTTAGGGTATTTTTGAAAATTTCGAAGAATGGTCAAGAGGTTTGAAATGCTTTAAGGAATTTCACAAGATTTTAAAAGATTTTAAATATTTTAGGGTATTTTAAATCAATCTAAATAATTTTTAACATACTTAAATAATTTGAGAGATTTCAAAAGTTTTTAATTATTTTGTGGTATTTTTGGAAATTTCGAATGATGTTCGAGCTTTGAAAAGTTTTAAGGAATTCAAAAAGATTGCAAAGGATTTTAAATATTTAAGGATATTTTAAAAGATCTCAAGGAATTTTTAAGCGCTTTCAAGAATTTTGAGGGATTTCGAAAGATTTTAAATATTTGAGGGTACTTTTGAAAATGTCCAAGAATGGTCAAAAGCTTTTAAAAACTTCAAGGAATTTCACAAGATTTTGAAATATTTTAAATATTTTAGGGTATTTTAAAACAATCCAAAGAATTTGTAGCATACTTAAATAATTTCAGGGATTCCAAAAGTTTGTAAATATTTTAGGGTATTTTTGCAAATTTCGAACAATAATCAAAAGTTTTAAGAAGCTTCAAGGGGTTTCAAAAGAGTTTGAAGGATTTTAAATGAGCGAATTAAAAATATTTAAGGATTTCAGCGAATTCTGAATATTCAAGGAATTCAGGATATTCAAGGATTTCGGGAAATTCAGAGAATTGGAGAGCATTTAGGAAATTTAAGGAATTTATAGAATTCAGAATATTTCAGGAATTCAGGAGATTTAGAAAATTCAAAGATTTTAAGGAATTCCGAATATATAAGGAATTCCGGGAATTCAGAGAATTCAAGGAATTTAGAGAAATCAAAGATCTCCGAAAATTCTAGAAATTCAGAGGTTTTCACGAATTCAGTAAATACAAGGAATCTAGAATATTCAACAAATTCAGGATATTCTGAAAATTCAGGGAATTCAGGGAATTCAGGGAAATCAGGGAATTCAGAGAATTCAAGCAATTTCGAATATTGAAGTATTTTAGGGAATGTAGATAATTCAAATACCTCAGAAAATTCAAAGATTTCATAAAATTTACGGAATTCAGAGAATTTAAGAAATTCTGAGAACTTAAGGAATTCTGAGAAATTAAGGAATTGAGAGAATTTAAGAAAATCAAAGAATTTAAGGAATGCAGCGAATTTAAGGAATTCAGCGAATTAAAAATATTTAAGGATTTCAGCGAATTCTGAATATTCAGAGAATTTAGGATATTCAAGGATTTCTGTAAATTCAGAGAATTGGAGAGCATTTAGGAAATTTAAGGAATTTATAGAAGTCAGAATATTTTAGGAATTCAGGGGATTTAGAGAATTCAAGGAATTTCGGGAATTCAGAATATTTAAGGAATTATGGGAATTCAGAGAATTCAAGGAATTCACAATGTTCAAGGATTTCAAGGAATTTAGAGAAATCAAAGATCTCCGAAAATTTAAGGAATTCAGAGATTTTCAGGAATTCAGTAAATAAAAGGAATTTAGAATATTCAACAAAATTCAGAATATTCAGAAAATTCAGGGAATCCAGAGAAATCATGTAGACAGAAGTATTGTAAGAAATGGAAGTCATGTAAACCCTTAGGGGACACATTATGAATAAAGAAGAATAAAGAAGAATATTTTACAAATTTTAGAAACTTTTACAAATTATGAATATTTTACAAATTTTAGAAAATTTCACAAATTTAGAAAATTTCACAAATTTAGAAAATTTCACAAATTTAGAAAATTTTACAAATTTTAGAAAATTTCACAAATTTTAGAAAATTTGACAAATTTAGAAAATTTTACAAACTTTAGAAAATTTCACAAATTTTAGAAAATTTGACAAATTTAGAAAATTTTACAATTTTTGAGTATTTTACAAATTTGAGAAAATTTCATAAATCTGAGAAAATTTAAGAAAATTGAACATTTGGTAAAATTTGAGAAAATTGAACATTTGGTAAAATTCAGAAATTTGGATAATTTCAGAAATTTTCAATCGTTTCGAAATTTCGATCATTTTACCAATTTTAATAATTTCTGATATTTTAGACATTTTAGAAATTTCGAAATTTCAGATATTTTGGAAAATTTCGAAATTTTGCAAATCTTGATACCTTGAGGCGATTCTATAATCTTAGAAATGTTGACAATATTGTAAATTTGGAACATTTTAGAAACTGTAGAAATTGTAATAATTGAAAAAATTTGGAATATTTTACAAATGATGATAATTTTAGAAATTTAATAACGCTAGAAATTTCAAAATTTCCAACATTAATTGGAAAATTTGAATGATTTTAGAAATTTTGAACATTTCATAAAATTGAGAAATATTATAAATTTTGATAAGTTTGAAAAATTTACAAATTTTGAATATTTTTCAAATTTTGAATATTTTCCAAACTTTGAATATTTTGCAAATTTGGAATATTTTACAAATTTTGAAAATTTTACTAGAATATTTTACAAAATTTGAATATTTTACAAATTTGAGAAAATTTCATAAAGTCAAATCGTTTAACTAAATTGCCCAAAAATGCTTCAAATCAGAGAAATCTGTTTCTAAAAATAAGTGTTATCGGCTCATCCGGGACAGTTGTACGACACAAAGAAAAAGAAGGAAAAAGAGTTTTTCTTTCGTATTCGGTTTTACAGATTTCATAATCTTTTCTCTATTCCCTTTTTCTGAAGAACTCCTATTTTTCACTCTTTTGCTCGTTTCTCGCCTAAATGAAAACTGAATTAATTAAACCCAATAAGAAACTCCAACGAATTGAGTTGAAACTTAATTTCTTCGTTGGAAAGTCTGCTATTATATTTCCGGTTAGATCTTTTTGAGATAAAACATTCATATTTTTATTCAGAAATTTAATTATTGCGTTGGAAATGCAACCATTTTAGTAGAAAATTCAATATTTTGGTTTAAGTTTTCTTCTTTCTTGTTAAAAATGTTTATTGTTTGACAATTTTTTTGTTGAAAATTCAAGGATTTTGTTAGAAAATTAATTATTTTGTCAAACAGTCAACTGTTTTGTTGACAATTCATTCCTTTTTATTGAAAGTTCAATTATTTGATTATAGTTTGCTTTAAATCACTTAAGAATAGTTCAAATAAGAAGTTTCAAGCCCTTCCATAAGAACAATCTCATTTGTCAAATTTTGTAACTTTACTAATTATTATAAAAACGTATAATGCATTAAATGACGCATTTTCAACAAGACAAAATTCGCTTGTGGTCTAGCAGATTAAATTTCTGCTGAGCTTTCCTCTAAATTGTAATATCTTTAAATTTCTCTTTTTTCCATCGAAACTTTTTCTTAAGTAAGATTGCCGTCCCCTCCTCATAAGGTAGAGTAAGATTTTGTTAGACCGCTTCAACCATTTAATCGTCTTCCACAATTTGTGGATGAACACGTATGATTGTACCATATGTGCCCACCCACATATGGAACGAATTTTGTATCAAAACTCATTTTTGTATTGACCAATACTAAAATTCCAATCTGATTTCTAATATTTTTTGCTGTTATGTATACTACATGGATTTCTGCTGGTTTCGCCTTCACAGCGTATTCGTTTTTCGTCATAGTGCAGATATCTCCAGAAAAAAAATCTTCGACCCTCTTGTGTATTTGAACTTTGACTTGAATACTGCTTAGTGTTGAATTTTCATTTGCTCAAACCCTTCAGTTTCTTGTCCAAAAAAAAAAGAACTGTTTAAGGACAGAAGATATGTTGAACCCTGTTAAAAATAGTGAAAAATCAGTTTTTTTCTATATTACTTGTTGCAATTTGAAAAACAATTATTGAGTCAAAATAAATTATATATAATTCCTCGTGAAACTAAAGACACAATAGTATTCTATTCTAAGCTTGAGTTCGTGATTTGTAGCAAAAATGTATCTTTGAAGTTCGAATATTCATTCCGGATTCCTTTTGGAAGTAAGCCGAAGAAATGGATGCTTATCAAGACCAAAGTCTAAAAACTAGACATTCATTTCTATCCTGGATCCTTTTTTGGGCGTTCTAATATGATCTTACAAATAGTGCATTTTAGAACCAGTTTTTATCTTGTTCAGTTTTTTAACTTTAGTTTGATAAATGATCCGAAATGGCGAACTAAATT
The DNA here is from genome assembly GCA_011634705.1 of Andricus grossulariae. NCBI lineage: Eukaryota > Metazoa > Arthropoda > Insecta > Hymenoptera > Cynipidae > Andricus > Andricus grossulariae. The sequence goes on from JAABKJ010075445.1 coordinate 231,269,186, forward strand.
GATTCGGAAGGCGCAATTTTCAAATTGTTTGAAACATCAATCTAACAAAAAACAAAAAATAGATCAAAAGACTAGGGATCGGAAAGTTTCAGGTTTGACCAGTCCGGGTGCGGACTAGACACTTATGATTATTACGGGTGCTGCTTCAAAACCGACCGTTAATTTCTGTAAGGTTCTGAACCATACTTGAACCCTTCTATTACCTAAGAGTTCTAGTTCAGAACCGGGCCTTTTAAATTCTTAAGGGCACGGGTCCGGACCTGAACGCTTTAGTTTCCTAATAGCCCGGACCTCAATCGTCATTTCCAATCCCCTCTTCTCTATCTCATCCTATCCTTCATCTGTACTCTTCAATATTTTACTAACATTCTATCAATCTAAATTCAGGTCTATCCTTTTCAATCCCCTTTTATATATCTCATCCTATCCTTTTTTATATGTAACTGTTGTCCTAAATTCACGTCTATCTTTTTCAATCTCCTCTTCTCTATCTCATCCTGTCCTTTATCTATCAACATGTATCTTTTTCTATCTCTGTGCTTTTCTGAATTCACGTCTACCTTTTTCAATCTCTTCTTCTTTATATCATCTCATCCTTCATCTATCAACGTCAATCTAAATTCCCTTCTATCTTTTTTCATTCCGTTTTCTTCTATCTTGTCCTATCCTTTATCTATTAACATCTATCTTCTTTTATCTCTTTGTCATTCAAAACTCACGTCTATCTTTCTCAATCTCTCCTCTTTCTCATCCTATCCTTTGTCTATCCACATCAATCTTTTTATATATCTCTGTTAAAAACATCTTGTCTATATCATCCTATTCATTATCTATCCATGTCGATCTTTTTCAACCCCCTTTTCTCGATCTCATCCTATTCTTTATCTATCCATGACAATCGTTAATCTCTGTTAAACTAACAAATTAACAATCTCTGTTATTGTCAATTCCCGTCTATCTTCTTCAATTCCCTATTCTCTGTCTCACCCTATCCTTCATCTAGACATGCCAATCTTTTACTATCTCTGTTAAAACCATCTTTTCTATCTTGTCCTATTCGTTATCTATCCACGTCAATCTTTTTCCTTCTCTCTGTCAATCAAAATTCACGTCTATCGTTTTCAATACTCACTTTTATGTCTTATCCTTTCCTTTATCTATTCATGTCAATATTTTTCTGTTTTTCTGTCAATCTAAATTCCCTTCTATCTTTACTAATTTCCTCTTCTTTTATCTCACCGTATCGTACATACACTAAAAATTTAAGTTTTAATAGGATCGGTTAATAATAATATGTACATATAATGATAATTAAAAGATTAAATAATAAAATATAATATATTTAAAAAAATTTTTAATTGCGTTTCTGCAGATTCAAATTCATATAATCATTTCACAACATCACAAACATTGACAGAAATTAAGTAATTGGAATAGAGGTACTTTAAGTATAAATAAACTTTTATCATACAATTTATAGCCAATATGCAATTACATAACCTTGAAGTAAATAACCAATTTATTTATATTTCATTTAAGCAAATTAAAATTCAATCTTTATGTGATTCATTAGTATGAAAAAGTTTAATTAGCTAATAACTAAAAAATCGATTCAAATAAGTATTCAAATAATGTTTACCTTATATTTTTCTTGAAATTCAAATTATTAATAACTTCTTAAACCAATAAGAAAAACGTATGTACACATAATTTTGAAAATTTAATCCACAGTCTCATTTCACAAGATCAAAAACATTTTTAAAAATATGTAACTTGAATACGGGTATTTTAAATATGAATGAACTTCTATTATACAAATTATAGAATTAAGGTTAGTTCGTAAGAAGCATTAAACTATAACTTTCATCAAAACATTCAAATAATTTTTACTTTATTTATTATTTAAAAATTTGCACTCTCATTTCTGAATATTTGATTTATTAATAACCTTTGAAGCTAATTTCAAAAAATGCAAGTTTCAATAGAATCAGTTGATAATTAATTAATCAGTTCATAACATGAAAAGAATTACCCAATTATTTTCATTAGAACATTCAAATAATTTTTACATTATAATTTTTTTTGTTCGAAATTGCATTTCCATACATTTCATTTAATAATGATCTTCAATAATAATTTCATAAAAAATTAAAATATATGTACATATCCTTTTGAAAATTGAATTCAGACAGAGTCATTTCGCAACGCGACAAGCACTCTTTAACTCATACGAATTTGTTATAAGATTTTTTAATATTTTGAAATATTGTTCAATTTCCTCTTTAATTTTATTTTTTCAAACAAAATATTCTTTTGAAATTTTCCCAGGGATCTCAAAACTTTTTTTTATTTTCTCGAAACCTTTCAAAATTGTTAAAAAGCTTATATTTTCGAAAATTTTAAAAATGTACATTTTATGTGAAAAGTTTTGAAATCTCCTGAATATTTTAATTATTTTCGAAACTTTTCAAAACTTCTAAATATCTTTTGAAATAATTCAGTTTTCCCAAGAAGTTTTAAATTCATCTAAAATTAAAAAAACTGTTTTAAAATTTTCAAGATTATTTCTCGACTTATTTTGAAATTTCAAATCATAAAATTAAACCTTTGAAATAAATCCTAAATCATTTTTTATTTTCCCAGAAATTTTATTGTCGGTATCGTTAATATTTTTGTTACCGGTAGCGACTGTATATTATGCTCGTAAATTAAAATATTCTAAGAAGCTTTTGTCCATAATTTCATTTTCTCATCTCTTTAAAAGTTTGAAAAAGTTAAAAAATTTGATTATGATAGCAAAATATTAAGAAAAGAATTATTTCTGATTATCAAAAAATCATTCACTATTAGAATTTTATCTTTTATCAATAATATTTGGAAACATGTCGTAATATATTTTATCATCAAATAAAAGTACTTTTTTTGGATATTTTTATTTACAACATTGATCACGCGGAAAATTTGCAACCTTTATTAATAAATAAACAAACTAAAAACAATCACCAATAAGGTTCGCGAGAGCAGTATATGGGAGGTAAGTAGTTAAACTTTTAACTCTATTCTGTTAATTATATTGTATTCTATCCAATTATATTCTATTCTATTCTATTCTATTCTATTTTATTCTGTTCTATCCTATTCTATTCTATTATTGTTCTGTCCTATTCTATTCTATATAGGGGATGTAATCGGAAGGAAGCAGAAGTGAGGAGAGGAGAAGTGAGATCAATGATGAGCAAGGAAGTATAGAAAATAGAAGAAGTGAGGGCAAATGAGGAGAGGAGAAGTAACAGAAGTGAGGGGATGAGAATGGAAACAATGGAAAGTGAGGAGAGGGGAAGTATTGCAAGTAAATGGAAGTGATAAGAGAAGATGGTGGATAAGTAGGGGAATTGAGGGTAATTAAAGGGAGGGGAAGTATGGGAAGTGATCTGAATTGACGTATGTAGGAAAAGTAAGGGGAAGTAGGGAGAGAAGAAGTATGAGAAGTGAGTGGAGTTGAGTATGGGCCAAGTATGGGAACTAGGAAAAGTGAAGAGACGACAAGTAAGAAAAGTGAGAGGAGGGGAACTAGGGAAAGCGGGATGAGAAGAAGCATTAGAAGTTAGGGGAACCAAGGGGACAAGAAGTATTGGAAGTGAGGTGAGGTGATGAGAGAAAAAGTAGGAAAAGTAGGGGAAGTGAGGGGAACTGAGGTGAGAAAAAGTAGGAGAAGTGACCGAAAGTGAGAAGATGAGAAGTGAAAGAAGTAGGAGAAGTGAGAGAAATGAAGTAGAGGGGAAGTGTGGGAAGTAGGGAAAGCGAGAAGCAAGTGAGTGAAATCGATGTGGAGAAAAATAGTGAAAGTGAGAAAAGTATGGAAGTAGGTGAGGAGCATTAGGAAACGCGAGGCGAAATTAGGCGAGGGGAAGTATGGAGAGTGAGGGAATTTATGAGAGGAGAAATAGGAGATTAGAAGTAGAATAATTGTGGGATGGGAAGTAGGGGAAACGAAGAACATGTGAGGAGGGGAAGTATGGGATGTGATGGAATGGGAATAAAGGGAAGCGAGGAGAGGAAGTGAAGATGAGATGTGGAGGGGAAGTGAGAGAAGGAGAAGAAGATGATGGAGAAGTAGGGTAATGAAGAGAAAATTTTTAACCAAAAAAAAGATAAATTTTGAAACAAGAAGATTAAATTTCTACCAAAAGACGAATTTTCAACAAAATACATGAATTTTCAACTAAAAAGTTAGATTTTTAACCAAAAAGTGGAACCTCTAAATTTTCAGTTTAAAAAATTAATTATCAATAAAAAACGAGTTTTCAACTGCTAAATTTTCAGTATAAATATTAGTTTTTAACAAAAAAAAAAAGTTTTCAACCCTAAAAGGCGAATTTTTAACAAAAAGATAAATTTTCAACAAAAAATGGAACCGATAAATTTTCAGTATAAAAAATTAGTTTTTAACAGAAAAAAAAAGAATTTTCAACCAGTTGAATTCAACCCTAAAAGACGAATTTTTTTACCAAATAGTTGAATTTTCAACAAAAAAAAAAAGATAAATTTTCAACAAAAAATGGAACTTTTTTTCAACCAAAAGACGAATTTTTAACAAAATACATCAATTTTCAACCAAATAGTTGAATTTTCAACAAAAAAGTTAGATTTTAAACCAAAAATGGAACCTCTGAATTTCCAGTTAAAAAAATTAATTATCAATAAAAAAAACGAGTTTTCAACCTACAAAGATGAATTTTCAACCCAGTAGTTGAATTTTCAATAAAAAAAGATTAATTTCCAACAAAAAATGGAACCCCTAAATTTTCAGTATAAATATTAGTTTTTAACCACAAAAAAAGAGTTTTCAACCCTAAAAGGCGAATTTTCAACCAAATAGTTCAATTTTCAAGAAAAAAAAAGATAAATATTCAACAAAAAATTGAATTTTTTTCAACGAAGAAGATTTATTGTCTACCAAAAGATGATTTTTTAACAAAATACTTCAAGTTTCAACCAAATAGTTGAATTTTCAAACTAAAAACATAAATTTTCAACAAAAAATGGAACCAATAAATTTTCAGTATAAAAAATTAGTTTTTAACAAAAAAAAAGACCAGTTTTTCATTTTCTGTGACCAGTAATATTCAAAGACCAGCATTTTAATTTTTTAACATTTTTAACGTAGATTTTTTTATAAACGAAATAAAACAATAAAATTTCATATTAAAATTGGAAAATGTCTAATTTTTATTTATTTATTTATTATCATTATTATTTTTATTAATTAATTTATTTTATATAATTGAAATTTTCAAACAATTAGGAGAATATTTAAAGAAAAAAGTTTAAACTTCAACCAAAAACCATAACATTTTCAACCAAATCATTGAATTTTTTAGAAAACAATTGATTTTTCAATGAATGTTTAACTAAACAATTGAATTTTTGATAAAAAATATGAATTTTTAATAAAAAATCTTAAATTTCCAACAAAAGAATTAAATTTTTAACGAAATAGTTAAATTTTTAATCAAATACCTGAATTTTCTACTTAAAAAGAAGCATTTTCAACCAAATAGTCGAATTTTTAAACATAAAATATTCAACTTCAATCAAAAACAGTTCATATTCAAACCAAAAAGAAAGAAAAAAGTTTTTAACAAAATAGTTGAATTTTCAACCGAATAGTAAAAACTATTAACAAAATATTGTTGAAATTCTCAACAAAAAGAGGAAAGTTAAATAAAATACATGAATTTTCAAACAAATAGTTGAATTTTCAAATGAAAAAAAATTAATTATCAACCAAAAAAGGAAAAGTTAAATTTTTAGTTGAAGAAATAATTTAAAAAATGGAATCTTTAACGAAGAAGTTAAATTTTCATCCAAAAAGATGAATTTTCATCTATTAAGTTAATAATTTTAATATTTTGTTGACATTTTTTTTTAAATTAATTATTTTGACTGAAAATTTAACTATTCCATTTACGATTGAAAATTGATCTTTTTTAGTTGAAAGTTTGTCTTTTTTTTTGTAAAAAATTAATCGTTTTTGTTGAAAAATCATCTTATTCATAAAAAGGCGGAATGACCCAAATGTACCTGTTATGAAACAAATTTGGACTCTTACACCAGTGCTCCATAATGCATGCACCTATTATGGAACAGCAAAGAAGTGTGCTTTTTTATAATCATATGGCTTATTTTATATAATTTCCTATTTTAAATTGAACTAGATAATCCAATGAACTTTTATTCCAATCTTTCATAGAGATAAATAAATTGAATACAACTATCTTGTTGGAAATCAATTTTTCGAACTGAAAATTCAAGTATTCCAGTTGACAATTTATTTATTATGTTGAAAATTCTTTTTTCTAGAAATTAATTTTTTTAGAACAGAAAGGTTTTAAAATTATGTTTTGGGTTGAAAATGTATCTCTTTTAGATGAAAATTCAACTATTTGGTTCATGGGGGCGAATTGATGAAGTAAAATAACTACATTTAGACCGTAAAATGAAGTGAAATAATTATAAGGTTGAGTAAAATTAAGTAGAATAAGATGCGGCAGCACTTTTTTGCTCTCCCTCGCTACAGGCTCGTAAGCTCAAACAATTAGAAAGTAGAAATTATAATTTATAATTATCATTTATAACCAATAACTATTTACGAAGGCCTTCATTCATTCCAGCGATACCTTGGAACTAAGAAAGAACGAGGGTTTCCAGTTGAATCAGTATGGCAAGAAATAAAGGCACATGTTTTTCACATATTTATTTAATTCAGTAGTACATTTCTCTGGTTGCAGAATACAATTTTTCACCTGAATTTGGATTGAAATGTTAAAAGCAGGTAATTGCTGGACATTTCACATCAAATAATTTAATTCAATTAATTAGAATATGGGGAAATCTTTTTTTTTAGCGATGTTTAATAATCACTTATGATTTCCCACTCAAACCAATTACCTAATCCACAATATTGGTGAATCACAAAATTCCAGGGTTTAGAGCTCCATTGAACTAAACTTAATTATTAAATATCACACCCATAAGTCTTTTTTGTGGGTTCCCAAAAAACCCCATAAGTGAAAAAATGGGGTTTTAAGTTTTTGGTACAAATTTTGATTTTTTGCGGGCTTTTTGAACTCAGATTGTTTCTCATGCATAAAATACTACTTCATGATGCTAACTAGTTGTTTGAAAAAATTGTTTAAACAATTTAATATTGTTTTTAGAAATTTTCTCGTAGAATAGAGTTAGAAAGTCGCGGTTTTTTAAAAAAAATTTCCACTTTTTGTATTCAATTTTCAATCAGAGTAAGTTAAACAACTATTCAAAGTTGACAAAAGTAATTGCTTTTGTTTGAACAATTGATTAATATTTCAAATAATATCATCTTTGAATAGTGTCAGGAAGTTGCAATTTTGTCTGAAATATTAAACTTTTTGTCCAGTCTTCACTTAGAGTTTGGCAATCAGTATTGAAATTTAAAAACATAATTGTTTAAACAAATTATTATTGTTAAAAAATATTTTCTATAGTAATGCTATCTGGCTGCGTTTGTTTTTTAATTTCCACTTTTCCTTAACTTTTTACTTACTTAGTAAAGTAATAATTAATGAAAGTTACCAAACCTAATTGCTTACACAATTTATTATTGTTTATAATTATTTTTCCTCCTCAGATAATTGCTACAAAGTTGCGTTTCTTTCTTAATTTTTCAAACTTTTTGTCAACTTTTTACTTCGTGAGTTTAAATTATTGCAAGTTAGGAAAAAATAATAACTATTAATATCAATTTAAACATAAAGGCCCTTAGTCACTACTTCAAGGAAAATTTATATTCAGGATCCATATAGAAAATGAAGAGAATATTTCAAATATCTGTTTTTTTTTTTTCAGAAAAATATATTCACAAAAAATAAAGAGATTGTTTAAAATATGATTCTTTCTAACGTTTATTTATGAGTTGTTCATAACTGAAATCATATTATAAATTGAAAATTCGTTTTTTTTTGTTACAAATTATTTTTTCAAACTGAAAATTTGACTTTTTTTGTTGAAAATTCAACTGTTTTATAGAAAATTCGTCTATTTGGCTTGAAAATTCCACAATTTGGAATGAAATTCTACTAGTTGGCACAAAATTAAACTGTATTGTAGAAAATTCGTTTTTTAAAATAGAAAGTTAATTCTTTTCAAAAAGTTAAAAATTTTTAGAAACTAAAAAAATATGAACTAAAAATTGAAACAATCAAATTTGAACTAATATCACATCCATTGTCCAAAATATTTATGGATTTTGTTGAAAATTTGTGTTTCTTGGTAGAAATACAATTTTTTTGATTAAAAATGTAACTGTGTGGTTAAAACTTAATCTGTTTTGGTTAAAGATTCAAGTATTTTGTTGAAAATTTGTCTGTTTTGGTTATACTTAAATGTTCTTTATTTAAATTTGAAATCTTTTTTCGTTTCCATATTAACTATAATATGTTTGTCGTTGAAAATTAGTATTTCCTGGTTGAAAATGCAACTTTTTTTCTAGAGAATTCGTGTCTTTGGCTTGAAAAATAAACAGTCTTTTAGAAAATTCATTTTCTTTTTACTGAAAATTAACTTTTGTAACCGAATATTTAACTATTCGATTTTTGGTTGAAAATTGATATTTTTAATTGAAACTTTAACTATTTTATTGAAAATTATTGTATTTTCTTCAAAAATCGTGTCTTTTATAGAAATTTTTTTCTTTTGGTTCAAAATTTAACTATTTGGTAGCAAATATATGTATTTTGTTACCAATTCATATTTTTTGGTAGAAAATCAATTTTATTGGTTAAAAATGCAACTGTTTGGTTGAAAATTCGTCCTTTTGGTTATATTCAACTATTTTTCTATTGAAAATTAAAATGTTTTTTGGTTAAAATATCAACTATTACATTTTTGATTTACACGAGACAGAGCGATTTAAATAACAAAAAGCTGTTTATGGGCGAAAAAGTTAATTAATAATATTACAATATCCGACTTCACAGTCCAAAATTTGACCTCTCAAAATAGGACTTCGGGGATGAGCATACAATTTTATTATCTTGTTCAAATTTCAACAATTTTGTTAAAAACAAAAAGTCAATCTTTTTGGTTGAAAATTCGTGTCTTTGGCAAGAAAATTCCACATTTTTGATAACAATTTTTTCTTTGTTTACTGAAAAATATTTCTTGGTCCTGAATTCGTCTTTTTGTTTTAAAAATTCTCCTGATCTGATGATTTTAAACTATTGTGTTGAAAATTTGTCTTCGGTTGAATTCAAACTATTTTGGGTTTCAAATTAAAATCGTTTTTGATTGAAAAATATCATCTATTACATTTTTTGTTGAAAATTCAACTACTTGAAAGTGAAACTACTTTGTTTAAAATTCATTTGTTGGTTAATCATTCATCATTTTAAGTACAAAACTTTTTTTGTTTGACAATTTTACTATTTTGTTGAAAATTAGTTTTTAATTAAATTTGTTTCTGGTTGAAAATTAATTTTTGTAACTCAAATTATAACTACTCCATTTTTGGTTGTAAAATGATCTTTTTTAGTTCAAAATTCTGTTTTTGTTATTGTTGAAAATTCATCTTTTCTTTAGTAGATCATTATTCATATTGGTTGAAAATTCATCTTTTTAGTTGAAAATTTAAATATTTGGTTCAAATTCAATTTTTGTATTAAAGATTCATCATTATAGTTCAAAATTAATTAATTTGGATTAAACTTTATTTGATTGAAAATTCGTCTTTTGCGGTATAATATTAATCTTCTTGAAGAAAATTTAATTTTTTGGTTGACAATTTAAATTAAAAAATAAAGTTAGAAAATAATTTTTTCAACTTTAAATATATCTATTCCATTTCGGATTGAACCTTTAAGATCTAATGATTTTTGTTTAAGGATTCAGTTTTCGTTGAAAATTAAACTCTTTCGTGAAAAATTAATAAGTTTTTGTTGAGAATTCAGCTATTTTGTTGAAAATTCGCCTTTTTGACTTGAACATTTATAAATTCGGTAGGAAATTAAACTGTGTTGTTGAAAATTCATATTTGTAGATAATTATCTACAAATATGAATTTTCAACAACTTCTTCTTGAATTCAGAATTCAACAATTTTGTTGAAAATTGATGTATTTTCTTAAAAATTCATATTTTTTGTAGAACATTAATCCTCTTGGTGGACAATTAATCTTTTCTGTTAAAAATTTAACCATTTGTCTGAAAATTCATCTTGTTTGGTAAAAAATTGATGATTTTCCGTTTAAAAATTTAATCTTTTACCCGAAAATTAAACTATCCCATTTATGATTCGAAATTTATTTTTTTTAAGTCGAAAAATTGACTATTTGGTGAAAATTTCATATATTTTAATGGAAATTTGTCTTTTTGGTTAGAAAACTAATTTTTATTCTAGATAATTCATCTTCTTGGTTGAAGATTCACCTATTTGGTTGGAAATTCGTCTTATCTGGTTGAATGAACTTCTTGTAAATATTTTTTTCAACTTAAATTTTTCACTAAAAATGTAACGGTTCCATTTTTGGTTCAAAAAATATATTTTTCAGATGAAGATTTAACTATATAGTTAAAAAGCAACTTTTCTTGATTGAAAATTGAACATCGTTGTTGAAAATTAAGTTTTCAACTATTAGGCTGAAAATTCGTTTTTTCCCTATGGATTAAAAGTTCGTGTTTTTCTTTGTTAAAAATTAATTTTTTTCTCGAAAATCTAACCGTCCAATTAATAGCTTGAAATTTATTTTTAATAAGTTGAAAAAGTAACTACTAGGTAGAAAATTCGTCTTTTTGGTTAGAAAATTAGTCTTATCTACAAGGTATTACAGAAAACTACAGGAATTACAATTTTTACGTGAATTATTCTAGAAAATTACAATTATTTACAAAAAAAATACAAGATTTCACAAAAGTTGAAATAGAAGTTTCTGCAAGAAACTCCAATTAAAACAAAAATATTAAGCTATTACCAAGAACTTTTGCTATTATAATAAATCAAATTGAAGTGTAGTTCGATTATTGAAAATTGAACAATAATTGATTTTACAGGACGATTCTGAATCTGTTCAAAATTAAGCAAGTTACAGATTTAAACGTGAAGAATAGAAATTTTTCAATTTGAAAGGTAGTTAAACATTTAAACAAATGTAAGCGTTGGATTGAAATTTTATAAACTATTCGTAATTTCAAAATAATTTTAAATTAACTGATTAATAATTAAACGCTTTTATTCAATTCCAAGTTCTATTCGAATATTGTTTTAATTAAAAATATTCCATTTTTAACCATTTGATTAAACAAATTTTAATTAAAGCTGACTTTTTTTGGAATTTTCAGAAATATTTTGCTTTTCATTAAAAATAAGCAATTATGAATCAAATGTTAAAAACTAAAGAATTTTTAACTAAAAAATTTAAATTTAACATTTCAGAGTGTTAAATTTAAACACGTTACAATTTTAATTCTTCCATTCAACAAATTTTTAATATGTAAGTAAATTTATTGAATTTTGATGCATAAATAGCAATTGAGCAAGAATAATTTGGAAAAAAAATAAGTTTGAAGATTTCGAAATAATATGTTCATGCTTACTAAATTTTGATGTTTACTAATACAATTTAAAATGATTTTTCATTTTGAAAAATGGATTTTAAGAGAATATTTAGAAAGCTTAAATTTTTGTATTAATAAATGACAATTGAACAATTAATTATTTGGAAAATAATCGACTAAGTTTAAAATATATTTAGAAATCTTGAAAAGTTCCCAAATTTCTATACTGATGTACGCGTTCGGTGCAGTCAAATAAAATGTCAATGAGTTGGAGGAACTTGACGGAAGCACATGCAAGATGATGACAATCCATCGAAGTCATCATCCTAGATCTTCCATACGTCGAATGTACCTCCCTCGAGATAAAGGGGGTGGAAGCTTGCTAAGCTCGGAGTGTCTTCATCGAAGAACGTTTCTGGCTACAGCCTGCTCAGTTATGAATAATGCACATTCTCTTATGCGTCTCGTACGTCAACATGAATTTTCGAGTGCTGCGGCGTTTCTATATTGTGCCGCAGATAGGAACACAGACGAGCATCGCCTCCTATTCAGTTCCAGCAACCCTACACATGGCCTTGCATCATTAACACCTTCGGTGCTCAAAAGTCGTGTACAGAAAGCAAAAAATACGCTTCAACTTGAAGAAGATGCTCACAAGCCCTTCATGGTAAATTCTACGGCATCATACGTAATGAAGAACTGTCGATTGGTCTGTCCAACATATTTTTCAGGTCTGCTGGATTAAGATCACAGACTAAGGGATTTCTTTTTGCCTACCAAGACGGCGTCATAGACGCCTTGGTTTACCGGAAGCGCATAATGACTGTACCCGTAGGCTATACCAACTGCCGAGCATGCAAGCAAGTGCCAGAAACACTTTTACATGTTCTCAGTGGATTTTCAAAGTATGCACGGTACATGTACATAAAACGACACAATATGGCTGTAGAAGTATTATATTACCACCGTGGGCAACTCTATCGTGTTGATCTATTGCCCATCCTGCCATACGTCCAGGCGGAACTGGATTCCGTTATGAAGAATGATCACTCTAAGATCTACTGAAATTTCTCATTCTTTACCACTCGAAGTATCAGTGCTACGAAGCCTGATATTGTCCATCATGATATAAGGCCAAGACCATTCACGTGATTGAATTTTTGGCACCATCCAATGGATATATTGCATTTTCAGCAAAGTAGTTGAAATTATCAACCAAAAAATATATATTTTGAATTGAAGAGTTGAGCTTTCAAGCCAAAAATAAAATTTTAAATTCAAAAAGATGAAGTTTGAACAAAAAAGTTCATTTTTAAACAAAGCAGATGACTTTTCATTTGAAAAATTTTATTTTTAATCAAACAGTTGCGTTAGAACCAAAGAGTTAAACTTTAGAACAAAAGAGAGTAAATTTTGTACAATAATTAGAATTTTTGAACGAAAATTGAATTTTAAGTCAAATAGTTGACTTTTCTACCAATAGACATGAATGTTTATACCAAACAGACGAATTCGAAAAAAGGGGTCAATGTCAACCAATAAAGATTTTCCAATCAAGAAAGAAAGAATTACAACCAAATTTTTGGATTTCCAAGCTAAGGAGACGAATTTACTACAATGTAATTGAATTTTCAACCCAAAAATGTGAATTTTTGAACAAAAAAAATGTATTCTCAAAGTAACACTTACATTTTCATCCAAAAGAGATTAATTTTCAAGCCAGAAAGGTAATTTTGCTACAAAACTGTAGAATTTAAACAAAAATGATTTCTAACAAAAAAATCAAATTCTAAACCAAAGAGATTCATCTATAAAAAAGATATAATAGTAGACTTTTTAATTAGAAAGAATTATCTTTCAACCAAAAATATTATTTTTTTTTATGAAAAGATAAATTTTTAATCTAAAAGAACGAATTTTCCATCCAAAGAGACAAATACTCAAGAAGCTGAAGTAGTTGACTCTTCAGTTTATGAAATTGATTTTCAATGAAAAAAAAACTAATAATTTCACTTGTTGAAGACTCAACCTTAAATTATCAGCCAGTAAAATGAATTTTCACCAAAGTTGAATTTTTAACAAAATAGTTCAATTTTCCACCAAATAGTAGAATCTTGAACCAAGACAGAGAAATTTATACATTATTTTTCAACCAAAGAGACGAATTTTCAATAAAATACATTAACTTTCAATTCTAAAAGATAAATTCACATTCTAAAATGGAATACTTAAATTTTCATTTGAAAAAATGAAATAGTAACTTAAAAAAAAATTCTACCAAAAAGGACAAATTTTGAACAAAATACATTAATTTTCGACGAAAAAAGAAGAATTTTCAATAAAATTCACTAATTTTCAATTCTAAAAATAAATTCACAATAAAAAATGGAATAGTTAAATATCCAGTTAAGAAAATGAATGAGCAACTCAACAAAAAAAAATGTCTACCAAAAAAGACAAATTTTGAACAAAATGCGTTAATTTTCAAGCAAAAAAGACAAATTTTGAACAAAATACATTAATTTTGAACCAAACAAATTAATTTTTTTTACAATTTTTTTTAAATACGTGTATATTCAACCAAAAAGCATATTTTTTATCAAAACTGTTTGATTTTCAACAAAGTAAATAAAGTTTCAAAGAAACAGTTGATACTTACGCGAAAAAAAAGACGAATTTTCAACCAAAAAGACGAATTTTCAATAAAATACATTAATTTTCCATTAAAAAAGATCAATGCACAATCATAAATGGAACAGTTAAATTTTCAGTTAAAAAAATGAATGAGCAACTAAAAAAATGAATTATCAACCAACAAGATTAATTTTCTATAAAAAAAAAAATTGAAGAAGAAAGACAAATTTTGAATAAAATACATTAATTTTGAACAAAAAAAAATTAAGTTTCTACAATTTTTTTTCAAATACATGAATTTTTAACCAAAAAGTATACATTTTAACAAAACTGTTTGATTTTCAACAAAGTAAATAAAGTTTCAAACAAACAGTTGATACTTCCACGAAAAATAGACGAATTTTCAATAAAATACATTAATTTTCAATTAAAAAAGATAAATTCACAATCAAAAATTAAATTTTTTATTTAGAGGTGGTTCCACTTTCAACGAAAAAGTTAAATTTTAAACCTAAATAGATGAATTTTTAACAAAAAGTGTAATATTTGATGTTTTAGCCAAACAAGAATTGAATTGTAAATAAAATAACAGTTTTGTTAAACCAAAAAACACAAGTTTTCGAAAAATACTTAAATCCTCAACTAAAACAATTTATGTTTTAACGAAACAGTTGAAAATTCTGTGAAGAATTCACTTCATCAATTACTAAGCCGATAGGTTTTTTGCGAGGAAAACTACTTTTCTGATAAGAGCAACATTTTTGACATTTTTTCAAACTATTGTTAAAATCTATAATTTTTTTTCATACTTCCTGAGTAACGTCAAGTAGCTGTCACGTTTAAATTCTGAAGTTAAGAGGAAAATGTTTTCTTTGTCTACTTTTCTCTAAAGTTACTATTATCCAATTAAATTTGTGGATACAGTTTCTGAAATCTTTTATCGAAGACGTGAAAGAATTTTTTCCCATTTTTTCAAACATATTTTATATAATTTATATCAGTTGTTTACGTGAAAACCCGTCTTTCCTAAAACTTGATAGATTAAATAGATTGTTACATCAATTTTAAAGAACATAGTCAATAATTGTTTTTCCTTGGAACTAAATTATGATAAATATCACAAAAGGGCCAACTTGATGCCTTGAATCTTTTCAAAAATTATGATTATCCCTTCCACTTACTCGAAGTCATTTAAAAAAAATCATTTGCAATTTTCCCAGAATTCTCAAGAATTTGCTTTTGATTATCTTGCAAAACGTTTTGAAATTCTTAAAAAGCTTCTCTTTTATCAATTTTCAAAAATCTGCATTTTTTTACACTTTGTAAAACATTTCAAAATTTGGAATAATTCATAAATGCTTTCAAAAGTTCTAAACCTTCAAAGTATCTTTCAAGATGATTAGAATTTTTCCCTAATTATCGATATTTGAATAAAAATTTTTTAATTTTAAATAAACAACTAGCAATGTTAGCTAAATTACCATTTTTATCAGGATTTATAATAATTCAATTGATAGTCCCTTTTATAAATTTTACATACGAAATAATTATTATTTTACTCTTATTCTCTAAATTCCCCGTCGTTTTAAATAAAGCAATTAATGAATTAATTCATTTCGTCATTTCGGGCAGAAATTTTTACCAAAAGTAACTTTGTCATAAAATAAGTAACTTTTTAGTAACCGCGGATCAAAAAAGTAACTAAATTACTAAAAAGTAACACGTTCCGATCCCTGTTTCACGAGTTTATTATAAATAATTTTTTGCCAGTCCTTCTAAATATCTAAATGTATGAAAATAGTACTATTCATATTTAAAATTAAATAACTATTTTTTTATTTTTGAAAGTAACTTTATCAAAGGATAAGTAATTTCTTAATGGCACAATCTTCTAGAGATTTAATCAATATGTTTAATTTAGAAAGCTTTGAAAAGTTATATTACAAAATATTCTTAAATATATTATCACCATTGAATAAATAAATAAATAATACTATAAAAATAATTATTCATTTCTTGAATTTGTTCCTCAAGCGCATAAATTTGAATAATAATTCAAACACATTTTTATTTTATCTTCATATACTTTTGAGTGAAATAATTGCGACTACATACGATATTACAGTTCATTTCAACCAAAGCGATGAATTTTCAATTAAAATGATAAATCTTCAACTGGAATAGTTGAATTTTAAACAAGAAAGATTATTTTTTATTTAAAATGGCACATCTTTAACTGAAATTTCAGAATACAAGAGTTTTCAACAAAATCGTTGAATTTTCAGCCCGAGAGATGAATTTTCAATTAAAATGATAAATTTTTAACTAAATTAGTTAAATTTTCAGTTAAAATAATTAATTTTCAACCAAAAAGATGAATCGAATTTTCTCGCCGATAGTAGTGCATTATATGACTCAGTTCAACAATTTTAAGGAATATGTTCAGACCACTGATGATTACGAACATGTTTTTTTCGTTGAGTCTGTTTTTATAGTTCCTTACACAAGGTGTCTTTGTAAAACATTATGTTTCTAAATATCGGTTTCAAAAGTACTTAAAAGCTCCATTTATTGAATTCGAAGAATGTCATTGTGTGCGTTTGCACTCAAGGATACACGGGGACTCAAATAGCATGGTCTTATAATTTTTTTATTTTTGTAAAATTTCAAATAAGAACATTTGCTCTTTCTGGTCCTAATTACGCAAAGGATTTATTATCATTTAGATGCGTCTAACTTTCTAGTTTAATTTTAGAAAGAACATCCATATGAGTTTAAATCGTTCTGGCACCCTGTGGCTACATTTTTCCACACACACACACACACACACAATTTTCGTGTCGATTTTAAAAATTAACTGAAAGCCTTGCTTACTTTCGCAGAGTCATAGCAAATATTACCTTAGATTTTATATTGCGAGCAAAATGCCCAATTCATTTAATTTTCGTATCTTGTGAAACTTCTTGCAGAAAAATTTTTGCTAGTTTTGCCGAAAATACCCCAAATTCATTCGTTTCTCCGTCCCTATTATAAGAAACCTATCTTACAAAAATTTCTTCAAAAAATTCCTTCAAAGACAACAAATAAGTCATATTGGTTTGAATAATGGCTGAAATCCCTGGCGAAATGTTAACTAAATATATCATTGTCGGTGTCAAAAGGCATTTTGTGAAAAAAAACTCAATAATTATGACTTTTAATACAATCTTTTGAAAACATGAAATATAAATGTGTATCAGATTAAATTCATATAGAAAATTTTACAAAAATACACCTTGACCTGAGAGAAATTCGCATTTTGAAAACAGTAACTTCGATAAGTTGGTATTGTATCATGTGATTAATTTTCAATAAAATAAAAAAATGAATCTTTCACCAAAAATTAAATAGTTCAATTTTCAGTTCAAAAATTAATTTTTATGAAAAAGAGACTGAAATTTCGTCAGAATAGTTGAATTTTCAACCAAAAAAATTAATTTAAAAAAAAAGTTAGATTTTCAAACAAAAAGATGGATTTTTCTACCAAGAAAATTTATCTTCTACTGAAAAAGACGATTTTTCAACAAAATACATACATTTTCAACGAAGTAGTTAAATTTTCAACTAAAAAAGATAATTTTTTAACCAAATAGTTGGATCAAAAATTAATTTTCAACCCGAAAATACCGAATTTTCAAGGAGAAGGTTAAATTTTCAACCAAAAAGATGGATTTTTCCACCAAGAAGATTAATCTTCTACTGAAAAAGCTGATTTTTCAACAAAGTATATAAAATTTCAAACGAAGTAGTTGAATTTTCAGAAAAAAAAAAATGAACCAAATAGTTGAATTTTCGACCTACAAAGAACGAATTTTCAGAAAAATAGTTAAATTTTCATCCAAAGAAATAAATTTAACCTTCAAAATTATGAATTATTAAACGGAATAGTTCAGTTTTCAACTGAAAGAAATAAATCTTCCACCAAAAATTAAATACTCAAATGTTAATTTAAAAATTAATTTAAAAAAATAGACTGAAATTTCATCAAAATAGTTCAATTTTCCACCAAAGAGATGAATTTGTCCACTAAAATTATGAATAATCAAACGGAATAGTTAAATTTTTAACTAAAAAGAATAAATCTTCCATCACAAATTAAATAGTTACATTTTTAGTTAAAAAATTAATTTTTAATAAAAAAACTCAAATTTCATCAAAATAGTGAAATTTTTAACCAAAAAGATTAATTTTCAATAAAATAAAAAAATGAATCTTTCACCAAAAATTAAATAGTTCAATTTTCAGTTCAAAAATTAATAATGTTCAAGTTTGAATATTAATTTCTTATAAAAACTACAGTAAGTATAATATAAATAATATTTTAATGTTATTGTAAAATACATAATGAATTTTCAAGCGAGAAGATTAAGTTTCTACCAGAAAGACGAATTTTTAACAAAGTGCATGAATTTTCGACCCAATAAATAGATTTTCATCTGCAAAAGATGAAAAAATCCAAAATAGAATAGTTAAATTTTCATTTAAAAAAATTAATTTTCAAGTAAATAAATGAATTTTCAACAAATTAGTTCAGTTTTTTACCAAGATAGTACAGTTTTAAAAAAATATATCAATTTTCAATTAAGAATTTTAATCTTTTAACAATAAAACGACATTTCAGTAAAATGCATGAATTTTCAACTAAGAAGGACAAATCACCAAAAACGAAATAGTTAAATTTTTAGTTCAAAAAATTAATTTTCAACGAAAAAAAGGAGTTTTCAACAAAATAGTTCAATCTTCAGCCAGTAAAATGATTTTTGAACAAACTATTTTTTATCTTCCAACCAAGCAGTTGAATTTTCTACCAAAAAAGATGAATTCTCAATGAGGAAATCAATCCTCTAAAAAATTATTCTTTTTAGCGTCTCTTTGTTGTTGTTTTTTTATGAAAATATTTTTGGTTGAAGTTTTGAAGCTTCTTGTTTGAAAATTGGACCATTTGGTCGAAAATACGTAGTATTAAAATACAACTATTTGGTTAAAAATCATCTTTCTTGGTTTAAAATTAACTCTTTTGTTGAAAATTCATCTTTTCGTGTTTAAAAGTGAACTGTTTTCTAAAACATTTAACTTTTTATCTTGAAATCGTCGAAATCTTTCGTTGAAACTTCATCTCTTTTGCTAGAAAATTACTCTGTTTGGGTAAAAAATTCAAACTATTTTGTTGAAAATTATTTCCCCTATTTTTGTGGAAACTCGTCCTACTTCCCCTGACCTCAAATAAAACCTATAAACTGATTATTACTATTTTTATATCTTACAATTATATTTATTTTAATAAATAATAACTTATATTTTTTTAATTCTAAAAAATTTATACTTAATAAAATTGATGATAAAAATTTAAAATACGATTTTTAATGAAAGGGATGAATTTTCAACTAAAATTATGAATCTTCAATTGGTATAGTTTACATTTTATAGTTATATTTTCAATTTAAAAATTTAATTTTCAACAAAAGAACAACGAATTTTCATCAAAATAGTTAAATTTTAACCAAAGACTTGAATTTTCAACAAAAAATATGAATTAAAAAAAAAAAAGTTTACTTTTTCACGAAACAGTTGAATTTTTAATCTATAAGACAAATTTTCAAACAAAAAATAATTTTCTACCAAAAAAATCCAATTTTTAACTAAATGCATGAATTTTAAAACAAATAGTTGATTTTTCAAATAAAACAGATCAATTTTACAACTCAGGATAAAAAACTAAATTTACAGTAAAAAATTAATTTTCAACAAAAAAGAAACGAATTTTCAACCAGATAGTCAAATTTTGAAACAAAAAAGAAGAATTTTGAACTATAATAATACATTTTCCAAAAAAAAAACGAATTTTTAACCAAATATGTACTTGATTTTTTAGCCAGAAAATAAAAATTAATTTTTAACCAAAAGGTTACATTTTTAACTAAAAAACAGTCGAAAAAATTAATTTTTAACGAAAAAACAACACATTTTCTAGATGATATTTCAATTTTGAACCAAAAAGATGAATTTTCAAATAAAAAAGATCTGGTTTCAACAACAACAAAAAATGTAAAAGTTACCTTTTCGGTTTGAAATTTTTTGAAACCGAAAATAGTACAATTTTTAATCAAAAGGATGAATTTTCATCAAAATAGTTCAATTTTAACCAAAGACTTGAATTTTCAACAAAATATATAAATCATCTTTATAAGTTAAAAATTCCACTATTTTGTTAAAAATTGAATTATTTAGCTCGAAAGTCAACTATTTTGTTAAAAAGTCATTTTTTTTTAATTCATCTCTTCGGTTGAAAATTGAACTATTTTATCGAAAATTTGTTTTTTTTTTTGGTTGAAAATTAATTTTTTTCAACTGAAAATTTAACCATTCCATTTGTTGATGAATATTTATTTTATTTTTTAATTTAACTATTTGATTGAAAATTTACCTTTTTTAGTTCATAATTCAACTATTTGGTTGAAAATACATCTTTTTGGGTTAAAAATTCCCCTATTTTGTTAAAAATTTAATTATTTAGTTGAAAATTCAACTCTTTCGCTGAAAAGTCATCTTTCTTTGTTAAATATTTATCTTTTTTGTTTGAAAATTTTCCTATTTGGTTAAAAAATAAATCTTTTTTAGTTGAAAATTCAATTATTTGGTTGAAAATATATATTTTTGGGTTGAAAATTCTACTATTTTGTTTAAAAAATGAATTATTTAGCTGAAAATTCAAATATTTTGTTAAAGTCATATTTTTTGGTCGAAAATTTAACTGTTTTTTTTTACATTCGTCTTTTTTAACATTTGTTCGTTTCAATTAAAAATTAAACTACATTCTAAAAAAAATCGTCTTTTTACCTTCAAGATTGAACTATTTTGTTGAAAACACAACTTTTGTTGGTTGATGACTAATCTTTTTTATTTGAAAATTCAACCATTTGGTTGAAAATTCATCTTTCTAGATTGAAAATTTAACTATTTGGTTCAAAATTCAACTATTTTGATGAAAATTCGTCTCTTTTGCTTGAAAGTCCAACTATTTAGTTTAAAGTACAAATGTTTGATCTAAAATTAATATTCTTTGTTTGTATCTACAGAAACACTCCGAAAAATACTGATGTTGAATACTCGTTTGTTCTTAGTTGAATTTTTTTGTAAGTGAAAATTTAACTATTCCATGTTTTGTTGAGAATTCAAAATTTATCATTGAAAATTCAACAACTTGGTTGAAAGTAGAACACCTTTCTTAAAAATTCTTTTTTTTTGTTATTGAACTAATTCTTTTAGCTGAAAATTTAAATATTTCATTTTTGGATGAGAATTCCTTTTTTGTGTTTGAATTTAATTTTTTGATATAAAATAAAAAAACTGTGTGATTAAAATATTAACTCTTACATTTTTTGTTGAGAATTCAAAATTTCAAAAAAACTCAACAACTTGGTTCAAAGTAGAACTCTTTTTTTAAAAATGCATTCTTTTTTTTTTGAAGATTCATAATTTTACTTGAAAATTGGGGTCTGTTCTTGAAAATTCCTTTTTTTTTTTTGTTATATATTAATTTAGTTTTTTAAATTAAAATTTTAACTATTTAATTTTTTGTTGAAAATGTATCTTTATTATTTGTAAATTTAACTATTGCATATTTGGGTTGAACATTAGATTATTTTCTAAAAAAGTCATCTTTTTGGATTGCAAATTCAACAATTTTTTAGAAACGTCAAATACTTTGTTGAAAATTTAACTTTATTGTTAATAATTCATATTTTGGTGTTAAAAATTCAACTGTTTTGTAGAAAATTCGTTTTTACTGGTTGAAAATACAACAACCTTGTTGAAAGTTGAACTACTTTGTTGGAAATTTATGTTTTCTTTTTAGTTTAATCACTAATTAGACATTTGTTTTTTTTTATGTTTAAAATTAATTTTTTTTTTACTGAAAATTTAACTATTTTGTTGAAAATATATTTTTTTAATTCATTTTTAAGCTGAAAATTTAACTGTTTTGTTGAAAATTCACCTTTTTGGGTTGAAAATTCTATCATTTCAGTAGAAAATTGAACTATTTGATTGAAAATTAATCTTTTTTGGTCAAAGATTTTATATTTCGGTTTAAAGTTCGGGAATTTCAATTTTCGGGAATTTTATTATTCGGGAATTTTATTATCCGGGAATTTTATTATCCGGAAATTTTAATATTCGGGAATTTTATTTTTAGGAAATTTGCCAATTTGGGAATTTTTTAATTCGAAAATGTTATTATTCGGGAATTTAATTATTCGGGAATTTTCCAATTAGGGAATTTTTTAATATAAAAACTTCATTATGAGGGAATTTTATTATCCGGGAATTTTATTATTCGGGAATTTTCCAATTCGGGAATTTTTTTGTTCGAAAATCTTATTATTCGGGAATTTTATTATTCGGGAATTTAATTATTTGGGATTTTTTCAATTTGGGAATTTTTTAATACAAAAACTTCATTATACGGGAATTTTATTATCCGGGAATTTTATTATTCGGAAATTTTAGTATTCGAGAATTTTCCAATTTGGGAACTTTTTTCTTCTGAAATTTTATTTTTCGGGAATTTTATTATCCAGGAATTTTATTATCCAGAAATTTTATTATTCGGGAATTTTATTATTCGGAAATTTTCCAATTTGGGAATTTTTTTTCGGAAATTTTATTATTCGGGAACTTTATCATCCGGGAATTTTATTATTCTGGAATTCAATTATTCGGGAATTTTATTATTCGGCAATTTGCCAATTTGGGAATTTTTCTATTCGGAAATTTTATTATTCGGGAATTTTATGATCCGGGATTTTATTATTCGGGAATTTTCCAATTTAGGAATTTTTTTGTTCGGAATTTTTATTACTCTGGAATTTTATTATCCGGGAATTTCATAATTCGGGAATTTAATTATTCCGGAATTTTTCAATTTGGGAATTTTTTTATACGGAAACTACATTATTTGGGAATTTCGTTATCCGGAAATTTTATTATTCTGGAATTTTATTATTCGAGAATTTTCCAATTTGGGAATTCTTTTATACGGATCTATATTATTTTAGAAAATTAATCTTATTAGTAGAAAATCCAACTTTTTGGTTAAGGATTTAACTATTTTCTTGAAAATTTTACTCTTTTATAGAAAATTCGTCTTTTTAGATTGAAAATTAAACTTTTCGATTGAAAATTAATCTTTTTAGTAGAATAATCAACTTTTTTGTTGAAAATTTATATTCTTGATTGAAGATTCAACTATTTTGTTGAAAATTCGTCTTTTTTGGTAGAAAATTAATTTTACAAGTAGAAAATCCAACTTTTTGGTTGAAGATTCAACTATTTTTTAAATATTCGTCTTTTTTGGTTAAAAATTGATTTTTTTTTTTGGTTGAGGATTTAACTATTTTATTGAAAATTTTACTTTTCTATAGAAAAATCGTCTTTTTATCTTGAAAATTAAACTTTTTGGTTGAAAATTAATCTATTTGGTGGAAGATTCAACTTTTTTGTTGAAATTTTTTTTTTTTATGTTTGAAAATTCAACTATTTTGTTAGAAATTCGTCTTTTTTGGTAGGAAATTAATCTTTTTGGTTGAAAATTAATCTTGTTTGTTGAAAATCCATCTTTTTGGTTAAGAATCCTACTATTTTTTTAGATATTCGTCATTTTTTTACGGATTTTTTTTGTTTTTTTGTTTTCTGGTTGAGGATTTAACTTTTTTGTTGAAAATTGTACTCTTTTAAAGAAAATTCGTTTTTTAGCTTGAAAATTATTCTTCTTGGTTGAAAATTCAACTATTTTGTAGAGAATTAATCTATTTTGTTAAAAAATTAATCTTATTGGTTGAAAATCCATCTTTTTAGTTGAGGATTCAACTATTTTTTTTAGATATTCGTCTTTTTTTGTTGGAAATTAATTTTTCTTTTTCTTGGTTGAAGATTTAACTATTTTTTTGAAAATTTTACTCTTTTTAATAAAAAAACTTGTCTTTTTGGTTTAAAAATTTATATTTTTGGTTGACAACAAATTACATAAATTTTCAACTAAATAGTTTCAACAATAAATGTGATGCTAGTTTATAAAAAAATTTGATTACATACTGGAATTTTGAAGCTAAAAATATCAATATTTTACAAAAAATGGTGTAGTTAAATTTTGATTCAAGAGAACTAATTTTTGATACAAAAACGAATTTTCTATAAACAGTTTAAGTTTGTACGAAATCGTTCAATTTTCCACGAATGTGTTGAATTTTCAAGCGAAAAAGACGCTTTTTATACAAACCTGTTGAATTTTTATCACCAGAATATCAATTCATAACAAAAAAGTTGTAACTTAACCAGTCAGCAGAATGTTTAACAAAATAATTAAAATTGCCGTTGGAATTTTTTTTTTTTTTGTAAAAAAAAAACGAATTTTCAACCTCAGAATATGAATTTTCAACAAAAAAGTTCATTTTCAGCCAATAAGTTGAATGATCAACATAATAATTAATTTTTCAATTGAAAAAAATTAATTTATAACAACAACAAAAATTAACCAAAATGATGAATCTTGACCAACAACAAAAAGATTTTATAAGCCAAGAAGTGAAATTTTCAACCTAAAAAGATAAATTTTTGACGCAAAATGTAATAGTTGATATTTTAACAACAAATTATTTTAACTTGAAATTTGAAAAAAAAAATTGGATTTAACTAACAAAAACGAACTTTCAACAAAATACTTGAATACTTAACTAAAAAAAGATCAATTTTCAATCAAACATTTAAATTTTTAACTAGAAAATTTTTATACCGAAAAAGATAAATTTTCAAAAAAAATGCATAAATTTTTGATCACATAATTAACTTTTTTAGAAAATTGTTGAATTTTCGAGCTAAAAATACAAATTTTCTATAAAACAGTTGAATTTGTTACAGAAACGTTATTATTTAAATCAAACGGATTAATTTTTATCTAAACGGTACAGAAAGAGAGAATTCCTCACAAAAAATCAAATGGTTGATATTAAAAAAAAAAGGATTTTCAAAAAATATTTAGTTACATTTTCAACCAGCGTTGATTTTTCAATAAAAATGATGAAACTGCGAAGAAAATAAATTTTTAACGTAGTTGGTAAACTTTTAACCAGAAAGGAACAATTTTTAACTCAGGGGACAAATTTTCTGAAACACATTTGAATTTTTAACCTGAAAATTCTTATTTTCTAATAGAAAGATAAACTTTTAACAAAACAATGTAATATTCAGGAAAAAATGCAAACAAAATGATGAATTTTCATTGAAAAAAAAATCATTTTTAACAAAGTAGTAGTTCAAATTTCAAACCAGAAGTTAAATTTGAAAAAAAATGAACTTTCATTAAATAAAGATTTTTCAGTCAAGAAAGAAAAAGAATGCATCCAGGTAGCTAAAC
>JAABKJ010075445.1:231294866-231423176 GCA_011634705.1 Andricus grossulariae
TATTAGTTTTCTACCATAAAAGATGAATTTTGAGCGAAAAATATCAATTTTCAACAAAAAATTAAAAAATAAATTTTTCAGGAAAAAATTATAAAAAAAAAATTTTAACCAAATAGTTCAATTTTCAACTAAAGACATGAACCATCAAATAAAAAAACGAACGAATTTTCAACGAAGTGGATCAAATTTCACCTGAGTAGATGAATTTTCAATTTACAAAAATAAAAAGCAATTTTCAACCATAAATGGAATAATTGTGTTTTGAATGAAAAAAAAAATCAAATTTTCACCCAAAAATATGAATTTTGAAACCAAATAGACAAACTTTTAACAAGAGAAATGAATGTTCTTCCTAAAAAGATATTGTAGTAAATAAAAAAAACTCTAACTAAATTGTTGAATTTTCTACCAAAAAATACAAATTTTCACCCATAAATAAAACCTTTCTACAAAACAGTTGAATTTCAATTTAAAAAATTAATACTTGAATTTTCTACGAAAAAATGAAACACATAAGTTATTTCTGTGACCTGTCACAGGGGTGCCTTCCCACCCTCACGATATGCTGGAAAGGAGGTCGTGTGTGACTTAAGTTATTTCTATGACCTATCACAGGGGTGCCTTCCTGCCCCCACGATAGGCTGGAAACGAGGTCGTGTGTGACCTAAGTTGTTTCTGTAACCTATCACAGGGGGGCCTTCCCGCCCTCACGATAGGCTGGAAAGGAGGTCGTGTGTGACCTTACTTATTTCTGTGACCTGTGACAGGGGTGCCTTCCTGCCCCCACGATAGGCTGGAAAGGAGGTCGTGTGTGACCTAAGTTACTTCTGTGACCTGTCACAGGGGTCCCTTCCGCCCACAAGATAGGCTGGAAAAGAGGTCGTGTGTGTCCTAAGTTACTTATGTGACCTGTGACAGGGGTGCCTTTCTGCCCCCACGATAGGCTGAGAAGGAGATCGCGTGTGACTTACGTTATTTCCATGACCTGTCACAGGGTTGCCTTCCCGCCCAAAAGATAAGCTGGAAAGGAGGTCGTGAGTGACTTAAGTTATTTCTATGACCTGTCACAGGGGTGCTTTCCTGCCCCCACGATAGGCTGGAAAGGAGGTCGTGTGTGACCTATGTTGTTTCTGTAACCTATCACAGGGGGGCCTTCCCGCCCTCACGATATGCTGGAAAGGAGGTCGTGCGTGACTCAAGTTATTTCTATGACCTGTCACAGGGGTGCCTTCCTGCCCCCACGATAGGCTGGAAAGGAGGTCGCGTGTGTAACCTTTCTGTAACCTATCACAGGGGTGCCTTCCCGCCCTCACGATAAGCTGGAAAGGAGGTCTTGTGTGACTCAAGTTATTTCTATGACCTGTCACAGGGGTGCCTTCCTGCCCCCACGCTAGGCTGGAAAGGAGGTCGTGTGTGACCTAAGTTATTTCTGTGACCTGTCACAGGGGTGCCTTCCCGCCCACAAGATTATATATATATATATATTAATATAGATTATTACATATAATATATAACCTAGATACGCATACGTAGTCATTTACATATAAACTTAGCTCACATATAGTCTTACTATAATTTATATTGTTAAGAGAAATATATACATACTGAAAATTTATATTAAAATTAATAAACCAACGGAACGAGTCAAAATTACAGATATAACCTATAGTTATAATTCAATACAACCTTTTGCACTTCATTGACGCCCATTACCACAACCACCTGCTTTGTCCGCTTCGAATGCAATCGAGAAGCAAAGAGTGCGCAGTTGCTAACTGCGCACTTCTTTCGGTCACGATAACTTATATTTCTCTTACCATTTAGGAATTTTAGGAAACTATTTGTAATTTTCAGATACCGTTTCTAAATGTTAATGAAAATTTAGTAAGTTTACTATAAAAGTTACTGAATCAAGTTTTCAGCAACCTAATTTCGTAAATTTCCGTTTTTAGTATCCTAAATGTATCGGAATTTTCGGAACATTTCTAACAGTGAAGTGTTTCTCTGATAATTATTTTGGGGCAGAGAAATTGATGTAGCAATGTTTTGCAACTAAGATTTAGCATTTCAGCATCACTTATTTTGAACGGCCATTAAAGTTTCTACACGAAGAAGCTATTGATTGTAAAATTTGGCATTATAATATTTATTTTTACAAGAGTTCGATGGCAGTCTAGGATATAGTCGAGAAAATAGTGTTAATTGCCACAGCGATACGAAAAAATACTTTTTCCCCTCTGAATTTTATGAAATTGTTCGAATGTTTTTCCTAGTTAATTTACTCAGAACAAGTCAAGACCTCCACAGTATTTCAGGAATTTCTTCTTTTTTTACATTCTCGAGAATATATCAGAGAGGTCCACTTGAAGCACTCAATAATTTCCAACAGTTAACTCGAAAAAAGACGTTATTGTAAACTGACCCTCATTGTAATCAACTTCTTTCAAAAAGTGTTAAAATATAATTATAAAATTCAGTGTAAAATAATTATAATCAATCCCATGATTTAATAACTTTCGGATATACTCCCCATAATATAAAAACCTGTGGAATTCTGTGCAATTCTTGATTTATGGTAATCAAATTCTTTGAAAAAGTGTTAAAATATTATTATAAAATTCAGTGATAAATAATTATAATTAATCCCTTGATTTAAGAATTTTTCGGATATACTCAGGATGATGTAAAAATCTGTGGAATACTGTGCAATTCTTGATTTATTGGAATAAAATTCTCCGAAAGAGTGTTGAAATATAATTGTAAAATTCCGTGAATAATGATTATAATAAATACTATGATTTAAGAATTTCTCTGATATAATGTTCATAATTGAAAAATCTGTGGAATACTTTGCAATTCTTGATTTATTATAATAAAACTCTTCAAAAAAATGTTGAAAAATTGTTATAAAATTTAGATAAAAATCATTGTAATTAATCCCATGATTTAAGAATTTTTTGGATATACTCTCCATAATGCAAAAATCTGTGGAATAATGTGCAATTCTTGATTCAATGTAATCAAATTCTTTGAAAGAGTGTTAAAATATTATTATAAAACTCAATGAAAAATCATTATTATTAATCCCATGATTTAAGAATTTTTCGGATATACTCTCGATGATGTAAAAATCTGTGGCATACTGTGTGATTCTTGATTTATTGTAATCAAATTCTTTTAAAAAGTGTTAAAATTTTATTATAAAATTCAGTGAAAAATCATTATAATTAATACCATGATTTAAGAATTTTTCGGATATACTCTCGATGATGTAAAAATCTGTGGAATACTGTGCAATTCTTGATTAATTGTAATCAACTTCTTTCAAAAAGTGTTAAAATATAATTATAAAATTCAGTGTAAAATAATTATAATCAATCCCATGCAAAAAAGCAAAGGGCTCATGGTATCGCCCTGAAAGACGCCTCTCTGGAAGGTGACGTTGTTCGTTGTCACACGATCATTTCCAGATGAGATAGTAAATCTAGTTTTCCAAAGAGGCATCAGTCTCTCTATGCATCTCACGATGTGTGGATGTAACTTCAAGCTTTCCAACAGGCAGATGATAAGTCTATGAGAGGTTGAATCGAAAGCTTTACGGTAGTCAATTCAGGCCATTGACAGGGCACGTTGATGGGCTGCAGCGTCTTTACAGGCACACCTGTCAATTAGCAGGTTCTCTCGACAGCCTGCTACACCTTCTTTGAGCCACGTTGCTCGTACATCTCACGCCACGCAGGCTCAATTCGCCGAACAATCCTGTTGTTTAGGACGGCTGTAAAGATCTTATAGAGTGTGTTCAAACAAGTTATTGGCCTGTAATTCTCTGGGTTGGACAAGTTGTCTTTTTCCGGTAGGAGTATAGTGCGCCCTAACACCAGCCACTGCGGAATGGGCATCGCCGACTTTAAATATGAGGTTAATATGCGAGCCAAATGTTGGTGTGTAGAAGTAAACTTCTTCCACCAGAAGCTCTTGATACAATATGGTCCAGCACCGAAGAAGTTCTTCGTGCCTATAAGTGCTTTTATCACCTCTTCGGCAGTGATTGATGGGCATTCCTCCTCAGATTTTATAAGGTTATTGCAAAATTCCTTGAAGCGGATGATATTGTCAGTATCTTCTTTCAACTTTGGTGTTTTCGGGTCTCCAAAAAGTGTCTACCTCGTTGGTGTTGGTTGGATTTTTGACAAAAACAGGGTGTTCACTGAAGAGGCGAGATGGGTTATCGAGAAACTTTTGATTCACCCTGATCCATCTCTCCATCTTCTGTATTCTCCTCCTTGCGTCAGATAACAGCCGTATTTTGTCAACAATATGCTGCTTGATTGTCAGCAGCTTTACGGTACTAAATTAAAAATCATTTCCCTCCTCTCAAAATTAAGATATAGCCAAATTCAAAATCTTTTTAAATAAATTTACTATTCCAAAAGTTTAATTGTGAACTTTGTGACTTTGTTCATTGATTACAGTTTATTGTAACATTATATATACAATAGCTGAAAGTATGCAATATTGAAAAAAGTGAAATTTTATTGCACGAAGTAATGCAGTAGTTGAACTTGCGATCAATTAGTGATTTGTTTAATTATTGTTTTCATTACTGTCATATTCACGTGATTAATTTGTTCACAAATTCTTTCATTATCAAAAATTGAAAATAATTTTTTCCTTCATGATGACTAGGTAATTTCCGGAACTTTTATCGTAATATAAGGAAATGCTGTGAACCTGATCTTTTTAATACTATTTTATATATATAATGAATATATAATATAAGAGCAGCTTATTTAATATTTTTTTCACATTCATTTTTGACAACAGATATTCTGGAAGCGAGTTTAACAAGAAAACTATAAAAAAGATGTCGAAATATCATTCTGCTCATTTTTTTAATGCGCTACGAGCGATAAATGCAGAAATATTCATGAAAATAGTCATTCTTATTCACTTTAACAGTTCATACGAAGAGCACCATCGCATAATGACTCAAAATGTCGTAAAACTCCGAACTTATGAAAAACGTATCAAGTTCGCATGACATTCTCAACGTATCGTCGCATTAACACATTTAATTTTCTTTTCCTCGCAAAACATCTAAATTTTATCCTGATAGCGCATAATTCAATGTTACTTGCGAAACGAAGGTGCAAAGTCATCCACCTTGTTTCAGAATTTTCAAAATTTCAGTGATAAGGGATCTAGCCTGTATTCGGAAATTTCGTGTTTTCACAAGTTCACATGCATGGTAATTGTGTGATATAAAAGCCTCGAAAATAGAATTAGTTTAAGAGAAACATTTGCGGAATGAACGTGTTATTTAAATAAGTAACACGAGAATCCTAGATCAATCTAAAATATCTATACCTTAAACCTATATACCTATCTACCCTTCACCTATATACCCATTTACACATCACTACTTTACCACCGAGCAATTCACGCTTACCCCGAAAGGGAAACGGCTTAATGATATAATCTTGAATGAATCTAGAATGGCGCGAATTCGCGAACTGGTGGCGGTAATGCAGCGCTACTGCGCTTGACCTGATATTGGTGGTAGCTTTCTGGTACTGACTCGCAGAAGGCTCATAGACTCAACGTTATTGGCTAATAACAGCATCTCTAAGCGTGTCATATATTTGACAATTCACGATGCATCTTATTTTGATTCTAATCTTAACTATACATAGTAATATATTTCGAATAGAATTTACTAAATAAGTGTCTTTTACAAAAGGTACTGTATTGAAATGGATCAAAGTAAGATGTATATCACATTTAATTGTATTAGTCTATTAAACACTCATTTATAGATATAGGAATGATGTGATCCAGTAATCACAACTAAACAGTTTAGAAAGGGTACCTGTACTCGAGCAATAGTCGCCAGTACCATAATAATCCATAATGTAATTATAGCACTCTTCATAACAATTATTTCTCTACTTTTCTCCGTGTAATGTAGTTCCAACATATTTCCAGATGGAGCCACATAAGATTCCGTTAGGCAAATAATTCCATTTTCTGTTTCCGATATCCGCTTGAAAGCCGGATAGAGCCTGATAGGAAACCATTTTTGGGCTCAGACGAAGACAATCTCCTAACGTAAGTTCCGATAGTGTTCCGAATAGAACCGCATAAGATTCCGTCAAGCAAATAATTCAATTTTATATTTCCGATGTTCGCTTTAAAGCGGGATAGAGCCAGATAGGCAATCGTCTTCGGACTTGAACGAAAACAGTCTTCTAATGTAAGCCCGGTATCCCAGAGTCACCGTTCAAGACACCTCACCCAGGTGCCATTCAGCTTTCAGCACGGTTGCTACGCCTCCGTTTAGGGGTTATTTTTTCAGGACCATGCTACCATTTAGCCGTGACCCATGGTTCCGCCAGATATTTCCAAGTTTATTGCCATGCGTGAGACGTGCTGACTTTTTTCACGCGGGTATCTAATTTTTTATTAATCTTGAACCTGCTAGAACTTGTAACCAAGAAAGAATTCGCGAGTAAAAATTTTTTCGACATTTAAAATTTCAAAAAATTTTAAAAGTGATGAGGATCCAGAAATTTGTAATTCCCTAAATATAGAACTAAGTTTTAAAATTCTAAAATCGTGAAATTTCCGACATTATAAATCTAAAACTCCAGAAATTTGAAACTCCCGAAATTATGAAACCAGAATTTTCAAATTATACATATCCTGGAAAAACAGCGAATTCATTTTAAAAAGTATTTATTCATTAGAAAAGAAGAAATTCTGAACCCGTAATTTATTAAAATATTTGAAGCACAAAAGTTTTCATGAAACGGGTCACAAAAATATGTCACGCGGCCCTGCACAGCTGTAGCTTATATTTCCGATTTTTTTTATACTCCACGTCAAGTTAGCGGCAAGGTTTTGTTATGTTTTGCTAATGCGTAGGTAGGGGGTTCGAACTCACAGCGAAAAAAGATTTTTATACCATCGCGTGACGATCAGGGTATTCAACTCATTGGCGGAAGTACAATTCAACATCTTGGTGATGGAGAAACATATACATATCTTGGAATACCGCAAGCGGAAACCCAAAATGTGCATATTTTTAAAACGGACCTTGTAAAAAGGTATCGCCAAATTCTCAGAAAAATTTGGGCTTTCGAATTATCTGGAAAGAATAAGATCCAGGCGACTAATATGCTGGCCGTTCCTATACTGCTCTACACGTTTGGTGCAGAAACTTTTTCTAATCCGCTAATTTGTAATCTGCATATCTCGAAACCGATCTATCCCATGGTGCATATTAGCGAAGTGCAGAGTAGAAGGCAGCCAATGCGAATACCTTTTCTTGTATACATGGTTTTTTGGTTTTCCTTAAAGCGGTGCGTTATTGGCAGCCTCCTGAATGTACAAATCTGTAAACCGTAAAATGTACGGTCATGGGACAGATAGGTAATAAAGTGTATTGATTAGCAGATTAGCAGAATTCAGAATATTCAAGAAATTTCAGAAATTCGGAATATTTTATAAGAATTCAGGGAATTCAAGAAATTCAGAATATGCAAGGATTCAAAGCAATTAAAAAAAAATCCAAAAAATTTCAAAATTCAACGAATTCAGAGATTTTCACTTGAGAGAATTCAGAGAATTTATGGAATTCCGAATATTCAAGGAACTAAAAATATTCAAGGAATTCAGGAAATTCAGCATATTCAACAAAGCCAGGAAATTCAGGTTATTCAAGAAAAAATCAAGGATTTTAGAGAATTTAGATATTTTCATGTTTTCAAAGCAATTACAGAATGAAGAGATTAAAAAAATTCAGAATATTGAAGGAAGTAAGGGAATTGATAGAATTTCAGGGATTTCATAGCATTAAAGGAATTCAATACATTCCTGAAATTGAAGATTTCATAGAATGCAGGTAATACTGAAAATTCGAGTAATTTCAGGAATTCAGGCGATTCAGAGAAAATTTAAAGAATTTAACAAATTAAAAATATTCAAGAAAATCAGGGAAATCAAATTCAGTTTCTTTGCACAAATTATCAACAACATAGTAATATCCTATATTGTCATGTCAGTACTTACTACAGATTCTTAACTGTTGTTATTCCTCCAGTTATTTACGGCGCGGAAGAAATGTTCCTAGGTGTTCTGAGAGCTGATTGGCTAACTCACGATTCAGAGCGTGCCGTTCAACACTGTTCCTTGGAGTCAGGTCTCTAGCCGCGGATGACCTTACGCGGCAGACGGGACAGTTGGAGATGAATTATTATTATTATAATATATCATACACTCCACATTCTCAAAGAAAAAGATTAATAGTTGATCCTTAATGAAAGTAATAAGTCAGGGACACATTGTCTTGCGTGGACTTGTAAGTCTCACGTATGTCCGAAAAACTAAATGTAACATGTTCCGGAAACCTGATCAGTCGACGAACCTCAAAAAAATCGTTAAGATCAGTAAGATACGGTCGTTCAGTTCTTCAGGAAGACTGGTCAACTTGTACCAAAAGAAGATCATCTCTGAATTTAAGATCAGAGGACAATGGCGTCCGTGTTCACCGAGGATACTCCATTTCTTCAACGCCTATCTGCTGTCTGGCATCTTACGAGCTGTCGAAAAATTTTAATCCCTATTAATTTAAATAATGAAACTGAAGAAAATTTCCAACTTCAGTACCACTCTCTGAAATGATAACACTGCTAACAATATTATTCTGAATACTTTTGGATACCCCAAATCAACAATGAAATAGAATATTTTGACTCCCTTTTAAATTTGCACATTTCGCTGTTTTTATTTACTGTTTTTTGAATAATGGTGAGGTTAAAAGCATTTAAAAAGACAGTATTAGCCATTTAACGTTGTCAAAGTTCATTGCTACACAGGTAACTGTGATGAGAACTATTATTATATCATTAAGCCGTTTCCCTTTTGGGGTAGGCGTCAATTGCTCGGTTGGAAAGTAGTGATGTGTGGATGGGTATATAGGTGAAGGGCAGATAGGTATATAGGCTTAAGGTATAGACATTTTACTAGAATTCTCGTGTTACTTATTTAAATAACACGTTCATTCCGCAACACTGCTCCGACCCAGGCTGCTGACCAATCTCTCTAGCGATCACCCCACGTGGAGAGTCTCACCATAAATCTTCTTATAAATTTGGTGAAATTGATAAAAGAAATGACTTATGTATGGAAGCACTAGTAGTAGTTGGTTAGTTTATTTTAATTGTATAATGCAGAATCTTGCTTGTGAGGGAAACATAAATGAAGTCATTTCCATAAATATAGAGAATAATTCTGTATCTATTACATTTTTTTCATATTTGATTATGATCAGATTTAGACAATTGTTGTGCCTGCCTAAATATTTACTTTAAACACACCTCGACAAGCACGCGCGCTATAGGCGCGATTAGCAACTATTTCCATATTTAAAGTACTGAGTTGTGTTGCATTGAAAAAGAATAAATTGTATGAAAAAAACGTGTTTTTAAGTAATTAAGTACTTTACTTATAAGTTTTACTAATTAAATTATAACAATGTATCGGAAAATGTCTACTAATGTTTCACTGTCCACAAACCTTGTAAAAACCTTGAAAATAAATATTTGTTCCTCTTGAAATACGAATGCCTTAGTATGAATGAGACTGTGTCCAGCTTTAAAACCTTTTAGAACCTTTGCAACCTCAAAAATTTTTCCTGAAACGCCTTGAAATTTTTGAAAGCTGTGAAATCCTGTAAATTTCTCTGGAACCCTGTCAAATCCCTCCAAATATTTTCAAATACTTTCAGAAGCTTCAAAAAAAATTTTAATTCATCATAATCAGTTACAAAATTCTAAAAGTCCGTGAAATCCCAGAAATATTTGTAAAATAATCTGAAATGCTTCATCATGTTTTCAGCCTGTTAAAATTACTAGAAACACTAAGGATACTATAGAAATGTCTCAACATATTTGGTAGACCCTAGGATTTCTCTAAAATTGTTTAAAATGTTTAAAAATCACTAAAGAAATCCTGTGTAACCCTTCGAAAACATCAGACATAAATTGATATCAGGCGAAATCCCATTCTGTCTTTTGTAACGATTTGAAACTTAATGGTTTTCACTGAATTTTATAATAATGTTCGAATATTTTTCTAATAAATTTATAGTGATTTGAATTTGAAATTTCTTATTCTTTTTGAATTCGCGGCAATTCTCGATTGATTTTAATGGCTTGAGAAAAGTTTCAAAGCTGTTTTTTCCTCTTATAAAAATCATGTCATTTTTAGGACTTTTTCACAGGTTCCAGGGATTAATTTAATGGTTCTCACTGAATTTTATAATAATGTTCGAATATTTTTCGAATAAATTTATAGTGATTTGAATTTGATATTTTTATTCTTTTTGAATTCGAGGGAATTCTCAATTGATTTTAATTGTCTGAAGGAAGTTTCAAAGCTTTTTTTCCCTCTTATAAGAATCATGGCATTCTTGGGACTTCTTGACAGGTTCCACGGATTAATTTAATGGTTTTCACAGAATTTTATAATAATTTTTTAATATTTTTCAGATTAATTTATAGTGATTTGAATTTGAAATTGTTATTCTTTTTCAATTCGAGGGAATTCTCGATTGATTTTATTCGTTTGACGGAAATTTCAAAGCTTTTCTTTCCTCTTATAAAGATGATGGCATCTTTAGGACTTTTTGACAGATTCCAGGGATTAATTCAATGGTTTTCACTGAAATTTATAATAATTTTCGAATATTTTTCTAATCAATTTATATTGATTTAAATTTGAAATTGTTTTTCTTTTTGAATTCGAGGGAATTCTCAATTGATTTTAGTGGTTTGAAGGAAGTTTCAAAGCTCTTTTCCCCTTCTTATAAAAATCATGGCATTTTTAGGACTTTTTGAAAGTTTCCACGGATTAATTAAATGGTTTTCACTGAATATTATAATAATGTTGGAATATTTTTCTGATGAAATGATAGTGATTTGAATTTGAAATTGTTATTCTTTTTGAATTCGAGGGAATTCTCGATTGATTTTAATGGTTTGAAGGAAGATTGTAAATCTGGTTTTCCAAAGCGGCATTAATCTCTCTATGCACCTCACGATGTGTGGATAAACCTTTAAGCTTTTCAACAGACAGATGATAAGTCTATGGGAGGTTGAATCAAAAGCTTTCCGGTCATAAATCCAGGCCATCGATAGGCAACGCTGACAGTGTGTTCAGACAAGTTATTGGCCTGTAATTTTTAGGGTCATCTAAGTTGCCCGTCTTCGGCAGGAGCACTGTACGCCTTTCAACCCACCAGTACGGAATGGGCTCTTCCGACTTTAAATATGAGGTGAAAATTCGGGCCAGATGCTGGTGGGTTGACGAAAATTTCTTCCACCAGTAGGTCTTGATACCATCTGGTCGCGGAGCGGAATAGTTCTTTATGCCTCTTAATACTTTTTTCACCTTCGCGGTAATGATAGGTGGGCATTTCTCCCCAGGTGCTATGAAGGCACTGCACAGCTCCTTGAAGCTATTTATATTCTTTGAGCGTTCTTTTAGTGAATGCTGGACTTCGTAGACTTCTATCCAAAATGCCTCGACCTCCTGTGGTGTGGGCGGGTGGACGACAGCAACTGGAGGGTCTTGGAACAGTCGAGATGGGTCAGACAAAGACTGTTGTTTTTCTCTGTCCCACATCTCTCTCCGCTCTAGACTGCCTCTAGCGGTAGATAGTACTTATATTCTGTCAACAATATGCTACCTGATGGTCAGTAGCTTTGACTTGTTGAGTGTGTTGGCTGAGTTTGCGAGCGAACTGTCGAACTTCGGCGGTGAAAGTCCTACCAGATGTTATGTAGTCAATCACACACTGCACACGGGAAGCGTACTGCCTTGCCCAGCCTATCTTTGTGCTGAGTTGATGCATTCGTCTTTTGGTCTAATGATCAACCGTTGGTTTTGTTTTACGGTTTGCATCTGCCAAAGCTCTCGCTGCATTATACACACCACAATTGATAGCGTTCTTCGATGAAGACACTCCAAGCTTAGCAAGCCTCTACCCCCTTTATCTCGAGGTAGGTATATTCGAGGTACGAGAGATCTAGGATGAAGACTTCGATGGATTGTCATCATCTTGCGTGTGCTTCGGTCAAGTTGCTTTAACTCATCGAAGTTCCATTTTACTGCACCAAACGTGTAGAAAAGTGTAGGAACTGCCAGCATATTGGTCGTCTGGATTTTATTCTTTACAGATAATTCGGAAGCCCAGATTTTTCTGAGAATTTGGCGATAGTTTTTTTCAAAGGCCGCTCTTAATACACGCACATTTTGGGTTTCCGCTTGCGTTATTTCAAAATATGTATATGTTTATCCATTACCAAGATGTTGAATGGTATTTCCGCCTATCAGTAGAATATCCTGATCGCCACGCGATGATGTAGTTTCTAGTCTTCCTTGGTGTAGGTGAACGCACACACTTGTCCAGTCCGAAGCTCATGCCAATCGCTTTTGAGTACCTATTCACCGCCTCCACAAGGATGTTAAGGTCCTCTTTCGAGGAAGCAAAGCGTTTAAGGTCGTCCATGTATAAAAGGTGGTAGACCTTATATTCTCTTCTGTTCGGCGGGCCACAGCGGTATCCAGAGCTTTTGCCTCGTAGCGCAATAGATAGAGGCAAGAGGGAGATGCAGAAAAGTATCGGACTTAGAGACACTTGTTTTTTGACAAATGTTATGACAAATCTTGTCTGCCATAAGTGCATAAGCTATTTTATGCTTCTCACTATTTTTGAATTCACCTCCAGGCACTCAAGGAGCTTAATAAGTATCTCATGGTTCGTATTATCGAATGCCTTACGGTAGTCAATCCAAGCATTGGACTGATTGCGTTGATACCTGATTGAGTCTTGGGTAATACACCTGTCTATTAACAGGTTCTCCCTGCAACCTGCCAGCCCTCTCTTGCATCCACGTTGTTCGAAATTCCTGAAATACTGTGGAGGTCTTGATTTGTTCTGAGTAAATTAACTAGGAAAAATATTCGAACAATATTATACAATTCAGTGAAAACCATTGACCCTTTCTTACTTAATTAATTATTTAATTCCATTCAAAGTCCTAAAATCAATTCACAAATATAAATTGGTATAATGATTTAGAAAAAAAGTATTAGGGTGCACTGCAATTTTTTAGAGTTGATTTTTTTAATCCTGAAGAAGTACAATTAATTTTAATACCATTAAAAACATTTCAAAACATTGGCATGAACAAAAATATAAAAAGTATGGATATAAGAATTTCTGAAGCACATTTTGCTAAGGCGCAAATTGGAGGCGTTCATCAATCCACATCAGTTTGAATTTCAATTTCCATCCTTTTTTTCGACTGAAGAGGGGTTGCAAAAAGTACCTTTACATAGAAGGGTAGCAAAACAGTAGCCATTCGCAAGAATCAAAAAAGTAAATTATAAAAATTTTGTTTCAATGTTTAAAACGTCGAAGCTTGCTGCCTAAATTAGACTTGAGCATCTCTCAACCTAATAAGTGCACGAACTTCTTGCGCCGTAAGCCTATCTTTATTGATGTCATTCAGTTGCTGAGACAAATAGCTCCTAACGAAGCGTACTACCTTAGTCCGTTCCACAGGTAAGTGATTCTTCTTCTTTTTAATAAACCTGTCTTCCATAATGTCTGAAAAAATATGATACACTATTGTTTAGGGAAGCTTTGTTTGTATAACCAAAGTGTGTAATTTTATGCCACTATACCTAATGTAGGACTTCAAATTATTTGAAGAGATTTTCACGGATTTCAAGGGGTATGAATGAGCATACAAAATTTCAAAGGGTTTCAAGTTATTTTCGAAGATTATCCAATTATTTCAAAGTATTTACGGGATTTTAACCTATTTTAACAGATTACAAAGATTTTAAAGAGGTACTATCGAAATTTTCAATGTTATTGTTGTTATTGAAGTCGATAGTGCATTTGACATTGTTGGGAAAAATTTTTTTTAGCAAATTTTTCCTCAGAAAATTTACTACCGAAATTTTCAATGTTATTGTTCTTATTGAAGCCGATAATGCTTTTGACATTTTTGGGGAAAAATTTTTCCTTCAGAAAATTTTTCCAAAGAAAATTTGCTATCGAAATTTTTAATGTTATTGTTGTTATTGAATTCGATAGTGCATTTGACGTTGATAGAAAAAAAAAAATTCAGAAAATTTTTCCTCAGAATGTTTAGTATCGAAATTTTCAATGTTATTGTTGTTAGTGAAGTCGATAGTGCATCTGACATTGTGGCAAGAAAAATTTTTTTCAGAAAATTTTTCCTCAGAAAATTTACTATGGAAATTTTCAATGTTATTGTTGTTATTGAAGCCAGTAGCGCTTTTGACATTTTTGGGGAAAAATTTTTGCTTCAGAAAATTTTTCCCCAGAAAATTTACTATCGAAATTTTCAATCTTATTGTTGTTATTGAAGCCGATAGATAGCGCTTTTGACATTTCAGGGGAAAAATTTTTTCTTCATAACATTTTGCTTCAGAAAATTTACCATCGAAATTTTCAATGTTATTGTTGTTATTGAAGTCGATAATGCATTTGACATTGTTGGGAAAGAACATTCTTTCAGAAAACTTTTCCTCAGAAAATTGACTATCGAAATTTTCAATTTTATTGTTTTTATCGAAGTCGATAGTGCATTTGACATTCTTGGGGAAAAATTTTTTTTTTCAGAAAATTTTTCCTCAGAAAATTTACTATCGAAATTTTCAATGATAATGTTGTTATTGAAGTCGACAGTGCATTTGACATTGATGGGAAAAAAATTATTTTTCAGAAAATTTTTCCTCAGTAAATTTACAATTGAAATTTTCAATGTTATTGTTGTTATTGGAAAGTCAAAGACCCGGTCTAGCAGGGCTGGACTTCAGTTCCCCGTTGGTAGAATCCATCGTCTCCTCCGCAAAGGAAACTATGCTGAGAGAGTAGGAGCCGGAGCTCCAGTTTATTTGGCAGCTGTCATGGAATATTTAGCCGCTGAAGTTTTGGAATTGGCTGGTAATGCTGCCCGTGACAACAAGAAGACGAGAATCATTCCTCGTCACTTGCAGTTAGCCATCAGAAATGACGAGGAGTTGAACAAACTTCTCTCTGGTGTCACCATCGCTCAAGGTGGAGTTCTGCCTAACATCCAGGCCGTTCTTTTGCCCAAGAAGACCGAAAAGAAAGCATAAGTTTGGGATCGTATACAATCGGCCCTTTTTAGGGCCACCAAAAATTTTAACGAAGGAATGTTTTTTGTTGATACATGTTTTGTAGTTTTACTGTATATATATGAATAAATGGGTGCCCCGTCACAATGTGGTTGTGAATAAAGCGGGATCATGTTGATTGGCTTAAAACTGTTATTACGATGTCTCAAATATGGGTCTGTCATGATATCTGAATTATATTTAACTTACTGTTTACGTGTTTTTAAACATCCGTACGGCCAGAAACACTTTAAATAATTAAAGCCCCTTTGACTGGTCAAAGATAATGTTAATAATCTCGATCATACTATGATCATTCCGATATCGTGACAGATCCAGATTTGAGACGTCGTGGTAACAGAAGTAACAATAATTTGAAACTTTTGCCTTGTCAAATCGCTTCATTTATCGTTCAATGAAAGATTCTAATAGTTTGTTGCCGAAAAAAATGTTCCAGCCAAAATAGGAGTGACGTGCCTATACTGCAATCTAACCATATTTTATTCTATATACGGGCCTTCCTGTCGGCTCTTGCATTTCTCAAAGTTTGAAGCCGATATTTCACGTATAAAAAAAGTTCTTAGGTTCAAAAAATGCAGCTTGGAAGAATTGTTAAAGATACTTCAAAGAATATACACGACAAAATCAGATGTAAGCCAGTTATCACAAGAATTGGCCGCGGTAAAAAGAGCAGAAGACGAAAGTATTATTGAATATGGGGCGCGTGTAACTGAAATTTTAAATAAAATCGTCATAAAAGTAATGGATTAAAATGCTGGTGAGACAGGTGAAGAACGTTGCAAAGAATACCGGGAAAATGCCATATGCAATTTTATGCGCGATTTAGACAGAGATACACTGACGTTTATTCACGAAAAGGCCCCTCCTACCTTAGACATAGCTATAGAACTAGCTTCCGAAGCCGATCTCGAAAATAAAGCTGGAGTTTGGTTCACAATAGAAAGCAGGAATCGACTACATCTTATAATAGAAGGGATAATAGAAGGAAAGCGCCTAAAAGATACGTCGCTCACTTAAAAACTGATAATAATAATTATGAAAGTCAGGCTTATTATTTAAATTCTATTCAGTGCTATAAGTGTCTGGATTATGGACATCGTAAGCGAGACTGTCCTAAGAATGACAAAATATTGAATGTAAGGGATAGAGAGAGGAGAAAATGCTACTATTGTAGATCTCCTAGTCATTTGATTGGATTTTGCAAAATGAAACTAAGTCATGAGCAGGACCGTTCTGCTAATCTTGAATCAGAAAATCAATCTTCAAAGAAGGATTCAATTCGGAAACAAACTACAAAATAGTGAAATTATAATGTGTCGGGTCAATAGACAGATGGCTGTGTGCCGGTAAAAGGGTTGTGTACCGGGACAAATGGCTGTGTGCTTGCAAAAGGGTTTTCAACCTGGACAAGTGGCTGTGTGCCGTTAAAAGGGTTGTGTACCCGGACAAATGGCTGTCTGCCGGTAAAAGGGTTGTGTACCCGGACAAATGGCTGTGTGCCGGTAAAAGGGTTGTGTACCCGGACAAATGGCTGTGCCCTCGAAAGAACTCACGGAACAATTAAAGATTTGTTAAAAACATACATGGCCGAT
This sequence comes from Andricus grossulariae, assembly GCA_011634705.1. Classification (NCBI taxonomy): domain Eukaryota; kingdom Metazoa; phylum Arthropoda; class Insecta; order Hymenoptera; family Cynipidae; genus Andricus; species Andricus grossulariae. The sequence goes on from JAABKJ010075445.1 coordinate 231,311,720, forward strand.
AATGAGACGGAATGGGATCAGAACTTGAACCTTATATGCTTAGCATTTAATACCGCAGTCCATGAAAGTACAGGTTTAACGCCGTTCGAAATGACATTTGGAAGAAAGGCCAAGTTACCTTCAGCTTTAGCAACAACCACGTCGTTAACCCATCAAGAACTGTTAGACATTTGGCGAAAGAGACATGAGGAATATTTGGAAAAAGGAAGAACTGACATTCAAAAAACACAGGAACGATTAAAAAGGCAACAGGATGCAAAAATAATTATTAGTAATCCTCTTTTCAAACCAGGACATTTAGTATTATTGCATAATGACAGTATAGGAACAAAATTAGCGAGCGAATGGCTCGGACCATACACCATATACATACGCATTCGTTCCTCTGATTATGAAATTCTATACAATAATCAGCATTACACTGTACACGCTAATAGGTTGAAGCCCTTCTATCAATAGCTTGATCGGTTCATTTTCTGGTTTTTTAAGAATGCATTTCACTTGGTTACTGCTGTCACTTCTTTCGATTACATCTGCTAACGTGACCTTCACTCGATGGTTCCACCATATTCATCGAGGACGTTGGTACAGCGAAAATCTACCACATTACATGGCGACGCATTTCATCCGTTGAAACACACAATATTGACAAAAGATACAATCAAATTAATATTTTGTATAAATCGGTCTTCGATGTAAATGATGTAATCAATGTTTGGAACAATTTGAACTAGAAACCTTAAAATCCCGAATTAAAAGGTTAAATATTCGAAGGTTGTTACTCAATCAGCTATTAGGAAAACATCGGTACAAAAGGGGAGACAGTAAACACGGAATCATACATCCCCAAATTCTACCTCCGAGTACACTTATAGAGGGATTTAAACAATTCGAAGAGGAATCATCATTTATGATTGAGAAAGTATTAGATTTGTCCGAAATTTGACACCACAGTTTCTCAACGAATCTCCACGTTTTTAAAATACTGAAAATAAAAATTCAAAAACTTTGTAAAGAAATTAAGATAACTCTCATACGTCATATTTTCTTGAATATGATGTATGCATTTTATTTCTTTCTGCGTAATAATAAAAGTTGTTTCTTAAATTACTTTCACTCAATAAATATTTGTTTACAATTGTTTCGTTTATTAAATATCCATTAACTGCGGTGACACAGGGTGCCGCGCCAACAAACTCGGCCCTGGGCTTCAATCAGTAACTCTCAGTTTTTTCAGAAATTGAAATTTTAATTTATTTTAATTTTCTGCCTTCGCTCCACTATCATCCACCTCTTCGCAATCGCTCGCCTTCGGTTCCGGTCGGGTCAGATCGGGTGGAGAAGAGACGACGATAGACGAGCCAAAGAGATAGGATGATAGACTATAGACTATTAGAGTATAGACATATTAGGACTATTCCCGCACTACCTATATATCAACTGATCTTCTGCATTCGGCAAGAGCAAAATGTGATTAATTACAAACGAAAAACGAATCAATCCACATTTTGTCGAAATAAAAATTATTACAGGGCGGCAATTTTATACGAAGAAAAAAATTCCGGTCATTTCTCGGTTAACACACATTTTTCACGGCCATTAAAATTAAAAGATTCGAAATATTGAAGCAGAAAAACCGCAAATTAGAACCCCAAAATGGAACTATTTTGAATTTTTAAATGTTTAATATACAAATCCACACTATCATTGTCAATGCTCTAAATTCAAGACTGGATCAACAAATTTGTAAATTCTCAAAATTATATAATTTTAGGCAATTTTATACAAAACACTTTTTCGATTAGAAGTTAAATTATTTTTATTTCAAGCCATTACTAATTAATAATTTTTCAATTGTTCCCTTCTTCGAAATCTTCACGCTCTTAACATTAAGAGTCTTCATTGCATTTTTTAATGCAATAATTGCACTAGATATATGATTCAAGAAAAGCTGATCATCATGCTTATTCTTTACAATCAAAGCAAAAATGTAGCTATTGTTCCGGGTGCAATGAGCAATATGGCCTCAACCCATATATATTTTGTCCTTACTGTATGATATACACGCATCCGAGATGACCAATGCATGAGTCTTTAAGAACAGCACCACTGTTCTCACCCTTGTGTTTGTCTTCCATCTCCTGCAAAGCGCACAATTTACTTTGCGTCATTACGATAGGAGAATTTAGTTCAACGCCCGCACCCCACAACCCACTCACAGCCGATGACGATGTAGGCATCAAGGGCTTCTGCTTTTTGGGCACCTGAGCTAAACCGTTTTGAGCCGATGAAGGTATCTTAACTGGGTCGTTAAGGTCTCCATCAGGTGAAACCATAAGGCTGTCGTCACTGAGAGTTGAATCTCTCGACTCCGGTTTGGAATCCTTATCTTCCAAAGGACCACCTCAACTACCGGGGTTAGCGCGTTTCCATCCCCACAAATCTAGACCAAAATGCTGTGGTTCATTGGCGCAGAACGATAACGGGGTCCCTAATAGGCTACACCCAACAGAAGTCGCAAGTCGTTGTGCCTCGGTACTTTGATCCTGGGTGGTGATTTGATAATTCTGAGAGATTGAGTCTGGATTATTCATTTCACTTATCACCTCAATCCCAGTAACGTGACTTTCCACTGCTCTGACATCTAGAGCCTCAAAACAAGCAAACACTCGCTCCATTAACTCTTCTGGGTCAGTCTCGCAATCAGAAGCTGGAAGTTCCACAACTGCTATCAGCTTTTCATCAAAGGAATCCAAAGTAGATAATAAAGGGCCCCTATCATTCAGTGGATTTCTCGACAAAGCATCAGCGTTTGAAAGTTATTGTTGATTATGGAGGGTAATAAATCATTTTCGCCGCCGCCTTCATTTCTTGGAATTTTACATATCTCACATTCTAATGTACATCTGTGTTTACTTAGGATAGGTTTGGACAGGAAATGAGTACCTTTTTACATTCTCGCTGTTATCTCTCGAAAATGTCGCTGTGTAAACATTGAAAACGGTGGGAAAAATCTTGACCATATGTCATCGTATACGTATGGGGCATAATTTCTCAAGTGTACCCACCTCCAAAATGAAAGTTTGTCCGATCAGGCTATAAATCGGCCTAATTATATTCCTATTAGATAGTACTTCTCACACTAAAAATTAATTCATTTTGAAAATTATTGATCAAAGTGGAAGGGGTACAATTTTTGGGGTTTTGAAGCAAAGCCTTAATTTCAAACATTTGTAACTTTTTTCCTATTACCTTAAACAAAATTTCACTAGAAAAGTTTTGGATAGATATTTACAAGCTTTCTGGTGGTCGTAACGATTTTCAGAAGAAGTCAAAATTTCACCCTAATTTTTGAAAATCAAAAATAAATTTGACTCTTTTTCAAATGTCGACACTTTTTTTTTCTTTAAAATAGTTTTAAAAGAAGACTGGGAATTTTTCCTATAAGACCCCCAAGTTTAAGAGTGGCAAATTAATATGTCTTTGAGTAATAAAACGATTTGTAAACAAGATGCCATAATAAGGCGGTTTCTGTTTTTTGCCTTTCGAGAAGATGTATTTCTCAGAGGACGAAAACTCCTTGAGTTGAAGTTTTCCATCTTGAGTGGGAATGAAAGCGTGGTACTGTAATGTACCTGGTATCGTAACAGCTTTGCCAAATCTGGCTTTCAGTAACTCGGTGGTTATGGCACAATTTGCTTTGCTGCTGAAAAAAATTTCGGTTTCCTTACAGTTACTCTTTGCCCACTGAAACAAAGCATGGGGAGTGAGTATAAATTTGTCACTTCTCGTTTTGGACAATTGACTCTCTCTCCCCTCTCTCTCTCTCTCTCTCTCTCTCTGTATATATATATATATATATGTATGTATATATATATGTTTACAGTAGAATAATGTAATACATTGTGCGTTATTCAGTGGCCGATTGTGGAACTAGTTATCTGACTGCGGTGGCGTTCGGAAGTAATTATCTGCCCCTGGCTGACGGTATGGTCAAGGGCTATCTAACGCTCGCTTTTCTAGGGGCGTCATAGGCTCATAAGATGGTGGTTTCAAATAAAAACTATTTTATCCTATTTTTTAAACCAGTCGTTAATCTAGAAAGTTTAAAATATTTTTAAAAGCAATAATTATTGCCAAAAAAGGTTTAATGCTCGACTCATGGACGTAAATTCGTGTATCTTTTTGGCGGTATGTTTAAATGCAAATTCTGTTATTTCCATTTAGACGTTGATAATTATATTTCTTATCATTATCTAATGAATTGAAATATTATTTTACTATTCTCTTATTATTATTTATTAATAATTTATGAAATTTTTCAAAAACATAATTTTTAATTTCGAAACAAACAGTACGAGAATTAAGTTAAAAACTATATATCCACTAAAAATGAATCATTACTAAAAATAAATCATTATTAAAATTCGATAGTACTATACTCCATACGTAATTTTAGAATTAATTCTCGTATTTTTGTTTTCTAATACAAAGCAATATTTAAAAAAAAATCAAAAACTTGTAATTTATTATTATTAATTAATGACAATGTTTCAATAGTAACATAATATTTAACGTTATTAATAATAAATTTGGCGTAGGGATGTGGCGACCCCATCGCCCAAGAGCTACGGCTCTTGCAGTCAGCCACGTTGAATTGGGCTAACTCCCCAACGCAACGAACTATGCGGTTACGTCACCAGTATCACGCAGTGCCACCCACAATAGGCCTCCACCGTCTCTACTCGTTTGTTTTCCGACGTCGCAGTGACTCCACAGGCCACCCCAACACCTAGACCCCAAACACACATAAAGAATCCAATCCAAAAAAGGTAATCATCGGCTCGTAAATCCTTACCTGAAGCAACATCTCCAGCGTTCGCTGTCCTCAGCAACAATGGAGGAACTCAAAGTCACTTGAAAAATGGCTTTGCTCTGAATCGTCTTCCCCTTCAATCTTCCTCCTTCCCCAGGGAGAACACTACGTCCGGTCCGTCATAGCTATCTAACCCTATGCCTATCATAGGTAATATCCTTTCGGCGCTCACCAACCTGGTGGGAGTGTTTTCCTCAGGTCTCTCCTTTTCTGGTGAAGAGAGAGAGAGAGAGAATTTGCTCAATATACTCACGAACAGTTTCGCTTCGCTTTCGACATCCCTACATTCCTACTCTCAAAATAGCTCAAATTAACAATTTGCGCATCATGCAGTGGAACTGCCAAGGAGTAATGAATAAAGAAGGAGATCTTTTGAATATCTCTCAAGAATTTGACATTTCACTCCTCTGTGAAACCTTCCTGAAACCAGATAAAAAATTCGATTTAAAAAATGTTAACATAGTTCGATCGAGTAGACTAGCCAACAGAGGTGGTGGCTTAGCTATCGCTATCGGAAAAGGTATTAGGTACTCAAGTGTATCTTCAATAGTTAAAGTTGAAAATAGCCTTGAGACCTTGGCTGTCTCAATTGATTCATCTGCTGAAGAGCTACTGATTGTCACGTGTTATAGAGTTCCCTCATCGAATAACAAAATTTCAGATAAACCGTGGTCAACCCTTTTCAATTCCATTTCCGATGTGAATAACAACTCTGTCTTCATTGGCGGCGATTTCAATTGCCACCACACTTCGTGGGGTAGCGGCCGTAATTGTCCTAATGGCAACGAACTTCGGACCTCCTTGGACCTAACTGAATACCTATATACCCATCCACACATTACTACTATCCAACCGAGCAATTCACGCCTACCCCGAAAGGGAAACGGTTTAATGATATAATAATAATAATAAAATGCAGGGAATTGTTGGCATTTCGAGGCATGTATGGCGTGCGGGAAGTGAACAATTCCAAAACCATGGTAAAAAGTATTTATAAACAGACTGATTGTGAGTAGTGAATAGTGACTGGAAAAATCGAAGTGACAAGTTACTATAGGGGCATTATTTCTCAACTGCCCCAACTTTAGAAGTCATGTTCTTCGATTTTCTTTAAATTCTGGAAATATGTTCATCTACCCTAAAGTACTTAATCGGCAAATTTATAGACCACAAAAACCACCCCTCTCTAAGTGATGGGGGGTGACATTTTCAACCATAACGCCTGCACGGGTATTTTCAAAAGCTTGTAACTTCCTTTCTATTGTAGCAAGTTTGAGCGCGCCTAGGGAGCGCGACTGTTAGTTCTCGCGCTTCGCGCTCGATAATATATTTATCTCGATCAGACTTTTTAAAATTAAAGGTCAAATCATCGACAACTGTAATTTGGTGATTGTGAATTCTCTTTTGTTAAAGATCCTTTGGCTTCAACGAACACATTCTCATCACTCATCTCGTGCTTCGCACTCGATTTTGTCCAAAATCTGACTTTTCTACACTATGTTCAACACTATTATATCAAATATATATCATATTTATTTCTGTATCTCAATCTGGTACTGATTACTCAGATTTTGCAAAATAATGTACAAATGTCATTTTTCATGATTACTTAAATATTTGCTCCTTATTTTGAACTAATTTTTATCCTTAGCTACCCTGAAAAATCTATCATTTCAATAATTTTATATTATCACAGTTCATAATATGCATTGGTATTGAAACATACGTATTTTCATTGTCTTGTTTTTATAATTATAAAAAAGTGTGCATCCTGTCTTGGGTAATACACCTGTCTATTAACAGGTTCTTCCTGCAACCTGCCAGCCCTCTCTTGCATCCACGTTGTTCAATAATTGCACTCCATACCGGCTCGATAGATGTTAATATCCTCTATTTAAGGATGCCAGTGAATAGCTTGTAGCTGGTGTTTAAGCAAGCTATGGGCCTGCAGTTCTGTGGACTTGAAAAATCTCCAGTCTTAGGGATCAATACCGTGCGTCCTTCCGCTAGCCACTGCGGGATGGGTGGTTCTCCATTTAAGAAAGTAGTGAATATACGAGCTAGATGTTGGTGCGTACAAGTGAACTTCTTTCACCAAAAGTTGTGGATTTTATCTGGCCCTGGCGCTGAAAAGTTCTTAGTTCTAGCGATAACTTTATTCACTTCTTCAGCAGTAACTAGTGGACACTGATCCTCTAGAGCGTGCAACCTTTGCGTTCGGCAAAAGTGACGAAAGAGTGATATATCTGAAGCATCCTTATTTAGCTGATGAGTATCTTCATACACTTTCTCCAAGAAGACTTGAATCTCTACTCGGCTAGACGGATTTTTAACGGCACATGTCCTTTCATTGAACAGGCGCGAAGGATGAGTTGAAAAGGTGGAATTTTCCTTAATCCATTTTACTCGCCGTTCAAGGCGCTGTTTTGCTGTTGAAAGAGATCTTTTTTTTTGCGTCCAGTGCTGCTTGATGGTCAGCAGTTTACACTTGTTCAGTGTGTGATTTTCTTTCCTTAAGTTTCGAGCAAGTGCCCTAGCTTTTGAAGTGAATGTTTTATTTGATGTTATGTAGCTATACACGCACTAAATATTTGATGCATGCCGTCTCGCCGTTTCAATTTGAAACTGAAGCTGTGCAATACGCTCGCGAGTAATACTGAGGCGTACTGAAGTATCGTTACTTCTATTGTCGCTAAGCAGGGACACCGCCTTCTTGTAAACTACACAGTTCTGCAGAAAGCTGTCATTCTTGGGTCGCTTCGTGTCCTCAAAACACACGAAAGTTTCGCCGACCTGACGTTGTGATTTTGTCGTGTCCTGTGACCACCCATCTCACGGTTGTGGTACGTGGCCATGAATGGGATTTACCGCTGTCCTACTGGGAGCCGATGTCATTTTTTAGATGACAGTTGCTCCCCTTGCAACTCCCTATTAAGGTCTTTATACCTCTCTTTCTTTTCATACTTCTTGGCTATGATGTTTTTGTCAGCTGGTGCCGAAAATTCGATAACAAACATGATTTGTTTCTCGAAGTCAAGAAGAACTATGTCAGGCCTTGAGTGCTCAACAGAAACAATTGTCGAGAAGATGAAATTCCAGTATATCCAGCACTTCTCATTCTCGACAATTGACTCTATATTTCTTAGGAGCGTTCAGTGGAGCGGTATTTGGGCTGATGCCGTAAGAGTGACAGAGATGGTAATAAAGTACTCTTAGTGCCGCATTGTGCCTTTGGATGTCGGTCGTTCCCGCATGAGTTAGACATCTAGATAGTATGTGTCCTAGATGCTCGGGGTGTGCATGACACGCTCTGCAGCTATCATCGGGAATGTCTGGGCTCAAAATGTGGTGACGGTATGCTGGAGTGGAAATGACACCCTCCAAAATGAAACCAAAATTAAGCCAAAATGAAACCCTCCGTGCCCGACTTCAATCCGGGTGATTTAAGGAAAGCAAATGTCAGCTCATGAAACATCGACAGATCCTCCATATTTCTGTGGAAGATGCCGTGCATCTTCTTGTCGAAGAGTTGCTCGCGAAAGTTTTTCTCCTGTTCTTTCTCAATGCGGGCCCTCAGGAGTGAGTACTCGAGATGGATAAGATTTGATGCACTTTGCTCATCCCTGATATTGAAGTCAAGGCCGAGTGTTTCAGCAGCCTCCTCCGCTGCTTTGTACAGAAACGCTCCTAAGAACTGATTCTACATTTTTGATAGTATCAATAACTTCTTGTTTTGAACATTTTGAAGCAAGGTTATAATTAGGTCTTAAGGAGACAATGTCAATAATGTCTTGTGGTATTCGAGTCTCTGTTAAATTTTTAAACCAATAATCTTCATTTGTCATCAACCGGTTATATTGGTTAGAAAATAAGGATTCAAATTCAATTTGGTGTTTTGTATTACATTTTTTGTAAATAGAATTAAATTTAATTAACGATTAGTTACATAACTTTTTTTAATATTATCATTGATTTCAAATTGTAAAATGTTTTTTCTTATTTTATCAAGGTTTCTATTTGAAAAATTAATATGAAAATTAATATCTCGAATTTCAATTTTGAGTAATTTCCAAGAATAATGATGATTAAAATTGTTGAGTTGTTTTCGACACGTAACACTGTGAAATGAAACATTTTTTGGTCGTTTGTTAAGATTTAAAATATGTTGAGGAATAACGTCATTACTTCTGCATTTCAACCAAAATTTTCGCTTAGATGTAGCTTCAGCTAATCTTCTCTTCACTGTAGTCCATTTTTTAAGAGCGTTATTGATGTTGGGTCCATAATGTTTGCTAATATATTGGAAAAAATTTGATGTTACCAGTGGTGTTGAGTCTATCACCGATCGAAGACTCTCAGTCATTGAAGAAACCAAAAACTCGCCTTACGTAGTTTAATTGAAGAAAAAATTTCGATGGATGAAGGCAAATGAGTTAAAAACTCATATTCGTTTGTCAAAGTGTGCGACGTTTCGTTGGCATTGGTTCGCCAACCTCATCAGGCTAATTCATTAAGATAGAGAATCACCACATAAATAATACATATTTTTCCAGGTACATATTATACCGCGAGACATTATTGACATTGTCTCCTTAGGACCTAATTATAACCTTGCTTCAAAATGTTCAAAACAAGAAGTTATTGATATCTCATCTTGGCTAAAGTGCGATCAATGCCCGTGTGGCTCTGAAGATCATGGTAGCGAATAACCATGCTTTTTCTTAAGGATTCAGGGACCACATATAACAATTTATCATTTACCCTTTTCATCAACATACGGCATTTTCTCTCCCGCCCTGTGTACAATTTCAAATTTATATTCTGATAATAGGCTGCCCCATCGAATGATTTGTGGGTTTTTTGTTTTCTGCGTATTCAGGTACAATAAGGCCCTAAAATCGGTGACGATTTTAAATTCTATATTTATCAGCCATACTCGCAATCAAGTAACTGCCCATATAATCGCTAAGAGCTCGAGTTTACTCGAGTGGTAGTTGCTCTCCGGTTCAGATTCTGTCGACTAATCGCGTATACCGGGTGATACCTTAGGTCATCAGCTTTTTGAAACAGGCTCAATTGCTCATTTGCTGCGAATTTTATCAAACGAATTTTTCTCACAATCTCCCCATACAAAGGGTCGATTTTCTTTCAGTAGATCATACAAAGGTCCAGCTACTTCCGCAAATTTATATACATAACGACGCAGATAATCTGCCATGCCTAGAAAACGTCGCAAACTATGTACGTCCTTCGACTCAGGAAACTCTACGATTGCTTTGATTTTATCTTTACTTGGCTTGATACCTTCTTCCGAAATTTCGTAACCCAGATAATTTACACTTGACATAAAAAATCTACATTTTTGCAAATTTATTGTTAAACCTGCTTCCACAAGAGCTTCTAACACAAGTATCAATCTCTCTTTTAATTCTTGACACGAATTCCCTGGTATTAAAATGTCATCTAAATAAAATAATATCTTTTGACTTCCTAACGGTCCTGATACCTTGTACATGAGTTTGGAAATGTAAAACGGTGCATTCATCAGCCCGAAGACCATGCGAGTAAATTCGCCTGTCTCGTCGGGGGTGATGAACGCCGTTTTGACCAGGAGGAAGTGAATAATGCAGTGTCGTCCGCATACAGTCCAATTGAAACTTCAGGGACCTCAGGAATGTCATTTACATATATAATAAAGAATAGTGGCCCTAAAATGCTACCTTGGGGAACTCCTGCTCGGATAGTGTTTTCTTTTGAGAGTGTCCAGTCTATTTTAACTGAAAATTTTCTGTTGGTAAGATACGAGTGTATAAAGTGTATAAGCCCTTTTGGAAAATTGTAATGAATAAGTTTCCTGAGCAGACCTGTATGCCAGACACTGTCGAAAGCTTTTTCCGCGTCAAGGAAAAAGCTCCAGCATGCTTTCTTCGATTGAAATTTGAGCTAATGGCTTCGACGAGCTTGAGCATCATGTGCTGGGTAGAGTGACCTTTTCGAAAACCGTATTGTTGTGGTTTAAGGATGCGTTTTTCCTCGAGGTGGTAGTTAACGCGAGTGAGTATTTCTGAAAAAACTAAGATATGAGCTACCTTCCAGAAGTTCGGAAAGTAATTTTGTTGAATACAGGCATTAAGAATAACGTCAAGGAGAGTGAGGCATGAAATAAAAAGTTTTTTAAGAACGAAATTTGAGATTGTTTCAGGGCCGGGAGCTTTATTATTTTTCATCGTTTTAATTTGCTTGGCTATTTCTGTGAGGGAAAAAATTACTTTCATAATTTGCTGCTAGAAGATTTGTTCAAGGTCAAATACAGGAAAAGCCGTACAATAAACTTCAACCACCTTTTTAGGGTAGCGGAATCCGAATCCGTTGTTCGTTCGATCCCTGAAGGTCAGTTTAAGGTCACTCAAAGGTCATCTTTAGGTCGAAATAACAGAAAATGCATTTTATGAAGTGCAACCAGTGGATATATGATAGGTTAACCTGAACTGTTAATCTAAATGTTTCAAACTCAGGGAAAAATGATGAATTCAAACAACTACAACTTGTCCAAATATATTGCTTTTCACGATTCAATCGAATGCATTCTACTTATAACAATTCAGCTGGTAATTGTTCACTTTTCAATATCTGCTTTATATTCGCTTTTTTATAATGAATAGTTCAATATTGCCAAACAGTAAAAAAGTTTCTTTTACATTAAAAAACAATTTAAAATTGAATGAAGGTTGAAAATAGGTTTTGTAGTTGCATTTAGATGTTTCAAATTATTTTTATAAGGCGAAAGTACAAATCTTTCACTACGGGGAAAATAAATTTCAGAATTTTCACTTCAGCCTTAACCGGTTTACCCAGGCAGTGGAGGAGACAGGGGGGGCCGAGTGACGTCAAGCCATTGTCAAATTTCCATCTCCGCTCGGTTCAACTGGGAAGTGCACATCTGTTGAAAGAGTATCGAAAACCCGACACGCTCCCGAGTCGATATATCGACGTCCCGAGCCAAAGTCGAATCGAGCTAAAACCGACTAGATCTGCACCCGATACTGGAGGCTAGGATCGAGTCGGGAGCATGTCGAGATCGGGATCGCTTAGGGCCCCATTGTGTCTGTAGATATACGTCGTTCCTGCGTGGATGAGACACCCCGATAGTATGATCTCTAGGTACTCAGCGTGTGTATGACACGCTCTACACCTATCGCTTGGAACTTCTTGACATAAAATACGGTCACAGTATGCTAAGGTGGAAATGACACCGTCCTGGCATGCCAAAATAAAACCCTCTGCACCTTAATTAAGCCCTGATGATCTGAGAAAAGAAAAAGTTTGCTCCTTCGATAAGGACTGTTTTTCTACATTCCTGTGAAAATTTCCGTGCATTTTCTTGTCGAATAACTTTTGATGGAATTTTTCGAATTCTGCTTTCTTCACTTCGGCTTTCAGAAGAGAAGCATCTAGATGGAGTAATGCACTTTCCTCACTTCTGACGTTAAAATTCAGGCCAAGGGTCTCAGCTGCCTGCTCTACAACAAATTTTCATGATCAAACATGATCCTGTTGATAAAATGAAGCAATTTCAACTTACAAAGATACTTTGCAAGAAAAATTTTCAATATATTGACATTTTATTCATATAATTTGTTTATAATAATTAGATTTGATATCCTGTACATTATTTATATTCTTTGCATACTTGGACATTTATTTCGAGAATGGGATTAGTTACGTCGTTGATTTTAAGATAGAAAGTAATAATTAAAAAATGTCTCATTTTCTCTCTTTGTTTATTTACACAAAAAATAGAAAATGACAAAAATCAAAAAATATAAGGCATGGACGCTCTCGAAAGAATTGTTTACAATCGGAGTTGTAGGCTCCAGGTAATTTTGAATTGTATATTCCCGATTCAGCCCAGTGTGAAAGAGAGAAAATGAGACATTTTTCAACTATTACTTTATATCTTAAAATCAATGACGTAATTCATCCCATCCTCGAAACAAATGTCGAAGTACGCAAAGAATATAAATAATGTATAGGATATCGAATCTAATTGTTATAAACACATTATATTAACAAAATGTCAATATATTGAAAATTTTCCTGGCAAAGTATCTTTGTAAGTTGAAATTGCTTCATTTTATTAACAGGATCATGTTTGATCATAAAAATTTGTTGTATGGCATAATTTGTTTATATGATAAACAAATGATGTAAAAAAATGCATAGTTTAGGCAGTTTTTGTCAGAAAGTAATCATTTTTCTTTCTTAGTACTTTTAAATTACATAAGTGGTGCTATTCAGTGACAAAGAATTGTCAATCAATATTGTCTTTTTTTTCATTAAAAAAATTTGTAAACAAATGCGTGTGGTCATTTATAGACAGAAAGTAATACTTTTTCTTTCTGATCGTCTTTCTAATCGTTTATGTCGCAAACAAATTTAAGAAACTACTTAATGCATAGTTTTACCATTTATAGGTAGAGAGAGCACTCAGTGAACTTGTTAATGGAATGAAGAAAGTTGAAAATAGTCCGAAATTGTTGCCCATGATATTCAAGTCTAGCGCTTTGTAAGGAAAAGAAAGCTTCAAAATGGCAAATGGAACTAATTCCACAATTGATGTGTTGGAAGAGAATTCGGAAATGGACATAGACTAGAAAAAGGTGTTTCATCATGAAAATTCACATAATAGTTTTCTTTTGCTAATGATTTTTTAAGCTTTACAGAAAATTTGAAATAGTTCACTAATAAATCTGCAAGACGTCGTTACTTTATAATGGTTAGACGATATTATTATAAGTTATGGCCAATTAGGGGCAGTCATTTTCGGATGTCGTTTTGCCTGTCGTTTTCCTGTGGTCGCGAAAAAACTACAGGGAAAAAATGACAGGCCTGCCATTTTTTTCCTGTCATATATTTTCGTAAGGGCACAATTCTGAAATTGTTTCGTTTTAAATATAAAGGCTTAATAGTTGAAATTTTTTAAAATGTAAACTTTCCCAATCAAATCATATCAACTTCAAGTGCTGAGAATTGAAGGACAATTTCATTGCCAATGCATGTAAAATTTCAGATATGTAAATCGTTCGAAGTTAAAAAATTTTGAATTAGGTCGAAGTGAATCAAAACATTTTCTTTATCCTTTCGTTTATTTCTATTCTGTGAAGGAGAGTCCGCCGCTTGCTGCATCTATGTATATAATATCTTTGTCAAATTGATTTAGAATACAAGAAAAATTGTTTATTGAATATATTATTGAAAACACTTATAACTATTGGGAGGAATAATTTAATAAAAAGTGATTGACAAGATAAATGAGTGAAAAAATATATTAATATTAAGGCCACGTGTCGAGTGGGTCACGTGACCGGCTTCTTACCTTACCGACACTTTTTTTATTTGTAAACTTATTTTCACACGAATAGCCACATCGAGTTGAAGTCTAAGCTATCATCTCCAGTAACTTTTATCATGCTGGCTTCTCACCTGCCAAAAAACGCATTGGGATCTCGGACTAGAACCTTGAATCCTCGAGTCCAACATAAAAGATTCCGATCCCTGGGTAGATTATGTTGGAATATAGGTCGACAAACGAAACTGGTCGATATTTATCATTTCGGTATCTCCACCGACCTTCGATAAAGTTAGCCTGACATTGGGCTGATGAACATTCGCATCCAGAGTAAAATAGTTGGTATGAAGTCGGACCAACTTACAGCCATAAAATTGTCATAATTCGTCATCAAATTGACTTAATACCTTTTTCCAATGCATTTAGTAATTTCCCATGGTCATATTCTTGAAAAATATTGTCAAATTTTTTGTATTTGAACATAAAGTTTGCAAAATATGTTAATTTTGAGATAAAGATGCAATAAAAACACGTAATCTATTAAAAATGAGTAACATTAAACTGCAATCGATAGAGAAAATCTCCAAACACGAACTAAAAGATCATTAATCACAACAAATTTGTTATTAACAATAGTATCCAAAAACTCCTCTGATACCGACTTTCATAAAAATTTGGAAATTTAATGAATTTTTTAAAAACCTTGTCACAATCTTCGATCCTAATTTCCTTATCAGCAATCCACAAAATGCTTTAGTAAAGAATCCGTTGAAAATGTTGCTAACATAATGAAAAGTTTCTTGCAATTTTCCAGTACTAAAATTTTCGAGTCAGCTCGGACTAGACGCAAAGTTTTGAGTTTTCTGCACACCCCCAATATGTGCAGATACATAATACGAGGGCTGTTTGATAAGTCAGTGACTTTTTGAATTCTTTTGCGCAGTAACTTTAAATGCGCCACTGATTCCATCAACGCCATCTATGAATAGACTACTGTTGAATTTTGAGCAAGCTGGGTCATTTATTTTGTGTTTGATAGCCATTGAAGGGACCCTCTATCCGCAACCCGAGGACGCGTTCGGTGGCTTTGTCATAGGCCCTTCAGTTCTATTCAAAAGGAATATATATATATATATATATATATATGTAATATATATATATATTGTATATGTATATATGTAATGAAAATAATTTAATCTAACCACTAGGTGCAGAAAAGTATGACTACGGAGTGAATTAAAAACAGTATCAAAACCTCTACTTGCTCAGTGAAATTTACATAAAATTTAAATAAATACAAGTTGTAATGAAGGAATAAAATAATTAGAATAAAAAATACCGTATGAAACATATAGGAACATCCACTTTTCCTAATGTTATGTAACGTATTTACACGCCTATAAGCTGTATACGATTATAAGCCGCATCCCGATTTTAGACGCTGGAAATAGTAATTAACTAGTGTTAACATTTCCTGATTCCTTTAGTGTTTAGAATTATGGAATTTTTTTTTAAATATGTGGGTTGAGGGAGGGGGCGGCAAAATAATAGGCCAAGAGCGCAAATTTCCTAAGGCCAGCCCTGACTACAAAGTTTCTTCAAATAATCTCAACGAAAAAATAGGAAAAATTTACCGTACGTAAAAAAGCGTTTTTATTTGCATGTTGTTGGATCAGAACTTTGGCATTTTGACTCCAGGTTCCTTACCAGCCACCCAAAAAAATCCCAGAGTTCCCAGAGGTCCGCCATATTGGATCAGCATTTTGAATTTTGCAAAAATCTGACTTCATATTCGATATTAGTGACCTAAAAGAAGCAGGGGTAAGTAATTTTGAGTGCTTTGAAGCATAGAGGCTGATGCATTACTGAACTTTCACCCATTCGGATTTTTTAGGGCGACCATAATTGTTATTATATCATTAAGCCTTTTCCCTTGCGGGGTAGGCGTGAATTGCTCGGTGGTAAAGTAGTGATGTGTGGATGGGTATATAGGTGAAGGGTAGACTTATGGTCGAATGTGAACAATCGCGGCACCCATCTCGCGGATAGCTTTTTCATGTCCAAATATTCATGTAAAATGTAATTGGCCCGCTCAGTTAAGATGCACACAGCCTCAGCCAACTCACGCACTTTCATTCTCCTATCGTTCAATATCATTCCATGGATTTTACCGACGATTTCTGTCGTGATGACATCTTTTGAGCGACCTTGACGTTCAGCGTCACTTGTGCTGGTACCACCACAACGGAACTCAATAAACCACTTCTTAACCATTCAAATTGATATTGCAGAGTTCCCGTAGTATTTATCAAGCCTTTCCTTGGTTTCAGTGATGGGGTTTTACGCAATAAATAATGCTTAATCAGCACACGAAATTTATTTTCTTCCATTTTCGTCAACATTCACGAGGTTCTCTGAATTCACGGAATTCACGGGATTCAAGGAATTCACGGAATTTACTAGATTTAAGGAATTCGCGGGACTCAATTCGTTCTCATCAGTTCTGGCAGAATCTCACTTTCTCGCGTTTTCATAAAATTTTTCAATTATTGAAAATTTCCTGGGCACCCCTGTTGAATACCTTCAGATCTTCTGATGTTCGACACGATTCCTACTTTACACAAATTTTTTTGGTATTGAGATATCGAGATGAAAAACTGGGAAGCATAGAACTAACTTGATAAATTTATATTTAAAATTTAAAGCTTTTTCGCAGTTCACTTTTTCAGGGCTGACCTGAAACTGAAGTTTCAGGCTATGTTGTTCTTATATAGATGGTCTACGATGCCCATGATTCGCCAGAGCGCCCCATGATAGGGACTGCTCGAACTTGATTGGCCAATCAAGTCTTTTTTAAAAAACCCAGGAGGACGGGAAGCCAAATCGGATTGGTATTATATCCATTGTCCCTATTAATGTTATCAGGGTGTTTTAAGATTTCGATTGCTTCTCTATGTTTTCTTCTGTCCTCAAATGAATGGAAAGAGTAGCCTTTTTTGGTCACAGATCCTACGGAAAACAAATTAGATTTAAACTCTGAGACATAGAGTACATCTTGTAACTCGCGTTCGTAGATGATTCCCTGAATTGTTTCTTGAATCGTGATCGTTTCAATGCCGGAAGCTGCGATGATTCGATCATCTGCTACTTTTACCCTATAGCCACTCGAATTTGGATGCAGGATAGAAAAACAGTCTTTGCGAAAGCTCATGTGCATACCGTTACCGGTATCAGCAAGCCATAACTCCGTTTGATTATCACTTGCGCACTTATATATTTTAACAATGTCACAGATCATTGCGTTCGCTCTTTTCACTTTGGGAGAGTCACTGCCTACATGTTTATTCGGGCACTCGCGCGCCCAGTGGCCCTTTTCTTTACAAATTCCACAGCGCGTTCGTTTTTTTAATTCTTCAATATCCTTTTTAGACATTTTCTTCGTCTGTGGGCTTTTTATTGAAGTTTTTTGTACGTGAAGCGCGAGCGTCGACACTTCATCTTCAGATAAACACTTGTTTTCTCGGATCAATCTAGAAACTAAGTTTTCAGTTTTTCTTTCCGCTTCCGGAGTGCACTCCCACACAACGCGAAAATAAGAAAACTTCGCAGACAAACTGCTCAGCAATTTATTTAGAATTCCAGTGTCCGACGGTTTATCACCTGCGTCATCTAGTTTCTTGCAAATGCAATCGAATCTTTCTATTGTAGGGCTCTATTTGAGAGCCCTACAAGATTATTATAACAACTTTTTGAATTTTTTATTGAATTTTGCTTAAGAAAAGTAAACTCAATTGATTTAGCAAATAGTATAGTTTATTATAAACACAAAAGAAAATACAAATAATTAATGAAAACTGAAATAAGGCGACAACCGAGTAAACGCAGTTACCCTTGCGGAGGCTGTCGCACGACTGAAGAATTTGTAGAAATTTTTTAGATGAACAATTTTGCTCTGAACATTTTTTTCGTATCTCATATGGTTTTGCTGGAAAATAGATTTTTTTATTTTCCAAAAATTCGATGTATAAAACCAGAACCGCTGGTCAAAAATGGCTGGTTAACGAACACCACCTTTATTTTTAGGCGTTAAAAAAGTATGCCAAAGGGCAATTCAATAGGTCCATTAAGCTAGCACCTCCACAATTGAATTTTAGAATTTTCCATAGCTTGGAATTTTGGGCTTTTTTAGGGCTTTTCTTGGGCCTCAATTAAAATTTTTGGGCTCCTTTACGTATTTCAAAAAATCAATTTTCTTGTGGAGGTGATAGCTTACATTGGGCTAGCACCTCTACTTCCTAAAAATACAAAATAATAAAAATGCAATTCCACTCTGATTTTTGGGCTTCAACCCTTAACATTAAAAATCAAGCCCTTAGCTCAACGCCGATATGACTTTGTCAAAAAATAATATTTTTGAGAATTTAACAGCGTCGATAGAGTTTTTGATTTTTGGGCTCCTCGAAAATACCCACTTCGATTTTTGGGCTTCAATCTTTAACATTAAAAATCAACCCCTTAGCACAACGCAGATATGACTTTGTCAAAAAATAATATTTTTGAGAATTTATCAGTGTGGATAGAGTCTCTGATTTTTGGGCTTCTCGAAAATACCCACTCCGATTTTCGAGCTCCAACCCTTAACATTAAAAATCAACCCCTCGGTAGCACGCAGATATGCCTTTCTCAAAAAATAATCTTTTTGGGAATTTTATAGCGTGGATAGAGTCTCTGATTTTTGGGCACCTTGAAAATACCCACCCAGATTTTCGGGCTCCATCCCTTAACATTAAAAATCAACCCTTTGGTACCACGCAGATGAGACTTTCTCAAAAAATAATCTTTTCTGGAATTTTATAGTGTGGATAGAGTCTCTGATTTGACCGGAGGTAATACGTCATCCGACTCGTCACTTCCCGCAACACCAGAAGACGATCGAGTCGGGAAATCACTGCACACGGAACTCAAACTTGAGGAACCACAGATTTTTAATTAAAGGACTCAAATAATGAATCGTCCATAACACAAGCACAATTGATCTTAATCGGTGCGACCACCGAAAAGTGGCTACACTCACTTACACCTTAATTGAAACTGAGCAGAGCAAAAAACGAGTCTGAGCCTGCCCAACAAAGGAAGCCTCACGTCTACCTGAAGAATAACCTGAAGTCCTACACAACGAAAAGGTAGTGCCCAAAACTCAAAACAGAGGGTAAACTTTTAGGAGAATGAGAATTGGGCGGAGACCATGTTATGATCAATGAAAGCTGAAGGTCAATCAAAAGAGGAACGATAACATCAAAGAAATTATTAACATCCCGCCCGCCTCGTTCGCCGAGCGAAACAAATTCCACATACGAAGGTCAAGAGCTTAGTGCCGCCCGCATGACGCACACAATAAATTTCCATGCATAAGAAAACTTGAGTTCCGCCCGCCATGGAGCACAATTGGACGCATAGAGTCAGCGCACGACTGGTAATCAGCTCAATTTGACGACTGGACGATTGTAGGTTCCAAAGGAAGTTTTAACCGTGGCAGATCACACAAGTCCATCCTGTCCGGGACTAAGATTGTGTACTTGTCCTAAAAGCCATGTCTTACATCGAAGTAGAAAGGGGTCGACTGTCGACTGCATCGTGTCCATTTTAATGATTACGTTTCGGCACAGTCCATTCATTTCTATATGGAAGTGTATGAATGTACTCTTAAGATCAGCCGTTCCAAAACTGGCCACGCATGCTTGAATAAGACACCAGAAAGTGACATAGCTCAGTTCCTAATGCGACGTTGTTGCTCCGGGAATTTGTTCTAATGTTCTGCCTACGAGAGCATGACCTGTTTACGTATCGTTCTATTACTCAAAGACGAATTAATTTGCCACTCTGAAAATTGGGGGTCTTATAGGAAAGAATCTCGGCTTTCATTTAAAAGTATTTTGAAGAAAAAGAAAAGTGACGAAATTTGAAAAAAGTCAAATTTATTTTTGATTCACAAAAATTAGGGTCAAATTTGGACTTTTTTAAAAAAATTGTTACGACCACCAGAAATTTTGTGAAATAATCTATCAAAAATATTTATACTGACATTTTGTTCAAGGCAACAAGAAAGAAGTTACAAATGTTTGAAAGTAAGGCTTTGCTTAAAAAATCCAAAAATTGTAACGCCTCCACTTTGATAAATAATCATCGAAATTAATTAGTTTTTCGTGTGAGGAGTACTATCTAATAGGAATACAATTGGGCCAATTTTTAGCCCGATCGGACAACTTTCGTTTTCGAGGTGGGTCCACTTCAGAAATTATGCATCATACGAGCTTTGGGCCTTTCTTGAGTACACCGCTAAGGGTGAGGAGTCAAAGAGTGCAAAACTCCAGCTTAAGATTCGCGTTCGGCATAAGAAAATTTGACCATATATTCCCCGCTTTTAGAGAATCTGGTTGGCTGAAAATGGACCAACGGTGGAGATTTTATCTCTGCGTTCTCGCGTTCAAAGTTTGGTCAACGGAGACGCCGATTTACCTACGAGATCTCATTTTCAGTGTGGAAGAAAATCGGACGAGAAAATGTCTTGTCACAAGATCCAACGAAAAATTTCGGTCCCTTCTGCCCGCACTGCGAAGGCGGGAGCTACTTTTTCATGCTTAGCTCCTCGTTTGTTAAATGATCTTAAGGATCCGATTAATTCGTATAGTGCTCAATCTGTGATAAATGAAAGGTACCAAAAATTGCGGGTGGAGCCTTGAATCCGTTAAGAACCTGTCACGTGCGAGAAAGCTACTTATCAGCGATTTATATATTTGTGTAACACCTTGCTAAAATTAGCGTATATCAGAAAAACAGTATCTTTCTTTGATCTCTCTGTAGCTCAATTGGTGAGAGAACCTGACCGGAAAACAGTTGATCTGGTGTTCGAATCGCAGTGGAGCGAGAGAAGAGAGATCCTTTTTTTCTGAATAAATTTAATTTAATAAAAAATTTTAATTCATACCTGCATCTAGTCTGTATGACGGAAATAATTGTTCTGTAGTAGAGGATTTAACTTTGGTCGATAATGTAGATTTCTATTATTCACAGTATGTGTGATTGGATTTCTCTACGGATCGATAATTACAATCTCCGATGAGAATACAGATTCCTACTTATAATATTGATTGTGTAACACCTTGCTAAAATTAGCGTATATCAGAAAAACTGTATCTTTCTTTGACCTCTCAGTAGCTCAATTGGTTAGAGCACCAGACCGGAAATCAGTTGATCTGATGCTCGAATCCCAGTGGAGCGAAGGGAGAGAGATACTATTTTTCAGAATAAATTTAAATTAATGCAAAACTTTAATTTATACCTGCATCTAGTCTGTATGACGAAAATAATTGTTCTGTAGTAGAGGATTTAACTTTGGTCGATAATGCAGATTTCTATTATACACAGTATGTGTGATTGGATTTCTCTACGGATCGATAATTACAATCTCCGATGATATTACAGATTTCTATTTAAAATATTGATTGTGTAACACCTTGCTAAAATAAGCGTATATCAGAAAAACCGTATCTTTCTTTGATCTCTCTGTAGCTCAATTGGTTAGTGCACCTGACCCGTAATCAGTTGATCTGGTGTTCGAATCCAAGGGAAGCGAGAGGAGAGAGATCATTTTTTTCTGAATAAATTTGAATTCAATAAAAAATTTTAATTTATACCTGCATCTAGTCTGTATGACGAAAATAATTGTTCTGTATTCGAGGATTTAACTTTAGTACGTAAAGATCCGTTAAAAACCAGAGATCGCAAATTTGGACGATTACATTACACTTTCATGAATGAGAATGTAAAAAATAAGTGAGTTCAGGAGAATTAAAGTGACTTTAAATGAATTCAAATAATTTAAATTGACTTCACGTGACTTGATGTGATTTCATGTGGCTTTATGTGAATCCAAATGACTTCAGATATTTCAGGAGATTTCAAGTGACTTTAGAAGAATTCAAGTGACTTAAAGTGACTTCAAGTGACTTCAGTTATTCCAGGAGATTTTAGGTATTTCAGAAGACTTCAGGATATTTCATTACAAGTATACACCTGACTTTACGAGTTGTCAACCCCTCGAATTCACCTTAAGTCAATATTTTAGTCATCTAAAGAAAGCTTCATTGGTATATAAATAAATCAACTCTTTATATCAAAGAATATGTTTTGAACCTAGTTAGAATTCCTTTAAATCAAATCAATATTTCTTTGATGTAAGTAAACCTAAAGGCTTGATTCAAGTATAGGCATACTGATTGATTCTAATGCGTCCTGATCAATTCAAAGGATTGAAACCATTGAATCAAATACATTTTTCTTTCAAGGCCTAATCAGATTTCAACGAATCTGAGGGTTCTTATATCCAGAGTTGAGTATATATCCAGTTTTATTACAATAAATTGTAACCTTTTGTCATTTGTCTTCCTAACTGCACTCTTTTATCATATTCGTCAACAACACTTTATCAAATTTTATAATAATCATATAATATAATAATAATGAATGACTTCATGTTCATTCAGGTGACTTCATGTGAATTCAGTGACTTCAGACATTTTAGGATATTTCAAGTGAGTTCAGGAGAATTTAAGGCCATGTGACGAGTGGGTCAAGTGACCGGCTTCCTACCTTACCCACACTTTTTTTATTTGTAAACTTATTTTCACACGAATAGCCACATCGAGTTGAACAAGAATGAATTTGAAATGGATCCTGAAATTATTGAAATGATTGACAAGTAGAACTTGGAAGCTAATTCCTCTGGAACATCACAAAATATTTGCAGTGATATCATTTGAAGGCAATAATAAAAAACGATCACTTCCTAATTATAAATGGTCAAACTATGCATTTCTTTATTAAATTTGTTTATGCTAGAAGCAAATAATATCGATTGAAAATTTTTCGTTACTAAATATCACCGCTTATGTAATTTGAAGACGATTAGAAAGAAAAACGAGCACTTTCTAATTACAAATGGTAAAACTATGCATTTGTCTATCATATTTGTATATGACATAAACAAATAATATTGATTGACAAGTCATCGTCACTAAACGTCACCACTTATGTAATTCGAAGACGATTAAGAAAAACGATTAATTTCTGCCCATAAATGACGGAACTGTGCATTTGTTTATAAAATAAACAAAATATATTATTCAACAAATTTTGATGATGAAACATGATCCTGTTGATGAAACCAAGCAATTTCAACTGAAACATATACTTTGCAAACAAAATTTCCAATATCTTGACATTTGGTTTATATAATTTGTTTACAACATTTTCGTAGCGGTTTTGATAAAATTAAAAAAAAAATGAAAAAGAAGGATTAGAAAAATTGGTCAATATTATCAATATTGAAGGTAATCTTAAATAAAATGCAAAATTACGAAACCTTCCAATAGAAATTGAACGGGTTGACCGATTTTTTTCTATCTTGTTTTAATCGTCTCATAATTATGTAAGGAATCTAATGCAGCATATTAAAATTCAATTTCTTAGATTTTAATAATTTTTATTTCGTTCAACCGTCTCGAATCATATAACGCTCTAACAATAGAAAGCCCGGATGAGTTATGAGCGACCGCCTGTGGCCAAGTATCCTCGAAAAATTTCAAGCTCCAGTACCCAGCTGTGCTCTTCAACCGAGAATTTTATGAGTCTGGTTTTTCAACTATTTTGAAAAACAAAGTTTTTAACATATTCAGTAATTTGAATGTTTCAGAAGGCGACAAGCGGGACATTGAGAATATATTTATTGTTTGTGAAAATCCTTTAGAAGACTTTAAAACAGATTATAACAGGCTAAAATATTTTAAAGAGGCAGGCTTTCTAATTTAATCTAAACCTTATCTCATAGGGACAGTCGATGGGATAGATTTTGAAGGTCAGCATATCTCATTGGAAAGTGCATTAAAATCTTTTTTCCAGATGTCCGGAATTTTGGATTCAATCTTAAATTACATGAATTATTTAAATAATGAGGTAGATTCTTCAATATTATGTGTAACTTCTTACATATACCCCACAACATTTTCGAGCTCCTCGAAGAGTCCCTAAATGGTCGAACTTCGCCGATTTTAAAAAATATTCAAACAATTAATTTTGGTTACAAAAACTAAAAGATCATCTTTTGGAATCCTTAAATAATACCTAGAAATTTTTTTTAATTTTTAGGACTTATTGTTGGGGTGAAATTTACCCAGTGTGACAATTATCGGATTCTACTGAAGTGTGACTCATTAGGGTTAAGATAAACAAATTTTAAATGATTTCAAAGTATTCGAGGTATCTAAAAGCCGTTTTAGATTAGCGTTTCAGCTAGATGTCTGATAGTGGTAGTCACTTTGGAAATCTTTCTATCCCATTTTGTCTTTAGTTCATATCCAGCTTTTTGTATCAAGAGCCAGACGGGCTCACTTTGCTTTGGACACTTAGCTTTAAAAACGCGTTGGTTCTACGACGACGATGTAAGGTTGGAGTGTTTGGCCAAATTCAGCATGAAAATCTATCATTTCTCTTTGTTTTCTTTTGACATCTCCAGCAGTCTATAATCATATTGTTTATGTAATAAATTATCAGATATGAAATCGGCTGTGCAAGATCATGCATATGCATCAAAGCTTGCATATCAATTCGTCAGTTCCGCGATTATACATTTCACGCCGTCAAGGCGGACGCACACACCGAGTCTTCATAACCGAATTGTTTTGAGTACAGCTTACATCGTTGCAAATTCAAAAGATCCTCTTCTAAAAATGGTCAGGAATCACGAGATGGTTGGCAAAGAAGCGTTCCTTCACAAAACCGCGGAGCAGGCAGCTGAGACCCTTGGCCTGAATTTCAACGTCAGAAGTGAGCAAAGTGCATTGCTCCATCTAAATGCTTCACTTAGTGAAAGCTGAAGTGAAGAAAGCAGAATTTGAAGAATTTCATCAACAGATATTTGACAAAAAAATGCACGGAAATCCTCACAGGAATGTAGGGAAACAGTCCTTGTCAAAGAAGTAAACTTTTGCTTTTATCGAAACCCACGCAGGAACGACGTACATCTACAGACACAATGCGGCCCCAAGAGTGCTTTATAGTCATCTTTGTCGCTCTTAAGGTGTTGGCCGCGACCCTGCCCTGCCGAACGCTCAAAGGGAGATAGAGTCAATTGTCCGAAACGAGAAGTGCCACATTTTCGGGAAACTACGATTTTCGGACAGCAGTTTCTGTTGCCCATTCGAGGCCTAACATTGTTCTCTAAGACTTCGAGAATCAAACTATATTCGTGATCGAATTCTCGGCTCCTTCCAAATACAACATCACTGCCAAGGAGGAAGAAAAGGAGAAGAGGTATCAACATCTTAAAAGAGAGCTGCAACCACTGTACCCAAAATATGCGGTACAAATTATTGTCCTTGTGATGGGTGCTCTCGGAGGTGCAAAACTATCACTGGTTCGTAACCTTAAAGCCATACCCGCGTGCCAAAAATATGCCGCGTCACTTGCGAGATGGATGCAGAAAGCTGTCATCCTTGGGTCGCTTCGTGCCCTCAAAACACACGAGGGTAAAATAGGAATTTTCAAGTACCATGAGCATTAATGATGGTTATTTTATTGTTTTAATCGTTACAAATAGTATTGAGGGCATGGAAAAAATAGAATATTTCGAAAACCCACACGCAAGATGAAAAAAAATGAAATCATCAATGTTTCGATAAGAATGTGTCCACTACACGGACCGATTTTTTCGCTATTAATGTTATTTTTTACGAATAAAACAGAAACTACACATCCTATCAAAACGTGAACCATGAAAAATTTGTAGATCTTTTGGAAGTGCACAGTTTTTGTTCGATTATTATTTGTCGCATCTTGCATAGTTTGACCGTGGAATTGAATTTTTCATTTTTCATTACTTTTTCTGCAATAAAAATGGAAATTTTCGATTTTTCAAGAAAATTTAAAAAGTCGTTATGATAATCCTGTAGGGCGTGCACAAAGAAACACTTTTTTCTCCTTGAATTTTTTCCGTGTGGTGCGTTGTTTGGCTGAAAATGTTAATTTTCGTTTCCTCTTGGATTTTGAAAATGCTGTATGTCTGAAAATTTTCATTTCATCGAAAAATGTCATGATAATAAATTGTTTGAATTTTTAATTACTATGAACAGACGCACATATAGTTTCCAGATTGTGACAAAAATGGCCTAAAAAATTTTCAAAATGCGCTCACTTTTCGAATTTTCATCCAAAATGGCTTACTAACGAACTTGACCTTTCGTTTGCGAGACTAAAAGAGTATACCAAAGGCCAATCTAATAGGTCCATTCCTTCGAAAGTTATCGTGCTCACCACAGACATACATACATACAGGCAGACAGACACATTCGTAAAAACCTGCTTATTGGGTTCAGGGGGTCTCAAACCGTGGACATTGGACAAAAACCGGGTGGTCAAATTTTACACAAATCTAACACCTTCTCTGGATGAGAATGTAAAAATAGGAATTTTCAAGTACCATGAGCATTAAACACAAAATTTCGAAAAATTCAACTCTGAACTGCGACGCCATTCAGCACAAAAAAACGAATGAGATGTGCAGGGCGGCCTATGGGGGGCGCTGTAGTTTTTTCCATTGACTCTGAATTGCGGTGCCATTTAGTGGAGAGAAATGAAACTACAACTGTAATCCCGAGAACGAGGCGGGAAGTATAATTAATATTCTACCACAAAAGACTAAGTTTCAACAAAAGACACAACATTTTCATCAAATACTTGAATTTTCAAATTAAAAAGATCAATTTTATGCGAAAGAGACGAATTTTCGACAAAATAGATAGTTTCAATTAAGCAGATGAATGTTCAAGCTAGAAAATTAAATTTTTACCAACAAAGATAAATTTTCGACAACACATAGATTAGGTGAATTTTTAGTTAAAAAATTAATTTTGAACCAAAGAAATGGATTTTCAATTCGAAAGAACAATTTATATGAGAATGAAACTTATTTTTGAAAATAATAAGAAAAATAATAAACAATTTACCTTCTGTGGAAGAAGAAGACGTCGAGGTTCCCGCATTTCCATTTTGTGGAGCTGAAACTGTATATATATTATTAATTATATTTAATTATCATGAAAAAATTAGTAGAAGTTGCCCGGAATTTAAAAGATTTCAAAATACCTTCAGAAATTTTAGTAAAATATAATGATAAATTAAATTCTCTATTCAAGTCGATAATAAATTGTGATACATTTTCCACAACTCAATATGTACTACGTTCTAGGTCAAGGATCGGAAGCGAAATAGCACCTACAATTCTGACACTCAACATTCTTCTTTAGGTCAACATTATGATCGCTAAAACTTTCCTAATTCAATTAAGTAGTCTCATTTAGCTTCACAACTCCTTTTTCCTCAAATTAAAGAAATTACATGA
Organism: Andricus grossulariae; assembly: GCA_011634705.1. NCBI lineage: Eukaryota > Metazoa > Arthropoda > Insecta > Hymenoptera > Cynipidae > Andricus > Andricus grossulariae. The sequence goes on from JAABKJ010075445.1 coordinate 231,339,398, forward strand.
CAATTCAATCTTTCTTTGAATAAATATACGTCAGATAAGCAGAATCCTACTCCCGCATCACTGAGAGGTGCCTTTTTATCTTTAGGGTTGTTTAGAAGTTGTCCTATTTTCGCAGGTGGTTTAATTACATTTTTTTGTTAAAGATTCTATCTATCATTCTAAGAAATCTATCTTTTTGCTTACTTTTTTGAGAGAGGTATGGTTACTATTTTAATATTTTTTGATTTAGCATGTACACGACAAGAATATTCTCGCGACCATACTTTGCATGCGTATGAGTTAGAAATTTGTGCATTAATTCTAATCAACCATACTTTCTGCATGCATGTGAGTTGAATAAGTATTACACTTAAATCGCAGCATTTGATTGAGTTATTCGTATCTGCCATTTTGGTATCCAGAATTTTGAATTATTAAAGAAATGCAATATATTTGAGAATCATGAAAAATACGTCATTGCGAATTCATAGTTTTTTTTTTAAACTGGGATCGCTAGATTGAATTTTTTTACATTTTGAGGTTAGATTTGAATTCCACAACCTCAAAAACCTTACGAAACTATAAGCTTCATGGATTGCATGCAAATCCATATTGCATGTTTAATTTTTTTTATTTTAAGGTTATATTGGGAATCTGTTACTTCAAAAGTCTCGTTTAAGTGAGTTTCAATCAAGTCGCAACATTTGTTTGAAATGTTGGTATCTGCCATTTTGGTATCCGCTATTTTGAATTATTGAAGAAATTCAATATATTTGAGACGTATGAAAAATACATAATTGCGAATTCATAGTTTTTTCTAACTTGGATCGCTAGATTGATTTTTTTTACATTTTGAGGTTAGATTTGAATTCCACAACCTCAAAAACCTTACGAAACTATAAGTTTCATGTATTGCATGCAAATCCAGATTGCATGTTTAAATTTTCTAATTTTGAGGTTATATTGGGAATCTGTTACTTCAAAAGCCTCGTGAAAGTGAGTTTCATTCAAATCGCAACATTTGTTAACAGATTACTCATTTTATACGAAATCATATTTTCAATATATTCTTATATTCACAACAAATACACAGTACATCATTTCTCTATATTTTGTTTATATTCGCAACAAATATATATGTACAGATGAATTGTGCAATGTTGGTCTCCCCTGGTTTAAACGAAGAATGCACTTGTCAAATGTGTTATTTATGCTGTCAGAGTAAAAGTCATTTATTAATCTTACAATTTCCAATATTATATAATACAGTCTACCATAATGAAAGAACTTGACTTAATGTGATTTACGCATTTCTGAGGTTGCGAAGCACAAATGCATTAGCGATTTTTTTTTCATTATAGAAGAAAATAAAACATTTATCCTCACAAAAAAATGTTTACATTGTTCAACTGTATATTTTTGCGAATATAAAAAAATATAAATAAATGATGTACTGTGTATTTGTTGTGAATATAAGAATATATTGAAAATATTATTTCATATAAAAAGAGTAATCTGTTATTCTCTCTTCCTCCTATTAATGTATTTTACTATTTTATAAAATTTCATTGATAAAAACCCCATTAAAAGCCTTGTTAAATAATTTATTTTTTATTTTTTCATGTTTAGGATTACTTAGAATTTAAAGGAACTATGTAAAATGAAGACTTCCCGGATAAAAATCATAAGTATGGGATTGACCAATCATTGACTTTCAGAAGCATAAAATATGTATGGTAAATGAGACGATCCCATATTTCATCTATACTTAAGCATAGCTGAAGTACAGGATATACTTCATCTATACTTGAGTATAGCTAAAATATCGCACACAATATGTGTTCATTTGTGTTTGAAGATATCATAGCAACGGGATAAAGCATTTATGTTTACTGAAATAATATACTAGTAGATAAGGTGCACTATGGAGAATTTGGAGTGGGGGGTCCGCCATGTTGTGTACTATGGAGAATTTGGAGTGGGGTTTTGCTTTTCTCAAATCATCAGGGCTTAATTCAGGTACAGAGGGTTTTATTTTCGCATGCCAGAAAAGAGTCCTTTTCACCTTAGCATACCGTGACCGCATTTTAGGTCAAGAAGTTCCAATCCACAGGTGCAGAGCGTGTCATATACACGTTGAGTACCTAGAACACATACTATCGGGCTGTCCCACCCACGCAGAAACGACTAATTATGAATGTTGATGAAATTATCATTTTAAAAGGATTGATATTGAAATAAAAAGATTTCTTTGTCGACAGCTACCCGAGTATTTGAGAGACATTTGAGAGACATTTGCTTATTAAATTTGTTTAAAAGACATCAAATTTACCAACTAAATATAAATGTTCCTTAAATTATCATTAAGTTCCCAATTAAAAAGATTGTCATTGAGAAAAAACTAATTCTTTCGTCGACAAATGCCTGAATATTGCATTTGTTTATTAAATTTATTTGGAAAAATCATAAAATAATCAGGGTCCCGACCGAAAGTTTCGTTTCATTTCGTTATTGATAGAAAAAAATCATTTTTCACTAAACTTTGAACTGCTATTTCTAGATTTGGACCAAATTAGATAATATCTGAAATTACATTAACGACGCAATCAAAAGTATTTTGTTTGATTGTCAGTAACGAAATGGAACGAAAGTTTCTGTCGGTTCCCTGAAAATAATAAACCATTTATGAATTTTTCAGAAATTATCATGAAGTTCCTCATTAAAATAACTGATTTGAAAAAAAAAAATTCTGTCGATATTTGCCTGAATAATGGATTTGTTTATTAGTTTTGTTTTTAATATAACCAGAATGAGCTTAAGAGGAATTTTATTACGTCCATTAAAATTAATAGTGGATTCAGTTGCCAAGAATCATGCTTTATTCGTCAATTTTATTAAAAACCAACGTACGTTTCGACCTTGTTGCAGGCCTTCTTCAAGGTCACCTACCTGGAAAATTTTCCTAACGGTCCTCAGTAGAAAAGGTATTTAGCGTCCAGCCTCCCGTGAAAAGACCGAGGCAAAACCTGTGGTCATTTTCAACGGTAGCCCAACGGTCCCTCTCAACGGTCTTTTAACGGTTTGGGAACGGTGTATTTTCGTAAGGGATGCTAATAAATAAACTGAATTGTGAGAGTAATACTCCCAAAAAGATAATGTTTATATTTGTTAAATATTATAATTTCAAATACATTCATGTGTTTTTCTATGAATGGTAGATATGATTTTTTAAATTATTACTTTTTGTACTTTGTACTTTGAAGTTTAATTTTTATTTCTAGACTGAACCGAAATTTGAGTGCGCATTTAAGAATATATAAAATTTTTGCAGATCTGAAGTTTGAGAAACGTTTTTTGTATACATAGTCTTTTTTTAAAAATATACAAAAAGTTTTCTCGAAAATCGAATTTTTAATAAAAAAAAAAAAAAACTAAAAAGAAATTTCGAGATAAACCATTGACCAGTACTGAAAAAAATTTCTTTAATAAATATTTTTTTTTTCAATTGAAATAATCAAATATTTATATCAAAGAAAAAAAGTTTTGATTGTTTTTTAAAAGTTATACAAACAATGTTCCCAAAAATAGAATTGTTGACTTAAACAAAAATTGAAAAGGAATTTCGAGATAAATTAGCGCTGATTTGAATCATTAATTTGTTTATACAATTTTTGTAGAATTATTTTTATTTTTAATTCAAACAATAATTTTTAAAACCTAAATTTTAAACAATTATCGTATTTTTTATAAATAATATTTGTTAGGAAACAATTTTTAAATTATTTAAATTCTGGAATTGTATAATTATGGAACATTCTAGTTCTGATATTTTATAATTCGGCAATTTTATGTCGGGAATTTTATTATTTGGGAATTTTCAAATTCGGTAATATTATGAACTTTGAAGTTGGGACTTCGAAAACCTGCTTTTCAAGAAAGATGCATTTAAAATTGGTGAATTTCATAAGCAAAAATGTTATGTTTTTCCTTCAAAAATAAAATTCACCCACTTACTGGAGAGAACGATAATGTCACAAGTTAGAGCATAGATTGTAGTATGTTTCTATGTCGAAACTCCAAAATATATACGGTCCAAGTCAAACTTGGGTAAAGTTTTGTGATATTGGATGGTAGTTTATAAGAAACAGATTTTGATGAACATGTACAAATTTTGTGATTTTCGTGAATATATCGTCTATTTCGACGATTTTTAACTCTACTAATGGCGATGAAAAATATTTTGTCTACTAAAGGATTTGATAGCTCTTTTTCCCCACTCTTCATTCATCATAGGCCTTTGTTTAGAAAATAATTATTTCACCTTCACCAGTGAAACAAAAGGACAAATTTTCTGTTTTTTTTTTTTTTTTGGAAAAAGGTATATGTTTTTATTTATTTCTGCGGTTAAAAAAAAGCTTCGGTTTTTCTGTTCGAGCGCCCCCTCACAATCTAATTATCCAAATGTCAACATTTTTTCCCATAAATTACTATCCAATGGCAGAAGAGTTTGACAAAGTTTGACTTAGCTCGGGGAAAAATTACCTCTTAGGTAGGTAGACTTAAGGAATAATACCTCAATAATAAAATTGTTTATGATATATACGTATAAATATACTTGTATGACTTTTGCAGCCTGGCGCAGCGATAGGAAAGATTCGCTGCTGGAAATAATAGCGTTTGGGATACTGAAAGTTAGACGAGGAACTACTCCACTTGGCGATGCTTTTATAGTACATCAATAGAGCATCTTAATGTTGAATTCACTTTTGAAACGCCCGAAAAATCTTGTTGTTCATACCATATGAAAAAAGTAATTATAAGCCACATTATTTTACACTGGAAATATCCACCCTGTTCAAAAATATTTCAGAGATGTCAAACTGTTTCAAAAGGTTTCAACAAATTTAAGAAGATTTCAATGATTTTCAAACGAACACAAAAGATTTCACAAACAAAGATTAAAGAAAGCTTTCATAAATACTTCAAAAATTTCATTAAAAATTCCAAAGATTTCAAAACATTTTAAAGATTTTAAATGATTTCAAATATTTAAAATATTTCAAACGAATACGAAAGATTTCACAAATATTTCGAAGATGTTAAACTGTTTCAAAAGGTTTCAACAAATTTGGGAAGATTTCAAAAGATTTCAATGATTTTCAAACGAACACAAAAGATTTCACAAACAAAGATTAAAGAAAGCTTTCAAAAATACTTCAAAGATTTCAAAACATTTCAAAGATTTTAAACGCTTTAAAATATTTCAATGATTTCAAACGAATACGAAAGATTTCGAAAATATTTCAGAGATGTCAAACTGTTTCAAAAGGTTTCAAAAAATTTAAGATTTCAATGATTTTCAAACGAACACAAAAGATTTCACAAAGAAAGATGAAAGAAAGCTTTCACAAATACTTGAAAGATTTCATAAAAAATTAAAACAAATTCCCAATATTTCAAAACATTTTAAAGATTTTGAATGATTTCAAATAACTCAATGATTTCAAACGACTACGAAAGATCTCACAAATATTTCAAAGATGTTAAACTGTTTCAAAAGGTTTCAACAAATTTGGGAAGATTTCAAAAGATTTCAATGATTTTCAAGCGAACACAAAAGATTTCACAAACAAAGATTAAAGAAATTTTTCAAAAATACTTCAAAGATTTCAAAACATTTCAAAGATTTTAAACGTTTTAAAATAGTTCAATGATTTCAAACGAATACGAAAGATTTCGAAAATATTTCAGAGATGTCAAACTGTTTCAAAAGGTTTCAACAAATTTAAGAAGATTTCAATGATTTTCAAACGAACATATGCTTTCTTAATATATAAAAACTTTACAAAACCTTTAATGTCTGAAAATACTTATATCAATATTACAAAATTTAATTCTTACAATTTTATTTTAATTGTAAAATAATTGTACTTGGAAATTAATTGTAAATAATTGTAAAATAAATTTAACAAGATTTATTTTATAAAGACAGATCCCGTGATTTTAAAAGGACAATACAATGTTTCAAAGGTAATTCTTTGTATTATTTTAGTAACTAATGAACATAGTTCTAGAATATTGTTTTATTTTGTCGAAAATTCATTTTTCTAATGTTCAATTCGACCGTTTTTTATTGAAAATATTTTTTTTTATTGAAATAGCAATTATTACATCTTTCGTTGAGAATTAACCTTTTTTGCCTGAAAATGAAACTATTCGGTTAAAAATGTTTTGGTTTTTTGTTGTTCAAATTTTGATTTAAAAGACCTGAAATCTTAGAAAATATTTCGAAACTTTCTGAAGAATCTCAGAAAACTTATATTTGTATTTATTTTCACAATTTTATTTCAATTGTAAAATAATTTTAATTGGAAATTGATTCTAAATAATTGTAAAATAAATTTAATTTATTTTTTTAAAAAGAAATATCCCATGATTTTAAAGGTAATTCTTTGTAGTATTTTAATAACTAATGTTCATATTTTTAGAATATTCTTTTATTTTGTCGAAAATTTATTTTTTAATGTTAAACTCGATCGTTTTTTATTGAAAATGTATATTTTTTCATTCAAATAGCAATTATTACATTTTTCGTTGAGAATTAACCTTTTTTGCCTGAAAATGAAACTATTCGGTTGAGAATGTTTTTTTTTTACATTCTCATCCAGAGAAGGTATTAGATTTGTGTAGAATGTGACCCCTCGGTTTTTGTCAAATGTCCACGTTTTGAGACCCCCTGAACCCAAAAAACAGGTTTTTACGAATGTGTCTGTCGTCGCCTTATCTGTCCCAGACAAGATAGCCACGAAGAAATTCGGCATTTATTGCACTTTATCGATAAAAAAAGCAGACCGCTCGGGTATTATTGAGGGTCAGATTTATTTTTTTTTACATTCTCATCAGAGAAGGTATTAGATTTGTGTAAAATTTGAAACCCTCCGCTTTTGTCAAATGTCCACGTTTTGAAACATTCTGAACCCAAAAAACATGTTTTCGCGAATGGGCCTGTCGACTGTGTATATGCATGTGTGCATTTATGTGTGTATGTAGATTTTTATATTGCTAGTACGATAACTTTTGAAAAAATTGAGATCGGATTGAGATTTAGTATACACTTGAAGTGTTTTAAAATAAAGGTCAAGTCCGTTGGTCAGCCATTTTGGACAAAAATTCAAAAAGTGAGCCCTTTTTCAATATTTTTGAGACCACTTTTTTTCAAATTTAAAATTCCATGTACGGATGTTTGTAGTATTCAAAAAAAGGAACAGTTTATCCCGATGACTTTTTTTTTGATAAAACAAAAATTACTGGAGTTATAGCATTTATAAAATTCCAAAAAACAAACGAAAATTAACATTTTAAACCAAACAACGCACGATATGAAAAAAAAAGTCAAGAAAAGAAAAATGTTTCTTTTTGAACACCCTACAATATTGTAATGATAATTTTTTTAATTTGCTTGAAAACTCGAAAATTCAAATTTTTATCGCACAAAAAATAATCAAAAATCAAAAATTTCAATTTGCGGTCAAACTATACAAGATACAAGAAAAGAGGAATGAATAAGAATTGTACAGCCAAAAAAGATTTACAAATTTGTTATGAATCACTTTTTGATGGGATGCGTAGTCTTTGTTTCATTTGTATTAATAAAATTTTTTTTTGAAAAACGACGTAAGGTACGAAAAAAGATGAATAGAAAAAAGTTGGTTATTATAGTGATTTGAATTTGGGTGTTGGTATTTGAAGTGATATTTTATTCGTATTTTGTTCAAATGGATTTATCTTTGTGTGGATTCGAACAAATTTCTGTGGTGTCCCCATAAAAATTCGAAAAAAAATTTTTTCAACCACCTTTCTCTTCTATTAATAATGTCTAGAAACATTTAGAAATAAATTTTATGATGAAGTAAAATTATTTATTTCGAAATTTTGATATAAAAAGTTAATGGTTCAGAAAATGCATAAATTAAAAATTTACGCAATCGGGTCAAAATACTATGACATAATTTTTTTCCAATGTATTGCTAAATAAATAAAATTCGGTTATTATTCTACACACGAGACAAATTTTTGAACAGCTGAAAATAGAAAGGTAGATAAATTTAATTAATTTAATTGTTCAAATTGTTTATTGGTTTCACTACAATCTTTTAAGTCTTCTTACTTTCGTCGGCATATAGATTTTCAATCACCTAAATGCAGTCGGCTGCAGATTGTTTGCATTTTTCAATGCATGGCTTAGCCAAATCTTGAACCGATTCTGTCTCTTTTCTGAATGAGGCAACGATTTTTTCACAGCAATCTTGACCAGTCTGTAAACAACAAAATTTTTTTTTATATTCATGTTAAAAATTCCTGTATAAATTGTCCGCATGTCTGATCTTTTAAATATTGAGTGTATATTAGGGTGGTCCCAAAATGCATTGCAAAATTTTTTTTCACTTTCAAAAAAGTTTCCATTCCCGGAGAAAAAAATCCCCATTTTTTTTCAAGATTCGAATATTAACACGTGCCACCGGGCACTTCAAAATCCCATTTAATTAACATGGGAAAATTTTGGATTTTCAAAAAATTGAACTCATACTTTAGGGTTTGATCGAAATGTGCCAACTTTTTTAGGGATTGAAGAGGAGTACCTATAAAAAAAAACCATACTTTTATTTTTAACCCCCCCCCCCCTACAGCGCTTTACAAAAACGTCTTTTTTTCTTATGGGAAATACATGTTAAACTTCATGGGGCTTGCGGCACCCCTAAATATAATTAAAAAAAAAATGGATTAATTTTCGGGAGGATTCGAACAAATTTGGGGGGCGTCTTCATGAATATTGAAAAAAAAAATTTTGGACCAGCCTGTTGGACAGTAACTATGGTTATATAGAAGTGTCATAAGAGTTATGGTTAAACGCACTTTTACCGTTTCTCCCTGATGAAAACGCACAAAAACACATTTCTCTGCACTTGAAAATGACTTTCTAGGTTTAACTGATGTTTTTTTATTTGTTCTGTTATATAAATGTTACAAATAATGTTACATAAATGTTAAATTAAAGTTACGTAACTGTTACATGCATGTTGCATAAGTGTTAGATACTAATCAGATGTGTGTGGACTAATAATTTCTTATTTTTAATGTTACAGTTACGCTAGTGCTATATAAATGTTACATAACGATTGTACAGTAACTATGTTTATATGAAAGTGTCATAACAGTTATGGTTAAACGCACTTTTACAGTTTTTTCCTCGACTAAAACGTACAAAAACAAATTTCTCTTCAATTGAAGATGATTTTTGAGGTGTAAATGATGTTTTTTTGTAATTTGCTTTGTTATATAAATGTTACATAACTTTCACATAAATGTTACATTAAAGTTACGTAACTGTGACGTGGATGATACATTAATATAATAATGTTATATTAATGTTATATTATATATGTTATATAATGTATATTAATGTTATATTAATATGTTATGGGGGTGATATTTGAAAAGTGATATTTTATTCGTATTCTATGGCTGGTTGTGAGGAGAAATGTTGAGTTTCAACTCTATTGACATAATATTAAGGATTCTGAATAAGATTTACAAAAACGTCTTTTTTTCTTATGGGAAATACATGTTAAACTTCATGGGGCTTGCGGCGTGTGACTCAATATCAAATACTATTTTTTCAATAAATGCCCACACGTAGTCACAAAATTATGGCCATATTTTTAGCGCTTTCAGCCATTCAAACCAAGTCTTGACTGCTTTTACTGGATCGGCGTAAGAATACCTTTCACTATTAATTACAATATAACTTTGATAAATTCTTTCTATGTTTCCGCAAAAAATAATATGAGGGAGAATGGATTGACCCTGTTTGGTTGAAAAGGATTCAAAATCTTCCTTCACCTGATCCAGATTTACATGATCCTAGAGTAATAGAAATTAGGTATAATATTCGGTACATAGTTCTATAGTGCATTTTATATTAAAATACAGGATGTCTAGTGATCAGCCAATTTCAAATTCCCGGAGTTTTCCCGACCACATTTTTTCGCTTGACCAATTTGAAGATGTCTCTTAAAAGTTTTCAAACAATTTGTAATAGATTCCAATCTATTTGAAAGGCGTCGAAGAATTTTAAATTTTTCCGAGTATTTTTACAAGTTCCATAGAATTTATAATAGATTGCAACAATTTGAAAGTATTCCAAAGGATTTAAAACGTATTAGCGTATTTTTGAAACTTCCAAGCTATTTCAAAGAGCTTTAAAAAATGTCAAGCGATTTCAAAATAATTTAAGGACTTGAAATATATAAGGGCGTTTTAAAAGATTTCAATCAATGTTTAGTAGTTTTAAATAATTTGAAGGGACTCTAAAGAATTTGAAAGATTTAATAGTATTTTTGAAAATTCCAAGAAATTTTCAAGAACTTTAAAAAGTTTTAAACGTTTAAAATGATTTGAAATATTTTCAGATATTTTTGAATATTCCAAGTAATTTTGAGTAGTTTTCGAAAAATTGAAGGGATACCAAAGAATTTTTAATAGACTTCAGTAATTTCAAAGGATTTTAAAGATTTTAGGGTATTTTTAAAAAGTCCAAGGAATTTTCCTTCCGAATATAATAATAAATAGCGCAAAGTCTAGGCACACCGAAAATACATATTTGGAAAAAATAATGAAAAATTAGTAATGACAGAAGCACTGATATGGTGGTAATATATAAACTGAATTGTGAGGGTAATACTCCCAAAAGATAATTATGTTTATAATTATTGAAAAATTTTTAATAATAATTTGTTGTACTTTGAAGTTTAATTTTTATCAATAGACTAAACCGAAATTTAAGTGCATTTACGAATATATAGAATTTTCGCAGATTTGAACCATAAACCATGCTGAAAAAAATTTCTTAAATATTTTTTTAAATCAGAATAATCAAATATTTATACCGAAGAAAAAACTTTTCTATTGTTTTTTGAAAATTACAAAAAATTTCCTCAAAAATCAAATTGTTGATAAAAAAAAATTAAAAATAAACTTCGATATAAATTAGTGCTGATTTGAATCCTACAAAGATTATTTGGAAAATGTTATAAGGTTCGAAAAAAATTTAGGGAGACATTTTTTCCGTCTCAGGCGCACTTGTTTTTACAATTATTTGTTTATACAATTTTTGTAGAATTATTTCAATTTTGAATTCAAACAATAATTTCTAAAAACTAAATTTTAAACAAAAATTTATGTGATAAAAATATTTTACTATCGTATTTTTAATAAATAATATTTATTAAGAAACAATTTTTTAATTATTCGAATTCTGTAATTTTATAATTATGGATTATTCTAGTTAGGATATTTCATAATTTGGTAATTTTATGTCGTAAATTTTAATATTTTGGAATTTTCAAATTCAGTAATATTATGAACTGTTCGGGAATTTTATTTATTTATTTTTATTATTTTTTTAATTTTATTATTCGTGAGTTTTATAGAGTCGGGAATTTTATTTTCGGGATATTTCAGTCGGCCCTAGAAGTACAGAAAATTTTGCCGTAATTATAATTTTGTGTAAGATGGCTTGCACTCAAAGGTATTAGAAATTTCAATACCTAGACATGCCATTTCTGTCCTTCTTTTGAATCCCCGATTGGGCAGCGAAAATATTTAGATTTAAATCCCTTTCAAAGCTGAACGGAACTGTCAAATTTAATCCTTGTAATCTATTAAAAAGCCTAAAAATCTTTGAAGTATTGAAATCTGGTGTATCTCTTCAGAAGAAACTTGAACCACACCAGTAGAATGTTCAGCATATGTCTAGCAGTGTACGCTGAACGTTCAAAGGTCAATTGAAAATTGACTTTAGAGGAAGATAGTTTTGTTTCCAGATAAGTCCTTTTTCTTTAAGTAATTTCTAGAAAAAAACTGCTAAAAAATACGAAAAGATTAAATCCATCTTTCCAATTTTTAAAAAATATTTGGTAGAAATTATATATTTGTTTTTCAAGGCTTTAAATTAGCCATTATAGTAAAAATATACAAATGTTAAAGGTCACATAAATGTTGATATCAGTTTTAATTGAATTTGTAACCAACGTTTTTTCCTTGAAACTGACTCTTATCAAATGTAAAAATATCTTACAAGGAAAAGTTTGCTGCGTTTAATCTAAGAGATAACGACTATAGTATCGATTTGATAAGATATTGAAGTAGTGAAACATTCATAAGTTACGTTGTCAATAAAATTGTTTAATTATAAATTAATTTTTCTCCCCTACGATAAGCGGTACACTAAAGATATTGAAAATTTTATTCTAATTGTTACATTTTTTCTAGGAGCCCCCAACCCCCGTTTATTATTTTTTTTTAGCTTAAAGTGTGAAAATGAATTTGTTGGTTTCCGATTCTTTTATATACAAAATTAGAACTGAAAAATTCCTTCACTTCTAGAGAGTATTTGTTATTTATTGAAGAGAAAGTGACAAATTCTACAATTATGACTTGCATAATATTTCTAAAACGATGCATTTCGAGAAATCCTGGGCGTCACATTCAGCATCCTCATAACTGGGAAGCAAAACTTTATAAGACCTATAACTTTTCTTCCATCGATTTTTTGATGAGAATGGATATTTTGGTTTTATTCATTAAAAATACTATGCGAAAAATAAAAAGTTCTAATTTTGAGCCGAACGACACAAAATATGGGGAAAAGTGATAAGGAAGAATTATAGCTTTTAGAAAGTCTCATAAAATTTTTTTTCAACCATTTTTTGATAGGACTTGTTATTTCAGCTCTATTTATAGAAAATAATCTGAAAAAAATTAAAAATTCAAATTTGGAGTCAAGCGACGTGAAATATTGGGAGAAGTTTTTGGAGGAATTTCAGCATTTAAAAACTGCTGCAAAATTTCATTGAAAGATTATTTGACAGAACTCGTCGTTTTTAATTTGTTTATCAGAACTGATATGCAAAAATCGGAAATTCCAATATTAAACCAAAAGACATGAGACGCAAAAAGTATTAAAAAAAACTCGTAGGAGTCTTTGCTTCATCCATCAGAAATTCTATGAAAACTAAAATCTTATTTTTAGAATAACAACGCGAGATAGAGATCTTCTTTATTAGGGAAGTAAGGGTTGTAGTTTTCTATTGCGAGGTAACAGTTAAATCTTAAAATATACAGTAAAACGCTGATTTAACGTCGGTTTTGGGGCCTTGGATCTGACCTACCCCAACCGAACCGGATTTAGCTCAACTCTGAACGTAACCAGATCCTGTTTTGTCACGCCTTCGTGAACCTCGCACACCCCGCGCAGCTCCTGCCAAGCCTATTCGCGGCGCAGCGTCAATTCTGGGAAACGGTCAATCCAGGGACGTTCAATCCGAGTTCGACTGTACTTCAATACATAGAAAATTCAGAGTAAGAAGATGCATACAAAAAATGCGATCTAAAAGAGATGTTTTTGCTAGAGTTTAACTCAGAAGTTAGTTTAACATCCGAATTATCGATATATGTTAATATAAACCCGCTGCCCTTATGTTTAGATACTCTAATTTTTCAATTTTAAACGTCTGGGGTCGTATACGACCCCCTGTGCCAAACAAGGGTTAACTAAACAGTCCAATTTTGACCCAAAAAAAGATGATATTTTACCGAAAAAAGCTGAATTCTTAACGAAAAATGTAATAATTGCTATTTTAATGAAAATATTATAATTTTTAACTAAGGACAGCTCAAATAAATTTGAAAATAATATATTTTCAAACAAAAAAATAAATTTTCAAATCGAACAATTTTTTAGTGAAGAAAAAAGGGAAATTGCATCAAAAGTATAATTTAAGGCAACAAATATTTTTGTCGAAAAAATAAAAATTTCGAATAACTTTTTACTTTTAAGTTTGTATAACTATATTTTTCCTAAGATTCTTAAGAGAATTTTCAAAGATTTTTTTAATATTTCTGCATGTCAATGAAAATTTCAACAGCGAAAAAAGTTTTAACTAAACAGTCGAATTTTCAACCAAAAAAAAGCTGATATTTCAACGAAAAAAGCTGAACTTTCAAGGAAAAATATAATAATTGCTATTTTAATGAAAATATTATAATTTTTAATTAAAACAGTTAAAATCAATTTGAAAAGAATCTATTTTAGACAAAATAGAAAAAATTTTAAATAACAAAATTTTTTAGTGACGCAAACAGGAAAATTGAATCAAAATTATAATTTAAGGCGAAAAATATTTTTGTATACGAAATAAAAATTTGGAATAACTATTTATTTTTTAAAGTTTCTTGCTCGCTTATTTTAAGGTTATATAAATATAATTTTCACATGATTCTTGACAAAATTTCAAGATTTTATTCAATATTTCAGATATGTCAAATAAAAATGTCAACAAAAAATATAATTTTCAATTAAACACTAATTAATGGAGATAACTTAACGGGCACCCTTGTCTGAGACCCCTCCCTGTCCAGAACTCCTCTCCTTTCTGTTCCCCGATCCTCACCCTTGCCTTCGTCTCCGTAAAGACCTCTTTTCCTCTCTCAATCAGCTCTTCGTCCACCTCCCTCTTTTTCATTGCCTTCCACAAAAATTTCCTATTCACCGAGTCGAAAGCTGCCTTGAAGTCTACGACGAGAAAATTCACAGAATTCAAAATATTCGAAGGAAGTTAAAGTAATTCAACGTGTATTCTAAAGATTTATAGAAAATGAAAAAAACTGAAAAGATATGAAGGACTTAAGCTATCTCAATATGTGTGCTAACGATTTCAAGATAATGAATAAACATAAAAAAATCAGTGTCGTCGTGAGAATTCAACAAATTTAGAGCAATTTAAAGAGTTCTGATAATTTCAAAAGATTTCAGAGAATTTAGAGAATTCCGAGAATTAAGAGAATTCAGAGAATCCTGAAGAATTCATAAAATTCATAAAATTCAGATGAATTCAGATAATTCAGAACATTTAAGAGCATTCAGGAAATTGAGAAGAATTTAGAGAATTCAGAAGGTTTCCGAGAATTTCGAAGAATTCAGAGAATTCAGAAGAATTTGTAGAATTTAAACAAGTTAAGAGAATGCAAAAGAATTCACAGCATTGAAAATATTTTAGAGAATTCATAGTATACAGAAGAGTTGGAGAAATTCAAATTAATTTACGTTGCGTTGTAAAGATTTCAAGAGAATTGAAAAAATGGTTAAAAAGAATTTGAAGAAGTACAAGTGAATTCTAAAAATTCATTTGAATTGTGCAGAATTCAGAAAACTTAAAAAGAATTTAAAAGACTGATTCAATGAAAAATATTATGAAGAATTTAAAAGAAAGAATTCAGAAAAATTCAAAATAATCCAGAGAATCCAAAAGAATTGACAGTGCTTAAAAGAATTCACAGTGACGAATCTCAAAGTAGCAATGGATAATAGGAAGATCACTATTATTGTTCTGTTTGATTTTTCGAAGGCTTTTGATTTGGTTAACGATAAGTTACTCCTATAGAAGATTAAATCATTCAACGTGTTAAACTCTGTCATTAAATGGTTTAGGTCCTATTTTAATTATCGGTCTTACAAAATTATTAATGGTGGTGGTGGGCTTCCTGAATAGTGAAAGGTCAATTGTTGGGTTTCTCAAGGCTCCATTCTGGCACGCCTCCTCTTCAATTTGTTCACATTGGATCATGGAAGTGAACTTCAGCATTGCAACCACAACAAATATGCTGACGATTTCAAAATTCACTTATCGGGACCAATTCCTTCCCTAAGTACATTACTTGTTCTAGCCCAGGAGGATATCGATCCCGTTATCCTCTCGGCCTGGAGGAATGGGCATATTCTTAACCCCGGCAAAACTCAGGAAATTGTTGCTGGGCCTACTTCATCTCCGTCGCTTGAAACGCTGGCATCATTTCCACCTCTTCGAACATGAACCTCTGAAGAGGTTGAAGATCTAGGATTTTTCCATAAGCGTACCTTGTCCTGAAAGGAACAGGTACAGAGCATCTCGAGGAAAACGTACAGAATTCTACAACAACTATATAGGAATAAGGACTTTCTACCTACATCCCCGTGGATACTTATGACTCAGAGTCTTATCTTGGCCCTTTTTGACTACGGTTTTCAGTATATAATAATTTGACCGACGATTCAAATTTAAAGCTCGTGCGTGCGTTAAAGGCCTGTGTCCTTTAAGACTCTTTTTCAGAACAAAGCTGCAGAGTATCTATTTCACCTCTGCCAATTTTTAGACAGAGACCTTCCAGCGCAGTCTAAGCTTCGTAAAAGACATCGAATCCTGGAGATTATTTTTCACAGAATGTGTCAGCTTCAAACATTATTTATGGTAAGAGGTGCTTCAGAAGTGAATATTCTTCAATTCTCAACTCAGTGCACCAGTAAAATTTAGTCAAGGGCAAAACCAGGGCCATTTTAAAATTTTTACTTCCTCGACAACGTCATCGCCAGAGTCCGCGGTCGCTTCCCCCAACATTTTATGGTCAGCAAGTTTCAGAAGAGAATATTCTTCCATTAACAACTCAATGCACCAGTTAAATTTAGTCATGGGAAAAACCAGGGCCATTTTGGCTTTTCAATTCCTCGACAACATCTTCGCCAAAGTGTAGGGTCCCTTCCACTAACTTTTATGGTCAGCAGGTTTCAGAAGTGAATATTGTTCGATTTCCAACTTAGTGCACCAGTTGAATTTAGTCGAGGGCAAAACCAGAGCCATTTTTCAATTTTCACTTCCTCGACAACGTCATCGACATAGTCCAGGGGCGCGTTCCCTAAGCTTTTGCGGTAGGAAGGTTTCAGAAGTGAATATTCTTCAATTCCCAACTCAGTGCACCAGTTCAGTTTAGTCCAGGGAAAAACCACGGCCATTTTTCGATTTTCAATCCCTCGACAACGTCGTCGCCAAAGTGTAGGGTCCCTTCCACTAGCATTTATGGTCAGCAGGTTTTAGAAGTAAAGATTCCTCAATTCCCAACTCAGTGCACCAGATAAATTTATTCCAGGGCAAAACCAGGGCCATTTTTAAATTTTCACTTCCTGGACGGCATCGGCAGAGCCCACGGTCGCGTCCCCTAAGATTTCGTGATCGGAGGGTTTCAAAAGTGAATATTCTTTAATTTTCAACTCAGTGTACCAGTTAAATTTAGTCGAGGGAAAATCCAGGGCCATTTTTCAATTTTCACTTCCTCGACAAAGTCATCGGCAGAGTCAAGGGTCGTGTCTCCTAAGATTTCGCGGTAGGAACGTTTCAGAAGTGAATATTCTTCAATTCTCAACTCAGTGCACCAGTAAAATTTAGTCTGAAAATGGACCCTGCTCTACCGATAACCTTCTTACCCTCATTTATGCGCCTATCTAATTCCCCATCTATTTTTCCGTCGCTAGTGTATAGGCAATCCAGATATACGTACTTGCCAACTTGTTCTAATCTCTCATCATTTAGGACAATGTTGCACATTGTTTTCTCACAATATGCTATATATTTTTTAAATAGATGTTTTGAGGAAGAATTTAAATCCGGGCTTTAAATTAGCCTAGGACTCCCTGTTTCTGAGAAAAATGCAATCGAATTTTCTCTTTTAAACCTTCATAACATTAATCATTCCCACCTAAGTAAATCTGACTACTCGTCGTATTTAAGGGTTCTAGGAGTCGCTGATTTAGAATCCAAAGTCAAAATTCAAAATGACGGTTTCAATATGGCGGGCCGAAATTGGAAAACCGAACCGATATGACTGAAAATTACTATACGGGATTTTTTTGGGTTACTGATTTCGAATCCAAAGTCAAAATGTCAAAATTTAAAATGAAAGTTCCAATATGGCGGAACATCATTGTAAAAATATAATTGATTTTATTAAAAATTGCTATTCCGGGGATTTTTATGGCGCTGATTTTAAATCTAAAGTCTGAATTAAAAAATTTGAAATTACGAAATCAAAAATCCCCCAATAGCGATTTTTAATTAAATTAGTAATTTTTTCACCATTTTTTTCCCGCCATATTGGATCCACCATTTGAATTGTTTCACTTTTACTTTAGATTAGAAATCAGCGATCCGAAAAAACCCCGTATAGTAATTTTCAATCATATCGGTTTTACAATTTTGGTCCGCCAGATTGGATCCGCCATTTTGAGTTTTCACATTTTAACTTTGGATTCTTGTTCAGAGACCTCAAAAGACCTTAAGGAGGTACGGTCACGAACACACTTTTCTTACGGATTTGTTTAAACTTCGACTATAGGTTCTTTGGAATTTTAATGTTTGTTTAAATTGAAAAAAATAATTTTATCATTGTATTCTTAGCTATTTTTTCATCTTTCCTCTCCTTGCCTTTTTTGTGCCATTTCTTGCTCCTCTTTTCCTGTTTATTAATCTCCATTTCCTCCCATCCTTTACCGCTTTCTCTACCTCTTATAATGCACCTGTCTTTCTTCTTTTGTCTACTCTCCCTTAAAGTTCCGTGCTTTATCGTTCTCTTGTAGAGTTTCCCTTCTTCTATTTCATCTATCCTATAGTTTCTTAGATTCTCCTTCGGCATCTTCACTTTCCATCAATTCAAGGTCCAACCAGCATTTTCTTCTTCTTTCGGGTTTACCTCTTCCCTTATCGTATTAATCACTTTGCGTTTTCATAGCACCACCCCTTCCTCTTTTATACACCCTACCTTCTTGTTTTATATTTTTTCTCTGAATTCTCTTAACTCCTCTTCACCCGAATACCCATTTCCAATTTTCTATTGCCTGTGTCCATTTCCTCATCTTTCTTTGTTCTTCCTCCTCTTCTCTTTTCCTGTAGGCGCATACAACATTCACAACCACT
Source organism: Andricus grossulariae (assembly GCA_011634705.1). NCBI lineage: Eukaryota > Metazoa > Arthropoda > Insecta > Hymenoptera > Cynipidae > Andricus > Andricus grossulariae. The sequence goes on from JAABKJ010075445.1 coordinate 231,358,213, forward strand.
TCTCCTACTTTCATTCTTCTCACCATTGTTCCGCCCTATTCTTCTATATACTTTTCCTTCTCTTGCTGTGTCACCACTTCCTTTCCCCTAACACCATGCCATCCATTGCTCTTCCTTTTACGTGATCGCCCATTTTCTCCTTTATTTAATTCCGGTTTCCTACCCTTCCTTAGGTCTTCTAACCTATCGTCCCAAATCTATACCTTTCCGCTTACCCATATCTTGCCTCTTACAATCCTTGCTCTACCACCTTTACTTCTCTTAGCCCATGCTTGTCGCTCGATTAGCCGTTTTATTTTTCTCTCCCGCCACGTCAGATCTTTAATTCTTTCGTTTGTTCCTTTCGACAACTTCTTCCTTATGTATTCATTCTTCTTCTCACACCCTAATTTACAAAAATCTTGCAGTTAATCAGAGATCGCGTTAACTCTAGCAGGTCGCAAAAGCCACTGTTCCCGGACAGAAATTCAGCCAGGAAGACGTACTTCCGGCTAGGGGACGAAGAGAAAGAATTTTTAATGAAAAAGATATAAATAGAAAGGTTATCTGGCTAACAAAATTTTTATCTTTAGCTTCTGACAAATTTGCGCCTCTTCATACCCTCGAAGCAAAAAAAAAGTCCACTCCTTGCATTACATCTTATATCAAAGACTTGATGAAAGAAAGAGAGAGAAAACGTAGATTGGCTAAGAGAACAAAAAATAGTATTATTCAAGCCGAGTTTCGCAAATTGAGAAACCTAGTTCGAACCAAAATCAGGGATTCATACAACCAATATAATTACAATTCTATCCAAAACAGGAATAAAGATGAAAACATCTGATTTCTCTTGAGACGACTTGGACTTATTCCTTCAAAACATTTGGCTCCTGGTAACAATTTTTCTCCGGCAGATCTTTTAACAGCCTTCACTACAAACAGCACTTGCAAACAGCACTTCTTCCTCGTCCGCAGTTCCCTCTACTTTTGATGATACTAAATTATTATTTTCTGACATATCGCAAGAAACCCTAATTAAAAAACTCTTGGAGGTAAACTCAAATGCTCAAGGTTCAGATTGTATTTCAATTAAAATGATTCGCTCAGCTTTACCAGTCATTTGTTCTATTCTCTTGCATAGCTATAACGCATCTATACATTCGCGAATCTTTCCTGATACCTGGAAAGAAGTAATTATTCGCCCTGTTCCTTAAATATCTAACCCTACCTCTCCCAAAAATTTCCGCCCAATATCCATCCTCTGTGCATTGTCTGAACCTTCCGCACGCATTGAACATCAGCAACTTACTGCACATATTGAAACTAACAATTTAATGGACTCAATGCAGTCTGGGTTTCGTGCCAGTTATAGATTCCATACATGTTTCTGTACAGAAATTCGCGCCTCCATTTCCTCCGCAAAAGAACCTGTACATGAACCTATACTTCATTATTCAAAGGTTCCTTTTTCGGTCCAGGTTTCATTGCAAGATTATGTACAGTTTCCCTTGCCAAACTCCTGCACAGGAACCGTCAAGATTACCTGTGCAGGTTCGTGTGCAGGATCGTGTCTAGGAACATGTCCAGGATCCTCCGAGGTTTCTGTACACTGTACAGTACCAATCATTATTCAGCATTATTATGCTTCTTGCAGTATGGAATGGAGGCGTCGAAATCATAATTGGTATGATTTAAATAATTCCTATTCACTTTTATAGATGCGCAATAAAAAAATAGTCGCCTTATTTTCACGAACGTTAATTAGGCTGATAACTGAAATAAAAACGTCTCAGAATGACAAAATCGAGCCATATGTAATAAATGAGATGAGAATGCGCAATATGTTTTCACTTATACCCGTAAACATACTTAGAAATCCCTAGAAACAACTTTATATCTTTGAATTATTTTGAAATCCCTTTTTATTATTACACCACTATGAAACCCTTTAAAACCTCAAGAAATTCTTTGAAATTATATAATGTACATTCAATACACTGAAATCCCTTGAAATATTTGAAATTTGAATTACTTACTCTTTTAAAATGTATTGAAAAATATTACAATCTTTTCATATCAGACACCTTCGAAAAGATTTTCGCAACATTTTTAACAAACATATTCCTTGGTATGAATTATGCAATGCAAATATCTCACAAGGACAAGCTCGAGGCATACGTTACCCATGACATGAGAACAATAGTATATAATGTCAATAATGTTCTTATTGAAATTCTATTTCATGAACTATGGTTTTAAATTTCAAAAATATTCCATAGGGACCTAGCTTATTTGAAATTATAAATAGATCTGTTTTTTACAAAGAAAATCTGATTGTAACTAGATTACTGTAAACTACAAGTGGATTGATGTGGATTGATATGGATTACAGGTGGATTTCCATGGATTACAAGTAGAAACCCATTGATTGAAACTAGATTACTCTAGATTACAAGTGGATTTCGACGGATTAAAAGTGGATTACCTGTGATTAGAACTAAATAACTCTAGATTACAAATGAATTGCAATGGATTTCAAGTACATTATGCGGATTAGGACTAGAATAATCTCGGTTACGAGTGAATTTCAATGGATTACAAATGGATTACCTCTGATTAGAACTAGATTACTCTAGATTACAAGCGAATTACCTCTGATTAGAACTAAATGACTTCACATTACAAGTGAATTACAATGGATTACAAGTGAATTACAATGAATTAGAATGGATTACAAGTCAATTATCTCTGATTGGAACTAGATTACTATAAATTACGAGTGGATTGACATGGATTACAAGTAGATTTCCATGAATTACAAGTAGATAACCCCTGATTAGAATTGGATTACTCTAGATTACTAATGGATTACAATGGATTACAATTGGGTTATGCAGATTAGCACTAGACTAATCTAGATTACAAATGAATTTCAATGAATTACAAGTGAATTCACTTTGATTAGAACTAGATTACTCTAGATTACAAGTGAATTATCCCTGATTCGAACTAAATTACTGCAAATTACTAGTGGATTACAAGTGGATCATCTCTGATTGCAACTGGATAACTTTCAATTTCAAGTGGATTGAGATGGATTACGAGTGGAATTCCATGGATTACAAGTAGATAAATACTGATTAGAACTAGATTACTCTAGATTACAACTGGATTTCCACGGTTTACAAATGGATTACCTCTGACTAGAAGTAGATGACTCTAGATTACAAATGAATTACCTCTGATTGAAACTAAATTACTTCACCTTACAAGTGGATTACAATGGATGTTATGTAGGATCAACTAGACTACGTATATACATATTTTTTACTCTCGATATTATATTCCTTCCTTCTTTTCGTCAGAGTATATTTGACGATAAACTTTGTTTATATTAGCCCCACTTTAGGGCTAAGTGTGAGGTCTAAGACCGCTGAATAACTCAGTCTGGAAAGAACTTTCGTCGATAAAAGATTGTATTCTTGTCCTTCGAATTGAATAAATTTTATAAATTCTTTTCACTAGTGATAAGAAAATTAGGAAAAGCTCAGACATTAAAGTGCACAAATTTACATGGTCCTTTGAGACGAGATTAAATTAACTTTTTCTGAAACTTTTTACAAAATCGTCCAAAAAAACTGCAGTTTTCATGATTCTCTGTCCCTGTGTATACACGTATATGTATAAACAATGCAAGTGTAGTGTATATAAACTGAAGTGGCAGTGAACAGTGAAAATCAGTGACAAAAGTGAACGTTTGACGTGAAGTCAATTATTGTACTATTGATTGTACTATACGAACTACAAAAAGTCACTATAATTAGCGATATTCACACGAAGCTTTCGTCAAGGAAAGGCACCAAGTCCTCTTTCAAATTCTTCAATACGCTTCGACATCTCACGAGACTATGCGTTCAAACATCTCGTGGGAGATCGATAAGGCACAAGTCCTGTCTCAAATTCATCACTACGATACATCATCTCATGAGAAGATGCGTTCAAACATCTCGTGAGAGATCAATGCAAGACTATGCGATGTTATCATCTTGCAATACGGATAGCAGGTCAATAAGACTAAAACGTCCTGAAACTAGGCGCAACAAGGCTATGCGATCAAACACCTTGCACCAATGCGCTTAGAGACGATACGAATAGACGTTTCACCTTGGAAACATCATTCTTTTGCTGGTCAGGATCAGGTACATCGAGGTATGTCAATTCATTGAATCACAAATTAAGTGTCCACAAGAAACAACTCTAGAGCGAAATCATCCGACCATCAAGATCACCCTACATAGAAATTCACCATAATGATAATCCCTAAGATACCTGATGCCTCAGGAAAAAAATAATACCGGGTTGTCATCGATTATAGGGCGCTCATCAAAAAACTTACGGCAAAACTTACGGTTTTCTTGCTGACGGCAAGAAAACCTGAAGTTACAGCTAGAGAACTGACACCATGCGAAAAAAGTGGCATATTCAGGTCAGATAATTGGACGAAATGGAATCAAACCGAACCCATCAAAGATAAGAGTCATAAAAAGTTTCCCCACTCCCTACAAGGCAAGAGCGATCTGGATATTATAGGTGATTCATTTGTGACTACGTCAACTTATTCAAACCTTAGAATGATCTTATCAAGAAAGATATTGAATGAACATGGTAAAAAGAGCATTATTGAAGTTTCCATAAAATCCGCAATTACCTTGGTCGACAGCCTTTCCCTCAATATTCGGATTCCAAAAAAGAATTTAAACTCACCACAAATGCCTCAGAGTACGGTGTGGGAGCCATTTTATCACAAGAAAGGGACAGGATAAACATGCCTATCATCGCCTATTACTCAAAGCCAATGAGTGCTTGTGAAATGAGCTACATACGATAAGGAGGAAGTCTTTCGGTACTATATTGACTGCAACATTTCTGGCTCTACCTTCGCGGAAGGAAATTCATGTGAGCATGTGTTCACCAGTCTGTCCATTGGATGATCTATGTTGAGGACCCGGGGGCCACAGGTTCAGGAATTCAGCAGCTTAGAATTAATACAGTTTTCAATTTGCTTATTGGTCGCGTAACATTCTGGGTGCATAAACGCGAAGAGAATGGCTAGCCACCCAGGAATTGAAGCAAATGAACAAGCAATGAAACTGGCGAGGGAGGAAACAGAGCAAGATTCCTTACAAGCAACCAGCACCTGCTATTGGAGTGAGAGAGAAAGAGAAGGCAGCGTCACTGGCGTACGTGACTGCCTGGGCCTTCTCTTGTTTTGATCACGGCGGCGTTCGCACGTGATCAGAAAATCCCGCCGGCCATCTGCCGGGTCACGAATCCTGGCCATTGATCTGTGGACACTCTTTTGAGCGCTTTCCAGGTAACCTCCCTAAAGAGCTCGTACGGCTTCGTAATGAGCAATGAGTTCGGATAGTTTGCATCGGCGATCACCATCGTCAGGGGGTCAGTCCTTTGAGCGGCCGTCAATCCAGCTCCCGACTCTCTGTTCGTCTGCCGCTGGGCCGCCTTGTGCCTCTTCAGAGTCTTAGCTACCTGCGGTGGGGTGTCCTCTGAGCCCCTACCTTTCTTTTGGGCCTCAGTGCTGGATGTCGGCCCTGTAGTTTTCGACGTTCCAGCTCCCGCAGCTGCTCTGTTAGCCTGCTGCGCTTGCCTCTTCAGTCTCCTTTTCAGAGAACCGTTCAACCGTCCCTTTTTGTTTAGGGGACTGATTAGCCTCTCCCGTTACCATAGTCTCGTTCAGAGGGACCGTCGATCCCTCAGATACCAAGGGAGCTGGGGGCACAGCCGCCACCTTAATTTGGCTTGCCGTAGAGACAGATTTTGAGGACAGTGTTTTGTTAGAACCTCCAAGGCCCAATCCCTCGCCCCCCTCGGCCAACTCCCTTCCTCCTTCCTTCGATTGTTGGGTTGGTTTTGCGTGATTCATGTCGATCCCACGAGAAGCTAGGGAAATAGAAGGTCCGCCCCTGCAGAGCGCCCTATGCAGGGGTAATACTGAATACTCGAGGAGGTCGTCCGGTGTCCCCAAGAAGCCGTTAGGACACCTTCGTAACCCCTAGGTGTCAAAGTGCCACGAGCACGATCACTGTACGCCCATGGCGTACAGTACTTTGCATCAATTATAACAAATCATAGTAGTAAATAATAATTCTACATTAAAGCATTTTATTTTGGTTAGAAAATACTTTAAATTGAAAGTTTTGAACATTGAAAAGTTGAATAGATGGGAATTTTTTTCTTAGTGTAACTTTTCACGAAGAAAAATAAAAAAAAATACAATTACATTACATACATTTGGAGAAAAATAATTATTAAATGCTCTTTGCAATCTTTTTTTGGTTGGAAAATGAATTTGAAAATTAATAAAAAAATCGTTACAAAAAATGCAGTCGGTAGAAGTTATAATTTTTTAGAAATCATTTTTTTAATTTTGAAGTTTGCTCAGTGAAAAGAAACTCTCAGATTTCAGCAAGCACTCTACAAATATTTAAAACAATTTCCAATGAGTTAAATGGTTTTCATTATTGTTAATCCAAGGAAATAAAATTTTAAATTGCAGTAAAATATTAAAACAGGTAAAAAATATAAGAAAAAATAAATGTTAAATAGAAAAATGGATGAAAAATAAAAGTACCGAATAATAAATGGCCGAATTTCAATATTTCAGAAGTCCAAATTTATCGAATTCTATAATTTCAAAATTATTCAATTGACGAATTATAAAATTAACTTAAATTTTTTTAATTCGCGAAATTTAAATTTCAATAATTATTAAATAATTGATTGAATATTTGAAATAATTATAAATTATTTTATGAATCCCGATGTGCTAGATACTTCAAAGAAGTTTGAAATATTTAATAAATTATTCACACAATTATTTAATTAATTATTTACATCAAAATATATTTTCGGCAAATGTTGATTTCTGAATCTTAATTATTTATGGAATTTAATAATTTGTCACTTTTATAATTCGTTCATTATATAATTTGAAAATTATATAATTCAATTTTGGATTTTGGACATTTTAAAATTTAAGAATTTATAATTCGATATTTCTATTCTTCGTCAATTTATCTATTCGGTATTTTCGGTTATTCCTAATTAATGAGGCGGGTCAAAGTGAATGATTTTAGAAAAAACCGCCACTTTCTAGCACTTATCAAAGAAAAAATAGCTATATACAATATTATATTGTTTAAACAAATTTTATGTTAACTTTAATTAATTATTACCTCACTAAGTGGAAAAAGGACAAAAAGGTAAAAATTTCCGAAAAACCGCAACTTTTAGGCGCAATCGATATGAAAGAAGAAGATAGTCATAAACAATAATAATTTGTTTAAACAATTTTATTTGCCGAATCTAATTAGTTATCAAGTCACGCCTAATAAAAAATAAATGAACAGTTGAAAATTTCAGAAACAACCGCAAAATTCTATCAATTAAGCAAAAAGAATATTATTAAAAATGATAATAAATTGTTTAATCAATTATTTTGTAAATTTGAATTCATTATCACTTCACTCCAAATGAAAATTGGACAAAAAGGCAGAAATTAAAATAGAACGCATCTTTATAGCATTATTCAAATATAATATTATTAATAATTATGATAAATTGTTCAGACAATTATTTTATTAACTTGAATTCATTACTACTTCACTCAAAATGAAAATTGGACAAAAAGCCAAAAATTTTAACAACAAAAACCGCATCTTACTAGCATTATTCAAATATAATATTAATAATAATTATGATAAATTGCTTAAACAATGATTTTGTTAACTTGAATTTATTATTACTTCACTCCAAATGAAAATTGGACAAAAGCCAGAAATCGTCGCAGAAATCCAGAAAGAACCGCATCTTTCTTGCATTATTCAAATATAATATTATTACTAATTATAATAAATTGCTTAAACAATCTCTATTGTTAACATTGATGAACTATTACTGCCCTCTAATTGAAAATTGGAAAAAACAAATGGAAAATTTGTGAAAAAACCGCGTCTTTCTAACTCCATTCTATGAGAAAATTGCTAAAAACAATAATAAATCAAGGAAAAGCATATTTGTCTATGATCAGATAAGAACGTATACAACAAAGCATGCTATCCCTTGAACATTGCGCTGATACTTATCGAAGACATGATCACGAAGACGGGTGTATTACCCCGATTAAGTAAAGCTAATACAGTAGCTAAACGGTGATCTGATAGAAATTCAGCCTTGTGATTGGTTTCCTTACCACCCCAAGTCCAATCCTACTCTCGCGTCCCTTTTTCTTTGTTCGAAGTACGAATAAAATATTTATCTTCCTTTCGTGCATTATTTCTCATGATTGTCTTCCCTTATAATCATTCACCCCTCTAGAATTCCAAACACCCAGACTCCATTTATCGCCTGAAGCTTCACCTTTGCCTTTACTGGATGCATGCCTTTCATCAAACAAAATTTAAATTTATTCCAAAGATACTTCATTGTTTGTCTTGTTCATTGCTCAAAGTATTTGCTCAACTACCAACTTGATGCGAAAAATGCATTTTGCGAGCAAAAATTATGTCTGAAAGATAGAGAGTCCAGTTATAACGTCAGTTCCACCCGTCCTCGGTCAATGGAATATCCACATTCAAGAATAGTTGCATGCCAGGCAGAAGGAGAACTAGACCTGACACGAAGAAGAGGATTGACAGGAGGAGTTTCAACAGGAAAATGAGCTCTGCCAAGAGAATCAAAAGGGCCGCAACGTGGAACACCAGAAAGAGGTTGGGCATCAGGTAAACATTTAACCTGATAATTCAACGTTAAATGTTTGCTCGAAGTTTTTATGCACTCACACCTCAAATTTATTCGAAATGTGAAATTTATTCGAATGTTGGTATCTGAGAAGATACCAACACCAGTGTTTAAAGTTGCCTCTGCCAGTGTATAAAGTAACTCATCTCGAAAGTGCGCATGCGCAGCTTTTTCACCAGTGCCCAAAGTAAGCCATCTTCAAACCGCGCATGCGCGAGGCGGTCTGACTGGGGGGTTTCGAAAATGTCATTGCAAATACTATTTATATAAACCTAATATGATGGCAATCGAACTTCAATTACAGGTAAGTTCGTTTATTCCTTCAATAGTTTTTGACTTCGGTTTTTACATATTTTCATTTTATTTTGGTTAAACAGTCTTAGCAATTCGTTTTTATTATTTTGTTGTTAAAATGTATTAAAATTAAATTGAGCACTATATAAGAGTCGTAAGATTTTTCCCTCAAACATTTCATTGGATTGTGTTTTATCTTCATAAATTTTAATATGTTATTTTCAATTTCCTTTTTCTAGATTAAGCCGCAAACTGCGTACCTCATTAAAAAAACATCACGTTCATCCTAAGCTACGACCCAAGACAGATTTATGTGTAAACATCTAAGGTAAACGTTAAGTGAAATTAAAATCTTACATAAAGCAAATAAAAACTCACGTCTATGTAGGAGTATACAAATTTATTTTCTCTTACATGTAATGCCATGCAAAAGTTTCCAGACATCCGTTTTTCAGTAGGTGGGACAAGAACCCTAGTTTTAATAATAATGAACTGTAAATTTTCTTTCAATTATTGCATGAAAGGTGATGAAAGTTTCCGTTTTATGGGCATAAATAGAAGGCAGTATGTGTTAGTTTTACTAGAAGTTTGTTGAAAAAACATCAAATTTTAATGTTTCCGAAAAATATCAATAAGTTCGGAAATAACCATTTTTTAGAGAGAGAGAGAGAGAGAGAGAGAGAAATAAAGAGAGGGGGGGGAGGGAGAGAGAGAGAATAAATGAGGGGTTCCTTTGAGTGGGTGAAGAGAGGCAATCCCCCGGTCTCTGACACGTGTCACATCGCATGTGTCAGAGGCTTGTGTTTGGTCGAAACCAAATTTGTAGATCTAATTTAGACGAACAATTTCGTCATAAATCATTTTATTGTACGCTTCTTGTGTCAAACCTGATGTAGCCTGTCTCTAATTCGCAAACATTGCCTCATGGTTTGAACAAATTTCAGAAGAATGAAAAAAAATTAATTATCAAATTTTTCTATTTTTTCATAAAAAATTGCAATATTATTCAAGGAAGCGTGCTTTTATATAAAAATATATTGCTTAGAAGTCTGTGACTAAATAATGGCTCTTCGTACAAGGAAATAACAAGAGTCGGAAACTTATATTTTGTATCAAAGAATAATAGAAAAATTTGTAAAAATTTCAGTATGCTCGATGACTGTTTTTATAATCTCATTTATGAGAGTGTAATGTAATCGTCTTAATTTTTAATCTCTAGTGTTTAACGGATTTTTACGTTTTGGCACTCACAGAGTCCGAACATCATAAAATTTTGTCGGTATCTGTATGTCTGTATCACTGTATTGTTACCTGAATATTGTAGCCACGCTAACTCTTCAGGATTTGTCAACTGGAATTAAAAAATTTAGAGCATTTTCACAACTTGAAAACAAATTTTTTTTTCAAGTTCCAGAAATTTTTGTGACAGTTTCTGACATATGTGTAAAGGACATGCAAATTTTTCGAAAGAATTTTTTAATTTGGATGGAAATTAGAATAAGTTATATGGTTTTCAACATGTTAAAAATTTTCAAAGAATGAAAAAAAAATGTTTTTGACAGATTAAGATATATGTTAGATCATTTTCTAAAATATGCAAGTTTTTATCAAACTTTTTCCAAGATTCACAAATTACTTCGATGAAATCTTTCAATTGGACACAAATTGAAAATGTTCTGGACTAATTATTCATAGTAGAGTAGTCTAAGAACTGAAGTTCGAACAATCGAAATCAAAGCCTGCAGCCTAATGTCTCTATTTAACGAATTTAAAAAATGGTGTTTTTTCATTATTACCATTATGATAAAAACATTTCTACTTCTTATATGCTGTTCAAGTTTTTCAAAATTCTGCAAAATACTAAAAATTGCCTCAAAATCTTCCGGATTCAATTTTGGGATTATTTGAAAATAATTTTCAATTCTATCTTAAAATTAATTTTTCAAAGTAAAAAATAATTTTTTGAAAAATTACAAAAATTTTGTATTCTTGCAAAATTCAAAATTTTTGCTTTAAAACCTCCTACATTCTTTGTCAAAATCATTTTTTGAATTTTTTTCAACACTTCTTAATATCCTTTAAAGTAATTCAAATTTTTCATGATTTTTTTTAACTACAAATTTTAAAAAATTGCTCTAAAATCTTCCAGATTCTTTCCCAAAAATTTTGAAAATCTTTTGAAATCTTTAAACGAAAAATTTTATTCTCTTGAAACCTTTCAAAATTACTAAAAAGCCTCTTTTTTCGAAATCTGCAAAAATCTACATTTTTTTTTAAATTTCTTGAATCGCTTCAAGGTCTAAATTATTTTTGAATTTTTTATAAAACTTCTCAATATCTTTGAAAATGATTAGTATTTTTCATTAAAAATTTTCAATTCTGAAAAATGAAAAAATGGCCTTAAAATCTTCCACATACTTTTCTGACAATTTTATGAAATCTTTGCGAAACTTCTTATTATTTCTTAAACTGAACGAATTTTTTGTTAAATGTTGTAAACACGCAGAATTGAAAAATTTTGCTTTAAAATTTCCTACCTTATTTTTCGAAATTTTAGACAATCATTTTTCAATATTCTCTTATAATTAATTTACCAAATAAAATATTATTTAAATTTTACCATGAATTTTAAGAAAACCTTTTTATTCTCTTTAAATATGTAAAATTCCCAAGGTAAAATGTTCGGCCAAATTCTCTCCATTACACAGGCCGACAAATTTCAAAGCCAGAGACCAGACCTAACATTTCCGAAGGATTTTGATGCGCTGAATCTGAATCCGAGCTCAAAATTGCTCCTGAAAAGTCAACCAAAAACCAACCTCTCACTTTTTCCTTTCTCCGTCCTTTTTATACTACGATGGGACCAACATGTTTCAAAGTTATTTAGATCTCCTCATCAGGGATTATTTATAGGGAATAACTGAAGGTATGAAAAACCAATAAAAAATGCAAAGAAAATATCTCAAAAAGTGTTTATACAATATTTGATTAAGTTTAATGACATCAATTATATTTATTGAGAAATTGATTGCTTTATAAAGAAGAAATCTCTCTGTTATCTAGTCAAAGAACATTATTGTAACCAATTAATTACTCTATCCCATACTTTGTTATATCTTGAGCGGTCCATTTTTAAATTAATAGCCTTGTTTCCCTCTCTCTTTATAAATAAAATCTCCATGTATTCTCTCTTTTTTTATTTTTCTCATGATAAAGAATTTAAATATCATTCCAATTAAAATCATGACCATTTGTGATTGTATGCTTAGAAAGGACTGAGTGATATCTGGGACTTCTGTGAAAATCATTTTCCTGTTCATTCTTCCTAAGTCTAAGCGCTCTTTTTGTCTGCCCTACATAAACGGCATTGCAATCTTTACAGTTAATTTTGTGAATTACACCTTTTTTGTCTAGAGTTTCATATTTTTCCTTTCCCAATTTGACAATCATATTGTTCTTAAAAGAAACTCTATAAATAGTATGTAAACCCAATTTTCCCAACATTGACTTCAACATCTTAGAGATCTTACCAAAATATGGAAGAACGACAGTATTAAGTTTATTATAATCTGTTCTGTCTACTTTGTTTTGACTTTGTTTTGTTTACAAAGTTCAATATTTTTTTCATGGAACATTGGATATGATAATTTGAGGGCTCTATCAATTAAATTTTTAATAGTTCCTATTTTATTTTGAATAGAGTGATTTGAGAGAAAACTAAGTGTTCTTCCTGAACAAATAGTTTTCCTATGCCAAAATAACGATAGTGGTAACATAGTTACTTTAGTAAATAACAATATTGGTAACAACTTTACTTTACTAAAAAACTATAGTAGTAACAAAGTTACTTTAGCAAATAACAATCGTGTTTACAACGTTACTTTATTAAAAAAAGATAATGGTAACATAGTTACTTTAATCAATAACGATAGTCGTAACAAAGTTACTTTAGTAAATAACAATCGTGTTTACAACGTTACTTTACTGAATAACGATAGTGGTAACATAGTTACTTTAGTCAATAACGATAGTGGTAACAAAGTTACTTTAGCAAATAGCAATCGTGTTTACAAGGTTACATTACTAAATAACGATAGTGGTAACAAAGTTACTTTAGTCAATAACGATAGTGGTAACAAAGTTACTTTAGTAAGTAACGATAGTGGTAATAAAGTTACTTCAGCAAATAACTATAGTGGTGACAACGTTACTTTAAGTCAATAACGATAGTGGTAATAAAGTTACTTTAGTAAATAAAAATAGTGTTTACAACGTTACTTTACTCAATAACGATAGCGGTAACATAGAGACTTTAGCCAATAACGATAGTGGTAACAAAGTTACTTTAGTCAATAACGATAGTGGTAACATAGTTACTTCAGTCAATAACAATAGTGTTTTCAACGTTACTTTACTAAAAAAAGATAATGGTAACATAGTTACTTTAATCAATAACAATAGTGGTAAAAAAGTTACTTTAGTAAATAACAATAGTGGTTACAACATTACTTTAGTATATAAATAAAAATTGTAGTATTTGCTTGAAAATTTTATTATTTTGTTGAAAATTCACTGTTTTGGTTGAAGATTCATCTCTATGGTTGAAAATTTAATTATTTAGTTAAAAATTCAACTACTTTGTTAAAAAATAATCTTTTTTAGTTGAAAATTCAATGACTAGATTGAAAGTTGAACTGATTCGTAAAAAAATTATTACATGCCAGACAGGCTCCAGGAGATCTCGAACTTCCCTGGACAGTTCCTCCTCTTCTGGAGTTATCATAGTTGGAGATTTTTCCTTGCTGGTTCACTCTCTTGCAATCTTGGCAAGAAGTCGCTGAACAAGGTCGCACAATAGGAGGAATCGTTTCAACATTTCATAAACTGAGTTCCACCTGGTTCGAACCTCTTAAATTAATTTTAAGCACTCGGCTTCTGCTTTTTTCCAGTCAGTCATTTGTAGGAGCTTCAGTTCCTCAGTCGCCCTTTTACTCTTTCTAAAAAACCTTATTTTCTTAATCTTCAAAACGACCTGCTTAAAAGAAGGTAAGCTTTCAGGTCTCAAACATTAAAAATTTAATTTCTTGAAATAGGAAACCTTGAATCGTTAAAATTTCAAAGTGATGAATTTGACCTTTGAACGTTACAATTTTAAATAATTAAAAATGTTACAATTAAAATTTTGAATGAAAAATTTTTCTGCTTCAATAGTTCGAATGTTGTAATCTTTATGGCTTTGAGAAGATTTTGTTAGCCAGAAAAAAAACTGTAATTTTTTTTCTTGATCGAAATGGCCACCTTGAATAAATTGTAATAAGTTGATACTTTAAAATATACCATTAAATAGTGGGCAGTTAAGCCCAAGTAAGCCTTGGTGGTCATCGACTTTGTCCATAAATCTGTTGTTAGGACAATGTTTTTCCTTGTTGACAGCACCTCCTTTATTTTTTTTCAGTACATAGTATTTTTCCTCCATCATGGTTGTGACACGCACATTCGCGGATTCAAGTAAATGCATTTGGAGGAGAAGCAAATTAAGAAGGGATCCGCGAAAAATATTTCTCGATATCCACGCTGTCGAAAACAACTCCATGACAACCAGGGCTGGGTACTATCACGTCGAACAATCAACAAAGTATACTAACGAACCCTGGAATAAGTACCAATGGCTATTTTGAACTCATTGTGAGATATTTCGAAATCTGTTGACATTCTTTTTAAATATTCTACAATCTTTGAAGTTTTTCTGAAATCTTTGTAAAATCTTTTATAAATTCTTTTGAAACCTTCTAAAATCTTTAAAATCTTTGTGAATTCTCTACAATCTTTCTCAAATCATTGAAATTTTTGTTAATTAATTCCACATCTTTTGAAATTCTCTTGGCATAATCGGAAATATTTGAAATATTCACAATTTTCGTGAAATCCTTAAATTCTTTTTTAAATATTTCGAAATCTTTTTACATTCTTTTGATATCTTCGCGAAATCTCTAGAAACTTTGAAATATTTAAATTCTTTGTTAAGTATTTCAAAATCTTTTGAAATTCTTCCGAAATCTTTCTGAAATCATTTATATCTTTAAAGTATTTCTGAAATATTTCGATATATCTTTAAATCTTTGGGAATTCTTTTAAACTCTTCTAAAATCTTTGAAATCTTTGAATTTTTTGTGAAATTTGTGAAATCTTTGTAAAAATCTTCTACAATCTTTGAATCTTTGAACAATAATTTCAATAATTTGAGAAAGATTGCAGAGAATTCACAAAGATTTTAAAGATTTTAGAAGGTTTCAAAAGATTTCACGATCACTTCAAAGAGTTGAAAGGTTTTAAAAGATTTTGAAAGCATTTCAGTAGTTTTCGAAATATTTAATAAAGAATTGAAGGATTTCACGAAAAATTTTAAAGAGTTTAAAAGAATTTCACAAATATTTCGGAAACACTTAAAAGATTTTAGAAGATTTATAAAGAATTTCAAAAGATTTCAAAATATTCAATAAAAAATTTATGGATTTCACGAAAATTGTAAAGATTTCAAAAATTGCCGAATATTTCAAAAGATGTCGAATTAATTAACAAAAATTTCAATGATTTGAAAAAGATTGTAGAAAATTCGCAAAGAGTTTAAAGATAGTTAAATTTTGAACAGAAAAAAGTTGTTTCATTCAATAAAATGGTAAATCATCAACCAAAAAAATGCATTTCTATTAAAGTAGTTCCACTTTAAACTGAGTAGTTGAATGTCCAATAAAAAAGATGAATTGTCAATGAAAAAATTTATATAAGTTGTTGTTATGGTTTTCAATCAGGATTTTAGCAAATAAACTATGGTAGTTTTGTCGGTTTTCTAGTCATGTATTTGATGACGTTATATATAACGTTTTGCCCACTTTACGTAGGGTCTCATCAGGTTAATGTAACCCAAGTATAAAAATCTAAATATTATGAAGATACAAAAAAGTATATATATATATTTATATTAGGGTGGTCCGAACAAATTATTTTTCTGATTTTTTAAAGTCTCACCCCCTCATTTTGTGTTTTTTTGTGAAAAAAAATTTTTCTAATTTTTTGAGATGTTTCAAAACCTGTATAGAGTATGAAGCCTGACCAATTTGTTTAAAGATTTAATGTACCGGCAACCTTGCCAAAACAAACCCCTGAAGACCCTAAAAAAGTAATTTTTAGGTGTCTTTTCTGAATTTTATAAAAGTCAAATGAAAATTTAGGTGGCAAATTATATAAACCATTTTATTATACAAATATGAAAAATAGTGCCCTTAAATTAAACATTTTTCTTTTTTTCACCCTTAATATTCCATATAAAATTACATTTTCTTTCTTTAACACTTTTTCTTTAAATATAAAGATATTGAATATTTTTAATAATCAGTTTTAAAAAAAGAAGATGTAATTTTTTATGGATTCTCAAGGGTGAAAAGGGGAAAAATGTTTATTTCAAGGGCAATACTTTTAAGATTTATATAATAAATTTTTTCACATAATTTGCCACTTAAATTTTTCATTTTGCTTACATAAAATTCAGAAAAGATACTTAAAAATTACTTGTTAGTGTCTTAAGGGGTAATGGGCTGGAAGCAGCCACATTACGCCTGCTTCACGTGCATGCAATGGCGCGTTTTCAAGGGGGGTCGGACAAAAAATTAATTTTTTAAACTAAAAATTTAACTCAATTTCTTATCAAGATTCTTTTTCATACAAATTTAATCTTTTTGGTAAAAAATTCATTGTTTTAGTTGAAAATTCATTGTATTTGCTTAAAAACTTGTTTCTCTAACTAAAAATTAACTATTTTATACTTTTTTTTAAATTTATATTTTTTAGTTGAAAATTTATCTTTTTTTAAATAGGAAATCAACCTTTTTGGTTGAAGATGCAACTATTGGGTTGAAAATATCATTAAGAATAAAAACTTTAAATGGAAAATTCATGTATTTTCTTAAAAATTATTCTTTTTGGTAGAAAATTGATTAATTTGGTTGAAATTTTCATTTCTTTAGATGAAAATTATTTTTTAAATCGAAAATTAATTTTTTTTAATAAAAATTTAAAAATTAATTTTGTTAACTAAAAATTTAAATATATTCCATTTTTCGTCAAATTTTTTTTTATAGCCAGAACATATTTTCGGTTGAAAATTAATTCGTTTGGTTGAAAATTTGTCTTTTTTTTATAGACAATTCATCTTTTTGGTTGAAAATTCGACTAATTGGTGAAATGTTTGTTTGTTGATGTTTGAAGATGCATTATTTTCGTTGAAAGCTGATTTCTCTTGTTAAAAATTGAACAAATTTGGTCGAAAATATGTTTTTTTTTTTGTAAGAAATAATTTTTTCAACGAAAAATGTAGCTACTTAATTTTTGGCTAGAAAATTGATCTTTTTAAGTTGAAAATGCACTTATTTTGTTAAAAATTGTTTCTCTTTTACGACAAAATTCAATTATTTAGGTAGAAAATTCATATTTTTTTCGTTATAAATTCAACTTTGTTTTCAAAAATTAGTCTTCATGACCTGAAAACTCAAATTTGAAACTGAATTATTTGTAATGACTTACTTACAAGATCCTAATTTAAAAATACCTTAATTTTAAACAGAGTCTAGAATGAATCAACCAAAAACGGCTCACCTAAAAAGACCTACAAATTTGTTATGAATCTCTTTTCGGTAGGATATGTAGTTTTTGTTTCATTCGTTAAATCGAACATTAAAAATAAAAAACTTGAATCTTTCGACAAACGACAAAACATATAAAAAGGCGGAAAAAGAGCTAAAAATTTGGTATATTTTTTTTTGATTCAACCTTCAGTTTTTGTTTTGATCGTCGAACATGAAATAAAAAAATAAAAAAATTATTTTTGTAGAAAAACGACACAAGGTAAGGAAAAAAAATAATAGTAAAAAGTTGTTCACTCAAAAAAGACATAAAAATTTGTTGCTAATAATTTTTTCATAGGAGGCGCAGTTTTTGATTTAATCATAATAGTTTAAATGTCACTTGACATAATATCATAAAATCTTCATCTGGTTTAAACCATTAGTTCATACGAAGAAGCTGCGCTAATAGGGTGACGGAATCAATACCAAGAGCGAAACATTTGTCGAGAAAGCAGTCGATTTCTTCTGATGTAAAATTTGAATATGTCATTCTGTTAGTAAAAGTAATGAAATAGTTCACGTCCTATGACTTTTATAACCATATTATTTTTACGTATATTATTATTTATCGCTACAATCTGTGGTACAAGAATGTTGAAAGCGTTACTGCTACACAAAATTTTATTCGAAAAATTGAACCCTACAGTTTTAAAGTATGCTATTTCTAGTAAAATGTGTTTACCTAATATGCCGTCGCATCTCCATAGCTCTCTATAACAAATTGGCAGCGCCGTGGATAACTTTCGACTAGATTTTGAGCCGTAGTGTAGGAGCACAACTTCCAGATATGCCAAAGATGACCGAAATGACTGAAGATGATCAGGAAGTTTCAAATTTACATTTATTGCAGTTTTACCTTAAACTATATGTTTTACGCAAAAATTATTCAAATTATATATTTTGAGGCTCTATATTTCGAAATTGAAAAAGCACTCAAAACTATAATAATAATTATATTTACCAATGGAATTGAGGAAAATTGGCACACTGAACAATACGATAACAACAATCTTTATTTTTTCTGAATACAAAAATCTGATAGTTCAGAACTGCGTTTTTATAATGTCGGTGACTTTTCTGAAAAATGTGTTTATCACAAATCGGCCTTCTGGAAGTAAAGGTGGGGAAAAACACCCAAATTTGTTCATATAATGAACAATGTGGAACGCATATAAAATGACTAGCATAATGTAACGAAAAAAAATCTGTATAATTAGTTCAAAAGACAATCAAAACCTTATCAAAACATGTTTTCGATTTTGGAAAAATACAAATTTGAGATTGAAAACTCTCTTGGCAACAAAAATTATTTATGATTTATCAGCAAATAAGGTATCAATTTTAAGAAACAACAAAAAATGTCTATAGATATTATCAGGCTTGAAAAAAATGCGACCAAAATTCCTAAATTTTGAAATACACAAAAAAAACATACATTTTTGATAGTTTAAAGATTTCTACAGTACATTGAACGATATTTTGTGACAGAAACTGACTAATAGTGACTGATATGCATTTGTGAGGTAACTAATTTTTTTTTTTTAATTTGAATGGGTTTAAGAAAATTCAATATATAATTTATAAGAATTCTAGGTGAATTTAAACAACTTCATAATAAATTCATAAGAATTTGAAGTTAATTCAAAACAATTCAAAAGAATTCTAATAAATTAGAATAAAACCAGAAAATTCGATTGATTTCAGTAAAATGGGAACGAATTTAGAAGAATTCAAGGTTTGGTCTCTTTTATTTGCTTCAAAGATTTGCTTTCTCCAGTTGAGTTTGCAAATTTTCAAAAATGTACATTTTTCAAAACTTTTGAAATATTTTCAACTTTTAAATAAATTTTGAATCTTTTTAAAATTTCGAAATATCTTAAACTTACTCGTATTTATCATAAATCTTTGTATTCTTGCTAATTGAAAGATTTTGCTTAAACATCTTTCCCATTTTTTTCCGAAATTTAAGAAAATGATTTTAAATCTTTTGATTAAAAATTAAAAACTTTTTTTGGTTGAAATATCAAATACTACACTTTTCATTCAGAATTCATCTTTTTTGGAATAAAAATTTAATTACTTGGTTCAGAGTTAAACTCTTTTGTTAAAACTTAATTTTTTGGTTGAAGATTCATGATTTTAATACAGATTTTATCTCCTTGGTTGCTAAATGAGATATTTTGGTGAAAATTCGTTTTTTCTTTGGTTGAACATTAATTTTTTTGACTGGAAATTTTACTATTCCAGTTGAAACTTTAACTATTTGGTTGAAATTTTTTTCGTTGTTAAACATTTTCTCAATTTTTGATTTAAAATGTAACTATTCCAGTTAAAGATTTATCATTTTAGTTGAAAATTCATCACTTTGTTTGAAAATGTATCTATTACTTTCAAAAATAATTTTTTGTTGGTTAAGTATTTTTCATTTTCAGTCGAAAATCCGTGTATTTTGATGACAATTTTTTTTTGTAGCAGTTAATTTTCTGGGTTTCAGTTAAAGATTTATTTCAGTTAAAGATTGATATTTTTGTCAAAAATTCATCTTTTTCTTTTTAAATGTAACTATTGCTTTTAAAAATACTTTTATCTTTGGTTGACATTTTTTTTTGACTGAAAAAGTAACTATTCCAATTCAATATTTTATCATTTTATTTGAACATGTGTTTCTTTGATTGAACATTAATTTTTTTAACTGGAAATTTAAATATTCAATTTTTGGTTGAAAATTTATCTTTTTTAGTTAATAGTCACAAAATTTACATTCAGAATACTCCACATTATGTTTAGCCACATAATAATATTGGACAACCCCCAAAATCCACCTCTAGTACTTTCAACTAAACCCGTCCGAAGATTCTACCTCTGAAACAGAAATGATCTTTCAAATTAAAAATAGTCGGAAAATTCACATTCACAAAACTCCAGATTATATTCCCAATCTCATGATAATACAGAGCAGCCCCTAAAATTAACCCCTAGTACTTTTCACGAAACGGGTCTAATGATTCTCCAAGTAAAACAGCGAATCAATTTCTAAATTGAAAATAGTCACAAAATTCACATCAGAATATTTCAAGTTATGTTACTAACCCCATAATAATATTAAACGACCCCCTACATCCATCTTTATTACCATCAACTAAACAGGTCCAATGATTCCCCATGTAAACCAGCTAATAAATTTTTGAATTGAAAATAGTCAAAACATTCACATTCATAATACCCTACATTATGTTCTCAACACCATAATAATATTAAACAACCCACAAATTCACGCTAAGTACTTTTAACTAAACAGGTCCAAATTTTCTCTATATAAACAACCAATTCATTTTTTGATTGAAAATAGTCACAAAATTCATATTCAGAATATCCCAGATCATGTTTCCAACCACATAATTATACTGAGCAGCCCCCAAAATTGACCTCTAGTAATTTTCACGACACACATCCGATGATTCTTCATGTAAAACAGCTAATAAATTTTTTATTTGAAAATATTCACAAAATTCACTTACAGAATATTCCACATTATGTTCCCAACCCCATAATGATATTAAACAACCCCCAAAATCGACGCCAAGTAATTTTAAACACGTCCAAAGATTCTCCATATGACACACCTTATTAATTTTTAAATTGAAAATAATCAACAAATTCACATTCAGAATACCCCACATTATGTTCCTAACCCCATAATATTGTGATCTTTTTTTATTGACATTTGAATAAGAGACTTCTCGCTGGCAATTTGTAAGCTGCATCTAAAAATGGATAAGAAACGGCCTGAATAATGTAGGTGACTAGCAACATAGTAATTTTTGCAGAATAGTGCTATTAAGATTATGTCAAGTGATATGAGGTAAGATCAGCCTTGTGGTTTTTTTGCGGCCGGTGTCAGGCTCACATGATTCACAAAATTTTGCACATGTCAAAACCCTGTCTGCCATTTGATTTTTAGTATTTAAATATTTCTGGCTGAAGTCGAAAAAATGTGTTTTATCTAGCAATCGAACTTTAGGCTGCAAAATATTATCATTATTCAACCATGAAATATTGATTTGAACCAATTTGAATGCATTTCTGAAACTTACCTTTAAAGTGATGCGTAAAATTTTTTATGTTCGGCACCATGTATGACTTTTGGTTCGAAAAAGCGCTCAAAACTAGGTTCGTTTTTGGAAAGTGAATAAAAAAGAGATCTAGCAACGTTTTCGTCATAGCGAAACTCCATATTGTTGTTTTTATGCATGATTAACTATGAAAAGCGTCGAATCTTAACAGAATGGATATCTTTTCATATCCAGATGAAAGGAATTCGCAGGCAACCTATACAACCAATGTCTATAATTAAAGCGAATTAAGGCATAAAGTTAAGACAATATTAAAAATTGTTAAACATGCATCTATCGATCCTGTTGTGATCTCGGCTACAGGCAATATGCACGCAAAATGCATTTATCATCTTGAACATTCAGGAGCCTGTAGGGTACTGGCAGCAGCTCAGTATGCGGTTTTATTAAACACCTGTCGTATTGTCAGGAACTTCCTAGACCATTAAAAAGCAGGGGAATAAAAATCTGCGAAGTGAAATGTGGTAGCTCTCAAAAAGCATTCAGAGGTGACTAGTATCACTTTCTTTACTCGCGGTCGCTGTGCTTCTTATTTATCATCCGAAATTTTCAACTCGAGGTGGCTATTCGTGTGAAAATAAGTTTACAAATAAAAAAATTGTCGGTAAGGTAGGAAGCCGGTCACGTGATCCACTCGTCACATGGCCTTAAAAAGCGAATATTTATTAAAATAGCTAAACTGTATTCCAAAGAAATACATTTTTTTCAAAATTTAATAACTTAATTTTTTAGTTGAACAATTAATTCTAAAGAACTGAATTTTTAACTTAAAAAAAGTGAGAGTTATTTTAACCAAAGAAATGAATTTTCAACCAAAAAGATGAATTTTCAATCAAATAGTTGAATTTTCAGCTAAAAAAGATCCATTTTAAACCAAAAATAGAATAGTTCAATCTGTGGAAAAAAGTTATTTTCCACCAAAAAGATGAATTTTAAACAAGAAGATTGAATTTAAAAAAATGGAACAGTTAAATTTTTAAGTGAAAAAAATTAATAAAAAAGAAGAAAAAATGAAAAAAAAAAATATATGAATTTTCAACCAAGAAAATTATTTTCCACCAAAAAGAAAGCAAATTTTCAACCAAAAAAAAATGAATTTTCTAACAAAATACATTAATTTGTAACCAAAGAGATGAATTTCCAACTAAAATTATGTATCTTCAACAAAAAAAATGGATTGTAAATTTTAATAATAGTTGAACTTTTAACCAAATAATTGAATTTTCAACCAAGAGGATTGATTTTCGACAAATAAGACAAATTTTCAAACTTCAAAATATAAATTAAAAAAAAAATAGAATACTTAAATTTTCAGTTAAGGCCATGTGACGATGAGTGGGTCACGTGACTGGCTTCCTGCCTTACCGACACTTTTTTGTTGTTGTAAACTTATTTTCACACGAATAGCCACATCGAGTTGAAAATTTGGGATAATAAATAAGAAGCACTTATAAATACGGCTCTGGTCCTAAATTTTTATAATGAAGCAGTCCATTTTTAAACCCAGAATACGAGGCCGCGCACTGGTTGGCCGCAGCTGACGCGCAATTCAAAATTGTAATTAAAAACAATTCTTGTAATTCGAATAAATAATCATTGAAAAATGCACAAGATTGTATATGAATTGTACAAATTTTGATTTGAGACAAGAAAAAATATTTACAACAAATATATTTATTAAATAACAGTTTATTTTCTGTGACTTCTGGAGAATAACTTATATTTCACAAAACATCTGATTTCAGAAAAAATTGTTCGACAAAGGAGTTCAAAATAATCTTTTATAATGTTTTTAATATTTTGTTATGTATTCTCATTAGAATTTATTTCAATTCCAAATTCAAATCGCGCGCCAAGTGCGGCCAATCAGTGCGCGGCCCGAACGCAAGCGCAGTAGCAAAAGGCGCCCACATTGGCAGCACTGATTTCAAGGCTAGTTTTAGGTCGAAAATTATTTAAATGCATGGGGAAAGTGTAAAAAATGTGAAATTTTGTGCTTTTTATATTATAAAAACGGACTTTTAAATATTTTTTATTTTGCTTTAGAATTAAGTTTTAAATGGCTTTTAGACTGAAATTTTATCTAGTTTTTTTTTTGTGATGAACGAGAATAATGAAGAGAATTTTTCCGA
Source organism: Andricus grossulariae (assembly GCA_011634705.1). NCBI lineage: Eukaryota > Metazoa > Arthropoda > Insecta > Hymenoptera > Cynipidae > Andricus > Andricus grossulariae. Next base: position 231,382,246 of record JAABKJ010075445.1, read on the forward strand.
ACATTTCGCCGAACATTTTGCCTTGAGAATTTTTAAGGTTTCAAGAGAATAAAAAAGTTTTCTTAAAATTGCTGTTGAAATATAAATAATGTTTTATTCGGTGAATTAATTTTAAGAAAATATTAGAAAATGATTCTCTAAAATTTCGAAAAATAATGTAGAAAATTTTAAAGCAAATTTTTTCAATTCTGCACGTTTACAACATTTGACAAAAAATTCGCGTTAGTTCAAGAAATATTAAAAAGTTTCGAAAAGATTTCATAAAATTTAAAAAAAAATGTCGATTTCATAAAATTGAAAAAAAATCGAAAAAAAAGACAAATATTCAACAAAATAGTTAAATTTTCAACCCAACAGATGAATTTTCAACCAAGAAGATTAAATATCTATCAAAAAAGATAAATTTTTAACAAAAATGGAATAGTTAAATTTTTAGTTAAAAAATTAATATTCAATAAAAAAAACTAATTAATGTTCCACCAAAAAAATGAATTTTTAACCCAATAGTTGAATTTTTTAGAAAAAAAGACAACTTTTCAACGAAATAGACGCATTTTCAACCAAGAAGGTTAAATATCTATCAAAAAAGATAAATTTTTAACAAAAATGGAATAGCTAAATTTTTAGTTTAAAAATTTAATATTCAATAAAAAAAACAACTAATTTTCAATGAAAGAGATGAATTTTCAACCAAATTTTGAATTTTTAAATGTATTTTAACCTAATAGTTAAACATGTAATAAAAGAAAAGAATTTTCAACCAAATAGCTAAATTTTCAAGAAAAGATAAATCTTAAAGCAAACATGGAATAGTTCAATTTTAAGTAAAAAAATTCATAAAAAAAAGAATTGTCAATAAAATAGATAAATTTTTAAGCAACGAAATTAATTTTTAACTAAAATAATGAATCTTCCACCAAAAGAATGAATTCTTAACCTAATAGTTAAATTTTTTACGAAAAAAAGACAAGTTTTCAACGAAATAGATGAATTTTCAACAAAATAGTTAAATTTTCAACCAAATAGATGAATTTTAACCAAATTTTGAATTTTTAAAGGAATTTTGACCTAATATCTAGATATTTAACCAAAGAAAAGAATTTTCAACGAAATAGCTGAATTTTCAATAAAAGAAGATAAGTGTTAAAGGAAACATGGAATAGTTAAATTTTCAGTTGAAAAAATTCATAAAAAAAAAGAATTATCAAGAAAATAGATAAATTTTTAAGCAACGAAATTAATTTTTAACTAAAATAATGAATCTTCCTCTAGAACGTACCACGTTTCTAGAACGTGACAAGTTTCTAGAATGTGTCTAGTTTCAAGACCGTGCTAAGTTTCAAACACGTGCCAAGTTTCTAGAACGTGCCAAGTTTCTAGAACGTGCCAAGTTTCTAGACCGTGCTAAGTTTCGATAACGTGACAAGTTTCTTGAACGTGCTAAGTTTCTAGACCTTGCAATGTTTCTAGAATATTCTAGATGAAGTCATCAAACGATATTGCGCTACTGCGGGGAAAGAAATTTGTGTAAACAACGTCAAGGTTATTTATTATCTCAATTGGCATGGTTATAAGAAAAAACCTTGAAATTGTTTACGCAAATTTAATTTCTCACAATTGTGCAATATTATTTGATGACCACATTCAGAACATTCTAGAAACTTAGCACTGTCACAAAATACTCCAGCTGTAGAATGTTCTCGACGTCGGTACGGTCTTGATATAGAAACGTCCTTGCCTATCTACAGAAAGTTTAAAAGTGAAAATATTGCAATTTCATCAAAATTGATGAGTTGTTAAAGATGAATTTTCAGCAGAAAGATTAATTTTCTACTTAAAACAGGAATTTCAACTAACTTCATCAATTCTCAACCAAATAGTTGAATTTTCTACTGAAAATATAAATTCGCAACCAAATATGGAATGGTCAAATTTTCAGATTCCTACCTTACGCACAAGAACATTCTATAGCTGAAGTGGTTCTTGTTTGTGCTAAGTTTCTAGAACGTGCCAATTTTCTAGAACGTGCCAAGTTTCAAGAACGTGCCAAGTTTCTAGAACGTGCCAAGTTTCTAGAACGTGTCAAATCTCTAGAACGTGCTAACTTTCTAGAACCTGCTAAGTTTCTAGAGCGTGCTAAGTTTCTAGCACGTGCTAAATTTCTAGAATATTCTAGATGAAGTCATCAAATAATATTGCGGTATTGTGAGAAAGGAAATTTGCGTTGGACCGTTATTTTGATAACTAAACAAAAAATATGTTCTCCTAAGAGGAATGTCACATTTAAAAAAAAAGAGGGAACCATTTTTTTTCAATTATTTTTTTATTTACTAGGAAAAGTTAAATTTCATTTGAAGAGGTTTTATTTAATTTTAATTTTAATATTAAAAATATATTTGCCGAATGAAATTGAAAGAGAAATGACTACTCAGAAGACAAAGAGTGAGTCATCACCATGAGGTGATTTTCAGCGACATTAAAATTTTAAAAGGAAAAAATTCCCTTTCCCTTACCTGGACAATTCTAAGTTATTTTTCGCGCTCCGATTCACGATCAATTTCAAGCCCTTGCTTACTTTGTGCCTTTTTTTCACTTGTTTTTTTTTTCTACAATGTTCTATGATAGGCGTTTTATCTATTACTGAACAAGGGTTTTGGGCCGTGACAAAAACTAATGAAGACCGAATCCCTAATTCCCCTTCTATAACCCAATTGGCCCAATTTTATTCATTAATTAGTAATAATAATAAGTCCATATTTCTGGAATTCATTTCCTAATTAATATTAAGGAGATTTCATAAGTTACTCCAGGTAATAAATTTAAATTTGAAATTCAAAGATTTTTCGGGTTTCAATTGTGTGTAAAACTACGAAACTTGCCAATCAAGTTCGAGCAGTTCCCACCATGGGGCGCTCTGGACATTCACACGATTGAAACCCGAAAAAGCTTTAAATTTTTAATTTTAATTTATCATAAATCATCGTGACAGTATTGAATCTATCATGAAAGTACTCTACGGGGAGAGTTTTCTTACTAAAACTAACACTTTTAGTAAGCTCAGGTTTTCTCAAGGTAAGCTACTAACATCTTTAGGTTTCTTAAAACAGTGTAGGGACAATAACATCGTCCCAAAATTCTTACAGTTAAAAAATCATTTGGGAACATCTAAATCCAAATCAATTCACAAGGAAGTAAGACCATGATCAGCAAGGATCATCTCCTGGTGAATAAGGTATCATATACCATACAGGAGATGTTGGCTGACAAACTGAAGAATTTAGCATGAAGTGGGATCACTAAGAAAAAAAATGTTCTCAGACCAAAAGAACTGTTTTTGAATATACATTAGGGTGGTTCACAAAAAACTTGTTATCATTTTTCGGCGGCCGTATCGCGACAGTTTATTTCTCTGGGTGAGATAATACACTCCTAATTATCTCAGATTTTTTAACAAAAATTTAAAGGTTGCGAGCATCAAATTTACGTAAAACTTAAGATTTCCGTAGATTTCGATTTTTTAAGTGTATACCTATTTGTTTCGGAGTAATATATTATGCATAAAAATTGTTGCTGATACAATGGACAAGACTTTTATTTTGTGTCCGATTGAACAAAATTGCTTCGCCCCTAAAAATTTTGTGTAAGGATTGCCATAATTCGAGACCTTCTTAATACAGGGAAAAAATACATAATAGATATGAGAGGAATAACTTAAAACTGGGTGACCAGAAAAATAATATATTAAATAAAATTATTTGACAATGCTCTTAATGGGGTTTCCATAAATGAAATTTCATAAAATATTAACATACATCAATAGGAGCAAGAGAGAATAACAGGTTGCTCATTTGATATGAAATCATACTTTTAATACTTTATTATATTAACAACAAATATAGAGCACATCTTTTATCGATATTTTCTTATATTCGCAACAAACATATAGTTGACCAATGTAAACATTTTTTTGTAAAGATGAATGTTTTAGTTTCTCATACAATGAAAAAAATCGCTAATGCATTTGTGATTCGCAACACCACAAATGCGTAAATCACTTTACTCCCAGTTCTTTTATTATGGTAGGCTGTATTATATAATATTGGAAATTGTAAAATCAATAACAAACATTGCACAGTTCATCTATCAAGGTAGGTTCCAAGAACGTTCGTAAACAAATTTCGGATTAAAATAATTAATTTTATATAATGCTAAAATTTTTCACGAACATTCCGCGAAGGTTTCTGACAACGAGGATTCCCAAGGAAGATTCCGGGAATTTTCGTGGAAAATGTTCGCATTATATAAATTTCATCAATTTATTCAATTAAATTTCTTACGAGCATTCCCGGAACCTTACTTTGGAATGTTCCAGGAATATTCAGGGGAACTTTTGTGCTTTCCGGGCTTCTATCGAATGATCCCCTTTTCCTTATTTTATTCACTTCCACCCCCTCCTTCATCAAATTCTTCTTTCCCTGTTCCCTCTGATACTCTTTCTATTTTCCTATGATTTCCATATCTTCGCTTACATTTCCTTTTCCCATTTTTATATTCCTTACCATGTTCTCGAATTTCTCATTCCCTCCCGGATATTACCAACGTTTCCCTGAACATTCCTCGAACATTCCAATGTAAGGTTCGGAGAATTCTTAAAAATATCCCAAGAAGGTTGCCGGAAGTAGGTAAATTTCTGCATATCCAGGAAGACTCCCAAGGAATTTTCCTGGAATGTTCGTGAAAAATAGTATACAAAAAAATGTTCCAGGAAAGTTCACGAAAGTAGATAAATGTCGGCGTATCAAGGAAGGTTCCAAGAACGCTCGTAAACAAATTTCGCATTAAAATAATTAATTTTATACAGTGCAAACATTTTTCACGAACATTTCGCGAAGGTTTCTGACAGTAGGTAATTGTCCGTCCAACAAGGAAGTTTCCAAGGAAGGTTCTGGGAATTTTCGTGGAAAATGTTCGCATTATATAAATTCCATTAATTTAATTAATTAAATTTCTTAAGAGCATTCCCCGAACCTTCCTTGGGAATCTTCTTGTATATGCGGACATTTACCTACTTCCGGGAACCTTTGTCGGACATTTTTCTGAAGAGTCTTTGAATTTTGGGCTTCTTGAAAATTCAAATTCGAATTTATAGATGAGTGTCCGATTTGTTAGATGTTGGGGTGGTTTTTGCACAAAAAAATGTCAAGCATTCGTAAGCCCATGAAAAGCCCAATACTACCTTTTATTTGGTTTTTTCCATGTTTGAGTTTTTACTTAGTGGGTCATTTTTTTACACATAGGGGTGGTTTTTGGAAAAAATTGTGCATTCGAGAGCTCAAAATAAGCCCAAAATTCTGGTGTACTTTGTTTTTTCCGAATTTGAGTTTTTACGTGGGGGGTAGTTTTATTGTTAGTAGGGGCGGTTTTTGGTAATTGATTTTGGCGCATTGAAGAACCCAAGAAAGCCGAAAGTAAAAATAAGTGCTTAAGGTCTAATTAGTTATAAACGTGGTTACACTGTACTAAACCTTTCGAAATTCTTGAAAAGCTTCTAATCTTTATTTTTTAAATCTTTAAAAATCTACCTTTCTAAAAATCTTTTAGAGTTTAAAATTCTTGTTGAATCTCTTCAATTCTACTACATATTTCTTGAATTCACTCAAACTTTTTTTATTTTTTAATCTTACCAAATTGAAACATTTTGCTTTCAGATCTTCTAGACTCTTTTTCGAAGTTTTGGGAAATCGTTTGATATGTTCAAAAACCTTTTTCAACTTTATCTTACAGTACATTTTTCAGAATAAAAAATGATTCAAAATTTTCACATGCATATTAAATTTTTTTTTGGTCTTGTCAGACCTTCTAAACCTTCTAATCTTTACAAATTATTCAAATTTTTCCTCATTTTTTTTATTTGGCGAAGTTATAAAAATTTTCTTAAAATCTTTCAGATTCTTCTTCTTTTGAAATGCTTGAAAGTGTTTTTAAATAATCGCTTAAAATTAATTTTTCGAAATAAAAAATTATTTAAATTTTTTCTAAGAACCTCAAATTTTTTTTCTGAACAAAGATTTCAATGATTTCCTAATCATTACAAAAAGATTTCAAATATTTCGCAAAGATTTCAAATAGATTTTGAATATTTCACAAAGACTTCTATTATTTCACAAAGATTTCAGATAGATTTCAAAGATTGAACAAAGATTAAACCAAGATTTCACAAAGATTTCACAAAGATTTTTAATATTTCACAAAGATTTTACAAAGATTTAATGATTTCATAAAGATTTCAAAGGTTTTACAAAGATTTCAAATATTTTGCAAAGATTACAGAAAGATTTCAAAGATTTCGTAAAGATTTTTAAATAATTCCCAAAGATTTTGTAAAGATTAAAAAGATTGAAAAGATTTCAAATATTCTGAAAAGATTTCAGACAGATTTCAAAGATTGAACAAAGATTTCAATTATTTCACAAAGATCTAAAATACTGCACACAGATTTCGCAAAGATTTCACAAAGATTGCAATGATTGCATGCAGATTTCAAAGGTTTTATAAAGATTTCAAATATTTTGCAAAGATTACAAATAGATTTCAAAGATTTCACAAAGTTTTCTATTATTTCACAAAGATTTCAGATAGAGTTCAAAGACTCAACAAAGATTTCAATGATTTCACAAAGATTTCAAAGATTTCGGATAGATTCAAAAGACTTCACAAAGACTCCAACCATTTCTCAAAAATTTCACAAAAATTTTAATATTTTCACAAATAATACCGAATATTTCAAAAATATTCCAAATATTTCGCAAACATTTTTGAAGAATTCAGAGATTTCACAAAGATATCAATGATTTCCCAAAGAATTCTAAGTTTTTACAAAGATCTCAAATATTTCACAATAATTTATAGAGAATTCACAAAGATTTGACAAAGATTTTACAACAATTTCACAACGATTTCACAAAGATTTCACAAAGATTTCAATGATTTAACGAAGATTTAATTGATTTCTGAAACTGTTTTATAGATAATTCGTCTTTTCTGTTTAAAAATTAAATAATTTTGTTGATAATAATTCATGTATTTTCTTGAATATTCATCTTTTTTGGTAGAACATCAATCTTCTTGGTCGAAAATTTATCGTTTTGGTTGAAAATTAATCAACTTTGTTGAAAATTCAACTATTTGGGAGAAAATTAATAAATTTTGTTAAAAAGTCGCTTTTTGGCTTGAAAATTCAACAATTTGGTAGAAAATTAAACTATTTGGTTAAAAATTAAATTTTTTGGTTGCAAAATAATATTTTTGGGTTGAAAATTCTACTTTTTTGTAGATAATTCGTCTTTTTATGTCAAAAATTAATAATTTTGTTGATAATTCATGTATTTTGATGAATATTCGTCTTTTTTGGTAGAATATTAATCTTCTTGGTCAAAAATTCATTTTTTAAGTTAAAAATGTATCAACTTTGTTAAAAATTCAACTTTTTGGTTGAAAATTCAACTATTTGGGAGAAAATTAATAAATTTTCTTAAAAAGTCGTCTTTTTGGCTTGAAAATTCAACAATTTGGTAGAAAATTAAACGATTTGGTTTTAAATTAAACTTTTCGGTTGAAAAATTATATTTTTGGTTGAAAAATTCAACTGTTTTATAGATAATTCGTCTGTTTTGTTTAAAAATTAAATAATTTTGTTGATAATAATTCATGTATTTTGTTGAATATTCATCTTTTTTGTCAGAACATCAATCTTCTTTGTTGAAAATTCAACTTTTTGGTGGAGAATTCAAATATCTGATAGAAAATTAATAAATTTTGTTAAAAGGTCGTCTTTTTGGCTTGAAAATTCAACAATTTGGTAGAAAATTAAACTATTTGGTAGAAAATTAAACTAGATGGTGGAAAATTCACCTTTTTTATAGATAATTCGTCTTTTTTGTTTAAAAATTAAATAATTTTGTTGATAATAATTCCGTCTGATGAAAAAGTGATTCCAACCATATTTGTAGATCTTTCTGAGATGAACATTTTTTCTCCTGAGGAGTTCTTTCGTACCTGGTGTCATTTCTCTTCAGTGGCGGACTGGAATGTATGGACAGCGAGGAAAATCGATAGCACTACCTGCGAGGTGAAACTCGACTATAGGAAAGAGTCCAGATGTCAAGCGATTCCGAGCGCGGATAGCACTCGGATGGGTGAGAATTTGCGATGCATGACTGCATCTCTAATTGCTTAGGATTACTTCGAATTTCCTTTGAAATATTGAAATCGTGAAGAATGCTTTCAGATATTAGGAATTTCTATGAAGTTCGGTTAAACCTGTTAAAATGCTTTAAGCTTCCCGAAAAAGCATGGGAACTTTGAAATGTTTGAAAACTTAAGATCTGATGTATATCTTTATTAGAAACTCAATTCAATCATATTTGTTGAAATTTCAGCATTTTTATAATAGTGTATGTTCAAAAATCGAGTTATCAGCCCCTTAGAATTAAAGCATGAAAACAATAATAATTTATGGCGTATGGATGTGGCGACCCAATCTCCCGAGAGCTACGGCTCTTGCAGTCAGCCACGTTGTATTGGGGTAGCTCCTCAACGCAACGAATTATGCGGTTAGGTCAACAGTATCACGCAGTGCCACCCACAATAGGTCTCTCTCGAATGGAGTTCATGGTTCAGTTGGAAGTGGCAATAGAACCGAACCGAGGCGACGACCAGGCAATTGCCCCGGACAAACGCGAGAACAGAGATTTAAGTGGTCGGACCAACTCCGGAGGGACATCATTACCTGTTGGCAAAGAAGTTCATCGGCGCGAAGAGGATTCATGCAGAGGTTACATGAACGTTAGGTCACTATGCACCCGGAATATGCTCATAAAACGCCTCAGTATTTAAGAGATCAGGTATCCTTTTTGCGCAAAAACGGATATGGGGAACTTTGCAATTCGTGAATTTTATTATTCGGGAATTTTCCAAATCGGTAATATTATAAAATGTTTGGGAATTTTGTAATTCTGGAATTTTATTACTCGGGAATTTGATTTTTTGGGAACTTTCCAATTCGGTAATAATATAAAATGTTCGGGTATTTTATTATTTGGGAATTTTATTATTCGGGAACTTTCCAATTCGTCAATTTTATTATTCGGGAATTTACCAAATCGGTAATATTATAAAATGTTCGGGAGTTTCATAATAATGGAATTTTATTATTCGGGAATTTCATAATAATGGAATTTTATTATTCGGGAATTTCATAATAATGGAATTTGAGAATAATGGAGTTTTATAGTAATGGAATTTTATTATTCGGGAATTTTGTTATTTGGGAATTTTGTTATTTGGGAACTTTCCCATTCGTGGAACTTTCCAATTCGTGGAACTTTCCAATTCGGGAGTTTTCCAAATCCGTAATATTATAAGCTGCCGAGAATTTTATTATTCCAAAATTTTCCAATTCGGTAATATTATGAAACGTTCGTGAATTTTATTATTTGGGAATTTTATAATTCTGGAATTTTATCATTCGGGAATTTGATTATTTGGGAACTTTCCAATTCGGTAATAATATAAAATGTTCGGGTATTTTATTATTTAGGAATTTTATAATTCTGGAATTTTATTATTCGGAAATTTGATTATTTGGGAACTTTTCAATTCGGTAATATTATAAGATGTTCGAGACTTTTATTATTTGGGAATTTTATAATTCTGGAATTTTATTATTTGGGAATTTGATTATTTGGGAACTTTCCAATTCGGCAATTATTATGAAATTTTCGGGAATTTTATTATTTGGGAATTTTATAGTCATGGAATTTCATTATTCGGGAATTTTGTTATTTGGGAACTTTCCAATTCGTGAATTTTATTATTCGGGAACTTTCCAAGCTTTTGTTTGTGCACAGAAGAGCCGATGTTTTGCCGTATTTTTAACTGCTGCTTTCATATCTGGCAGAAGAAGTTCTCTGCAGTACCTCGGATTTTCCCTAGCCTAGGAAATTTTTTATATTAGATTTTCTGACTTTTCCTTGTTCTTTTATCGTCAAACGTCCTTTGAAGTGGATTCCTTTTGATCTTCTTTCTTGTACTTGCAAGACCTCTTTTTAACCTCTAGCAAATGTCTGCCATCATGTGTTTATCCCATCGCCCTTGATAATGCCGCTCCGTTTGGGTCCATATCATCTCACATGCGGCAAGTCTCTCTGCAGCAAGTCACACCTACGGCATGTTACATCTGCGCATGTCACATCTGCGGCATATCTTAACTGCGACATGTCGCAACTGCGGCATCTTTACCTAGCGGCTTCTTTCCTGCGCGGCATTTCTCACAGTGAGATTGACATTTTTGCGGCATTTCTTACTAGTGGCAAGTCTCCTAGTGGCATCTCTCTCCTCCGGAAAATTTTTGAAGTCCAAATAAAAATGGCAAAACTGTGGCAAGTTTCCCAGAACTTATTGTCTCACCGGCGGCATCTTTCATCTGGAAGGAATTTTCAAGTCCATATTGAAATAAAAAAACTGCGGCAAGCCTCCCAGGTCTAATTGTCACATTTGCGGCATCTCTCATCCGCGGCAAGTCTCCCCAGTCGCATCTCTCATCCCGGAAAAATTTGCAAGTCCACATCAAAGTGACAAAACTGCGGCGAGTCCCACTGAACTAATTGTCACATCTGCGGCATCTCTCATCAGCAGTAAGTCTATCTAGCGGCACCTTTCGCCCAAGAAAATTTTCTATGTTGTTATGAAGATGACAAAACTGCGGCAAGTCTCCCCAGCGGCATATGTTGCACAACGAAATTTCCTGAGTAGTTGTAAAGATGGCAAAACATCAGCAAGTCTCCCAGAGTAGAGGACGTGAGTAAAGGGTAAGCAGGAGAAGTAGGAATGTGAAGAGAAATGAGGAGAGTAAGGGAAGTGTAAGAAAATCATGAAGGGGCAGTTGGGGAGATAAGTTTAAGTGAGGGGAAGTAGGAAAAATGATTAAAAACAGGATGAGTTAGGGAGGTGAAGTGTGGGATGGTGAAGGGAAGTGAGGAAAGAGAAATGTTATCTGGAAAATCAAGGAGAGGGGGAAGTGGAAGAAAAGAAGTTGGGGTATGGGGTTGGGCGAAGTGAGAGGAGGGGTAGTAGGGGATTGAAAGCATGAAAAGGGGAGGTTTGAACAACTTATTTACGTCGTAATAGGCTGGTGGCTCAGGCAGTAGCGTTTCTGTTTCATGACATGTGAGGGAAAAAGAGGGAAGGGGGAATAGGGGATGTGAGAAGAAATAAGCAGAGGGGAATTAAGGGGACTGAGGGGAAATAAGTAGATGGAAAGTATAAGAAGTCAGGGTAAGGAAGGTAGGCGAGGGATAGTAGCGGAAATGATGGGAAATGTTGGTAAATGAGGGAAGAGAAAATAGGAGAAGTTAGGGAAAAAGGGCGAACGGATAGAGAGGGGAGAAAGGGGAAATGAGGGGAGGGGTAGTAGGAAAATTAGACGAAGTGAGTAAAGGGGAAGCAGAAGCAGGAATGTAAAGAGAAATGAGGAGAGTAAGGGAAGTGTAAGGAAATCATGAGGGGAAGTAGGGAAAGCGAGTTTCAGTGAGGGGAAGGAGGGAAAATGATTTGAAACAGGTTGAGTAGGAGAGGGGAAGTGTGGGTTGGTAAAGGGAAGTGAGGAAAGAGAAATTTTATCTCGAAAATCAAGGAGAGGGGAAGTAAAAGAAAAGAAGTTGGGGTATGGGGTTGAGCGAAGTGAGAGGAGGGATATTAGGGGATGAAAAGTATAGAAGGGGGAGGATTGAACGACTTATTTACGTCTATATATACATATTATGAGGGGGGGGGGGGTATGAAGTATATACGGATTTTCAAGATTTTGAGATTTCGAAGATTTCGTGGGTTTTCAGTAAGTTAGAGGAAATTTGAAGGAATTCATAGCATTTACTGCATTTCAGCAGATTTCCTAGGACTTCAAGAATCATGCTTCTAATTGCAAATTCAAAATACAATAATAAATGACATGATTTATTAAAAAGGAAATACGGATTTCGATACTTTTTCCTCAAAAATGAAGTATTATTGGAAAAAATCCTAAATGCACTGAGCTTTTCAGAATTTAAGACAGTATTGAAAAATGTATCATCTAAAATTCATGCAACGACCCAATTTGACCTAAACGCAAAATTCAAACTCGAACAAAAAAAAACTGTGGAGCAGAGAATTGCAATCCATGCAGATTTTAATTGTGCCAGATCAACACTTGAATGCTATATACATCACTTTTCTCCACACACACTTGCTTTGTGTCCCTGTGTAATCGGAAGTTTATTTTGGAAAGTCAACTATTTGGTTAAAAATTTATCTGTTATGTACGAGGATTTAACTATTTGGTTGAAAACTGCCTTTTCCCTTTTGGTTGAAAATCAAGTTTTTAAATTAAAATTTATATATTCTGTTGTTGGTGAAAAGTTATTTTCTTCAGTTGGAAATTCATTTATTATATTCGAATTTATTCAGAAAAAAAGGATCTCTCTTCTCTGCCTCCACTGGGATCCGAACACCAGATCAACTGATTTCCGGTCAGGTGCTCTAACCAATTAAGCTACAAAGAGATCAAAGAAAGATGCTGTTTTTCTGATAGACGCTCATTTTAGCAAGGTGTTACGCAATCAATATTTTTAATTAGGAATCTTAGGAATCCTTGCTAAAATTAGCGTATATCAGAAAAACAGTATCTTTCTTTGATCTCTCTGTAGCTCAATTGGTTAGAGCACCTAAAATCAAACTTTAGTATTTTAAATTTTGTTTCTTTCCCAAATTCTGGGAGACGCGACTTTCCTCTACTCAAGCACGCAAATTGATTTCCTAAAATTGAAAATTCAAGTATTTTTGGTAAATGTCATCTTTTTTGTTCGAACATTTAACTGTTTTGTGGAACGTTCGTCTAATTGGGCAGAAAATTTGTCCTTTTGGTTGAGGTTTTATCTTCTGTGTTTGAAACTTCGATTATTTGGTGGAAAATTCGCCCTTGTAGGTTGAAAATTCAAGAATTTAGTTACAAATTCAATTAGTTTGTTAAACATATAATTATTTTGTTGAAATTTAACTATTTTGTCAAAAAATTATATTTTGTGGTCGAAAATTCAACCATTATGTTAAAAAATGATCTTTGATAATTAATAATTTATTTTTAACCGTCAAAAGATTGTCCAATTGTCTTCTGAAAAAGTCCATTTTTGGGTTAAGAATGGAAATGTTTTTGTGGAAGTTTAATCATTTTTGTTTAAAAATTCGCCCTGGAAATCCTTGAAAACCTGGAAAAATCCTGGAATTTTTCTCTACCGTTTTTTTGTTGTTAGAGAATTCAAGTATTTGTTAAAAAAAATGCAACTGTTTTTGGTTAATGTTTGATTTTTTCGTTTTAAAATTCGAATATTTGGTTGAAAATTCATTTTTGCAGCTAGGAAATTCAACTATTTTGTTGAACATTTGTCTACTTGGACAGTAAATTCGACATTGTGGATTGATATAATTCAATTTTTTGTTGAACATGAACAAATTTAATTAATTTTTTAAACTGGAAAGTTTACTTTTCCATTCCTGCATGAAAATGGATCTTTTTTATTTTGAAATTCAACTATTTGGACGAAAATTTATCTTTTTTATTTGGAAGTTTAAGTATCTGGTTAAAAATTCATGTATTTTGTTGAAATTTTGTCTTGTTTAGTAGAAAATCTTGCTTGTTTTTTTAGTTTTGAACAACTGAAGGATGTTTTCCACAGGAACATAATTATTTGACTGTAAGATTAGGCGACGTTCTTCCAAAAGGATAATGTTTGCTGCGAAGAGATTCTTTTTTCAACTAATGAAATTTCTTTTGACCTCAACTGTAAGAGAAAATTCGACTTGTGTCATGGAGCATCCTCCTGAAATAAGAGGAAATTTCCCTGACAGTTCCACAAATAAAAATTGTGTCAGACGTAATTCGAGTCTATCTGAATTGCTATTCTCTTCCAAACTCTAGTTTGTTTTGTCAGATATGAATACAAATTTATCTGCAGGAAACCAGAATGTACCTGTCATGAAAAATAGAATGCAAAAAACAATCCTCTAGCTATCAGACATTGATTTAAAAGATTATCTAATCCACAATGAAGAAGGAGTCGAATTAGCATAACTACTAATTTCTATCGCGAAATTCCTTCCGGCTGATGAACTTACGTTTGTACTTCTACAACATATAAGATATCTCAGTGTGTTAAACGCATGATTCATATGCGTAGTAGAATTGAAAATTGTCGGAATGCCAACGCTATGAATTTGACCAGAATATGTCGTTTTTGCTCACACATATGGATGAAAATGTCTAGATTTTGCGAGACCAGTTTTCAATCAGTTTTTCAGTACGATCTTCCTTCAAAGAGCTGTGTCTTCCAGCGCAATTTAGCATGATACACCTACATTCTTAAAAAAAAAAAACAATAATCTTCTTTTTTTCTTGCAGATTCAAGTTCACAGTTTGAGTTTTTACCCAATTGTGAGCCCCTTCTTGGTGTTCCTCGTCGCGAGTCTTCTTCATAAAACAGACGTCTTTCGCCTGACAGGTATTTTCACCCTGCCAGACCTTATTCACCAGCTAGGTCTCCTTCTCCTGTCAGGCTCAATCTTTCTGTCAGATTCAGATCTCCTTCTAATTAGTAACATTTTCAACAAAAAAATGAATTTTTAACAAAGGAGTTCAACTTTTAACCAAGTAGTTAAAATTTCCAACAAAAATGAGGTGAAATCTCAAAGAAAAATTTAATAGCTGATATTTCAACCAAAAGAGATTTTAATTTTAAAGAACAAATAATTGGATTCATTCAGAAAAAGACGATATTACAAGCCAAAAGGACGAATCTTCTACAAAACAAAATTTTTAACACAAACATATGATTTTTCAACCAAGAAATGAATTTTTAACCAAAAAGTTGAATTTTCCATCAACATAGTGGAATTTTCAATCCAAAATGACAAATTTTTAACAAAATAGGTACATTTTCGCCCAAATAGATGAATAATTAACAAATTATTTAAATTTTCAATCAAGGAGATTAATATTGTACCAAATAGTGGGGGTTTCAATAAAAAATAAATAGATGTTTCAGCTATGAAAGAAAAATATATCAACCAAATTCTTGAATTTTCGAGCTAAAAATATTAATTTTCTACAAAACAGTTGAATTTTGAACAAAAAAGTTTATTTTGAACGAAGAAAGATGAGTTGTCTATCACAGAAGATGAAATTGAAATCCAAAAAGACAAAACCGTTAAAAAAGGGGAAGATTGTGAAGTCTACGATAATTAAATATGGATTTTTAGTGATTATCAATAGTTTTAAATAATGTAATAAAATACGTCAAACAACGTATCAGAAAGAAGTGTGCAAGTGTGGTTGTAGAAAAAAAATTTTGAAAATCGAATAAAATACTCGAAAAAGTAGCGTACATTAGGACCCTCTAATACATTTTAATTAATTTGCAAATTACCATTATATAACTTGATTATGCATATTAGTAGCCTGAACATTAAAGAAAATTGTTATCTTCATAATTTTATTACTTTCGTGAATAATAATTTTTTTAATTTCTATTGTTTCGCACCGTAATATCACTTTCATCTAATTGAAAATTGGACAACAATTAAAAAGTTTGTGAAAAAACCGCGTCTTTCTAACTCCATTCTACGCGAAAATTGCTAAAAACAATAATAAATTGTTTAAACAATTCATGAAAATATCTAATTATGTTTTTTTGCACTTTTTAAATTCAAATTGTTTTTAATAAATGAAATGCTACTTCATTCTGCTATATAGATTTTTTGTCCAATTTTTAATTAAAGTGCGTTAAATAATTAATTAAAATTGACGAACATAATTGTTTAAACAATTTATTATTATTGATAATATTCAATTTGAATAATGCTAGAAAGTTGTGGTTTTTTTCTGAAATTTACAACTATTTGTTTACTGTTCACTTAGAATGAGTTATTGATTAATTCAATTCAGAAATAATAATTATTCAAAGAAATTATTATTGTTTATAACTATCTTCTTTATTCATGCAATATAGTTGCAGTTTCTTGTGAAATGTTTAGCTTTTTGCCTACTTTTCACTTACTTAAGTAATAAATAATAAAAGTCAACAAACATGGTTTTTTAAACAATTTATAATTGTTAATAACTATCTTCTAGATAAATGCTAGAAAGTTGCGGTTTTTTCTGAACTCTTAAACTTTTTGTCCACTTTTCACCTTGTGAGGTAATAATTAATGCGAATTTACAAACATGCTTATTTAAACAATTGATTATTGTTTATAACTATATTCTTTCAGAGTAATGCTAGAAAGTTGTTTTTTCCTGAAATCTTCAGTTTTGTTTTGGCTTTTTAGCTATGAACAAATAATAAGTGAACCTCAACAAGAATTATTTTTTAAATAGTATTTTACTTTTCTAAGTGAACTATTTTTGCTCTTTTCTCAATGTTTACAAAAATTAATTTAAACAAAAAATCTGTCTTACACAATGACTTGTAAAAGTTTTGTTTTGAATTACAAGAACTTTATTCCAATTGATGAATGGCCACGAATACTTGACCACTGGAATCATTCAATTCTGTATTCTTCAGAATAGTAAGTAATTAATTTTTAATTTTTTGCAATTGGAAGCAGTAAAATTGGAATAATTTACAATTGGAGGCACTCAAGGTTGAATCATTTACAATCAGGAGCATTTAAATTTAAATTACTCTCACTTGGAAGAATGCGTGTTTGCATTCTTTACAATATGCAGCATGTAAGGTTGAATTATTGAGAGTTGGAAGCATTCGAATTTGAATTATTTAAAATTGGAAGCATCCGATTTTTGATTATTTACAATAAAGAGCGTTCAAATATGAATTGTCACCATTCAAAACATTAAAGTATAAATTTTTACTACTGGAAGTATTCAAATTCCAATTATTTCAAATAAGAAACATTCAGATTTGAATTCTTTAAAATTGGAAATCTTGGTAAATGGCAACGAATACTGGACCACTGGAATCATTCAATTCTGTATTCTGTACAATAGGAAGCGGTAAAATTGGAATTATTTACAATTTGAAGCAGTGAATTGAAATTTTTTACGATTGGAAGCAGTTAAATTGGAATTATTTACCATTGGAAGCATTCAAATTTGAATTATTCACAATCAAAAGCATTCGAATTAAAATTATTCTCACTTGGAAGCATGCATGTTTGCATTCTTTTTAATATGCCGCATGCAAGGTTGAATTATTGACAGTTGGAAGCATTCAAATGTGAATTACTTACAATGAGAAGCATTAAAATTTGAATTCTCACAATTCGAAACATTCAAGTTTCAATTTTTACAACTGGAAGTATTCAAATTCTAATTATTCTGAATGAGAAACATTCAAATTTGAATTCTTTAAAATTGTAAGTCTTGGTAAATGGCAACGAATACATGAAAACTGGAATCATTCAATTCTGTATTCTGTACAATAGGAAGCGGTAAAATTGGAATTATTTGCTCCTGCTGTAAAAATTGCCGTGTATTTTCTTGTTGAGCAGCCATTGATAGAATTTTTCAACTACTCCTTTCGTTACTTCGGCTTTTATTGGTGAAGTATCTAGATGAAGTATAGTACTTTTCTTACTTCTGATGTTAAAATTGAGTACGAAGGTCTCAGCCGCCCGCTCCGCGGCTTTGTAAAGGAACGCTCCTTTGCCAATCATCTCGTGATTACTGACTATTTTTAGAAGAGGATCTTTTCCATTTGCAATGATCTAAGCTGTACTTACAACAAGTTGGTTATGAAGCCATTGGAGATTTAAGAGTGCGCGTCCGCCTTGACGTCGTGAGATGTATAATCGCGGAACAGACAAATTGATATGCTCTTATGCACATGCATAATCTTGAGTGTGGTGACATCAAGAAACGTAAGCTCGTTCCGTGCCCAGTGAACCACCCCAAACCAGTGGAGTAGAACCGGGACGGTAAGCATGTTAGTCGTAGATACCTGATTCGACGTCAACAAATTTAAAGGCTGAATGTGCCGAAGAAGATGCTTGTATCTGGTTCGCAGAGACTCTCTAACTAATGGTACGTCCTCAATACGGCTTGGAGGCATGCCCAGGTGTGTATAGTTCTATCTAGTCTTAAGATGTCTGACAAAACTTTTTCCCACAAGCTCAGGGTCCTTGGGAACGCCAAAAACCTTTTCTTCCTTGAGATGAATTTTGGTACATTTATCCAATCCAAAGTTCATCCCAATCTCTCCTGTGTACTCCTTGACTATATTTATAGCAGTTTACAATTTTCCCCTCTGGAATGTGACGTTGTTCGTTGTCACACGATAATTTCCCAAACCACCTCAGCGAATTTCTCTCACGTATGTCAACTAGTCTCTTCTCCACACCAGATTCTTAGAAGATTATGTGATTACTCAGTTTGTACATCTGTGTTTTGCCGTACGTCTTACGCCTTCGAAATTGGCAAATAATTTTTTTATTGACAAAATATGACTCTCCGCGTTTGTAATAATCCGACAACGTACTTTTAATACTTTTTTTAACATTAAAAAAAAATTAAAGTTGACTATTTGAATTTGATTCGAATTTGTTATAAGGCTCCATTTACCACGTTTTCTGGATATATTTTTCACATAAATGTATTAAATTATTTTATTCTTCATCAACATTTTGTTTATAAAGTTCAAGAGTGAGAAAAAGGTTTTCCATATTTTTCATATTTTTTAAGATGAATACCGCATAGAAAGAAAACCGGAAAAATCTGGAATTTATAGGATATTAGGATCAGTTCTTACTCGAATCATCCCAGGATTTTTCTTCTAATATAAGTAGTTGAATAAATTTTCAAGATTTTTTCTCAACGTGAATAGCGATTGAAAACCCTTTTTGGGTTGAAAATTGAAAACTCATTTGCTTGTTTGAAAATTTAACTCTTTCGTTTAAAATATATTATATTTGCTTAAAAATATATTTTTCTAACTGAAAATTGAATTATTCTATTTCGTAGTACAAAATTCATCTTTTGTGTTAAAAATTGAACTATTTAGTTAAAAATTAATGGTTGAAAATTCAAGTGTTTTGTTTAACATTCTCTTCTTCTTGGTTGAAAGTTAATTATTGAACTGAAAATTTTACATTGATAAATATTTAATTTCTGTCAGTTCCATTATGCACACAAATGTGACATTCTTTGTCACGTTCCTTCAACTGAAAGTCAATTCTTACTAATTTCTGCGAATTTGGCAACATTCCTTCCTTCGAGTTTTTAAAATTACCCAATCGGCATTGAGCAAAAGCGACAACCATACTTTCGAGATTTTTCTGAAACACCTGTTTTTTAGAGAAAGATTATAAAAAGTCAAAATCCTCAAAAATGGACCCAAAACGCGACGTAGAGCAGTGTGGAATGGATTATTTCTATACAAAAGCCCCTGTTTGTACTTTTTATAAACTCAAATAAAACCTCAATATCTCCTCTTTCAAACGCTATCATTGTTTTTTATTCAAACTGAAAACGCTAAAAATAACAGTCAATTAGTCTCAGTGACTTCTTTTGGGACACCCTGTACTTATGAGAGGATTATCTGCCGAATTTTCTGTATTGTCATCTATGTCCAATTTTTCCAGGGCTTCAGTTAAAACGTAACATCTCTATCATTTCCATGTGTTTACAGGAAAATTGACTTTTTTACGTTTTAAAAGCAAAAAGAATGTTGTTCAAAGATATTGCAAAATGCAGAAGATACGAGAATGAATATAAATTCGACAACTCATCAAGAAAACTCTATGATACATTTTCATTTCTCAAATAACGACACAAGACCGGAGTGATTCGGGTTTCGTTCTTATTTCATTATTTCGGGAATAACTAGTAACCACTAATTTTCCTCAATGACATTTTATTTTATATCAAATCTCGTACCTTTCGAATGTGAAAAAATCTTTACGCAACATGATATTTTTCTTTAAGCCCTATGGAAGTCCATTTTCATGGATGGAATTAAAAAAAATTGAATCCATTTTTAACATTATGAGATGAAATAACTGCATATTACTAAATATACATTTTCTGGAAGTTCGAAAAATTGGGCACTAAATACTTCTTGCTCAGGACAAGTATAACAATTCACTTGAAATTTCGTCAGAATGTACATTCATTACGACACAATAAGAAAGTTGTGTAATCTTATTAAAAATAGTTATTTTGTAATATTTTTTAACCGAGATTTTATACTTTTTTATCAAAATCAATCTTCTAACAAAATATTAAATAGTTTTTCATTTACATCTCATCTACAAAAAGTATTTTTGAATTTATTATTTAACTTACTTATAATTCAAAGGGTCTTCATTCATTTTATCGTAAATAATAATGTTCACCCGTGAAAAATTCAACTGAGATTAAGTCTCCTTTGGGAGTTAATGATTCACAGAAAGATGATACTCAAACAGATGACACTTGAAAGTCACTCCTGATATGCTGGTAACAAGTCTTGATAAAGTGGATAGATTATTTACAAATATTTGATGAACGAATGCTCACTGAAAGAATTTTAGTTCCTCCAATACAGATTTGCTTGGCGGAGATTTGGAATCATATTTTGTTTGAAGGGCTTACGATGGAGGAGACGAAGAAAATTTTA
This sequence comes from Andricus grossulariae, assembly GCA_011634705.1. Taxonomy (NCBI): domain Eukaryota; kingdom Metazoa; phylum Arthropoda; class Insecta; order Hymenoptera; family Cynipidae; genus Andricus; species Andricus grossulariae. The sequence goes on from JAABKJ010075445.1 coordinate 231,402,948, forward strand.
AAGGATTCTCCTCCTCCTTCAAACTGTTTAAGGATGGATCCTCTTAAACTCAACTTAGAAGTGAAGACTGCGGTAGATAGTTCTACTTAGAAAAGGGACGAGAGTCTAGTGGAAAAGTAGGAGAATATTTCTGCTGAAGGACTGTGCAATGAGTATTCTTCTCACTACTATCTTGAATCGAGCATGGGAATCCTTTCAAGTTTCACCAGCAGTCGGTAGAAGTCTGGTAGCAGTAGCGAGAAGTACAAACCGATCCTCAACGATTATCTCTGGAATTTTTATTATTCCCAGGTCAGATGACCCAAATAGATTAATTTTGAACTTGCTGATGAAATCGGTAATAACCAGCCTCCGAGCGAGAGGTTAAGCTTCTGTTACCTACCCAGGTGACATTTTATTTTCTAGGATCTCGTTCCTTGAATGCTAGAATAATATCCCGGTGACGCACAAATTGCTTCAGAGGCTTTCTTTTGTTAAAGATCGTAAGAAGAGTCACATGATTCTATCTTCGACATGTAAATATTTGGAATTTAATTATAAATCTTAAAATATGGCTACTTAATTGCCACAAGTTTTTGGCTCTGGAAGCGGTAAATGGTAATTTTTAAGCCTGAATGTTCAATTTAGATAAATTAGAATCGAATCGTCAGTGGTAGTTGGATCATACTGATCATGCTGGAAAAATTTTGTAGTAGCAGCTGGCCAGTTTGTTTGCGAGAAACATTTTCTTCCCAATGATATTGTGTGGAAAATGGAAGTGAAGGATCCTGCTGGAAATGTTATTGCATCGGTATGTATAAATAATAATTAATATATTTATAATAATCAAATCAAATAAAATTTAGAAAAAGTAATGAAGGGGTACAATTTTCAATTCAAATTGCTTTAATTGCAATGTCCGAATTTTAAACTAAAAATAGCTGTCGTTCCTAGGCCGTGGCTGTTCCTCATCTGGTCATTATATTTATTATTATTCTTATATGACTCATTATAAGAATAATTATTCGATTAGTCATAGGAAAAATTATAGGAAAATAATTATAGAAATTAATGATATTAAAATATTGAAATAATTATTGCAAAAAGTATAAGAAACTCATATGTGACGTCTGGATAATTGAATTACATCACTTACCTAATTACGCGAATCAGATTCCTCATTTTTGTTCGATTAAATAATTAACTTAAATTCTAATTCAGTGAAACTAAAGCTAAGAAATTCAATTGATGCGGGATTTGAGGAAAAACTGAGAGAGAGAGAAAGACTAAACCAATTTCAGATATAATTAACTATTTATTTAATTTACATAAGTAAAAGTAAGGTTCTGAGAGATGGTTTAGGCAACAAGAAAAGAAAGATAGGATTAAAATAAGTGTGAATCTTATCTATTTCTCACCCAAATTATGATTGTTGTTCCTAGTACTAAGAGCCAGAAGAATTTCCACTATTGTTTGTGAAATTTCCGGATGGTTTCCAAAGATCCTTGTGGAAAGGGCAAACGATCGGTAAGAAATTTGACATGCCGGTAATTTTGGAAAATGATTATCTTGATGATTCCCTCCAGAAGAATGATGTTACAACTAGATTGCTCGACGCAGTGTTGGAGGGTCCGCAGCGTAATCGTAGAGGGTTGGGAGTTCACGAATTAACTGGGTTACAAATGGATTACGCCAGATTACAAATGGATTACCTAAGTTACTGTGAATTTACTGTATTCGAGTGGATTATTTCGAATCGCAAGTGGATTAGACTGGAATATTTTGAATTAACTGGGTTAGAAATGGATCAAGCCGGATTAAAAATGTATTACCCTGGATCAAAAATGAATTACCCTGGATTACAGATATATTACCGCGGATTACAAATGGATTGCCTACGTTGCTGCTAATTGACTGGCTTTAAGTGGATTATTCGAATTACAAGTGGATTACACTAGACTACTACGAATTAACTGGGTTACAAATGGATTACGCCAGATTACAAATGGATTTTCCTGAATAACAAATGAATTAATCTAGATTACAAATGGATCCCTGGAAGACAAATAGATCACCCAGGACTACAAATTAATTACGTAATTTACTGCGAATTTAATATATTCAAGTTGATTATTGTGAATTACAAGCGGATTACACTGGACTACTCCGCATTAACTTTGTCACAAATGGATTACGCCGGATGGAAAATGGATTACCCTGGATTACAAATGAATTACTCTGGATTACAGACAGATTACCCCGAATTAAAAATGGATTGCATAAATTACTGCGAATTTACTAGATTTAAGTGGATTATTTTGGATTACAAGTGGATTACACTGAATTACTTGGAATGAACTGGATCACAAATGGATCACTCAGGGTTACAAATGTATTTCCGCGGATTACAAATGGATTACTGAAGTAACTGCGAATTTAATGGATTCAAGTGGATTATTTCGAATTCAAAGTAGATTATACTAGACTACTAGGAATTGACTGGATTACAAATAGATTACCCTAGATTACAAATGGATTACCGTGGATTACAAATGGATTACCCTGGATTACAAATGGATAACCTAAGTTACTACGAATTTTCTGGATTTAAGTGGATTATGATTATAAAATGGCATTAGATAATAAAGAGATCACGATCGTTGTGTTGTTTGACTTTTCTAAGGCATTCGACTCTGTAAACCACAAACTCCTCCTGCTTAGTTAAAAGTTGTGGAGTTCCTCAGGGTTTCATACTTGCTCCTCTCCTTTTCAACCTGTGAAGCTCGGATCTGGGTAGAGATTTGAAACATTGTGAGTACCACAAGTATGCTGATGACTTCAAAGTTTATCCTTCGGGGCCTGTTGCCTCCTTAAGAAATCTCTTTGCTCTCGTACAGGAGGATATCGATAGGGTGGTGCACTGGGCCAGTACTAATCGGTTTTCACTTAATCCTGCTAAAATGAAGGCAACTGTTGTTGAGCCATCCCCTTTCCCAACTTCTGAAGCAATAATGACTCTCTCGCCATTACAGATCAGTGGGCGGATTATAGATTTTGTTGAGGTTGTAACAGATCTTGAATACATGTTGTACAGAACGCTATCCTGACAAGAGCAAGTAATCGACATTTCGAGGAAAATATTCAGAATTCTGCACAAACTTAGAAGAAGCAAAGAATCCTTACCGGTTTCCACTCGTATACTTCTGGTTGAGAGATTGATTCTGCCAAACTTCGATTTTGCCTGCATTCCTTTCCTCCATGACATACCTAAATATGTACATCTAACAGCCTATCGAAAGCAAGCAGGGTCTCTGAATGTAGCTAAGAGAAGACAGTATTTCATAGGTAATTTTTCATACAATCTCTTCCACGCCGAAGCCCCGCAATATCTCTTCAATTTGTTTGTATTTTTTGACAGAAATCTGCCTGCCCATTCTAAACTTCGAGAAAGAAGAAAGGTAATCACAGTTCCAAAGCACCGAACGTGTAAATTACCACGGCCTTCCACACTTAGGGGCGCTCGACTCTGAAACCAACTGGCTGTATCAATTAGGGAAGCGCCTTCCTATTTTCACTTCTCTCGTGCTTCGCACTCGATTTTGTCCAAAATCTGAACTTTTCTACATTATGTTCAACACTATTATATCAAATGTATTACATATTTATTTCTGTATCTCAAGCTGGTACTGCTTATTCAGATTTTGCAAAATAATTTACCAATTTTATTTTTTATGGTGACTAATATTTGCTCCTTACTTTGAATTAATTTTTATTCTCAGCTACCCTGAAAAATCTACCATCTCAATAAATTTATATCATCACAATTCATAATATGCATTGGTATCGAAACATAGGTATTTTCATTGTCTTCTTTTTATAATTATAAAAAAGTGTGCACCCTAGACAAAAAATGTTGTTAGTATACATTTTATTGCAACTTGTGTCGTTTCTCCATAAATTTCATTTGTTTATTTTCAACGCCATTCTTTATGATTTAAACTGAAAAATGCACATACTAGTGTAAAGTTTCAAGCAATTTTGTAAATATAATTTAGACGAAAAACTTTGTTAAATAAAAAGTTATTGTAGCTTGTGTCGTTTTTCCAAAAATTCAATTTTTTTATTTTCAATGTTGTTTTTCACGAATAAAACAAAAACTACGCATCCTATCCAAATATGTTTTATAAGAAATTTGTAGATCTTTTTTGGGTGCATGACTTTAGTATCATTGTTTTTTTCTGTATCTTGTATAGTTTGACCGCAAAATGGAATTTTTCATTTTTCATTATATTTGTGCGATCAAAATTTGAATTTCGATTTTTCGAAAAAATTCAAAAAGTTGTCATGATAATCTTGTAAGACTCTCAAAAAGAAACGTGTTTCTTTTCGTGACTTTTTTTCATATCGTCTTTTTGAGCATTACTAGCATCCGTACATAGATTTCTTAAATCTTGAAAAGAAAGTGGTCTCAAAAATGTTCAAAATGTGCTCACTTTTTGAATTTGTATCCAAAATAGCTGGTTAACGAACTCGTTCTTAATTTCTTATTAAAGACACCTTTCTGTCATATGTTTCTTATTAACAAAAAGTGTTAATTATATTTAAAAAATTTTAAACAAACTCAAATTTTGACTTTTTTAGTGGATAGACTGAATTATCATTTAAAGAAACAATAGCTTCTAACATATTGAAAAATTTGACAGCATGGAGTGTTTGGCGAGACATTTCGAACTGTTTCCATAAAAAAATGAAGCCAATTCATGTAAAACTGGTAAAAATAAGAACTTTTTAATCACAATTGTTTATATAATTAACAGTTTGTCATTATGAAAAATATGACAGCATGGAGTCATTGGCAAGGCTTTTCTATTTGATCACGCAAAAAATTAAGCCTATTCCTGAAAAATGATCAAAATGTGCATTTGTTTGAAAAAAAAACTACATTTCTGGTGCATTCTAGAGCATAATAGTTTGTTTATAGCATTAAGAACAATTAGTTTTTGCACTTTATCCCACTGAACATTATTATCAATCATTTATTAAATTGCTTTATGACCTGTCTAATGAATTTTTTAATTTTACAAGAAATCAATTTTCTATCAAATAATTGAATTTTTTACTAAAAAATGTAAGTTTTCAACTAAAAATGAAACAGTTCAATTTTTAGATGAAAAACTAAGATTTAACAACATAAAAAACGAATTTTCAACTAGTTGAAGTCAACTAAAAAAGAAGGATTCTTAACGAAATAGTTGAATCCTCAACCGAAGTGATAAATTTTAAACAAACAAGATTGATATTCTACCCAAATAAACGAATTTTTAATAGAATAGTTGAGTTTTCAAGCTAAAAAGTTTCAAAAAGAAAGTTCATTTTCAATCAAGTAAGATAAATTTTCAACGCAATAGTTGAATCTTCAACTAAGAAAGATACATTTTAACCAAAAATTGAATCGTTAAATTTTCAGTATAAAAACTAATTTTCAGATAAAAAACAACCACAGAGATGACTTTTCAACTGAAATTATGAATCTCAAACAAATAAAACTAATTTTTAGTTTTGAATCTGAAAAGATAAGTTGTCAACAAAAATTGTAATTGTTTATATCTCAACAACAAATATTTTAATTTCTAATAAAAAGCAGTTGAATTTAACCAAAAAGACGAATTTTCAACCAAACAGTTGCATTTGTAATAGTCAAAACTGATTTGCTACCAAAAAGACGAATTTAAAAAAAAAATGATTTTCAACCAAATAGTTGAATTTTTAACTAAAAAAGATAAGCTTTTTATACAAAAGTGGACTATAGCTAAATTTCCAGTTAAAAAATAATTTTAAATGCAAAAAAAGCGAATTTTAAACAAAACATTTAGATTTTCAAACAAAGAAATAAATTTTTATATAAAATGATGAATGTTCAACTAAAAAAAATTAATTTTCAGAAAAGTAGTTCAATTTTCGACCAAATAGTTGAAGTTTTGACAAAAAAATTTAATTTTCCCAAAAAGACGAATTTCAGCAAAATACATACATTTTCAATCAGATAGTTAAATTTTAAACCAAAAGGATTAATTTTTTTCTACTAACCAAAAAACATAAATGTTCAGCTAGAAATGGAATAGTTTAATTTTCAGTTAAATAAAAAAAAGCCAGGCAAAAAAACACGTTTTCAAGAAAAGAGTTAAATTTGCAACCAAAGAAATTAATTTTTAATCGAAATGATGAATTTTCAACTAAAAATATGAAGTTTTATCAAAGCAGTTCAACTTTCAACTAAATATGCGAATTTTATACAACATTTTGGAATAATCGAGCCGAAAAGATGAATTTTCAACATTTTGATAAATTATAGTTTAAACAATAATTAATAGAAATCTGTATTATCATTGGAGAAGGTAACGAATCGAGAAGAGAAATCCACACATAAAATGGAAATCTACAATATCGACCAATAATGGTGAGACACAGAAGGTACAACAATAGAATAAAACTTTTTTTTGATTCATAAATCGGTACTGGAGGGTCATAAATGTTCAGAAATTGGTAAATCGGTAAATCTCAAAGACGCGAACAAATAGAGTCTTAATCGCATTGTTTGATTTTCAGTCTCAAACAAAATTTCTCATATAAACAAAATAAACCTTTTTTTGAATTCATAAATCGGTACTGGTGAGTCATAAAATGTTCAACAATAGGTCGATCGATGTGTCTTGAAGACGCGAACAAATACACCACATATCGTATTGCTGTATTTTGAATATCAAAAAAGGTTTTCTCATATACGCAACCTGAATTTTTTGTTTGAAATCTGTAAAGTCAAAAAAAAACTATTTGTAAATGGGCGCCTAGCTCATAGCTCCTTCAGTTTTTGAGATATGGTGAACAGAAAAATGTTACATACACACACACTCATGCGGACATTTAAAAAAAATTGTATTTACGAATTTCTGGGGTCGAATAATATCGAAATATGTCAAAAAATAGGTTTGGAAATTTTGTGTAAACGATTTGTATTTCAATATTCGCAAAAAAACATGATTAGTGCCAAAAACTCGAAAAACTCAATTGTTCACTTATTGGGTTTTATTGAGACCCTATAAAATAGACTTATGAAAGTAATATTTAAAAAATACGTTCTGATTCGTATTCTATGCGTAATTTTGAAGAGAAATGTTGATTTTCAACTCAATTTACATAATATTGACGATTCCCTATAAAATTTACAAAAACTTATTTTTTTCTTATGGGTTATACGTGCTAAACTTCATCGATCTTGCGGAACCCCTAAATATCATTTTTTGTCTGGGTTCGAACAGATTTCCGGGCGATATGCACGGAAATTCAAGAACAAATTTCCAATGAATTCTTAGAACACCCTATTCAAGATTCGCCTTCGCAGGCTGAAAATTGGTTTTTCATTTTGCAAATTTACATTTAAAAATTATGCAAGTTTTAAATTTAACAATTAAAAATTCTGCAATTTGAATGATTTACTTTCGATATTTTTTGATTTGGAAGATTTAGAATTGAAATCTAAACTTTTGATCTTCAAAATCATCCAAATTCAAGAATTTTTATTCGTACATTTTTAAAATTGAAGAGCTTTCAATTAGAAATTTTATAAACTAACAAAATTTTGATTCCAAATCGTTAAAATTCAAGAATTTTTATTTATACTTTTTTGAAATTGAAGAGTTTCTCATTGTGAATCCTCAAAATTAAAGAGTTTTTGATTTTGCAAAATTTGCCATTAAAAATTATGCAAATTTTGAGCATTAAAATGACAAATTCTGTAATTTGCATGATTCACTTTCAAAATTTTTTCAATTTGGAAAATTTAGAAATTAAATCTACAATTTTGATCTTCAAAATCATTAAAATTTAACAATTTCTATTCATAAATTTTCAAAATTGAAGAGTTTTCAATTACAAATCTTCAAAACTGAAAAAATTTTGAATCCCAATCATAAAAATTTGAGCATTTTTATTTATACTTTTTTAAAATTGAAGAGTTTCTTATTTTGAATCTTCAAAATTAAAGAGTTTTTCATTTTGCAAATTTGCAATTCAAAATTATTCTTGGCTTTTGATTTCAAGATCATACAAATTTGAGAACTTTTATTCATAAATCTTTAAAATTGAAGAGTTTTCTATTAGAAATCTTCAAAAATGAAAAAGTTTTGATTTCAAATCGTTAAAATTTGAGAATTTTTATTTATGCTCTTTCAAAATTGAAGAGATTGTAAATTTTGAAAATTTACAATTCAAAATTATCCAACTTTTAAGTTTTACAGTTAAAAATTCTGTAATTTTCATAATTTACTTACGAATTTTTTTGAATTTGGAAGATTTAGAATTGAAATCTACAACACTTGATTTATACTTTAATCCAAACTAAAAATAATCTTTCAAATCACACAATTTTTATTGAATAACCTTATTAGTCTATTTATTTAATTCTATTGAAAATTCTTAGGAATCTTTCAAAATACCCTAAAATATTTCAAATCCTTTGAAATATTCTGAAATTCCTTGAAATTTTGTAAACTTTTCAAAAAATCTCTAGGACCTTTAAATATACCCTAAAAATGATTTAAATCTGTTGAAAATTGCTAGAAATTTTTTTGAACACCCTAAAATATTCCAAATCCTTTGAAATTTGTTGAAGGTCCTTGCATTTTTTTTTCAAACCCTTGGAACCTTTAAAAATGCCATAAAATCAAATGAAGTATGTTAAATTGGTCTAAAAATCCTTTGAAATAAATATAATTTATTCAATTCTATTGAAAAGTCCTAGAAATATCGTTAGATACCCTAAAATATTCCAAATCCTTTGATGTCTTTCGAAAGTATTAAAAATCTATTTAGAATTCCTTGGAATTTTTTTGAGGAGCCCTAAAATATCTGAAAACCTTTGAAATCCCTTTCCTTTATTAAATTCTATTGGAAAATCGTAGGAATAGTTTTAAATACCCTAAAATATTTCAAATCCTTTGATGTCTTTTAAAATTGATAAAAATCTATTTAGAATTTCTCGGAATCTTTTGAGGAACCCTAAAATATTTCAAATCCTTTGAAATCCTTTCTATTAATGAAAATTTGTTGAGAATTTCTCGGAATCTTTCAAGAAACTCTGAAATATTTCAAATCCTTTGAAATTCCTTTCATTTACTTAATTCAATTGAAAATTCCTAAGAATCTTTCAATATACCCTTAAATATTTCAAGTCTTTTGAAATCCTTTCTATTAATGAAAATTTGTTCCGAATTTCTTGAAATCTTTTAAGGAACTCTAAAATATTTCCAATCTGTTGAAATACCTTCTACCATATATATATATATATATATATATATATTATGTTATCAGAGATTTAAAAATAATAATCATGAAACAATTTTGATTTTAAGACCACTACGCTGCAAGCATTTTGAAAATTAAAAAAGATGATTATTTCTAATGACTTGATGAATTAAACAAAATTAATTAGGAATAAGTGGTTTAAAACCCGTTGGGAAATCTTTTTTCTAGTCCAAATGTAATATATCATTTTTTAGGTGATATTTTCCGGGTCAATTAGAAAAAACAGTCATTAAAATTGTAAAAGATAGCAATTATTGGTAATTTTTTGGACTGGAAAAGGGGTAAGTTTGTGAACAAACTTCCACCTTGCTTTTTCCAGCTCAGAAAATTACCAATAATTGCTACGTTTTGTAATTCGGATAATTAGTTTTCGAAATAAACTTGAAAATGTCATTCGCGAATATTTCCGAGATTTCATTTATTATTGAAACAAAATTAATATATCATAATATAAATGTTCATTGCAGTTATTTTTAATTTTTACTATTCTAATATTTCAAATTAATCAAGTATTAAACAAAGTTTCGACCATTTTTGTATTAATTTTAAACTATAGAGAAGGTTTTGCAAAAAGTTGAAAACCATTTAGTCAACAATATAAGAAAGTCATCAAAGTAAACAATTCCCGTGAAAAAATGTAATAAAATTGGTTGAATTTGAAAATTTAACGGGAGTCAGTAAGTAATTGTAAAGTAAGTGAAAAAAGATGATAAATATATTTTTTGAAAAAATTAGTTATGCATGATTTTGGCATTATCAGGACTCAAAGAATGATTATTGAACCTTGGTTCACAAAAAAATACTATCCCATTAAAATTGCATTTGTAGAATATTTCAACCTTCAAAGTATATAAATTAAGTTCCGTATATTTTGTACTTGAGTATTCAATGTGTCATAGAAACTGCATTAATCCATGCTAATAGAAAAAAAAGATTGGTACATAAAACATGTTGGGTTCGAATCCTGGCGAAGCTAGAGTCATTTTTTCACAATTTAAGAAATAAATCAATATTTAAGAAATTAATCAGTAATCAAGCAAAATATTGATAATTATGTAACCACAAAATAAAAAAGATGCAACATCAAATTATTCATTTAAAATTAGGAGGGTTGTTACAAAATCCCAATTTGTAAAGTCCAAATTCTGATTCAAAAAGTCCAAAACAAATTTTTCATTTTCCCTGACCATTATGAGTTTTTCATTCGGGTATGAAAACAACCCTAAATCTAGCAGATCGATAATATTATTGCAAAAAAAATTTGTGTCTAGACTTACTTTAAAGAGTTTCAGTAGCAAAAGTCATACAAAAGAAATTTAAAGAATATTTTTTACTGAGAAAAATAGTAAATCCCCGTCTATTATAACCTAGGGATATTTTATTTGCAACAAAAATGTTGAATTTCAAAGCCAAAAAAAAACGAATTTTTTACAAAGGAAGTTGAATTTTCAAACCCAAAATATGAATTTTCTGCCCAAAGAGACGAGTATCGAACAAAATAAAAGCCTTCCTACTTAAAAAGAATAAATGTTCCAAAAAAAATTGAATGGTTACATTTTCAGTGAAAAAAATTAATTTGCAAAAAAAAATATTTTCAATAAAATAGTTAAATTTCCAACCAATGAAATGAGTTTTTAACTAAATATTCAACTAAACAAAAATGTTACTGAATAGTTACTTTTTCAACCAAAAAATTTAACTTTTTACCCAAAAAGACATATTATCAACAAAATACATTAATTTTCAACTAAAAAATATGAATTTTCAACCAAAATTAAAATACTTATATTGACAGTTGAAAATATTATTTTGCAACCAAATGAAATAAATTTTTTTTAAAATAGTTAAATTTTCGACCTAACAGATAGATTTTCAACAAAGAGCTTTCAACCAAATGATTGAACTTTCATACCGAAAATATTAATTTTGAACAAAAAAGATAATTTTCAACGTAATAGTTGAATTTTCTACCATTTTCAAACCAAAAAGACGAATTTTCAACAAAAAGTTAAATTTCTAACAAAAAAAAATTATTTTCAACTAAATAGATGAATTTTCTAGTAAAATAATTCAATTTTCCACCCAAAAAAAAACGAATTTGAAACAAAATAGTTTGATTTTGAACCAAATAGTTGAATTTTCTACCATTGTCAAACCAAAAAGATGAATTTTCAACAAAAAAGTTAAATTTCTAACAAAGAAAAAATTCATTTTCAACCAAATAGATGAATTTCCTGGTGAAATAATTAAATTTTTCTTCCTCAAAAAAACCAATTTGACAAAATAGTTAAATTTTCAACAGAATACAAGAATTGTCAACCAAATGGTTGAATTTTAATACCAAAAATATTAATTTTCAACAAAAAAGTTAAATTTCTTACAAAAAACTTAATTTTTAACCAAAAAGATGAATTTTCTAGTAAAATAATTGAATTTTTCACGCAAAAAAAAAAACGAATTAGAAATAAAATAGTTTGATTTTCAAACAAATATTTGAATTTTCTACCACTATCAAACCAGAAAGACGAATTTTCAACAAAAAAGTTACATATCCAACAAAAAAGTTATTTTCCAAAAGATTTTGGACTTTCTACCAAAATAGTTAAATTTTTAACAAAATACATGAATTTTCAACCAAATTGTTGAATTTTCATACCGAAAATATTAATTTTCAACCAAATAGATAAATTTTCTAGTGAAATAGTTATATTTTTCATCCCTCAAAAAAACGAATTTGAAAAAAAAAGTTGAATTTTCAACCAGATAGTTAAATTTTTTACCATTATCAAACCAAAAAGTCGAATTTTCAACAAAAAAGTTAATTTTCAAAAGAATTTGTACACTTGAAAAATCCTAGGAATTTTTAAAAATACCCTAAAATACTTCAAATCCTTTAAAATCTGTCGAAATCCCTTGAAATTGTTTAAAGCTCTTGAAAATTCCTTGGATTTTTTTTTAAATACCCTAAAATATCTCGAATTTTTGTAAAATCCCATTTATCTTTTGAAAGCTCTTAAAAACTCCTAGGAATTTTAAAAAATACCCTAAGATATTTCAAATTCTTTAAAATCTGTTGAAAATCTTTTATAATTTTTAAAGCTCTTGGAAATTCCTTGGAATTTTTAAAAAATACCCTAAAGTATTTTAAATTCTTTGAAATCCCATGAAACTTTTTAAAGCTCCTAAAAATTCCTTTGATTTTTTAAAAATGCCCCAAAATATTTTAAATCCTTTGGAAACACTTCAAATTATGTATTAAAATCTATTAAAAATACCCTAAGATATTTCAAATCCTTTAAAATTGTTTGAAATAGCTTGAAATTTTTTAAGCTCTGGGAAATTCCTTAAAATTTTTTAAAATACCCTCAAATATCTCAAATTTTTTAAAATCCCATGAAACTTTTTGAAGCTCTTTAAAATTCCCAGGAATTTTGAAAAATACCCTAAGATATTTCGAATTCTTTAAAATCTTTTGAAATACCTTTATAATTTTTTAAAGCTCTTGGAAATTCCTTGGAATTTTTAAAAATACCCTAAAATATTTCAAATCCTTTAAAATCTTTTGAAATCCCTTGAAAATATTTAAAGCTCTTGAAAATTCCTTGAATTTTTTTAAAATACCCTAAAATATCTCAAATTTTTGTAAAATCCCATGAATCATTTTGAAGCTCTTGAAAATTCCTAGGAATTTTAAAAAATACCCTGAGACATTTCAAATTCTTTAAAATCTTTGTAAAAACCTTTATAATTTTTAAAGCGCTTGGGAATTCCTTGGAATTTTTAAAAATACCCTAAAGTTAAGTCACCTGAATATGTGATTTATTCGAATATTAAGTAGGGCCCTTTTTGACCCGGGTCTTGGGATGTTGCCAGAATTCATTTATTATTTACTATTTTCCATCTTAGACCTTGAATTGTACGTTTTCCACTTTCTTTTACTTTTTGAAGAAAAACATTTGAAAATTCTACCATTTTAATTTGTAAGAAAATTCAAAATGATTAATTTTATGTGATGATAAAGTTTATTTCCAAATGTTTCTAATCATTACTGATAGAAGAGAAAATTTTTATTGTAAATGTTTTTTAATATTGGCAAATAATTTTGGTTTTAGCATTTTGCTCCGACGCTATAAGTTGATAATAATAATACACAAATAATTTAAAATTGAAATAGATTACATTTTTTTAACAAAATGTAGTTTTGTAGATTTTTGAAGATTTTTGAACGAAATTTTGAAGCTTTTTAAGGATTTTGAAATGCTTAAGGCGATAACATTTTTTTCTTAAGATTCTAAGGAAAATTTTAATTGATTTTTTATTTTTCCAATTAATTTAAGAAAATATTTAATCACCATTAAAGATATTTAGAAATTTTTTAAAAATTTCAAAAATAATTACAAATTTGAAAAGGTTTCAAAAACTTTAAATTTAATTTATTAATGAAGAAGGAGAGTCTTGTAAATTTGAATTCAATCGAATATTTATAATAAATAATTGAAATTTAATTTAATCAACAAAATATAGATTTATTAAGATTTCTCAATAAAATGTTGAAGTTTTTAAAAAGATTTTGTAAGGTTTTCTCAGGATAAAAAAAATGTCTTAAGATTTCTGGGAATATTTAAAATGATTCCTTATTTTGAGAATAATTTGAAGAGAAAATTTTTAAATATTTGAGATATTTTGTTATTTTAGAAGTTTTGAAAATATTGAAAATATTTTAATATATTGAAAATGGAAGAAAGAAGAATTATATCAGTAATGTTATCATTCGGGAATTTTATTATTCGAAAATTTTAATATTCGGGAATTTTATTATTTCGAAATTTCAAAATTCGGGAATTTTACAATTCGAGAATTTTACAATGTCGTGAATTTTATTTTTCGGAATTTTTCAGTCATCCCGTAATAAATTTCCTGAATAATAAACTTCCCGAATTATAAAATTCCCGAATAATAAAATATCCGAATGGGAAAATTCATGAATAATAAAATTCCTGAAAGTTTATAATATCACCGAATTAGAAAATACCGAATAATAAAATCCCGTATAGGAAAATTCTCAATTATTAAAACTCCCGGCAGAAAATTGCCGAATTATAAATTGTTCAAAATAGAAAATTCCCGAATTCAAACAATTAAATTCTATATATATTATTTACTTATTAAAAATACAATAATCAAATATTAAAAAGAAATATTTTCAATGCTTAAAATCTCTTTAATTGCTGTTTTAACTTAAAATGACAATGATTGACAACAGTAAATTTCTGGGTGATTTTTTTTTTAATTTATAGAATTTTATGAATTCAAAATATTTAAAGAATTCAGAGAATTGTAGAAATTTTAGAGTATTAAGGGGATTCAAGGGATTCGTCAAATTGTAGGAATTAAAACAGTTAAGAGAATCCAGGAAATTCAAGGAATATCAGGAATTCAGAATATTAAAAGAAGTCAGGAAGTTCAGAATTCGAGTATTTTAGGGAATTCAGAGAATTTCAAGAATTTCAAAGAATTCAGACAATTAAAAAAATTTGTAGAATTCATGAAATTTGAGTAATTTAAAGAGTTGATATATGTAAGGAATATGTAAGGAATTCAAGAGTTTGAGGGAATTTAGTTAATTTCAGGAATTTCAGATTATTATTATTATTATATCATTAAGCCGTTTCCCTTTCGGGGTAGGCGTGAATTGCTCGGTTGGATAGTAGTAAAGTTAGTATTTTTTCATGAAAATGAGATTTCGGTAAATTTAAATTTCTGATGAATGAATACCTACCGGTTATCATGGAGACATGACATGTGGCCACTTTTTTCTAGGGTTATATTCAACGTCATTTCATTAATGTCTCCCTTATTCTTACGCTGTGAATATATATTCTGAATAATAATTAGAAATATATATGGAAATTTCAGATATTACGAAATAATTAACAATTTTTTGAAATCGTTAGGTCTTTCTGCCACACCCTTCCGCACAGGACAATGCTTCATTGTCTTGACATGTACCATAAAAAATTAAGCCTGAAGAAAATGACATATGTGTCATCGCGCGCGGCTCGTAAGTTTAAGCGTGCCTTGGGCGCGCGTCTGTTGGACCTCGCGCTTCGCGCTCGGATATTTATTCTTTGCACTTGGAATGCTTGAATGAAACTTTGTCAGAAACATCTATTTTAAATCCCAGTATTTAAGTGCGTCTTCATATTCTGAATTTTCTACGTAATTAAGTATATAGTTAAATATCAAGTTGCTCAAAGCTCTGTAGGCTTTGAGGTACACATTCTTATCGTAACACTCGCGCTACGCGCTTGATTTTTGACAGACATTTTTAAATGTATATTTACTTTCTGAATTACCTTACAATAAAAAGCTACAATCCTTTCTTCAGACATTCTTCTCTATCTCGCGTTGTTATGCTGAAAATAGGATTTTTGTTTTCATATTATTTTAGGTGGATAGAACAAAATATCCTACAAGTCTTCTTTTAGATTTTTACGTATCTCGCGTCTTTTGGCGCAATATTGAAATTTTCGATTTTTCCATATCAATTGCGATAAAGAAATTAAAAACGAGGAGTTCTGTAAAAAGAATGGCTCCAAGAAATGTTGTAGGGATTTTTAAACTCTGAAATTCCTCCAAAAACTTTTCCCCATATTTTGCGTCGTATAATGGTGTGTATACAGTGTTCTGAGATGTTTTTGGTTTTCCCATTCTGGAGCATAAATCACGTACATAGATTTATTGTGTGGGGCTTGGTGGGATGACAAGTTTAAATCAGTATCACCTTATAAATTTAGTAAGAGTTAACCTCTCGCACGTATATAATTACTTTATCTTGAGAGATTCAGATAATTTATGTTGAAAGTAACCGGTACGAAAAATCACTGATGACATTGACGCAAGATAGCAGTTGGAAATCGTAATTAATTTTCGTGAAAAATTCTTTTGAGAAGATTCATTTTCACAATAAAATTTTATGAAGTACAAGCATGTATAAATAATATATATAAATAATATGTATACAAGGTCTGTTCTTTAAGACGTAGGTCTGATTTTCTATAGCCCAGACGAAGCAATAGAGGAAAATTTTGTCGGGCAGGATGAATGGTGCGGAGTGTCAGTAACCAAATGCATGCTCAAACAGTCGCCTCGGAGCATTCGCGAAGGAAATATTGCGCGAGAAGTAAATCCTGCTGGTAGGCTTCCATGACGCTCTCAAAATGGAACACACTCTCGAGCAGCGCCAGTCAAAGACAGCTCATCTGCTAATTGCATCCTCAAGGTACGCCTGCTCAATCATGGCGCAATATTTACTCCGCAAATGCTCGGTCGTGACTCCTCGAGCATGCATTTGGTTCCTGAAATCCCCCATCACCCACCCTGCCCGTAAAAAGCTTTCTCCATTGCTCCGTCTGGGCTATAGAAGATCAGTCCTACTACTGATGGAACAGACCGTGTATTTTCTTTAAATTTGTATTTACGGTGAGAGCTCGCCTATTTCTCCTTCTTCTTTGCTTTTAGTCTTTTGATTCAATCAACCTTGAAAGGTACATGTTCGATAATTCAAAGGCTCGAGGGGCCCCCACCTCTACCGTGGCCTTCAGGTTATTTTTGTCAAGCGACGTTCATTTCAACCAAAAACAAAAAAAAAAAAATTAATTTTCTACCAGAAAGATAAATTGTCTTCCAAAAAAGACGAATTTTCAATTAAAAATGATGAATTTTCAACCAAAGAAGATTATTTCTCAGCGAAAAATGTAATAGTTGATATTTCAATTCAAAAAGATTTTTCTTTCAAATCAAAAACAGTTTAAAGCATCCAAAAATACCAATTTTTAACAAAATAGTTGAATCCTCAACCAAAAAAATGAATTTTCAACCAGAAACATAATTTTTCTTCCAAAAAAGACGAATTTCCAACTAAAATGATGAATCTTCAACCAAAAAAGATTATTTCTCAGCGAAAAATGTAATAGTTGATATTCCAATACAAAAAGATTTTTATTTTAAATATAAAACATTTAAATTCATCAAGAAACCGAATTTTTATCAAAATAGTTGAATCCTCAACCAAAAAAAAAAAAAAATGAATTTTCAACTAAGAAGATTAATTTTCTAAAAAAAAATGATTTTTCAACTAAAATAATGAATCTTCAACCAAAAAAACATTATTTCTCAGCGAAAAATATAATAGTTGATATTTCAATCCAAAAAGATTTTTATTTTTAATCAAAGACAGTTTAAATCATCCAAAAAAGACAATTTTTCAACAAAATAGTTGAATCCTAAATCAAAAAAGAATAATTTTCAATCAATTGTATTTTTAACTAAAAAATGAAACATTTTTAAAGAGAGACTAATTTTTTACCAAGAAGATTTATTTTCTACCAAGAAAATATTTTTCAACGAAAAATGTAATAGTTGATATTTCAAGGAAAAAAGATTTTAATTTTAAATAAAAAACAGATAAATTCATTAAAAAAGTGAATTTTCAACAAAATAGTTGAATCCTCAACCAAAAACAAAAAAAAAAAAATTAATTTTCTACCAGAAAGATAAATTGTCTTCCAAAAAAGACGAATTTTCAAGTGTAGGTGAAAATTCAACTATTTGTTTGAAAATTCATTTTATTTTCTTTACAACATATTTCTCTAACTGAGAATTAAACTATTATATTTTGTTTGAAAATTTTTTTTTTTTTAGTTGAAAATTTAAGTAATAATTGGAAAGTTGATGAATTTTATTAAAAATTCATCTTTTTTCGTCGAAATTGCGTCTTTTTGAGTTGAAAATTCAGGTATTTCTTAAAAATTAATATTTTTTGTTGGAAAATTAATTTTTTTGTTCAGAATTGCATCTTTGGTTGAAAATTAGTGCTAAAAAATTTTTGTCGTTAAAAACTTTTTTCTCGATTTCCATTGAAAATTTAAATATTTGAATCAAAATTCTTGAATTTTGTTGTGAATAAGGTTTTTTTTTTTATTTGTTGTAGAAAATTATCAATTTTTGATGAAATTCTTCTTCTTTTTGGTTGAAAATTAGTCTTCAAACATTTTTTTCGTTGAAAACTTTTTTCTTGAAATCAGTTCAAAATTCCATTGAAAATTGAAATATTTGATTCAAAATTATTGAATTTTGTTGTAAATAAGTTGTTTCTTTTGTGGAAACTTAATCATTTTGGATGAAATTTCATTTCTTTGATTGAAAATTATTTTTTTTTTTAATTGAAAATCAATTTTTTTAACTAAAAATTTAACCAAATTTGTTGTGCATTTTTTTTTGATAGACTTGATCTTTTTAGTAGAAAATTCTTTTGTGTAGGTGAAAATTCAACTATTTTGGTAAAAATTCATTTTATTTTCTTTAAAACATACTTCTCTAACTAAAAATTAAACTATTATATTTTGTTTGAAAATTTTTTTTTTTATTTGAAAATTGAATTATTAATTGGAAAGTTGATGAATTTTATTACAAATTCATCTTTTTTCGTCGAAATTGCGTCTTTTTGAGTTGAAAATTCAGGTATTTCTTAAAAATTAATATTTTATGTCAACCAAAATGATTAATTTTCCATCAAAAGGACGAATTTTCATCGAAAAACATGAATTTTCAACAAAATAAAATATTCTATCAAAAATTGAATAGTTAAATTTTGAACTGAAAAAATTAATTTTCAACCAAAAAATAACATTTTACCACCTAGAGGATTAATTTTTCACGAAAAGAGTCAAATTTTCACCAAAATACATGAATTTTCATCCAAATAGTTAATTTTTTTAAGTAAAAGAGATAAATTTTCTACAAAAAGTGAAATAATTAAATTTTTAATTGAGAAAGTTAAATTTTAATGTAAAAAATCGAATTTTCAACCAAGAGGAATAATTTTCCATCAAATAGAATATTCTACTAAAAATGGAGTATTTGAATTTTCAATTGAAAAAATTCATTAAAAAAAAAAACACTTTTCAACCAACGGGATTAATTTTTTCCAGAAAAAGACGAAATTTCGTAAAAAAAATGAAATTTTAAACAAGCATACATTTTTTTTAAACAATAATAAATAATATAAATTTTCAACGAAATAGAATATTCTACTAAAAATTGAATAATTAAATTTTCAATTGAAAAAATGAATAAAAAAAAATTGAACTATAAGAGAATTAATTTTCAACGAAATAGTATATTATACCAAAAAATGGAATAGTTAAATTTTCAATTAAAAAAATTAATAAAAAAAAATTTCAACTATAAGAGAATTTAAAGAAAATTAAAAAAATTGGAAGAAAATTTAATTTTCAACAAAAAAAGGCGAATTTTCAACGAAACATGAATTTTCAACAAAATAGAGTATTCTATCAAAAACTGAATAGTTGAATTTTTAATTGAAAAATTTAATTAAAAAAAAAATTTCAACTAAGGAGATTGTTTTTCCACAAAAAAGACGAATTTTCAACCAAACAGTTGATTTTTTAAAAGTGAAATATATAAATTGTCTACCAAAAATGTTGAATTTTCAACTGAAAAAGATAAGTTTTCAACAAAAAATGGAATCGTTAACTGTTCAGTTAGAAAATTAATTTTTAACAAAAAAGAGACGAAATTTTCAACAAAATATATTAATTGTCTAACAAATTGTTGAATTTACCTTATGAACAATAGACTTTTAACAAAAAAATAAAAGTTAAATTTTCAGATAAAAAAATTAGTCTTTAACCAAATAGTCCAATTTTCAACCAAAAAGATGAATTTTTCACCAAGAAGATTAATTTTCTACAAAAAAGACGAATTTTCACTACATTTTTTGAATTTCGAAGCCGAAAAGACAAGTTGGTTACAAAACGGTTGAATTTTCATCCCGAAAATAGGATTAAAAAAAGTACATTCTGTAAC
>JAABKJ010075445.1:231426323-231555146 GCA_011634705.1 Andricus grossulariae
AATAATAAATTTTTAACCAAAATAGAATAATTTAATTTTCAGTCAGAGAAATATAAATTTGGAACGAAATAGTTAAATTTTCAAAAAAACAAGTCAAATTTTTACCAAAAACATTAAATTTATATTTTTAAAAATTCGAGAAAATAATTTAGTTTAATTATTACGTAAAAAAATTAATATTCAATAAAAAAAAAAAAATTTCAACAAAAGAAAAAAAATTTCAATCAAGAAAATTTATTTTCTACTAGAGAAGAATAATTTTTAACAAAATACATGAATTTTCAACCAAATATTTTAATGGATTCCCCATAAATTGCGTTGCAAATGTAATATTTCAAATTTCATGTATGAATGTATAAATTTACAATGCAGAAAGGCAAATTTTCAACTAAAAAAAAAATAAGTTTTCAACAAAAAATGGAATGGTAACATTTTCGGTTTAAAAAATTAATTTTCAACAAAAAACGATTTTTTGAACAAAATATTTGAATGCTCGAACAAAATGATGATTTTTCAAAAAGGAAGATTAATTTTCTGCGCATAAGGACAAATTTTCAACAAATTACATTAATTTTTCACAAAATAGTTGAATTTTTCACCCGACCCTATACATTTTCAAAAAAGCGAATTTTTTACGAAGTAGTTAATTTTTCAAATCAATGGTTTAATTTTCAGTTTGAAAAATTAATTTTCAACGAAAAAAAAAAATCAAGTTTTCTACAAGTTCAGTTCAACCAAAAAAGACGAATTTGTAACAAAAAAGTTGATATTCTACCAAGTAGTTTTCAGTTAAAATAATTAATTTTCAACAAAATAAAATGAACAAATTTTCTATCAGTTTAATTAAACCAAAAAATACGAATTTTTAACCAAATAGTTGAATCCACAGCCAAAAAGATGAATTTTCAAAAAATAAGATTAATTTGCTGCCCAAAAAAACGAGTTTTCAACAAAATAGATTAATTTTTTACAAAATAGTTGAATTTTTAAATCACCACTGTGCATTTTTAACAAAAAAGTTAATTTTCTAGCAATTATTTAATTTTTCAAATGAATAGTTCATTTTTTTACCAAAATTTCTACCAAAGATATGAATTTTCAAACAAAACAGCCGTATTATTTACAAAATAATTGAACTTTAACCCGAACATGAGAATTTTTAACGAAATAGTTGATTTTCAATTAAATAATTAAACTTTCTATCAAACTGTTGAATTTTCAAGCCAAGAAGACAAATTTTCAACAAAGTAGTTCAATAAATGGTATCATTCTCGGATAAAAATGCAACTGTTTGGTTGAAAATTCAACAATTTTATTGAAAAGTCATCCTGTTTGGTTAAAAAATCAACTATTTCGTAGAAAATTTACGTTTTGTTTAAAATTTATATTTTATTGCTAAAACGTCAAGGGATTCTTTTGTTGCTGAAAATTCCACTATTTTTTGAAAATTTGTCTTTTTAATTCAAAGATTCTTCTATTTTAGTACAAACTGCATCTTTCTTGGAGAAAAATTGTATGGTTTGGTTGAAAATTCAGCAATTTCGTTAATAAGTCATCCTGTTTGGTAGAAAATTCAACTGCTTTTATGAAAATTCCACTATTCTATAAAAAATTTACTTGTTTAAAATTTAAATTTTGTGGTGAAAAGTCATGTAAAATCTTTTTCAAATGAAAACTCAACTATTTTTTTGAACATTTGTCCTTTTAATTTAAAAATTCATCTATTTGAGTAGAAATTATATCATTCTTGGATAAAAATGCAATTGTTTGGTTGAAAATTCAACAATTTTTTTTAAAAAGTCATCCTTATCGGTTGAAAATTGATCTATTTCGTAGAAAATTCACTTTTTGTTTAAAATTTATATTTTAGTGCTGAAATGTCAAGTGAAATCTTTTTTTTTTGTGAAAATTCCACTATTTTCGAAAATTCGTCTCTTTGATTTAAAAATTCATCCATTTTAGTACAAACTGCATCTTTCTTGGATACAAATGTAACTGTTCCGTTGAAATTCAGAAAATTTGTTAAAAAGTCATCCTTTTTGGTCGAAAATTCAACTGCTTTTATGAAAATTCCACTATTCTATAAAAAATTTACTTGTTTAAAATTTAAATTTTGTGGTAAAAAGTCATGTAAAATCTTTTTCAAATGAAAACTCAACTATTTTTTTGAACATTTGTCTTTTTAATTTAAAAATTCATCTATTTGAGTAAAAATTTTTTTTGAACAATTTCGAAAGATTTTATAGGATTAGGAGAGTTTTAGATACTCTCAAAAGAAAGGAAATCATTTTCAAAAGATTTACAGGATTTACATCATTTAAAGGAGTTTAAAATTTTTTTTAGAGGATTTGAAAACTTTCAGAGTATTTCATAATATTCCGAGGAATTTGCAGTTGATTTCAGTAATTTAATTAATTTCACAAATTTCAAAAAACTTGAAAGATTTTAGGGAATTTTTGAAGATTTGAAGGAATTTCAATATTATAGGGTGTTTTGGAAGAATCTAAGGCATTTTCAAGATATTAGAATAATTGTAATAATTTCCAAACAATTTTGAAGAATTTGAAATGTTTTAGGGTATTTTTAACAGATTCTAAGGAATTTTTAATTTATTTCAGTAATTTAATTGGATTTCAGAGGACTTAAAAAATATCGAGTGATTTTTAAAGATTTAAACTGATTATATATTTCAGGAAAATATTTTAGAGAATTTCAGAAGAATCCGAGGAATTTTTTTATTTAAATAATTTGAAGACATTTTCAAGGATTGGGCATATTGTAGTATATTTTTTAAAAATCCAAGAAATTTTAAAGGAATGTCAATCATTTTCAGGAATCTCAAAAGATTTTAAAGAGCCTAAAATATTTAAGGGAATTTTGAAGTGTTTCAAGGAATGTTGTATTTATTTCAATAATTTAAAGAAATTTTTAAAGATTATGAATATTTAAGAGTATTTTATAACATTCCAAGGCATTTCCGAAAGCTTTAAAATGTTTTAAGTAATTTTCGAAGTTTCAAAAGGCTTGAAATATTTAATAACTACACTGCATTTTTTTATTTGAATAATATGAAGGAATTTCAAAGGATTTTAAATATTTTAGGCTGCTTTTCAAATTTTCATTTGATTTTAAAGGATGAAAAAACATTTAAGAATCCAAGGAAGTTTCAATTCATATAATAATATAATATTTATTCGACAAAATAATTTTTAAAAAAATAAACAATTAAAAAAATTGTTTTCATTTAATATTATTTATTCACTGAAAAAATCAAAAAAACTTTAAATTTTTTTAAATTTTTGATAAAATTAAAAATAACAATAATTGAAAAAAAAATAAATAAATAAAAATGTTAGTTGAACAAAATTTATGATCAACAAAAAAACGAACCAATTTTCAAAAAAAAACATAAATCATCAATTAAACTGATTTAAAAAAATAATAATTTTCAACTAAATAGTTCAAACCAGAAAATAATTTTTCAAACCAAGAGATTAATTTTTTTTAAATGGGTTAGTTAAATTTTCGAAAAAGAAGGCCAATCATAAAAAATATTAATTTTTAACAAACTAGTTTGACTTTCAAGCTAGTAGTCGAATTTTCGAATAAAAAAGGATACATTTTTAACCAAGTAATTAAAGTTTTATAAAAATAGTTTAATTTTTAACCAAATAGTTTAATTTAACCCAAAATATTAATGTTTCACAAAAAATTTAATGTTTAGGCAAATAGTTTAATATTCTACCAAATTGTTGAATCAACCAAATAAAATTAATTTATACCCAAACAGTGCATTTTTAACCAAAAAATGATAAATTTTCAACCAAAAAGATTAATTTTCAAACAAAAAAGACAAATTTTGAATAAGAAATATAGATTTTCAACTAGAAAAAATCAATTTTCAATAAAAAATTAAATTGTTAGTTAAAACATTAAATCTCAACAAGAAAAAAACAAGAAATTTTCAACAAACAAATTAAATTTTCAAAAAAAGAGATGAATTTCCAACTAAAGTGATGATGATTAAAAAAAATTAATTTTTACAAAAATATTTTAACAAAAAGAAGATTTTTCAACCCGCAAGATTAATTTTCTAAAGATTCAGTACTTAAATATTGAACTGAGGAGGTGTTTCATTTTTTTTTTTTGAAAAGTAGTTTTTTTATTGAAAATTAATTCTTTTAACTAAAAGTTTAAGTATTCCATTTTTCGTTAATTTTTTTTATATCAATTCAATGTTTTTGGTAGAAATTAATTTGTTTGATATAAAATTTAACTATTTCGTTGAAAATTAATTTCATTTGTTTAAAAACTTATTTCACTGACTAAAAATTAAACTATTCTATTTTTTGTTGAAAATTTATATTTTTTAATTGAAAATTCACCTATTTTGTTGAAAATTCGTCTTTTTGGTAGAAAATTAATCCTTTTGGTCGAAATTTCATTCCTTTGGTTGAAAATTCATCTGATTGGTTAAAATTCAACTATTTCATTAAATTAAAAAAAAATATATTTCTCTATCTTAAAATAAAACTATTCTTTTTTTTGTCAAAAATTGATCTTTCTTAGTTAAAAATTTCTGTTTTTTTTTTAGAAAATTCATCTTCTGTCTTGAAAATTGAATTATTTGGTTATTTTTTTTTAATTGAAGATGTATCAATCTAGTTAAAAGCTTATTTCTTTATTAAAAATTTAACTAATATGGTTGAAAATTCGTTTTTTTTTTAAACGAAAATGATTCGTTTTTAATAAAAATGTAGCTGTTTTATTCTTGCTAGAAAATTGATATTTTTCAGTTGAAAATTCACTTTTTTTTTTGAAAAATCATCTTTTTGGTTTAATTTAACAGTTTTTTATTGAAAATTAAAATATTTGTTTATAGAAATATCAACTTTTACACAAAATAATGTTGAAGAAAATAGTTGAACTTTCAAGCAAAAGAAACGAATTTGAAACATTTTTAACCAAAAAGATTCAACTTCTACCAAAATAGATGAATTTTCAAAAATAAAAATAAAATAAACAAAAAAGAAAAAACTGTTTTTCAACAAATTATTTAATTTTAACCCAAAAAGATGAAGTGTTAACTATAGAAAATTTGTCAGAAAAATTTGGTAGCAAATTAAGTAGTTTTGTAAAAAAAATTTTTAATGAACTTTTAACTATTCGATTTTTGACTAATAATATAATTGATCTTTTTAGTTTCAAAATTCAACTATTTGGTTGAAAATTAATATGATTTGTTGAAAACTCGTCTTTTTGGCAGAAAATTAAGATTCATATTTGAAAATTTAACTGTTTCGTAGAAAATCATTTTTTGTTTTGAAAATCATTTTTTTTCTCCAATGCAAATTCAAATATTTTATTTTTAGTTAATAAATGGTCTTTTTAGTCTCAAAATTCAATTATTTGGTTGAAAATAGATGAATTTGTTAATAACTAGTCTTTTTGGTAAAAAAATTAGTCTTTTTTGATGAAAATTTAACTAAGTGGTTGAAAATGTATGTTTTTTATCAAAAATGCGTCGTTTTAGCAGAAAGTTTATTTTCTCGATTGAAAATTCAACTTTTCGGTTGAAAATGTAATTTTTGTTAGAGCATTAAACTTTTTTGTAGAAATATTTATAATAATTATTATTATTATACTATAATTTATAATTTGTAGTAATTTTATATTTTTTGGTTTAATTTAAAAGTTTTTTCTTTAAAACGAAAATCTTTTCTTGTTTGAAATATCAACTATTATATTTTCTGTTGAAAATCCATCTTTTAAGGTAAAAATTTCATCTCTTTGGTTGAAAGTTGAACTGAAAGATTCATAATTTTAGTGGAAAATTTATCTCATTGGTTGGAAATCGAAAAACTTCAACAACATTAGTTTTTTTTAATCACATTTCTTTATGTGAAAATTTAACTACTTGGTTAAAAAATAAACTTTTTTGTAGAAAATTCGTCAGAACAATTTGGTAGAAAATTCAACTGTTCTTTAGGAAATAATTTTCTTTTTTAAATAAGAATTCAACATTCCATTTTTGGTTATAATTGATGTTTTCGATTTTTTGCATAATATTTTCTACAGTATCGCCGAAGTTAAAAAGACTTTTATAGGAGATTTATGGTGAGATGTTTCATACAGTTATAAACTAGCAAAATAGCTCTCAAATGAGCCCAAGAACATTACAAAATATTGATCATTACGCAAGTTATTGAAAATTTGAAAAAGCATTGAAATTGACACTATTTGTGTAATATCTATTTAAGAAATAGAGAAATTGTCTTCATTCGAGGCTTATTTTATACAGAATTAGAGCACTCAACCATTTGAAGAGAAAAATTTTAGATCTGATATAATTGAAATTAAGAGAACTTTATCAGTCATCAAAAATGAGATTAACCAACACTTTTGCACGGTAGAGTATCTGTCGTCGCTTGGTTTTAAATTAGAATTTTTTACTTCTTTATTTTCCACGCATAAAACAATAACAAAAAAACGAGTCCCATCGAAAAATGGTTCGTAGTGCCAGAGATAGAGGCAGAAATATGATGCAAAAAAGCAAAGGGCTCGTGGTATCTCCCTGAGAAACGCTCCACTGGAAGGTGACTTGTTTGTTGTCACACGATAATTCCCAGATGAGATAGTAAATCTAGTTTTTCAAAGGGGCATCAATCTCTCTATGCATCTCACTATGTGTAGATGGAACTTGAAGCTTTCCAACAGACAGATGATAAGTCTATGGGAGGTTGAGTCTAAAGCTTTCTGGTAGTCATTCCAGGAAATTGACAGGACGCGCTGATGGACTGCAGGAAGTGTAATGCAAAAAAGTAAAGGGCTCAAGGTATCGCCCTGAAGTTGACGTTGTTCGATGTCACATGATAATTTTCAGATGAGATAGTAAGTCTAGTTTTCCAAAGGGGCATCAATCTCTCTATGGCTTAATTCTTTGGACAATCCTGTTGTTCAGGCTAGCCGTAAAGATCCTATACAGTGCGTTCAAACAAGTTACTAACCTTTTTTCAAAGAATTTGTTCAAAATAAATCAAGAATTGCACAGTATTCCACAGACTTTTACATTATCGAGAGTATGTCCGAAAAATTCTTAAATCATGGGATTAATTATAGTGATTTTTCACTGAATTTCATAATAATATTTTCAAATTCTTTCCAAGAATTTTATTACAATAAATCAAGAATTGCATAGTATTCCACAGATTTTTACATTACCGAGAGTATGTCCGAATAATTCTTAAATCATGGGAGTAATTATAATGATTTTTCACTGAATTTCATGATAATATTTTAACATTTTTTTGTAAATATGATCACAAAAAATCAAGAATGCACAGTATTCCACAGATTCTTACATTATCGAGAGTATATCCGAAAAATTCTTAAATCATGAGATTAATTAGAATGATTTTTCACTGTATTGTAAAAGAATATTTTAAACTTTTTTCAAAGACTTCGATGGAAATAAATCGATAATTGCACAGTACTCCACAGATTTTTACATTATCGAGAGTAGGTCCGAAAAATTCTTAAATCATGGGATTAATTATAATGATCTTTCACTGAATTTTCTAATAATATTTCTAGATTTATTCCAAGAATATGATTACACGAAATCAATAATTGCACAGTACTCCACAGATTTTTGCATCATCGAGAGCATGTCCGCAAAATCCTTAAATCATGGGATTAATCATAATGATTTTTCACTGAATTTTATAATAATTTTTCAACATTTTTTCCAAGAATTTGATTACAAGAAATCAATAATTAAACAGGACTCCACAGATTTTTACATTATCGAAGGTATAGCCGAAAAATTCTTAAACCATGGGATTAATTATAATGATTTTTCACTGAATTTTATAATGACATTTCAACCTTTTTTCAAAGAATTTGTTCAAAATAAATCAAGAATTGCACAGTATTCCACAGACTTTTACATTATCGAGAGTCCTGTGTACTTCTTGACGATATTTATGGCAGTTTGAAGTTTGCCTTTACCAGAGGCATAGATCTTCAAGTCATCCATGTAAAATACATGAGTGACCTTATGCTCGCGCTGGTTAGTGTCGCCACAGAGGTATCCAGAGGAATCGGGTTGCGGATAGAGGGTCCCTGTACCAAGGGTTTCTGCTGAATATGGTTACAGTAATTAATAAGCAGTCGCAGACAATTGTCCAGGGATGGTCCCGAAGGAATAACCCCTAAGAGGAGGCGTAGCAACCATGCCGAAAGCTGAATGTCACCTGGGTGAGGTGTCTTAAACGGTGGCTCTGGGATACCGGGCGACCTCTCAGAGTATGCAGCCTTATCCCTGCACGCGGGGCTTTACAAGGATGGACGAATTCTTTCCCTAACTGCTCGTGGGAACAACAATGACACCGCCAAAACACCAAAAAGTTGTAGATGCGATTCAAAACGATCGAACGCGCAGAGCACCCGACAGTAGGTCGGCAAACAATGCCGATCATCCTAGAGTTCAGGGTGCTGAAAATAATTTAGATGGAAACGCGAACCCGGAGCGCTTCCCCAGCTGCTGCTTGATCAAGCTGCAGGCGAAGATGAGGAAGCGAAAATAATACCAACCACGGAAAGCAGGCAACTTCTGACATTCATGCAAGTTCCTCCTAAACCCCAAGATCTTGCTGAAATGGTTTATTGTGCAGCGAGAGCTTTGGTTGATACAAATCGAAGGCTCAAACCGACCATGGATCAAAAGACTAAAAGATGCTTGCATCAACTGAATAAGAAGATTGGACGCGCAAGACAAAATGCGTGACGCAAAGAGGAGAATACAGAAGAGGGAGAAATGGATCAGAGAGAATCAAAAACTTCTCGCTGACCCATCTCGCCTCTTCAGTGAACACCCTGTTTCTGTCAAAAATCCACCCAAGCCCAATGAGGTAGAGTTTGAGGGCCTTGAGAAAACCTATTATTTGGAAGGAATAAAAAAATTGGAAAAACGCTGGACTAAATGTATCGAGCTGAAAGGAGATTATGTCGAGAAGTAAAACGCTCATTTGCCGAAAAAAAATCTTTTAGTCGAAAAGTAACTAACTTATCAAACAGCCCTCGTACATGGAGGATAAGAGAAAAAAGGTATTAGTGAAATTTGAAGTCGGAGACATTTTGGTGATTTAAATGTTGTATGTTATTCGTAGGAAGTCGATATACATGCGTCGCTTTTGCGTGTTACTGAATAGCCGCGAATATTCCCAATCAATGATGGAATGCCAACTATGGAAGGGAGACTTATAGCTGGGATACCAGTCGTAGGGTTTTGATAGAGCTGAAATACAAGCCCTGCCCAGACTGGCGTTTTTGGCTGGAGAGCGCCCTTTCAACGGTAAGGGCTGCATGAGCGGTGCGTGGGAGCCGCGCAGAGAAGGTGGAAACCCGGTGGAGGGAGATGCGCACGTCGAGTTTCTCTGGCGCTGTACTCGCGGTTCTCGCCTAGACCTGCTTCTGCTGCTCTGCCGGCGTTAGGAAGCGTACCTTCCTTATCCTGACATGACGGTACGTGACATCTATTCGCCGCCGGCTAGTCGCAGGACATCTAGTAGCGGGATAAGTAGTTGCGGAAAGTTATGTTATAAATCATTAAAAAAAATACACGTAAGAGACTAAAAACATTGTTCGCGAGCAAACGAAATTAAAGTTTTGAAATAAAGTCTTAATTATACGCATTGTGATCACTTGAACTGTAGGTGGAATTAGATGTTGTAATGCACATGGATTAATAAGTAACAATTACTCTCTACTGAGAGTGGTCTTTATTTAAAATAAGTAAACTCTAATAATTTAATTTATACAAATTATAATAAGGTATCTCGAATCCGAAACGATGAGACAAGCGTACCTTTGATATTTTATTGCAACATTTACAATTTATCATATAAACTATACAGGATGAGTTTTCTTTGCTGTCTTTATCTTTATTTTTAAAAAAAGAAAATTTATTAAGTGTGTGGTTGTTAGTGAAATAAACATTAATATTGTATTTTTTTAAAGAACTCTTAAGGGCATGTGATACTTCCGCGTGTGGTAAATCGGGTTCAGTTCCCCCGGTTTTTGTTCACAAAAATTAAAAAAATTTTAAACTGTATTTAGAGATGCTATAAAATAGAGCAACAGACGTGCCGGAACTCTTTTTTTGAGGGATAATTGCAAACAAATTTTATTCTGCAAAATAAAAATTTTCTCTATATGCACTATTTGGAGGTTAGGATTCGCTTTTGAGGTCTCTCGAATTTTCCATATTGTTGAAAGTGTTAAGGAGTTCATCTATTTTTTCAGTAGGAAAAATGGTTAGGATATCATCCACATATGGTTTGTGAAGAATAGGAGTGAAAGTTAAATTATTAAGAACCCTTTTTTCTATATCTTCCATTTCTAAATTTGAAACAATAGGGGATAATGGAGAGCCCACAGGGCAACCTGAAATTTGTTTAAAAAATTTATTATTAAAAGAGAAAACTGTTTTGTTTAATACTGTTTTAGTGGCATTTAAAAATTAATTTTTGGAGATTCTTGTTAAATTATGGTTTAAATTTAATTTTTCTTCAATAGAATCTAATGCAAGGTCTAATGGAATGTTATCATACATAGATACCACATCAAGTGAAACTGTAGAATGCGAATGAGGAAATTAAATATTTTTAAGCTCTTTTTGTAAATCCCAACTATTGTTTACAAACGCTTTTGTTTTACCTGAAATTGGTTTTAAGCAATTAGATATGTATTTTACTAAATTATAAGTTGGAGAACCTACTGCGGAAACAATCAACCGCCATTTTAAGTCTGGTTTATGGACTTTTGGGAGACTTTGAGGCACGCCCAGGTATGTATAGGTCTCTCCAGTGTTAAGATGTCTAATAACACTTATATCCACAAGCTCAGGATCCTTGGGAAAGCCAAAAATCTTTCCTTCCTTCAGATGAATTTTGGCACATTTATCCAATCCAAAGTCCATCACAATCTCTTCTGTGTACTTCTTGACGATATTTATGGCATCTATGCTCCCGCTGGTTAGTGCCGCCACAGAGGTATCCAGAGGAATTTCGTAGTGCGAGAGATAGAGGCCGAAATGTGATGCAAAAAAGTAAAGCGCTCATGGTGTCGCCCTGGAAGACGCCTCTCTGGAAGGTGACGTTCTTCGTTGTCACACGAGAATTTCCAGATGAGATAGAAAATCTAGTTTGCTAAAGAGGCATAAATCTCTCTATGCATCTCACTATGTGTGGATGAACCTTTAAGCTTTCTAACAGGCAGATGATAAGTCTATGAGAGGTTGAATCGAAAGCTTTTCGGTAGTCAATCCAGGCCATTGACAGGGCGCGCCGATGGGCTGCAGCCTCTTTACAGACACGCCTGTAAACTAGCAGGTTCTCTCGACAGCATGCTACACCTTTTCTTCGCGCCACGTTGTTCGTACATCTCACGCCACACAGGCTCGATTCGCCGAACAATCCTGTTGTTTAGAACAGCTGTAAAGATCTTATACAGTGTGTCCAAACAAATTATTGACCTGTAATTCTGCTGGATATGGTTAAAATAATTAATAAGCAGTCGCGGACAATTGTCCAGGGATGGTTCCGAAGGCACAACCCCTAAGCGGAGGCGCAGTAACCGTGCCGAAAGCTGAATGGCACCTAAGTGAAGTGTCTTAAACGGTGACTCTGGGATACGGGGCGACCTCTCACGGTATGCAGCCTTATCCTTGCACGCGGGGCTCTACAAGGATGGACCAACCCTTTCCCTAGCTGCTCGTGGAAACAACAGTAAAATACATGAGTGACCTTATGCTTTCGATTTCGAGGTTTGCCGCAGAGGTACCCTTCGGAATGGCGAAGTGCGAAAGATAGTGGCAATAATGTGAGGCAAAAGAGGAGAGGGCTTATGGTGTCGCCCTGAAATACACCTCTCCGAAAGCTGACACAATTTGTGATCACACGATGTTTTCTATATGAGATTGCAGAAATGGTTTTCCAAAGCGGCATTAATCTCTGTATGCACCTCACGATGTGTGGATGAACCTTTGAGCTTTCCAACAGACATATGATAAGTCTATGGAAAGTTGAATCAAATGCTTCCCGGTAAGCAATCCAGGCCATCGATAGGTAACGCTGATAGAAATATGCGTCTTTACAAACACATATATCGATGAGCAGGTTCCCCGAGATCCTACTACGCCTTTCTTCGAGCCGCGTTGTTCGTACATCACTCGCTACACAGGTCCAATTGTCCGAACAATTCTATCATTTAGGATAGCTGTGAAGATCTTATACAGTGTGTCCAGGCAAGTTATTGGCCTGTAATTTTAAGGGTCAGCTAAGTTGCCTGTCTTCGGCAGGAGCACTGCGCGCCTTTCAACCAACCACTCCAGAATGGGATCTTCCGACTTTACAAATGAGTTGAAAATTCGGGCCAGATGCTGGTGGGTTAAAGGAAACTTTTTCCACCAGTAGGTCTTGATACCATCTGATCCCGGAGCGAAATATTTCTTCATGCCTCTTGAAAAGTTGTTCACCTCCTTGGTAGTGATAGGTGGGCATTCCTCCTCAATTATTATGAGAGCACTTTACAGCTCCTTGAAGCTATTTGTATTATTTCAGTTTTCTCACAGTGGATGCTGGACTTCGTAGACTTCTCTCCAAAATACCTCGACCTCCTCTGGTGTGGGCGGGTGGACGACAGTAACTGGAGGGTCTTGGAAGAGTCGAGATGGGTCAGACAAATCCGATGATTTTTCACACAATACTTTTTCGTAACGGAATAGTCGAATCTTCAACCTACCCCAACAGTATAACTGTCAGTTGAAACAACAAAAACAAATTCGCAGGAAATTGTATATTTCAACTAAAGAAAGTGAATGTTGAACAGAAAGGATTACTTTCTAACAAAGTATATTTTAGACAAACGTTATTTTTATATTAAATAACAAATAGTCAAATGCAATCCAAAAGGAGAAATTTTCCAAAAAATGTTTGGATTTGGAACCAAATAGAATAATTCCTCACAAAAATAAATCAATTATTTACCAAGAATATAATAGTAGAATTCTCAACGAAATTAGAAGAGTACGAACCTTGAAGCCAAAAGACAAATTTCTTGTAAAAACCAACGAGGAAAAACCTGTTTAAAAAAATCCCAGAAGTAATTCCACCTTTACCCGTGCAGTTTAGTGTTCAATTCACAAAATTCATTCATGGTCGAATTTAAAAGGATCAGTTTTCAAGTAAAATAGTTGAATCCTTAAAAAAAAAGAAGATTACTTTTGAACCAATCACTTGCATTTCGATCTAAGAAATGTATGCTTTCACAGACGAGTTTTAAAATGAAGAAGCCAAATTAAGACAAAACTATGTTTTAAATTCCATCCCAAGAACATGTTTGTTTGACTTGTCAACGTGGAAATATGAGTTTTGGGCGAAGCAGTTGATTTTCCAATAAAACAGAATTTTCCACCAAAAGGAAGGAATGTTTTCCAAAATTGTCTAATTTCGATTTAATATGTTATTAGAAGGTATGGCATGAAATCTCTGCGCATAATATGAGGGAAAACACTGATGGACAAAGTCCGAAACGAGATAATCCTCAAAGAATGTGGTACAGGGAAGACTCTAGTTGATATATGGGAAAGAAATCAGTTAAGATGGTTCGGACATCTTGAAAGAATGAAAGATGAACGACTGGAAAATGTCTACTTGGAGCTGGTGTACTTGGTCACAGCTTTTGTTCCCTCGGAGACGGCGTGCTTGGCAAGTTCACCAGGAAGGAGAAGCCTGACAGCAGTCTGGATCTCCCGAGAGGTGATCGTTGAACGCTTGTTGTAGTGAGCCAATCGGGAAGATTCAGCAGCAATACGTTCAAAGATATCATTAACGAAGCTGTTCATGATTGACATCGCCTTGCTGGAAACTCCGGTGTCGGGATGAACCTGCTTCAGGACTTTGTAGATGTAAATAGCGTAACTTTCCTTCCTCTTACGCTTCTTCTTCTTGTCGGTCTTCGCAATGTTCTTTTGGGCTTTACCGGCCTTCTTCACCGCCTTACCACTCGCTTTCGGGGCCATGTTGAAAATTCAAACTGGTGAACTTCACACGTAAAGATACAGACGGAATGTGTGGACGCAGTCTAACGCGTTTAATTAACTTGCGACGACCGAGTACGCGCGAACCAATTGGAATCGAGCAGGTGTGGAGAAAGCGCCATTGGCTCATGGTGGTGTAGGCAGCGAATCAATCCTACACACGCCTGATGTGCTTTATTGCGCGCGTCACTCGTGAAAGGTGGTAAATAGCAGCGTCTAAGGGCTTTTGAGCATTGCTTCGACCGCGTTTGTCGTGAGCACTTTGTCCTTTCTCAAATCATCAAAAAATGTCTGGACGTGGCAAAGGAGGAAAAGTTAAGGGAAAGTCAAAGACTCGTTCCAGCCGGGCTGGACTTCAGTTCCCAGTTGGTCGAATTCATCGTCTTCTTCGCAAGGGAAACTACGCTGAGCGAGTCGGTGCTGGAGCTCCAGTTTACCTGGCAGCTGTCATGGAATACTTGGCTGCGGAAGTTCTTGAATTGGCGGGAAACGCCGCCAGAGACAACAAGAAGACGAGAATCATCCCTCGTCATCTTCAACTCGCCATCAGGAACGACGAACGTTTCGTGAACATTGCAGTTCACTTCTTCAGGGCTGACCTGAAACTGAAGTTTCAGGTTATGTTGTTCTTATATACATTCTCTACGATGCCTATGATTGGCCATAGCGCCCCATGGTGGGAAATGCTCAAACTTGGTTGCCCAATCGAGTCTTTTTTAAAAGACCCGGGAGGACGGAAACCCAAATCGGATTAGTTTTATATCCATTGTCCCTATTGATGTTATTAAGGTGTTTTAAAATTTCTATTGCTTCTCTATGTTTTCTTGGAAAAATATTGTACGTTTTTGTGATGACGGTTGTTTTGTCAAATGAAATGCTATATCCTGTTTCAATATGATGCTCAGCTAGTGCTGATTGCGTGAAATGTTTTACCTTGACTTTACTCTCATGTTTCTTTACACGTTGGCTCCCCGCCCTCCCGGTTTCTCCAATATAGACTTTGCCACAAGAACCAGGGATTTTATATACTCACGGATCACTGAAAGGTTCCTTTTTATCTTTAGGGTTGTTTAGAAGTTGCCCTATTTTCGCTGGTGGTTTACATATGGTTTGGAAGTTGTGTTTGTTGAGAATTCTTCCTGTTTGTTCTGTGATACCTTGAATGTAGGGTAGGATGGCGGTAGTTTTTCTCTCTCTTTCTTTAGTGGGTTGTATTGACTTGTTTCTTTGAGTGTATTTTCTTATTGCTTCCTCAATTTGTTTGTTTGAGTAATCGTTCTGTATTAGGATTTGTTCAACATTTTGTATTTCCTTTTGTAATTTAAACAAATCCTAATACAGAACGATTACACAAACAAACAAATTAAGAAAGCAATAAGAAAACACGCTCAAAGAAACAAGTCAACAAAACCCACTAAAGAAAGAGAGAGAAAAACGAACACCATCCTACCCTACATTCAAGGTATCACAGAACAAATAGGAAGAATTCTCAACAAACACAACATCCAAACCATATCTTGGTATGCTTCGCTACCAAAATGTTGCATCTCGAACTCGTCGGCGACATGACAACCGACAGCTTAATGGGGGCTTTGGCGAAATTTTTCAGTCGCAGAGGCAAGCCTTCAGAGATGTGAAGCGACAACAGGACGTATTTCCATCGGGCGGATTTCGAGTGACGAGAAGCTTTTGAATCTTCACAGCTGAGTTGGACAGAGGTTTCTGGGTCGCTCGCGACACAGGAGGTAACATGGCAATTTATCCCACCAGGAGCTCCTCACTTTGGGGGTCTTTGGCAGGCCGGGGTCAAGTTGGTGAAGATATATCTTAAACGCGTTTTGGGGAGCCACCGGCTCACATATGAAGAGTTTAGCACGCTCTTAGTCAGCATTGAAATGGTTCTCAATAGTCGCCCCCTCACTGCATTGACAGGCGATCCTGTTGATCTCGAAGTTAACCAGAGCTCTTCACAATCAGTTTTGGAACCGCTGGAGTCTCGAGTACCTAAATACACTTCAGCAGAGAACCAAATTGACTCGATCTCGAAAGAACCTCAAGGTTGGTGATATGATGGTGGTTGTCGACCCCAGTCTTCTGTCAGTTAATGGGCGATGGCCTCTGGCTCGCATTCTCAAGACCCACCCCGGCAAGGACGGTCTCGTACGAGTTGCCACCATCAGAACCTCCAATGGCGAATATGTACGGCCAATCACCAAGCTAGCATCGTTACCCTTGGATGCTTTGTTGGAGCGATCACTTGAAGCTATGCCAGTTGAAGCGGACCCTGGAAATTCGACCTCTACGGCGGGCGGCTAGCGGATAGTCGTTCCAGAAACGAGGCGGGCGGTATGTTTGGCTTCAACTCGTCTCCAGTGGAGGGCGCCACTTGAGGGCCATCAAGTCTCCTCTCATCGGCTGCCGCGCGTCAACGCAGTCAGTCTTTCTTCATGCTCCGACCAGAGCGGACATACATCATAAGGAATAAAGAATCTTAGCAGTGCCTTAAAGGGTCCTGACTAGAACTTACTAGTCCAGTTGTTCTAGTGAGATCCTGACTACTGCCCTAATTGAAATGGAGACAAATGGGGCGGTTTCTACATGGGTTGTAACAAATATTTGTAATAAAGTTTCACTTTAGTTCGCTTCCTTGCGATTTTATATAAAAGTTCGTAATTAAATTCCAGCAGTGTATTTTTTCATGGAAATTTACATCTCCAGACTACTTAAAGAAAAATACTTTTACCTCTCACTCACAAGAATAAATAATTCATAGCACGAATAAGCGACTCCACTTTCTTCATCGTTCGAACCACTTTTCTTCCATGAGACGATAAAAATTGTACTCGGTTGGCAGAATGCAATTGCCTGATTCTACTTTAGCTACAATTTGCGAAGATAAAGTTTAGCTACAAAAAGGACAGTGGAAAAAAGCCGACGCAGTCGGATGAAACGATTCACGATTGCAATAAACACTCCCAGTGATTTAGCGTGACTATTAGCGGTACAATTTATCAACGTGTCAGAACAATGTCTGTCAGAAAAACGAGACGGCAAGTCTGATGCGCGTAATACTGTGCGCGTGTACCGCGATGCAAATCCTGCCTGAGAAATGACTGTAAGTAAAGGGGTCTAGGAAATAGGCAATTTGCATTGCCTATCAATAACCATCGTTGCTCTGTCGAGTTCACAGGCAACCGTTTCCGGTCACTCATTCTAGTCCAAGAGCTGGTGACGTTTTTCGTGAAGTCAGAGTATAAGTCCTAGTTTGTGGCGAATATATCTGGGAAATGATCCTTCTTTTGAAACCCGTAAATGATAGACGCCCTGCCCGGGGCGTTTGAGCATCTGAGCCAGGTGAAAAAATGGGAAATTTGAAGTGATAGTATAAGAGCCAATTTTCTTCTAGGATCGATTATTGATGCCCCAAGTTTAGCATCCTATTACTAATTATATATTCCGCTAACGACCTTAAGTCTGTCCGGGACAATTCAAAAGATCGCTGTTCATGGAACCTATCAATAAGCTGATTTATGAGAAATCTGTATAGATATTCTCTAAGTTTAATACATGCCATGCAATCTTGAGAGGAGATGATAGCGATTCGCATTAAGTGAATAATGCGTTTATATTTAAAATAATTGCAAGCGGTAAGCGAGCTGCTAAACACCCTTACGGAACCAATTCGCACATCATAAGAACAGATATATAGTCTTAATGAAAAATATGTTCAAAACCATTTAAGCCACATACAGTTTATGGCTTTAGAAACAAGACTAGCAACCTGTTACTGATATTGTATTCGCCTAACGACTTCGGGCCTCTAATTTCAAATGTAATTAGGATATTAGGTATCCGGAACAAATCGACAATTCCCTATTCATGGGAACCATGAATATGCTGATATATGGAGAATCCGTATTGACATTTTCCAAGTACATTAGATATCACGCAATATTCTGAGAGACTGATAGACAAAGTCTGTTCAATAAATTCCATGCAGTCTTCAAAGCCGATGATAACGATTCGCAGTAGGTGATTATAGAGTTTTTAGTTACTAGTAACTGCCAGCAACAGACGACCTGCTAAACACCCTTACGTATCTAATTCGGACCGAATAAGAACCTACATATACTTACTGAAAAATGTGTGAAAAACATTTAAGCAGGCAGCCGATGATTCCATGTCTTAAAGAAATCTAACATCCTATTACTAATACTATATTCTGCTAACGACTTCACATGCCTATTTTCAAACGTCATTATATTATCGCATATGCGGGACAAACCGGCTGATCGCTGTTCATAGAACCTACCAATATGCTGACGTGCGAGGAATCTACATAGATATTCTTCAAGGTCAATACATGTCATGCAATATTTTTAGAACCGTACCTAGAGTCCGAGCTCCGCTTTGACAGGTACAATAGTATCCAAGAATTACATCATTATCATTTTCGACATGATTCTGATCATCTTCAACATCAAATCTATATGCTATGAAAAGTTAATGCTTAGTTGCATTACGGCATCTTGAATATAGACATACTCTTAAAAATCCTGGCTCATTGATGTTTCAATCTAGCTGAAAATGCTCATCATTATCTCTTACTAACTTGTCTTAAATATACGAGTAGGAAATACGTATTTGGTAAGTTCCTACAGTCAGGTCTTTTAAGTAGTCTAAATTAAGTTCAGGAAAATTTAAAAGGTTTTGTTGATCTAATCCTATCCACTGACCGTTCCTTTGTATCGGGTTATCTACCTCTACTCTCGCCTGCACAACATTAGGCATATTTGACCTAGAAATCATTTCTCTAGCGAATTCGATGTCCGCATCTTGCATATGAATAGTGGGACGATATCTCTTTAAGATAGCTCCAGCTATCCGATAGTAACTATTGAGTTTCTTTGCATGCTGCAGATTTAGAGCTTGTGATAGAAACTTAAAAACAGATCTTAGGTGCCCATTTCGTACCTCGACAACCCAGCGATTTTTAGTCACCATTCGCGATTCATTTGCCTCTCCTGTTTGGAGTTGTCTTTGTCCAGGTTGAATAAGTGCAGGCATTGTATGATCAATGCCGAAATGTTGCAATAAAGGTATAGCATCGCGATAACCTCTATCCACCAAAACAATGTGACCATCATGGAACCAGTTTGCTAACGTGACAGAATCTCTTTCAAATTCTTCACGAAGAATTTCAGCATTATTATTACGAGCGGCAGAAAAATACGGACCTATTATCGTTAGAATATAACCATCCGAAACTACTATAAGAGTTGGTTTTAATAGGTGCCGATTTTTATGAAGAGAGTAAGACTGTCGCAATACCCTAAAGTTCGTACGACGAACTGGCGAAACGCCCACATTGAGTGGACGAATCAACTCAAGGATGACTTGCTAGACTGCTACGATGCCAGCTCTATCCTTGTTCACCGAGGCTTTATGGTGCGTGTGCACACTCTGCGGTGCCAGAAACACCCAGAACTTCAGATATTAAGGGCCCTGAAAATCGAGTGTAAGTCGCAAAAATAGGATTCAGGCCAAACGGTGAAGCCATTTGGTCTGATTTTTTGTATACATACTCTAAAGAGTATAGAGACTCTCGGTACAGATCGATTTTTTCGAAAAAAAATTCTATTTTTAATGCAAAAATTAAAAGAAATAAAATATCTTTGACAGCGTCGTTATAGTAATATGTTTTACTATTTCGCAAAGCAGGAAGCAGGTAAGAAAGTTATTTTTCTGGGGTTTTCCTTTGCTCGGTCCAAGCGAGAAAAGGGAAAACTTTGACCCTTTATGACTCAAGTCTGCAGGTAATAAAACGCCCACTGACCAACACTGATACATTCAGCCCTAGTAAAAATGCCTATTAGAAACCGAATAGAAACCTAATAGGATGTGGCTTCTGTCAGGTCCTATTAGTTTAGAAATTGGATTTTGTTCCTGGTTCTATATGGTGTTCTATTAGGTAATTGTGATCTTTCTAATTGGATCTTATTAGGATCTAATGGGCACTCGTACCGTATTAGCTATTGGTTTCTAAGTACAACCTAAGTGGAACCGAATCAGATTTGAATCCGACGTCTGTGCGGTTTCGTATTTAGTCATTTTGAACTTTCTAATTGGATCTTACTAGGATCTGATGTGGCTTGTATTCGGCTAGTAAAAATGCTTATCAGAAGACAAATAGAAACCTAATAGGACGTGGTTTCTACCAGGTGCTATTACTTTCGAAAGTGGCTTTTGTTCCTGGTTCTATGTGGTGTTCTATTAGGTAACTGTGAACTTTCTAATTGGTTTTTATTTTAGCTTTATACGATTATTTATAAGACTATATTCGAGTTTTTTCTGCAATTAATACATGCAGCGTTGAACCTGCCGTAAACTTCCCGCTTGACGTCCTTTAAAAATGTAGGTCGCCGTACGAATTCCTACGTGCCATTTGATTAGTTTACTTTTTTTTAGATGCGCGTGGCGAGACCATAGTTTGTTGGATCATGGCTTGGGTCAAAGTTGTGATTGCCACTTCTCCCAAGTTTCGCGGGTATGGCCCACGTGGGTGGCGCTGCTGAATACGTGACTATACGCGGACGTACGAATTAGAGTGACCTAGCTTGAGAAGCAAGAAGTGTGTGTTGAAAACTATTTTCATGTAATTTTTCAAAATACAATGTACGAACATTTACCTCTTGTTTTTCCTTCGTATCAGGCATTCAAACAAGTAAAAAAATTTGACATTCTTGATATATGTCTGAAAAGCACATTTATTCGAAAATCCTAAAATATGGATACGACAGTTAAATAACGGCACTTTGCCTTCAAGTTTCGGCTGTACTTATGCCAGTTATTTAACTTTCTTATCTAATTTTGGTGAAAAATGTTATTTTCGAAAATGTTCTTAGTACCTGCTCTTTGGTATGCAATGGAAAAGGTTAAAAATGCAACAAATTGTTCTTATAATTTTTATTCAATATACTTTCCATAACTTTTATTTACAATTTTTCATGTCCTAAGAATCTTATGCTACTTACATAATATGATCACTAAGTATTACAATCTTAACAATGTACTATTTCAATGAATTAATTAAGAAAAATTTATTTATTAATCAATTTATTTTGATAGTGTATACATGTTACATCAGGGTGGTCTAAATATATTTTTATCGAATTTTCATTCATATCGCCCGGAAATTTGTTCAGATCCACAAACAAATAAATCCATTTTTTGTTTCTTTTGGAAACAATGATATTTATGTGAGTTGACACTTCGACAAAATAAAAATGATAATAAATGATTGTTCGGCAACTTGATTTTCGGTCAAATGAAACTTAGGTAATATGGAATTTGGGGTGAGATGGATGAATTGAAAAGAGAGTGGAAGGTAGCTATGGCCGGCCGAGCCACATCGCCTCGCAGCAGCTCGTGCAGTACTCATTCATACTCTGTGAACACATTGCATAAAATTAGGACATTCTTGCGTCCACACATGCATACATTTTATAGGGCTACGCGCATAATTCCCTGCACGTTTTTATGTAAGATCGAAAAGAAATCTATTTCTTTCATGAAAACTTTTTTTCATATGCACGTGGTCTGATTTTATATTGCTAATGTAAAAGATCTCTTTATCTCGAGGCCAGATCGCCGATTAATCAGTTTAGAGCTCAGGAATGCAATATCATCAGTCCTATCGCAAGCTCTAGGGTTACAAGCGTTGCGAGGTGCGACTGTATCTGCTTTGTAGTCATGATTTTAATACAGTGTAAAATGATATTTCACACTGAATCAAAATCAGATTTAAAATTAAATTCACCCAGCATCGCTCGTAACAAGCCGCATCAGATTTTACCTCTTCGTCCTCGAAAGTCAGTTTGGCTCGAGCCAAAGAGAATTTTTTTTAAATACAGGCTACGCTAATGAAACTTGTTATGAAAATGTTCCTTGATCATTATCATTTTCCCTTAAGTCAAAGAGAACAATTGTAATTTTAGGTTCAATTGTAAATTTTCCTTTTCGTCCCTCCAGGAATCCTCATTTGATACATACATATACATATGTAAGGAACGAAAGAGAAAGAGAGATACGTCAAGAATTGCTTGGCTTCTCGTACGATTACTTGTACCGAATATTTGACAATGTCAGGCCTCGAGTGTGCAACGGAGACTGCTGTCCGACAATCGTAGTTCCAGAAAATTTGGCACTTCTCGTTATAATAAATTCGTCTCAGCTGGTAGTAGCATTAAATCGAGAACTGACACTCAATAAATTAATCCATAATTTTATTAAGGCTTATTAAATAAAACGAGA
Source organism: Andricus grossulariae (assembly GCA_011634705.1). Taxonomy (NCBI): domain Eukaryota; kingdom Metazoa; phylum Arthropoda; class Insecta; order Hymenoptera; family Cynipidae; genus Andricus; species Andricus grossulariae. Next base: position 231,448,738 of record JAABKJ010075445.1, read on the forward strand.
ATTGTGACTCTTCTTTGAAACGTGAATTCAAATATTATTGAATAGATTGCTAAAGTTGTAAACTATTGTGCACAATTAACAAATAATAATAATTCAAACCTAAATAAACATTGAGTTTTTCTCTTAAAGCATGTGTTGTTATTATGTTGAAACCCCTTTTCACGGCTTTTGATTTTAATCAAAATAAATCAACGGAAGGATTAACTCTAACAACCAATGGCAGCCAAGCTGAGAATTCTACTGGAGAAGAAATTCGATTTCAGCGCTGGTGGCCATTACATATTTATTGGATCATGCATAGGAAGGTAGGGGACTAGGCATCTCGTTCCGGGGTGATTGGTTCAGAGCAAGGACCGAGAGCAACTGAGAGTAAAAGGTTTTGATCACTTTGGGTTTCGAACCCTAAGCCGACGAAAAATGAATCGTTAGGTTTAGCTCTCCTCAAGATCCGAACATGTGTACTGCAGGGTGAAAGTGGTCCCATCCTGAGTGGACGTTGCCTCCTTTTCGAACACTCAGCAACGGATGGGTTGTGGCAGCAATTTGTGTGGGGAACGTTTGAGTCCCGAGGAGAGCAGGTACAGTGGATCGTTCCTTTAGTTTGTGTACAGATGAAAGAAAAGTACCCGGGATTCCATTTTTGAAAGATCGAAACCTAGAGATTGTCGGAAGGTTTTACCCTTGATGAGAACTTTGTCAAAGATACTTTCAAACGATCCCAAAGGGAGCGGACCATGATCAAAATGGAGCGGACTGCGATCCGAACGTGTTAGGTTTTGATAACACTTTCAGCTCTTTGGAGTTTAACTCTCAGTCCATGCAATATAAATCCCAACTCGTGAGTTTCTGATTTCGAAATACTGATTTAATAAAAGGATATTTGAACTTACCTAAAATCACATTTTTCATCACACGCGGCAAGAACGAGTCTTGTTACCGAAAAATATTGGGTTGTCTGACGATAACTAATGCATTGACGATTACCAGTGCATTTACCTTATCAGTTTAAAAAAATGGTTTAAAAACATTTCAAACAAACACATCCCAGTAGACATTGTTGAAGATTACATGAAAAAATTTACATATATCCAAAAAACATGAAATTAGAAAAAATATTACGAAATTAATTGTTCACCATGAAGAAAATAATAAATTCAAAGATAATCATTTTGTCGAAAAAATTGCAGATTATTAAAAAGATAACAAAGACCTTATTTTTCTAAAAGCCGATAAGGGCAACATCACAGTTGCAGCCAATACAAAAGATTACATAACAGATGTCGAAAATATGTTGAGCAATGGTTCTCTATATAAAAAAGTTAAAACAAGTTTGGTTTCTACAATAGAAGAAAAATGTAATGAGGTTGTTGTAATTGTGTCTTCCATTGGTTCACCAACATATGAATTATCGTCATATTTAGTGAAAGTTCTCAAACCAGTTCAGGGTACCACAGATTCATTTTTAAAAGATAGCTGAAATTTTAGAGACAAAATGAAAGACTTAAGAATTCCTCCTTCCCATTCCATAGTGTCTCTAGATGTGGTGTCAATGATTGACAATATCCCACTGGATTTGGCTATGGAAGGTGCAGAAGAAAAATTAAATCTATATAGAAATTCAACGAAAATCTCGAAAAACGAAATACTTGTCGTGGTTAGAACAGTTTTTACCACACAGTTTTTTCTTTCAATAAATGTTATTACAAGCAAACATCAGGCTGCCCACTGTGGTCTCCACCATCTCCAATCATATCGAATATATCGTATCAGAAGACATAGAATCTAGAGCGTTGTCACTTTTGAATTTCAAGCCACTCAAATTTGCAGAAGTGCTTCGTTTTTTGTGATTTTTAGCTATATCTACGATGCGGAGACAGAAGGAATTTTTTTTTTAATGAAATTTTAGGGGAGTGTTTTTGACTCCCAAAAGAAAGTTTTCCTTGCTATCAGAACTTCGAGCAGAAAACTTTTTTTTTCGATACGCCCTAATGGTCATATAATAGTTATGTAACTGTTAAATAAAAGATTGTAACATATTAATTAACTGGTTAGTCACAAACGATTTTTTTATTTCTGAACTGGAGGGGGCCCCACCCTTACCGCGAGTGGGCATGATATTTTTATCAACGACGTTCATTGGCTGCCCCGTTCTTGTATCGATGCGCCGCCTGTCGCTACTTTTTCAGCCGAATAGCGCGGGTGATTTGAAATCAATAATAAATACTATCAATAATAATACAAACAAATACACTTAAAATTCCTAGAACTGCTGGCCCACGCAGTTTCTCAGCGCGTAGGGCGAGAGACGGTTGCACTTCTCAACTCGGAAGGGCTGAGAGCGCGAGTAGTTAGTCGCGTATATTACGCAATATGACGCATTCCAAGTGAAAACGGTCCAGGTGGTCTCGGCTTATTGCGCAGTTGAAAAAGTCGCAGTCCGTTAGTCTGCATGTATGCATTAGTGTTTTTCAAGTGTTTTTGTTGGCTACAACAATTTCACAACTAAAAATAAATATTATAGAATCAAAAAACGACTCAAATATTTCGCCGAATAGTAAGTTTTGTGGCATGACGTCGATAGGTGGCAATGCCAGCCGTCAGGAAGGTTAGTACATGGTACTGCAACTGCATACGATTTTTTGGAGAAAATCGCCGAAACGTGAAGGTGAGTTAGAAAGGTCTGATTAGTAATCTTTTCAAGGGCCTATGACAAAGCCACCGAACGCGTCCTCGGGTTGCGGATAGAGGGTCCCTGTACCAAGGGTTTCTGCTGGTTTGCTAAGATAACTTTGTCATGATGATAATCACTAAATGGCTCACTCGCACACCACTTTCTTTTTTCAAATTCGCTACGTAGAGATAATTTATTTGATCTCTGGTCAAATATTGTTTTCATACTTTCTGTAAACTTTCTGTAAACTTTCTTTCATACTTAACATAAGATGTTCTGGCTTTGAATAAAACAACTTAAGCGCTCCTTCTTTTAATTTTGAACTTATTAAAATTTTTAGTGCATGATCTTCAATAGAATAAGTTTCACGCACTAATTCCACTTTTTTTACCCAAATGTCAAAAGAATCATCACTTCCCAAAAAGTCACTTAGTAAATCACCAATCGCTTTCAAGGTGACGTTGTTTGAATGGGTACTTGCATTAATCCTCTCGTTCCTTGATTCACCCGTGGTCCTGCGCATCAATTCATTTTCTCGTCATAAAAGTGCTCTTTCTCATTGTGCGAGTTCAGGCTCTCTTCGCAAGATTGAGTTTTCTTGATCGAGTGTTTGGCTAGTTGAGGTTTGACTGTGATTAGGATCCATGTTCCCTGAATTTGCAATAACTGAATCTTCACTTAAGTATGACCATATATTTTCGTCAAGGTCATTTAGTGAACTGATTTGGTGACTTTGAAGCCATTTTCATTTATTACACCACGTAAAACTGCGAGAATATTTTTTGAATTTTCTTTGCACACAGAAGGAAGATACCGAACAATAATAATTTTCTGCATAAAGTTCACAAAATGTTTAAAATCTGCACACATCGCAAAGCGAGAGCACACGCCATAAACGCATAAGAGGCAGAAAGCACGTAAAGTTCGAAACCGAAAAGTATAAGAAAAAGTTCTAAAATTGCACATAGCCGTGATTGATCAAAAAATAACATTTTCGCGAGCCGAATCCCACTTCTGAATCTGTAGTCAGCAGGGCGTGAAATAATGAGACTCGGACAGATACTTTCCCTTTTAAAGATTACTATATCTAATTTTGCATTCATTAGTGAAAAAGAAAAGTGAAAAAAGATATAAAACTTATTCTTTATAATAATAAAAATAAAATGAAAAAATAAGCATTTAAAATTCTATCCATTCAAATAATTATTTAAAATTAAAACAAAAATGGTAATCATTAATTTCACGTGTTTGGATATATACATGTCTTATAATCCAATCTGCGTCACACTGTACATCACGACACTACTGTTGAAAGTCACAAACACAGTCTCGGAAAATTGAGGAAATTTTATTTAGATATATATCAGAAATGATTTACTTTTTTTATAAAATTTACTATCAAAATTACGTAGTGAAGTATTCAGTCACGAGGCCAATTCAAAAATTCTCAAAATTAAAATTTCAAACATTTGAAACAACTGGAGAACGACTAGAGATACGTCAAAAAATCAGCATTAAAAGAAAGTTGTATGAAGAACGGCCTCCTCTGACTCGTATGACCCTGCAAAATCAATAAATTTTTAACATTTTGGAATTTTACATTGTACTGGGATAGTGCTAATAGAGGAGTCAACTAAGGTTTATACCTTAGAACCCGGCGGCTTTCCACCGATTTTGATCAAACCTTTTACATTGTGTTGGTAAATATGTCTAGTAAAATGTTTTAAAAAATCTGTACGTTAATTTCAAAATCCATTTTTTTTTACAAAATTTCCAAAAATCGATGAAAAAGTTGAATAACTTAAACGAATTAAGTCCTACAGCAACGAAAACATGAAAAACTTGAATAAATTAAGTCCTACAGCAATGAAAACATGAAAAACTTGAATAAATTTAGTCCTAAAGCAACAAAAACACTGTGTATAAGTAGATAAGGTGCACTATGGAGAATTTGGAGTGGGGGGTCCACTATGGTGTGCACTATGGAGAATTTGGAGTGGGGGGTCCGCCATGTTGTAGCTCTAAATCCATTCATCGATTCTGAAGGACTGCTGCGTGTTGGGGGTCGCCTCGGCAATTCAGATCGACCAGAGGATCAAAGGCACCCTCTGATTCTAGTTCCACATCACAAATTAGCCATGTTAATTATCATCGCAGAACATGAGCGATTACTCCACGCTGGACCACAATCAGTCTTGGCGAATCTACGTTTGAGATTCTGGATAGTTAGAGGGCGCAATGCAGTTAAGAACGTCATCCGACACTGCATTGAATGCACTCGAGCCAAACCTATCTCAATCACTCCTCAGATGGGTCATCTACCAGCCGACAGGACGAAGGAATGTCGACCTGGAAATCAACGACATTGTCCTTTTAAAGGACAATCAACTCCCTCCGCTACAGTGGGTGGTAGGCAAGGTGTCTGTCCTTCATCCAGGAAAGGATGGAGTGGCCAGGAAGGCCACTATTACAACAGCAAAGGGAGAAACAACACGTGCAATCACACAATTGAGCTTACTCCCCAAAAAGAACGAGCTGATTAAGGACAATTAAGCTGTAAATTATTAGTGTCATGTGCAATTAGTGAACCAAATTCCGAAGTGCAACTAGTTAACCAAAGTTTGTAATTATTAAATTTAGATTATAGATCATTCAATTATTTCGAAAGCCTGGATTCGAGTCTTTCAAAGAGGGCAGGATGTTTGAGCTTCAATCAATTTAAAAATATTTCTTTACTCTTAAACAGAGAACGACGAGTGTCTGCGTGCACTTTTCTAAGGGTCCCGTTAGTTAGTCGACGTCATTCACACCCCCACGTTCCAGGGTGGGCCTGGTCTCTCTAACAGGGTTCAGTTAGCTTCTAATGCTTGAGTAGCGCACCCGTGTTTTGGCAATTTCCACATTCAACGATTATTTCATACCTCTCATTGTTTGTCAACTCACTCATTTTTTATATGCAATTAGATATTTTACGGACTTCTGAATCTCCAGTGTCTTCATAACCGAATTGTTTTGAGTACAGCTTACATCGTTGCAAATGGAAAAGATCCACTCCTAAAAATGGTCAGGAATCACGAGATGGTTGGCAAAAGAGCGTTCCTTTACAAAGCCGTGGAGCAGGCAGCTGAGACCCTTGGCCTGAATTTTAACTTCAGAAGTGAGGAAAATGCATTACTCCATCTAGATGCTTCACTTCTGAAAGCCGAAGTAAAGAAAGCCGAATTTGAAAAATTCCATCATGAGCTATTCAACACGAAAATGCACGGAAATTTTCACAGGAATGTAGAAAAGCAGTCCTTGTCGAAGGAGCAAACTTTGGCTTTTCTCAAATCATTAGGGCTTAATTCAGGTACAGAGGGTTTTATTTTCGCATGCCACGACAGTGTCATTTCCACCTTAGCATACCGTAACCACATCTTATTTCAAGAAGTTTCAAGCGATAGGTGCAGAGCGTGTCACACACACGCTGAGTACCTAGAACACATACTTTCAGGGTGTCCCACCCACGCAGGAACGATCTATATCTACAGACACAATGCTGCCCCAAGAGTGCTCTATTACCATCTTTGTCGCTCTTACGGTGTTGGCCGCGACTCTGCCCTGTTGAACGCTCCAAGGGAGATAGAGTCAATTGTCCAAAACGAGAACTGTCAAATTTTCTGGAACTGCGATTTTCGGACAGCAGTCTAAGTTGGCCACTCGAGGCCTGACATTGTTCTCCAAGACTTCGAGAAACGAGCTATATTCGTTCTCGAATTCTCGGCTCCTTATGAATACAACACCACTGCCAAGGAGAGAGGAAAGAAGGAAAGGTATCAAGACCCTAAAAGGGAGCTGCAACGAATGTACCCATAATATTCGGTACGAGTAATTGTCCTTGTGATAGGTGCTCTCGGAGGTGCGAAACTATCACTGGTTCGTAACCTTAAAGGTGATTTAAGAAAAGCAAATGTTAGCTCATACGACATCGACAGATCCTCCACATTTCTGTGGAAGATGCCGTGCATATTCTTGTCGAGGGGCTATTCACGGAAGTTTTTCTCCTGTGCTTTCTTAATTCGGGCCTTCAGGAGTGAGTTCTTGAGATGGATAAGATTCTATACATTTTGCTCATCCCTGATATTGAAGTCAAGGCCGAGTGTTTCAGCAGCCTCCTCCGCTGATTTAAACAGAAACGCTCCTTTGCCCACTTTTCGTGTTTCCTGACCATTTTAAGAAGAGGGTCTTGTCCATTTTCAACTATATGAGCTGTACCCAGAATAATCCTCTTGTAAAGACATTCAAGATCTAGTGTTCCGCGACCACCTTGACCAGTCGAGCAAGTGGTAGTCCAAGGAGCGGAACCGAAGGTACAGCAAGGACCTAACGAAGGTGATGCACCCGTCAATGATGGGGAAGAAGAACAACAGGAAGGAGCCCGGTAAGAAGGTTTGCATTGAAGAGCATTCGAAAATTTCCTGTTCAATGGTGACGTGATAATTATTAAATCCTTTTCGATACCGTTTTTGTCCTCGCATTTTGAATCCTCAGAGCAGTAGAAGTTGTCTCTTAAATTGAATCCCTTTCTGTATTCAGTGTCGACAATATTTTTCTGAAAACTTTTGGATATCCCAAATCGACCATGAAATAGAACAGTTTTAATCCCTTTTCACATGCATATTTCGCTGTTCTTATTTATTGTTTTTCGATTAATAATAAGAGTAAAAGATTTCAAAAACACAGTATTAGTCATTTGATGTTGTCAAGATTGATTGCTACACAGGTAGCTGTGATGAAAACTAATTTTTTCAATTTCTTTATTATGATTTTATATTTTTTTAATTGATCACAGTTGCATAAAGCGAGAGTTTTATTATAAAGTGATGTATTGTTATGCACAACCCTACTCCAAAAGTTGTTGATTTTATCTGGCCCTGGCGCTGAAAAGTTCTTAGTTCTAGCGATAACTTTCTTCACTTCTTCAGGAGTAATTAGTGGACACTCTTCCTCTGGACCTTGTAACCTTTGCCTTTGACAAAAGTTACGAAAGAGTTATATATCTGAAGCGTCTTCATTTAGCTGATCAGTATCTCCATATACTTGCTCCCAGAAGACTTACTCTCTTCTCGACTAGGCGGATTTTTAACGGAACGTGACGTTTTATTGAACAGACGGGAAGGATCAGTAGAAAAGGTAGAATTTTCCTGAATCCACATTACTCACCGTTCAAGACGCTTTTTCGCTGTTGAAAGAGATCTTATTTTTCGCGTCCAGTGCTGCTTGATGGTCAACAGTTTACACTTGTGCAGTGTGTGATTTGCTTTCCTTAGGTTTCGAGCAAGTTCCCTAACTTTTGGAGTGAATTTTTTATTTGATGTTATATAGCTAATTACGCACTGAATATTTGATGCATGCCGTCTCGCCAATTCAATTTTAAACTGAAGCTGTGCAATACGCTCGCGAGTCTTACTCAGGCGTACTGAAGAATCGTTACTTCTATTGTCGCTAAGCAGGGAGACTGCCTTCTCGTAAAGTATACACTTCAGATTCCAGAGATTAACATCTTCAGGGATCAAATCGGAGTGAGCATTATTAGCTTCAGATAATTTGTCCATCATGAGAAAGACTTTTTGGTGGATAGATCTCCTATTTCTCATGTTGGCATTATCGACTATTTGCAAAGGTGGTCTTGCTGGAACGGGTGGTATGTTCGCTGGAGGATGCTGCTCTTCCAGATAAAGAGCTTCATATCCGTTTTGTGCAAAAAGGATACTTTATTTATTAATAATATTATATCATTAAGCCGTTTCCCTTTCGGGGTAGGCGTGAATTGCTCGGTTGGAAAGTAGTGATGTGTGGATGGGTTACAATCCAAGAAAGCGCAGATCAAGGCGGCTCCGTTGGAAGCAAACACTTTGACTGAAGAACGAGAAATCGTGACAAGTTCCATTACAGTCTAACGCACTGATGCCTCCTATCGCACTCATATAGCAATCGAAAATAATTAATCGTGACATGTTCCATTGCTTTCTAACCCACTGATGCCTCGTGTCACACCTATAGCAGGCGAAAACGATATAATCGTGACCATCGAAATCAAGAATATCGTTTGGCGATTTTATATTAAGGATATACGTCATTTTGAAAAGTTCTTAGGAACTTGGCTCAACTGCGCCGAATAGACTAACGAAGAAGGTACCGGAGGGCCCTTGGACGATTCTAATAATACTTTCCTTTAATCGGCCAAAAAAAAATCTCAAAGGTAGAATCCACCCTTAAATTTCAACCCCAAAACTGGTTTGTTAAAATACTCTTCCAGAAACAACTTAAGATATCTTAATGAAACCAATGTCAAAATATGGAGAGTAAAAAATTCTATTAACCTGCACTACTTTTCACTATGAGGGTAGCAACCCCTAATTTTTAAAAGGTGACATTATGTGTATTCAGGCGATTTTTGACTGTAAAGATCGTAAAATGTTATATATTCATTTGAAGAATATTATATTTGAAAGGATATTAGAAAAAAAACAGTTTATGTACTTTGAAGTTTATAATAAAATAATTTTTTGAGTGATGCCTTCCTTTTGAGTGGTGCGAATATAATTACAATATTCATATCAAGAACGTAAAGAAAAAATAATTATGATAAAGGCATTGAACACAGGAATACAAGAATCTGAATTTCAGTAAAAAAAATTAGGTTGAATTTCAGATGTAACCAAAACGATCATTTGCCGGTTGCAAGTCAACTGATGATTGTAATATGACATCCAGTTATTCGCTTGGTTGAAAGTCAACCGCCTGATGCACGTAAAATGAGCAATAAAAATGGGAATTTTCGATTTTTCAAGAAAATTCAAAAAGTCGTTATGATAATCCTGTAGGGCGTGCAAAAAAAAGCACATTTTTCGCTTTGAATTTTTTTCGTGTAGTGCGTTGTTTGGCTGAAAAAGTTAATTTTCGTTTCCTCTTTTGGATTTTTAAAATGCTGTAAGTCTGAAAATTTTCATTTTCTCGAAAAATGTCGTGAAAATAAATTGTTTGAATTTTTTACTACTATGAACGGAAGCACATATAGTTTCCAAATTGTGAAAAAAATGGCCTAAAAAATTTAAAAAATGCGCTCACTTTTTGAATTTTCATCCAAAATGGCTGGCCAACGAACTTGACCTTTCGTTTGCGAGAGTCAAAGAGTATACCAAAGGCCAATCTAATAGGTCAATTCTTTCGAAAATTATCGTGCTCGCAGACAGACATACATACATACATACAGACAGAAAACATTAGTAAAAACCTGTTTTTTGGGTTCAGGGGGTCTCAAAACGTGGACATTTGATAAAAACCGGGGGGGTCAAATTTTACAAAAATCTAACACCTTCTCTGGATGAGAGTGTAAAAATAGGAATTGTCAAGTACCATGAGCATTAATGATGGTTATTTTATTGTTTTAATTGTTACGAATAGCATTGAGGACATGGAAAAAATTAAATATTTTGAAAACCCACACGCAAGATGAAAAAAAAACGAAATAATCAAAGTTTTGATGAAATTGTGTCCACTACACGGGCCGATTTTTTCGCTATTAATGTAATTTTTTGCGAATAAAACAAAAACTACACATCCTATCAAAAAGTGACCAATAACAAATTTGTAGATCTTTTGAAAGTGCACAGTTTTTGTTGCATCATTATTTGTCGTCTCTTGCATAGTTTGACCGTGGAATTGAATTTTTGATTTTTCAATACTTTTTGTGCAATAAAAATGGGAATTTTCGATATAACTGAGCACAACCAGAAAATGGCTGACCGAAATTCTCACTCGTTGTCATAGGTAACCAACGTATACAAAAAGTGAATAGCGTGGTAAAAAAGTATGCGAAAAAGGTACCTAGTGTGTCGAAAGGAAATTATGGTTGATTTACGCATGCGCAATACTTTTTCTCATACCTTACTAAAACGTATAATACTATAATGGACAGTAAAATTTACAAACGAAAACTCTTGTAATTTTGGCCCTCGCAAATGTTAAAGCCACAAATTGGTAATCTAATTTTCTCTGAAAGCAATTCGGTATATTTATTTTATGTTTTTCATTTTATTATTTATCTGCAACGATAAATGCGAGAGAAATCCGTATATCTCCAATGTTTAGCTAGTGAGAGGGAGCCAGACATAACGGTCCTAGAGACATATTCGAGACATATCGAAGACACTGAAGCCAAAACCAAGACCAAGTATTATTACCCGGGCTTGGCAGTGATTTTCTAGTAGGCCGGAGTCGCGAATTCGATCACGAATATGGTTCTTTTCTCGAAGTCTCGGATAAAAATGTCGGGCCTCCGATGTGCAACGGAGACTGCTGTCCGAAAATCGTAGTTCCAGAAAATTTGGCATTTCTAGTTTTGAACAATCAAACCTATCTCCCTTGGAGCGTTTGGCAGGGCCGAATTATGTAGGTAGATATACGTTGTTTCCGCATGAGTGGGGCACCCAGATAGTTTGTGTTGTATGTACTCTTCGTCTGCATGACACGCTCTGTACCTATCGCTGGGAACATCTTGACATAGAATGCTGTCACGCTATACTAATTTGGAAATGACACCGTCCTGGCATGCGAAAATGTAACATTTTGTACCTGCAGTAAGCCCTGATGATCGGAGAATAGCAAAAGTTTGCTCCTTTGACAATGACTGTTTTTCTACATTCCTGTGAAAATGTCCGTGCATTTTCTTGTTACATTTTTACGTATTATTGTTACTTTTTAGCAATTTCCGTCATCTTTTTCATACAAATAATTACTAATGGACAATTAAAATATTTCTCATGACTCTTTAAACAATTTTTAATGTTTAAACAAATGTAACTTATATCAACAATTATTCATTCCCGAAAAATGTAAAAAATAATCGCATTTTCTGATTGAAATGTAATAGTTTGTCATTGTTTCGAGAAGTAAATTGTTTTAATAACATTATGTGATTATTTAAACAATTACTTATTGTTTATTCTCAACTTTTCTAAAAATTGACCCAGAGATGTACAGTTTTTTCTCAGATTAGTATCCTATGCTACTTTTTGTTAAATAATTATATAATTTTGATACATATCTTTCAATGCTTGATAGATTTCTATTTGTTTAAACAATGTTGATTTGCTCAAGCAGCTTTTCTTCGAAAACTTTAAAAACATGAAATTAAACAAAATACATATAATTATTTTTCTGACTGTATAATGTATAGAAAGAATATATTAACCATTTTCTAATAGTTTAAGCAAATATAATTTGTTTGAACAATTACTTTTCCACAAATACTTTTAAAATCGTATTTTCTGAATGAAACATAATATTGAATGGTTTCGAGGAGTAATAAATTCTGCTAAGAACTTTATGTTATTGTTTATACAATTAATTATTGTTTTTTTTTTAATTTCCTTCAAATTGAGTATGGATGGTTTACATCTTTTTAGGCACATTATTGAATAAATCATAAAAGTCATGATAAAATTTAAATTAAAAAAGTGTATTTATATTCAGAAAATACGATTTAAAAAATATTTTTGGAAAAATAATTGTTTAAACAAATTATATTTGTTTAAACTAATAAAAAATGGTCAATATATTTTTTCTATACACTATACAGTCAGAAAAATAATTATATGTATTTTATTTCATTTCCTTTTTTCAAAGTTTATTTATTATTATTGTTAATAATATTCACTTAGAATAATGCTAGATAATTGCAGTTTTTTCTGAAATGTTCAACTTTTGGTTCACTTTTTACTTGGATTGAGTTGAATAATTAATTAAAGTTAACAAAATTATCTGTTCAAACAATTTATTATCATTATTAATAATATTTAATTTGAATAATGCTAGAAAGTTGCGGCTTTTTCTGAAATGTGCAACTATTTGTCTACTTTCACATAGGGAGAGAGTTTGATCTGGAATGTTTGCCTTTTTATCCACCTTTTACTTAATAAAGTAGTGAATAATGCAATTTAACAATCACAAATTTTTGAACAATTTATAATTGTTTATAACTATCTTTTCTTAGGTAAAATCTAAAAAATTACGGTTTTTTGTGAACTCTTACACTTTTTCTCCACTTTTCACTTTATGAGGTACTAATTATTGCAAGTGAACAAACATTCTTAATTAAACAATTGATTATTGTTTATAACTATATTCTGTTACAGTAATGCCAGAAAGTTGCTTTTTTCTGAAATCTTGAGTTTTGCTTTGACTTTTTAGTCATGATTAAATAATAAGTGAACCTCAACAAGCAGAATTTTTTAAACAGTATTTTACTTTTTTCTGTGATTTTTTTTTTCTTTTCCCAATGTTTGAAAAAATTATTTCAAACAAAAAAGCTATATTACACAAGCAACAAAAACAAAGAAAGGAATAATTATGACTAGGTGGTAGAACTAGGTGTGCAAATGAATTGTAAAAGTTTTGTTTTAAATTACAACAAGAAGCTTATTGCAAAACATATTCTCAAAATCAGTCGCGGGCATGCTTGAGAAGAGGATGGTCGGGTCTCCCAGAATTTGAAAAAAAAAAAACATAGAATGCTAAAGTTTGATTATTTGTAACAGTGTAACCTGAAAATCGGAAAGAAAATAGAAAATGTTGGAGTCTACTTTGTCTACCCTATACCTATATACCCATCCACACATTGCTACTATCCAACCGAGCAATTCACGCCTACCCCGAAAGGGAAACGGCTTAATGATATAATAATAATAATAATTCCCAGTACAAAGAATAAATATCCGAGCGCGAAGCCCGAGATCCGACATACATACATCCCACATACATATTAGTATTAAATAATAATCATTAAAATTGCTTAAAAGTTATTTGGGAAAAATGTAATTTTTACCTGGAAAACCCGAAAATAGCCTGAAAGTTTTTTTAAGTTTCAGTGGCTACGCTGTAATAATAATGCGTGATAACATCGAATAGAGGTATACCAAAAATTTGGTGTATACCATTTTTTCCTCCTTGCACTAATTTTGAAAATGAGTGTCCTCAATATTTTAGAAAATGACGAGAATTAGTAAGAGGCCGTACTTAAATTACGTAACGGATTATAAGCCCTCTCCAAGACCCCCTCCCCCCTGTAACAGGCCGTAACAAAATATTTTTACCCCCCCCCCCTTCTACACCTCTTACTGTACGTAATTAATGGCTTCGAGAAATGATAAGATATACGACATGAATTTAATGGAAACTTTTATATTTAAGAAGATACATGCTTTGCAAAATTCCTTGATTTTGCCTTGACCAATTTATAATTTCCCCGACGAAAAGGATCCGCGGCATAAGGAATTGTGCTCTAATGCAGGTAAAATTTTCCATATGTATTACATTTATCAGGCTCTGACTAGTATGTAACTAGTTTCAATTTTGAAGTTTGATTTTTTTTTCAATCGTAAGCACTGAAGCTTCAATGTTTTGAAGTTGAAAAATTGAAATTTAAATGTTTTACTATTGTGCACATTCTATATTGTAATATTTCCATTTCGAAGCATTGCAGTTTGATCGTTTTCGAATTGTAAAAATTGAAAATTCATTAACTGTTTTTTAATTGTGAGCATTTCTCTTTTTCTAATTAAATATTTATTATTATACTACGTTATGTGAATGTAAAATATACGTACTGTTAACAGAAATATGAATAAAATTAATTCTTAAATGAATAATTTATAACGATTGCAATTTTTCTTCGTGTAATACTTCGTTTTTTCGCGTTTTAGACTACTTTACAACTTTCTACAATGACAGGAAATGTAATTTTTTATGAACATTTGAAATTTTTAACGACGGAACTTAGAAATTTGATCGTGAACTTTGACAATTTTTTAATCACAAATTATTCAAAACTTACGTGTAAAGTTTGGTTTTTAGGTGTTTTAGACCATTTTACAACGTTCAAGATTGACATAAAATGTAATTTTTTCTGAAAATTTACAATTTTACATAAGGATGGAACTTGGAATTTTTGTCATAAAAAAAAACAGGAAAAAAGGTGTACTCGCGACAGTTGTATTTATAGTTCTCAGACATTTTAGAATACCTGATCCATATTTTTAAAAGTATTTAAAATTTTTTTAAATATTTATACTCGCGGCATATAGTACTGCGCCGATCGTGGAGCCAGCTATTAGCCAATACTGGGCGAATGACCGATCATCTGTACGGGTGACCAGTACTGGGCCAGTACTACGCCGGTGGTGAACTCCGGCGGAGTGCGGAAATTTCCATCCATAATAAAATTAACACTGGGCCCAGTGATGCGCCTTTGCTGGGCCAGAATCCGGCTTTCCCTATTGAAACATATTAAGCCAAAGTAAAGCGAAGTTTGGAACAGCAGTGCGCCAAGTCTGGGCCAAACTCTGGCTCTTCCTGTTAAAACATGGTTTGCCGTAGTAAAAGTCACACTGGGTCCAGTGATGCGCCTTTGTTGGGCTAGACTCTGGCTTTTTCTATTAAAACATGTATTGCCAGAGTAAAGACGAAGTTGGGAACAGCAGTGCGCCGAGTCCGGGCCAAACTAAAATTTCAGCTGTAACCACTTCTCACGATCGTGAGATAGGTGGTTACAGTCTGCCATGAACTCAATACGATGATCCAGTAAAAGTCTCGTGCACCTGCAACCTAAGAACACGGAGCGACCCAAGGACGACCACCTTCTGCATTTTCCCCGCAAGTGTCTCAGCATTTTGTTGACACGCAGAGATGCTTTTCAGGCTATTAACCAATGAAACCTTGGCACCTCCAATAGCGCCGATGATCAAGACGATTAGTTCAATGGAATGATCGGTGTGTACTTGAAGGCAGCGGAGCCGTATTTTTTTATGGCTTTTTTGGTTTGAATAAGGCGGCAGATTCAAATATAGTATGGAAGAGAACTTAAAAATAGTTATGCAAGTCATGTAAAATTTAGTTTATTGGTGATGAGTGACTGGACTAAATATCGAAACTTAATAAAATTGAATGCCGTCAAAGAACAATTCTAACATAATTATTTTTTGATAGGACGCATAGTTTTTGTTGTGATCGTAAAAAAATAACATTAAAGCATAAAATAATTTTTTTTGGAAAACTTAAACAGGATACAATAAAATTTTGATTACAAAAATTGTTCGCCTAAATTATACCTAAAAAGCTTTGAACTATTTTTTGATAGGACGCGTAGTTTTTTTTAATCGTGAAAAATAATATTAAAAATGAACAAATCAAATTTTTTGAAACAGGGCACAAAGTACAAGAAAATGTTTCATTACAAAATTTGTCGCCTAAAGTGGACCTAAGCATTTGCTTTTGACCTTTTTTTGATGGGGAACGAACTTTTTTGAATTATAAAAACAAGACAATGAAGATACGTCTTTTTCAGTATCAATGCACATTATGAATTGTAATAATATACACGGAAAAAATAAGTTGTCGAAGCTTTACTTGACGAGTCACCCATTCTAGGATAGGCCACGTTTTTTTTAGCATCTCATATATGAGGAAGGTAGTACGAAGAGGGCAGCAGCTACGGACCGCACGAAAGTAGTTGCTATATATATTGTTCCCCACTCCGCTCCCAGTTACCGCATCTAGGTGTATAATACCTTTGACTACGTTCTTCACATTTAAAAAAAAATTTATTTTTGTTTTTTACTTGAAAATTAGTTTTAACTGCTATATGCTTGTTAGCTTTAAGGCCATGTTGACTAGTGGGTCGCGTGACCGGCTTCCTCCTTTACCGACACTTTTTTTCTTTTCAAACTTATTTTCATGCGAATAGCCACATCGAGTTGAATAATATCTTGCGTTATTTACATCTGTGTGAATGTTTGTTCGAATTTAAAAAAAAAGTTCGAAATGTAAAACTAATGCGAAACATTGATTAAATTCTTTTTTCATATTTTGTAACAAATTCTCATAAAAGGTTGCAAATATTTCCTAGAATACGTTTCCTATCAAAATATACACATTATTTTCATTGAAATTTATCATATTTCCAATACTAATATATACAAATATAATCATAAAAAAGATTCTCCTTTTCATCTGTATTTGAAATTTTCTTATACATTTGTTTTAATCATATATTTTACATTCACAATAAATTTAATTTACTGCAGAGCACATCCCACTCGTCTATTTTGTGTTTCAAAAGATAATTTATATAAATGTTACGGCACGATTGTGATGAAAGATTGATAAGTGTTCGATAGCAACCGCGACACTCATGAAGTAACAATTATATTATTCTGCTAGATGTGTACTATATTTTGAAATTATTAATTTGCGGCAGCACTACATTGTAACGTCATTCCATAAAAGGTTGTTACGTAGTTACAGAACGAGCATAAGACAATTACAGAACACGTGTACTGTGACACGTGTTACATTCTAGTGAATGTTTCAGTGAATGTTCTATCACTCTGTTCCATATCAGTTACATTACAGAATTCCAACCCGAGGACGCGTTCGGTGGCTTTGTCATAGGCCCTTCAGTTCTATTCGAAAGGAATAGAAACCGAAACCGAATAGTTAATATATATATATATTAATTTCATAATTAAGCAATAAAAATATGAAACGCGCAAGAAGCGCGCTATTTTTTCTATTTAAGTAAGTAATAGCTAATTGAATCAGTGGCTAATGGTTTGCTTCTCAAGTAGCCATTGCAAACTAATTCATATTTGGAGAGTATTATATCAAGAGATGTGGAATATTTTTATAAATATTTTTCACTTGATACATCTTCACTTTTCTGGGCGTTATTACTCTTCAGTTTCTTCATTGTAAGACATGACATGGCATGGGCGTGATAGTAACTTCCATAATAACATGGGGTTTCTAGGGGAAAATCGTATTTGGCTCGCATAATACACCTGCGCCGTGTGTGTGTGTGTGTGTGTGTGTGTGTGTGCGTGTGCACTCATTTATCATGCATATTGCAGAATGTTACAGGATCTAGAAGCAGACTAAAATAGAGGGAGAAAATAACTCTACTAGAAATTGCACATGCATAGCGACAGAATCTAAAAATAGACAAATGTTTTCGCGATATTGTATAGAAATGCCAAAAATCCGCCGAGTCTTATTAATTCACATTTAATTAAAATTGCAGTAAAATGCTTTATTTATATTAGTTAAGAGCACACGAAATCATTCATGCTTTGTAGAATTCAAATTTAACAGCATTTAAAATTCATGTTATGGAAAACTATATAGCGCCGACCGGTGGGGCAAAGGCGATTTTGTTTATAACGTCGCTATTATTCAACAATTTTAATTCTACTTTGCATTAAATAAATCTATTTTATTAAAGAGACAGTGTTACTTACTCAAAGCTTGAAAATTGACGTTGTAAAAGAAAAATTATGCAAAAAACAGTTTTGACAACGAAAGAATGGAAGATTCGCTTTAATTGTCCGGGTGCGAACCCGGACCCTTATGGAACCCTTTAATATCAGATCCAGCATAAAAAGTTCCTTCAATTATATTTGAGAAATTAATAAAGGCGACTTGAGAGTGAAGAAGGTGCAGTTTAGTTGGAGGTATGGGACTAAGAACAATGGAGACCCGAAACCTGAACCTGAAGGTTCGAACGTCGATCTGTCCTTTTTTACTGTAGAGTAATCTTTGTCTAGTGGGGTCGTACTAATTCGAACGCGGAGTTGAACTGAGATTTTGTAACGCACAATGAAAACTCAAACCCGAACGCGTTCGAATTCAGGTTTCGGGTTCTGGTCGCAGAGTTCAATGGTAGATATGACTAAGAAGTAAATTTTCACGGCACTTGCAGCTGCGCAGTAGAGTTAGATGGCAATTACGTCTGCGCACCACAATTAAATGGTACTTACGGATGCGCACCACAATTAAATCGCAATTACGGAAGCGCAGTGCAATAACACGGCACTTACGTCTACGCAGTAAGGTTAGGGGGTACTTTTATGTGCGCAGTAGTGTTATGTAGCACTTATAGATGCGCAGCACAGTAACATGACACAACCATCTGCGCAGTGAAGTCCCATGCTACTTATATATGTGCAGTTGTTACACGGAAATTATGGCGTGCAGTAATGTAATGGACTTCTTGTGGCTGAGCAGTAGAGTTACATATAACATACATCTGCGCAGTAAAGGTGCATGGGACAATATATATGGATACGCAGTAATGTTAGGGGTACTTATAGATACGAAACGTTCCAAAGCAAAACCGCAACTGGAAACAAAACAGAAGCAAATCTGCTCCGGTTCTGGACAACGCTATATGTGTACATTGTACTACACTTACACAAAAAATGCAATGTTAAATTACTTCAGAATTACTTTATGAGTTAATTGATTTATCGATTCTAGAATACAATTATGGGTTCGTCATTTTTTAGATGACAGTTACTCCCAGTGGGACCCTGCGGTGGTTGTTAACCTTTAGTTTTTAATTATATATATACCACGTCAAGGGGCCCACTGGGTGCAACTGCCATCTAAAAATGACACCGGCTCCCAGTAGGACCGCCGTAAATCACACTCATGGCCACGTCTCACAACCGTGAGATGGGTGGTCACAGGACACGAAGAACTCACAACGACGCAAGTGCTTTGACATATTCTTGGCACGCGGGTATGGCTTTAAGGTTACGAAGCAGTGATCGTTTCGTACCTGCTAGGGCCCCTATCACAGGGACAATAACTTGTACCGAATATTTTGGGTACGGTCATTGCAGCTCACTTTTAAGAACTTGATAGCACCTATCTATCTGCACCTATCGTTGGGAACTTCTTGACATAAAATGCTGTCACGGTATGCTAAGGTGGAAATGACACCGTCCTGGCATGCGAAAATAAAACCCTCTGTAACTGAATTAAGCCCTGTTGATCTGAGGAAAGCAAAAGTTTGCTCCTTCGTCAAGGACTGTCTTGCTACATTCCTGTGAAAATGTCCGTGCATTTTCTTTTCGAGTAGCTCTTGATGGAATTTTTGAACTTCTGCTTCCTTCCCTTCGGCTTTCAGAAGTGCAGCATCTAGATGCAGTAATGCACTTTCCTCATTTCTGATGTTAAAATTCAGGCCAAGAGTCTCGGCCGCTTCCTCCGCGGCTTTGTAAAGGAATTCTCCTTCACCAATCATCTTGTGGTTCCTGACCATTTTTAGAGGAGGATCTCTGCCATTGGCAACTATATAAGCTGTACTTAGAACAATTCGGTTTTGAAGACACTGGAGATTCAGAAGTCCGCGTCCGCCTTAATGGCGTGGAATGTATAATCGCGGAACTGACGAATTGATATGCAAGCTTTTATGCATATGCATGATCTTACATGTGGTGACATCAATTTAGTGGAATATTTTCACTAATTGAATTAGTAGTTTTTCACTAATTCGTAGTGACCGACTTCTCGCTAATTCAATTGGTGAAATTTCACTATGAAATAGTGATATATCACTATTTCAGATTTAGAGAGCTGGCTTCAGGTGACATGGTATGTTAAACTCAGAAACTATTAGTGGTATCAAATTCTACTTTGCACAGGAATTTATTGTTTATTTAGTTCTAATAAATGCAGCAAAAAATAAATGTTGTGCCCGGTAATTTTAGTCAAAAACTTGTAGTAATGCTGGCTTCAGGTGAAAAAAAGTGCCCGGATTTTGTGCATGACACAAATCCAGAGCACTTAATTAGCACTAAATTCCTGCGCAAAGAAGAATTTGATATCACTAATAGTTTCAGAGTTTAGCATACAGGAGTTGTGGCTTCAGCTGAAGCTGGCATTACCACACGTTTTTGACCAAAATTGAACCGCCGGATCGTAGAAGGGCATATAAAGTCTGATAGCTGGTGGCGGGAGGGCCCCTTGGCATTTTAAAAAAAATTTACAAATTTTAATTTTCAAAGCATATATTCTTATTCGAAATTTAAATGCCCATCTCTTTCTCCTCTTAAAAAGTGGTAGCTCTGCTCATTCTTGAAATACTTGCAAAAAAACACGAATTTTGAAAACTGAAAAAATTCCGTCTTTTCTCACTTCAACTTGCTCTAATTCACAGAATGTTAAAGATTTTTACTTCAAATTTGAAGGAATTATATTTCAAAGTATACTTCAAACGGTAGTCTAGTTTAAATTTATTTATTTTTTGTTATGAAAAATTGTTAATAATGTTTTTATAGGTAGGTATACGAAAATTGTACCAATATTTGCAATCGCAAAGTCTATGGAGGTAAGTTCAAGCTATCAAAAACTTCCAGCGGATGAAATGTTCATTAGAATATTTAGAAGTTTTCTGTAAAGTTTTTTTTATAAGAGGAAAAAAAAGCTTTGAAACTTCCTTCAAACCATCAAAATCAATCGAGAATTCCCTCGAATTCAAAGAGAAGAACAATTTTAAATTCAAATCACTATAAATTGATGAGAAAAATATTGAAACATTATTATAAAGTTCAGTGAAAACCATTAAATTAATCCCTGGAACCTGTCAAGGAGTCCTAAAGATATACTGATTTTTATAAGAGGGTAAAAAAAAGCTTTGAAACTTCCTTCAAACCATCAAAATCAACCGGGAATTCCCTCGAATTAAAAAAGAATAACAATTTCAAATTTAAAACACTATGAATTAATTAGAAAAATATTCATACATTATTATAAAATTCAGTGAAAACCACTAAATTAATCGCAGAAACCTGTCAAAAAGTTCTAACAATACCATGATTTTTATAAGAGGAAAAAAAAGTTTTGAAACTTCGTTCAAATCGTCAAAATCGATCGAGAATTCCCTCGAATGCAAAAAGAATTACAATTTGAAATTCAAATCACTATAAATTGATTAGAAAAATATTCAAACATTATGACAAAATTCAGTGAAACCCATTAAATTAATCCCTGGAACCTGTCAAGAAGTCCTAAAGATGCCATGATTTTTATAAGAGAGGAAGAAAAGCTTTGAAACTTCCTTCGAACCATCAAAGTCAATCCAGAATTTCTTGGAATTCTAAAAGAATGACAATTTTAAATTCAAATCATTATAAATTGATTAGAAAAATATTCAAACATTGTTATAAAGTTCAGTGAAAAACATTAAATTAATCCCTGATACCTGTCAAAAAGTCCCGAAAATGCCATGAATTTTATAAGAGGAAAAAAAAAGCTTTCAAACTTCCTCCAAACCATTGAAATAAATCGAGAATTCCCTCGAATTCAAAAAGAATAACAATTTTAAATTCAAATTACTATAAATTGATTAGAAAAATATTCCATTATTCTGAGAGAATATTATTATAAATAATAATAAATTGTAAGAAATTACTTCTGTTTAATTTAAGTGATTATTGCCTCCCTCTAATTGAAGAATTAAAAATAAGTTGAAAAATTCGGAAAAACCGCGACTTTTTAAATATATTCCAAGGGGAAATTGATAAAAGCAATAATACATTGTTTGAAAACTTCATGTAAACTTCTAGTTATCATTATAAATTAGTATTTTATGTATCAGAAAAAATTTTTATTTTTAAAAATCGTAAGAAAAGAAATGATGATTAGCGCCAGAAACTCGCGAAATTCAATTTTTCACTTATGGGGATGTTTTGGGGCTCTATAAAACTGACTTATGGGGGTGACATTTAAAAAATAAGTTTTTATTCGTATTCTATTTCTAATCGTGAAAGGAAGTACAGTCGAACTCGGATTCAACGTTCCCGAATTGACGGATTCCGAGAATTGACGCAGCGCCGTGGGTTGGCTTGTCAGGAGCTGCGCGGGATGTGCGGGGTTCACGGAGGCGTGACAAACAGTAGCTAAATCCGGTTTAGTTAGGGTAGGTCAGGTCCAAGGACAGCCCCAAAACCGACGTTAAATCCGAGTTCAACTGTAATTCAAAAAAATGTAATGAGAAAGAAATATGCGTAAGCTAAAGTAAGTTAAATATCGCAGTAATCGTGACCCTAAGAGATTTCGTTGACTTATAATCTTCAGAAAATTATGTTGAGAAGGATAATTTGAAAAAGTGTTGGTACTAATTAAAACACGGAACTTCATGAATACTATAAAAATATTTTTTACGTACGTAATGCCGGTTTTGATTTATAATGAATAAAAAAACAAAATGCACTGATGGCCCATTAATCGCGATTTGGAATTGAGCGGTTGGGTGCAAGAACGGCCTACTTGCATTTTACGTAAGGCCGTAAGTCCAGTGCAGACTAGTCACGTGACCCAATAAGAGGATAATTAAATTTGTTAAATGTTGCGGAGGTATGAAATAAGAATTTAATTAACTCATTTAGAGCCGATCTCGTATATTTTTCACGATGAAAAGTATCTTGTTTTATTTGCGAGGTTATGGTCGATGACAGTTCTCACAAAACAAAACAAAGTTTCGCGTGCTCATTGTCATAGTCTCGAGCTCTTATTTAATGCGGAAAATATACAAAAAGTGCATAATTCGAGCGAGAAATGGTTCGTGTGCCGTCGAAAATCAAAGGTGTACTAAATATTCTCGATGAAGTCGAAAATTTGAAAAAAAATCGGAAGCTGTGAGGTTATAGTTAAAAGTTTATTTATATTGATGATAATGAAAATGTGAAACCCATAATCTTGCTTTTAGACGTTTAAAATCTTTGTCTTCAAGAAATAGACTTGGAATTGCTAGATAAGTATATTTTTGTTGTTATAAGAATCTGCTAGTTGGAATTTGCTTCATGAATAAGATGTCATTTTTATTTCAGAATCATTTGGAAAAAAGTGAATTCCGTCTGCGGTCATCACGACAATGCTCGTGCAGGGTCTCTAGCGGAAAAATGATTTCTTTTTATAGAGAATTCCTGGGGGAGGCAACAATTTTTCTATGCTATTTTACACGGGGTAAAACTTTTGTTGAAACTTCATCTTCTTAGGTTAAAAATTTAATTCCTTAGTTGAAAGTTTAAACTACTTTAATAAAAAGTAATTTTTTTTGTTGAAGATTAATAACCCTAGTAGCAAGATAACTGCAGACTGGCGCCAGCTGGGCGCCAGAAAAAGAAGAATCTGTTTGGAGCCTGGCGCCCGGCTGGTTCCGCTTTGGCGTGCTGTTCTGGCGCCAGAGTCTGGTATCGCAGATCCTGGCCCAGACTGGTCATGATATACACCAGACAAAATTAAAATAACGTAAAATGGTACTAAATAGGTTTCTTATTAAGAAAGTGCTGCTTCACTGTCAGCAGGTTTTACTTGTTCAGTGTGTGATGGCAGATCCTCAATTCATGGGCGAACTGTTGAACACTTCGCGTAAACGGCCTGCCAGATGTTATGTAGCCAGTCACAGATTGAACATGGAAAGCCTTTTTTTAGCCCGTCCAATATACTTGTTCTGTTGATACAAGCGACTTTCGGTCTTCAGATCCGCAGTCGATTCTAGCCTTTGATCTGAATCAGCCAAAGCTCTAACCGCACCATAAACTGAACAATGCACGGTCCAGATATATATATATATATAAAATTAAATTCATCAATAGAGTTGAAGTTGATTTCCAAGGATATAACAGAAGTATAAATGATCCTTATTCTTTCCAAGTGGAGGAAAATTGTATCAAAGTATTATTAAAAATTTTGGTTAGCAGTGAAGCTGATGATTATTTTAGTGTTTATTTTTAACTATATAATATATGCTATAGTCACTGAAATAATGAAATAATTGTTTTCATAGGTAGAAGTTCAACGTAAAGCAATTTTTTTTTAATCACATTTATCATTTAAATTTAATATTTATTATCTAATCACACAGGGTAAAAAATTTGCACACTTTTATAAAATAATTTCTATACGTCAATCATTTGAAAGTTACTGTTTTCACTATTGATTCACTATTGGTATAACTGACAATATGTGGTAGTAGATGACGTCAGGCTGATTCTCCTAACCTCGATGAACCTTTACCAAAGTACGTTCAATTTTGACTTTTCCAAAATTCTTCTGAAAAACATTTTAACTTGTGTTTCTTCCTTGGCATTCAGTATCAACCACTTCCTCATTTCAGATTTGTTTACTTCTTGACGATATTTCAGGCACTCTTAAGTTTGCTGTTACCAGAAGCATAGATCGTCAGGTCATCCATCTCTCCCAGGTCATAAAAATTGTCCAGGCGAACTAGAATCACCCAAACGAAGGCTCGGCGGTCCAGAAACAAAATTCGGTTCAAGCTGGATCGTCCTTCAACTCAAATCAGACAAAGAAATGAGTTTGATGCCGATGATTACTTTAGAAAACATTTTTTTTAAATAAAGCAACCCTGTTAGTAGACACTGGGTCTAGTGTAAATTTAATTGAAGAAAAGGTTTTAGATTCGCGAGTATGGATACATAAAAGACAAATATATAACCTAGTAGGGATTGGGCCAGAAATGATTGATACACTGGGAGAGGTAAAAATAAAAATAAAAGGGATAGAAACACCCTTTCAAGCTGTCTCACAAAATTTTCTTATTCAACAAGATAGAATTTTAGATTCTTGTTACTTACGGGTATGCTGAATTGAATCCAATCGACTAATCGCTCAATGCTGTTCTGAAATTATTTAATATAATTTGAGTGAAACTGAGAAAAATTCACTTCACTATCACAAATCACTTTTTGCTTCTGAAGTTCTCTGAAGTCCTTGCGGCGAAGTCCAGTCAAAGTCCTTGAAGTGAGGTCCTGAGGAGATGTTCCTGGTGACATTAGTCGATTGGATTCAATTCAGCATACCTGTAAGTAACAAAAACCTAAAATTCCATCTTGTTGAATAAGAAAATGTTGTGAGACAGCTTGAACGGGTGTTTCTATCCCTTTTATTTTTACCTCTCCCAGTATATCAATCATTTCTGGCCCAATCCCTACTAGGTTATACATTTGCCTTTTATGTATCCATACTCGCGAATCTAAAACCTTTTCTTCAATTAAATGTACACTAGACCCAGTGTCTACTAACAGGGTTGCTTTATTCAAAAAAAATGTTTTCTAAAGTAATCATCGACATCAAACTCATTTCTTTGTCTGATTTGAGTTGAAGGACGATCCGGCTTGAACCGTATTTTGTTTCTGGACCGCCGAGTCTTCGTTTGAGCGATGTCCTTGCCTTCCGCCACTCTCACCCCTTATCCACAACCCTAATGGCTGATGGTCTGATTCTACCCTCCCTTCTACTGCGAATCTTTACGTCTCCTCCCGCCCTTGCATATTCATGACTACATAGTCTATCATCAACACCCCCACCTTACTTACATATGTGTATTCTCCCACTTCATCTCCAGTCGCCATACCATTCGCCACCGCCCAGCCTCCATCCTCCATCCAGTCCCTTAGAATCTCCCCCTCCTTATTTATTATCTTATCATTCGATTTCCTTTCGAAGCTCTCCCCTTCCCTGTAGAGGACCCCTTCCCTCCCATCGTCGCATTGAAGTCCCCACCCAGTACCACCATACTCTCTTCTCTTTCGCCTAGCAAGTCTTCCACCCTTTTTTTATTTCTTTTCATCCCATCCTTATTGTACACTGTCACAAACTTACACTTTACCCCTCCTATCTTTACTTCTCTCATTTGCACTTCCTCTCCCTCTTCATCACAATGATCTACTTCCTCTTATCTTTCTCTAACACCCGTTATAATCCCCCCACTAGCTCTTCCTTTCTTCTTCATTCTGACCGCCTCCTGAAGTCTTTCTTTCTACCCACGTCTCTACCATTCGCACAATATCAAACTCTTGGATATACCTCCAGAACTCCTCATCCCTCTTCTTTATCCCTGTTACGTTCCAGTACACAACATTCACTACTCCTCTACTCTGCACAACCTCCACCCCCCTATTTCCTACGTAACAAATTCCCCTGCACTTCCTTCAACACCTCTTTCTCCTCGTCCCACACCCACATTTTCTCGTCTATTCTTATTCTCTGATATCCTACCTTCGCCGATCTCCCTTCACTCCTCTCTCTCCTCGCCTTGTCGTACAGCATTCTCTGCACATCCCTTTCCTTTCTCGTCAAATCGTGATCGATGAAAACTCCCTTATCCTTTATCCTACTCTTGTTATATATATTTTATATATATATATATATATATATATCTACCTCTCTATCTCTCTCTCTTTATCCCCCCTCTTTCTTGTAAGGACTGCTTAGATATTTAAAATAATGAATCTAGTTAAATGCGTGGATTATAAGTACTTTTAACGTTCTTCACATTTTTTTATGATAAATAAATTATGTTATTTTGGCAAAAACACGTAGTTCAATTTTTTCATGAAATTCCCACTTTCATTTCGCGGAATAAATACCTTTTTTAAAAGAACTTTTTTCAAACTAATTGTTTTCTTGTACCAATACATTAAGAGAAGCCTCAGTTAAAATTTTAGCTAATTCTATGGAGGAAAACAAAAGTAATGAATTTTTTAAATGAAAATTGGCATTTTTCAACTTTATGCAATTTCGACAATTTGTTTTGTTTATTTAAATTTAATATTTATCTATATATAACCGATATAATCGTTCAAAATAAGTATTTAAAAAGATATGAAAAAATTTTCAAGTAAAAACATTTAATACTTTATTATTTATAACAATTTTCTCACGCTGGGGTCGTCGACGACCCCATGTGCCAAGTACGTTACTCCAGGGAGGTGTGCCAAACAAGGGTTAATTAAAATGGTGTCATATTTGACTAATGCAAGTGTGAAACCAAAATATTGTATAAAATTCTACTTTAAAAATTTATTTTAATCGCATTATTTCGCATTCATCGTTAGAAAACGCCTTTAATCTGTAATTTAAGTTATGGCAATGTTTTTATATCTGACACTCTTTTTTATTTTACACTTTCATTAATTTCTTTACCTACAAATAAATGTAGGCCTGTTTTAAAAAGTAGTGTATCACTTTCCATTGACTGAATTGACGTTGATAATACTGTATGTTAATAATTTGTTTGATGTTATTGTTCCTCTTTTGATTGACCTTCAGGTTTCATTGATCATAACATGGTCTCCGTTTTTTTTTTTTTTTTTTTTTTAGCATGTTCAGAGTAAATTTGCATCATTTTTATAACCATTTTAATCATATCTGCGCTTTTTTCATCAATATCCTACTAAAAAAAGTCGGGAATCGTCAGAATAAAAGTCAGAACTTCTGACCATTTCTGACCACTTTTGTTACATTTCTCGACAGAAATCATCAGGAAAAGTCAGAATTCATGAGAAATGTTCATAAATCGTCAAAGCTTGGGTTCGAAGGATAATCCTTTTATTAGGGGTCCAAGAATAGAATGCCATAAAACCTAAACCCTTTTATATTTCCCAGGTTATTTATATTATTTATTTATGCACATTCTCTTTTTACTTATATTTATTAATATTTATAAATTAATTATATTATATTACATTATATTTATACTAATTTTAAATTTTGTAGCAAAATGTTTAGGTATCTGAAATCGTCGAAACCCGTAGATTCTGAATTTCTAACCATTGAATCTATAAATGCAACATTGAACAAAAAATTATTTTCAATTGTCAATCCTTTTGGGTTGGCCTACCTGCGGTCCTAGCCGGTGAGCTACCTGATAGGATGTGAGTTAGCATATCTTCACCGAAATAGTCAGACTCGTCAGGAATGTTCAGGATGTTCAGATATCGTCAGAACTTCTGAACATTTGTGACGATTCCTGACTTTTTTAGGAGGGTATGTAAATGAAAGAAACTATGAAGCCAAAATATCTTTGATGAGGCGCCCGTAAAATGTAAATTGTGTTACAATAACCTCACTTTTCTTCCCAACAGTTTCTTTCACATTATTAGAAGAGATAATTTGTTTTTAAAAGCAATGTATGTAAAATATAGAAGTTAACGAAATAAGAATTCAGTCGCATAAGTTCATTTTGCAGTGCTGAAAATAAATATTTAACCAATGTAACCTCGCAGTGTGCATCATGAAGCTTCCTTCTTGTATTTTTGATACGTTGGATCATCCAAGATGGTGGCTATCTCTCATGACCTTTCGTGTCATGCATGAACCACCATATGGGATGGCCGATGATTCTATATTTACACTGTTATTTTACGTACGATCATTCAAGATGGTGGCTATCTCACATGACCTTTCGTGTCACTCATGGACCACCATGTTGTAGGGTCGTCGATTCGGTATTTGCATATTATTTAGCAACTCGATCATGCAAAATGGCGGCAACCTTTCACGACCGTTCGGGTCACTCATGGACCACCATATTGGAGGGTAGTGGATTGCGAATTGGTTGATCAGGCGATAAGGAGACGAATAATATCTCGCATTGCGATTAATGAAGTCTATCATTCTTTTTTTTACGGGATTTTAAAATTGACATGTGAGGCTGTATTAGCCGAATGAAATAAAGAAATATTTTGTTACCCGTATTTGATGTATTGGTTATGATTTTTTCTTAAGCATGTCATTTGTTCTTCCTTGCTCGGTATCTTCCTAATCCTACCCCTCTCTGTGTTGAGCTAGTGGGGAAAGTGAGATAAGATAAACTGTTTCGGAACTAATTCCTTAGGTAGGAACTTATCAACCCCACAATGGATAATATTTGGTACAATTTAATTCAGGACCTTTTTGTTCGTTTGGGGTTTTGACGGGGTAAACGATCTGGCGCCCTTCAGGCATAATAAATAAATAGGTCAGAGTATTGGAAATCGAGCAGCCAATAAAACATTGAACCAATATGGTAAAGTATCTTCTATGAAAACTGAATTAAAAATTGGTAATTACATTGTAGGCTGAATCAGTATTGGCTTGGGTAGGACCAATAGGGAATTAAATAAAAGTAGAGATTTCCGATTGGCCTAGGTCTAAGCCAATAGCCTTTATAAAATAAAATAAGAAAAAGCAAAGGTTATTATATATATATATATATATATATATATATATTTTTCCAAATTTGACTATTTTTGGATCTTTTATGTTTTTTGAGTTTTACGTTTTGAGTTTTCAATATGAGAACTGTTCATCTCAAGTAATTTTTTCAGAGGGAATAAAGAATGCATTTGTGGAGCACAACCCAGCACAAGTTTCATGTTTTCAAAGTTTGAATATTTTTGGATCTTTTATGTTTTTGAGTTTTACGCTTTGAGTTGTCAATATGCAAACTGTTGATCTCAAGTAATTTTGTCACGAAGAATAAAGACTGCATTTGTCGAGCACAACCCAGCACAAGTTTCATTTTTTCCAAGTTTGACTATTTTTGGATCTTTTATGTTTTTTGAATTTTACGTTTTGAGTTTTCAATATGAGAACTGTTGATCATAAGTAATTTCGTCAGGAAGGATAAAGACTGCATTTGTCGAGCACAACCCAGCACAGGTTTTATTTTTTCCAAATTTGAGTATGTTTGGATCTTTTACGTTTGTTGAGTTTTAAGGTTTGAGTTTTCAATATGAGAACTGTTGATCTCAAGTAATTTTGTCAGCAGGAATAAAGACTGCATTTGTCGAGCACAACTCAGCACAAGTTTACTTTTTCTAAATTTGACTATTTTTGGATCTTTTATGTTTTTGAATTTTATGTTTTGAGTT
Organism: Andricus grossulariae; assembly: GCA_011634705.1. Classification (NCBI taxonomy): domain Eukaryota; kingdom Metazoa; phylum Arthropoda; class Insecta; order Hymenoptera; family Cynipidae; genus Andricus; species Andricus grossulariae. The sequence goes on from JAABKJ010075445.1 coordinate 231,478,951, forward strand.
TTAATATGAGGACTGTTGCTCTTAAGTAATTTTGTCACAAGGGATAAAGACTGCATTTGTCGAGAACAACCCAGCACAAGTTTCGTTTTTTCCAAGTTTGACTATTTTTGGATCTTTCATGTTTTTTGAGTTTTACGCTTTGAGTTGTCAATATGAGAACTGTTGATCTCAAGTAATTTTGTCACAGTGAATAAAGACTGCATTTGTCGAGAACAACCCAGCACAAGTTTTATTCGTTCCAAATTTGACTATTTTTGGATCTTTTATGTTTTTTGAGTTTTACGTTTTGAGTTTTCAATATGAGAACTGTTGATAATAATAGCATCTGTGATGAAGAAGATAAAAATTCATAAAACTTATCAAAGTAAGTTTCATTTGAAAATTACATCTGCATAGAAGAAAAAAAAATATAAGAGAAACTTGGTAAAATTTTATGATTAAAGCAAAATAAAAACTTTTTGGTATAATAGTCACGTAGAAATATTTTTTTCTTTGCGGAATAAATCTTTGATTTGTTTTATTTGTAGAAAGTATGAAAATATTGTTTTTACTGGTTTTCATTCTTTTTTTTTTTACAATTTATATACGTAGAAACTGTTTTATAAAATAAAAAATTTATAAGCCGTTTTTTATTTTATAATATTCTGTTAAATGCTAGCAAATGCATATGAAATTGGAGAACCAATTGCAAATTGGAAAACCATTTAATTCTCCTCGGAAAATTTTCCGAGGAGAATTAAATGTATGACCATGAGCAAACGCTCATGGTTCTCCAATTGCCACCTCCACCTCTTTTTTACCATTTTGGGGTGGGGTTAAAAAATGCATGGTTCATTTTGTGATTTGGAACGAGAAAAACTTATCAAAGTTAATTGAGAAAACTGCAATTTTGAATGGGGGAGGGGGGCGTTTCAATGACACTCAGAGAAAAAGTTGCCTTGAAACAAAAGCATGTCCCCTTGCCTGTTTTGTTTTGAACTGCGTGAATATATAGTTTACACAAACAGAAATATTTGGTTGTAAGATTAGGTGAAATTAGGCGCAAAAGGAAAATTTTCAGTGTAAAAGGATTCCTTATGTGAGAAAAATCCTCGGTATATGTAGAAATCAAAAAATTTCAAAGCTTTGAAGTAAATTTAGCCCTGTCCGTCTTTAAAGTAATCGGTACATGTGTCACGTCCTGTGACGTATTTTAACTATATTATTTATACTTATATTATTAATAATTGCTATATTCATACTTATAATTTATATTATTAATTATGATAGATACCTAGCCGATGCCTTAGCCAATTGCGCTATGGAACCGCTTGAACGTTCGTGACAAAATCTCGGCTATGCTTTTTTTCTGAAAAAGAGAGGGTCATCTCAGAAATATATTAATTATTTTTTTAGTTGAGACATGTTGTGAGAAGATGGGTTTAAAAAACTGTAAGGTGCAAAGGGTTAGGTCGGGTAAGCATGCAAAAAATGCCCCCAAAGGAAATCCAATGTTGAGTAGGCCATTTGAAAGCAAACAATCAAAAAAAAAAATTTCAACAAATTTAAACCGTTAGCCGCCATATTGGATGAGTTAGAGGAGGTAACGTCTATTTTATTTTTAATTTTTTTTCTCTTTTTCTATCGTTAGAAAAAATCTGAAAATATTTACAGTACTTCTTTCGGGCATCCCCAACGTGCATGATTTTTTCGAAAAAAATTTGGCCGGAAATTCCACCTAAAAAAAAATGTCAAAATTCTCTTTTGTATTTTTTTTTCGTGTGATGAAACTCAAGTACTATCTCAGTTTTTTTACCATGGAATGAACACCCAAAGAGCTATTATTTTAAATTTGTTCAGAGTTTTAAATTTAGGGGTCTTAGTGTAAAAAATTAAAAACTTTAATTTTCACATATTCCAACACCAGAGGCCCATTGGTACCTGAATATATTCATATAATACAATTATATAAGTGTATTTACACATTATTAGATACATTATACATACATAATGTACATATACATTGTAACAGAAAAGATCAAATGATTATTCGTGGTACTATTATTTTTTAACGTTTTTGAAAGTTTTATTTATATATCTGATTCAGTTCCATATTGATTGAAAACTTAATCCTCGTCACTGTCCTCATTTATCACAGTCACACATTTTGCTTTTGAGAATAAACTCCTAAAAATTTCTGCCGGTCTGATGATTCTCGACAAATATCGACCATAAGCTAAATAGTACATTTTTTAGATGACAGTTGCTCCCAGTGGGACCCTGCGGTAGTTGTTAACCTTTAGTTTTTAATTATATATATATATAAATATATATATATATATAAAAATACCCAAAAAGCACCCTTATATATAAAAAAACATCTTTAGCTTAAAAAACATGTAAAAATATTTCACATAACAAAATATATGGAAGTACGGTTCAAGAAAGCTAATTTACAACGGAAAATATATCTTAAATATTAACGTACACAATAATGCTTCTTTATATTTGCAAAAAAAATTACACATTAAAATTAACCCTTTACATAGACTTTTAAACTTATTAGAATAATATCTATGAACTACAATTTAGTATGTATAAGCCACAGTAAAAGAAAAATTTGATTTAAATACTTAGGACCCGATAAACCACGCTTTACCTCTGATATGTGATGGACATAAAGGTGCTTATTGGGTAGTTCAATATATTTACATATAAAAGACCCAATAAGCACCCTTATATATGAAAAAAACATCTTTAGCTTAAAAAACATGTAAAAATATTTAACATAACGAAATAAAAGGAAGTACGCTTCAAGAAAGCTAATTTACAATGGAAAATATATCTTAGATATTAACTTACACAATATTGCTTCTCTATATTTGCAAAAAAAAATCACATATTAAAGTTGACCCTTGGCATAGACTTCTAAGCTTATTACAAAAATATCTTTGAACTACAATTTAGTATGTACAAGCCACAGCAAAAGAAAAATTTGATTTAAATACTTAGGACCCGATAAAGTACGCTTTACCTCTAATGTGTGATGGACATACAGGTGCCTATTGGGTCGGACAATATATGTAAGTAGTAGGGCTATGGGAGTACGAGACCACTTTCCGAGGGGGCGCGCCACCTGTTGGCACATCCCTGCAAGGGACCGAGGGGTCGCGCCACCTGTTGACACATCCCTGCAAATGTCATGCTTTCAGCAGTAGTCTAGAATATACGAAGCTATAACTGCAGCTTTAAATATGGCGCCATACAGTCTACGAAACTCCACCAATACTACACAAGTATACAACTCCCTGAAATATCATAGTTTGTCCATCTATTCCTTATCTTCCATTCCTAGACTTTAAACAAACACTAGAGCCGCCGGCTGGCGCCAGACGGCTGGGTAAACACCAAGGAGTGGGGGTAGGCTGCCTGGTGGCCCATCGTTGCCCCTTACTACTTGTACATATAAATATTAATCAAATTTAAACAAAATTGCATTCAATTTTAAATGTAAATATTTATGAAAACATCAGAAAAATATCTGTCCTGAAATAAAGAAACCGTTTCTTCAACAAAATTTCTTCAGACAACCAAAAAAAAACTTCAAATAAGGAAAATCATCTCAAAGTAAAGAAAAATCTTTATTCGAACAAAAAACCATTTCTTTGAATCAAATAGGGCCGTAGCTACGGGTACCGAAATTTCGGTACAAATAATAGGCGAATTTTTCGGTACAAATAGAGCTGGAGAAGGGTCTATTTGTACCGAAATTTCGGTACAATTGACTAGATTTTTTCGGTGATTGTGGACACGTCCATCAAAAAAACTTTTCTTTGACTGAGATCCATTGAATATATTTCTTCAATTCAAAGAAATTTTCTTTGAATTGAAGAATATTTTTCCGATTGTTCATAGTGAAAATTTTGTTTTTACACTTTTTAATATTTGAGAGTAATCTTTATCACAATATATATCTTTGTTGTTAGCACACCATTTTCTTAACATTATTCACATAAATTATAAGACCGATAATTAAGTGTATATAATTATTTGCGAGTTTACAGGTGGGCTATAGTTATTGATGCAGATAAGAAGTGTCGAAAAAGCTTAAATATAAAAAGCTCTATTTTCCAAGATACAAAAGACCAATTTCATATATGAATTGTTCTGAGTAAATTAATTAGAAAAATATTCGAACATTATTATAAAACTCAGTGAAAACCATTAAATTAATTCCGTTGAACCTGTCAAAAAGTCCTAATTCCGTAAATTCCGTAAATACAGTGAATTCAGTAATTTTAGTGAAATCCTTGAATTCCATGAATTTCGTGAATTTCATAAATTCAGTGCGTTCCGTGAATTCCGTGAATCCAGTGAATTCCGCGAATCCCGAGACTTCCGTGAATACAGTGCATTCTGAAAATTCATTGAATTTCATGCATTCCATGAATTCTATAAATTCCATGAATTCCGTGAATTCTATAAATTCAGTGAATTCCGTGAATTCTATGAATTCCATAAATTCCATGAATTCCACGAATTCAATTAATTCCAGGAATTCCATTAATTTCTTGAATTCCATAAATATCGTGAATTCCTTCAATTCCATAATTTCCCGAATTTCGTGGATTCCATGAATTCGTTGAATTCCATTAATTCCTTGTATTCCGTGAATCCCGTAAATTCCGTGAATTCCATCAATTCCATGAATTCTGTGTATTTCGTGAATTTCGTGAATTCCTTGAATTCCAAGAATTCCGTGAATTCCATAAATATCGTGAATTCCAATAATTCAGCGAATTTCGTGAATTTCATGAATTCGTTGAATTCCATTAATTCCTTGAATTCCATGAATTCATGGAATTCCACGAATTCTATAAATCCCGTGAGTTTCTTGAAGTCCATCAACTCCGTGAATTTCGTAAATTCCATAAATTATGTGAATTCCTTGCATTCCATTAACTTCGTGAATTCCTTAAATTCCATGAATTCCGCGAATTTCATTAATTCCGTGAATTCCTTGTGCACAATTTTCGACTCACAAACGCTACAATACATGTATTGGAATGCTCGACGGTGATTTCACACTTTACAACACTTACAATACATGTATTGCAATAATTGATTAACCGTGGCTTCTTATTCAGTCTTTTTTTCTTGGTTTTCAAAACATTGGTCCTGTCAAGCCAGATTTTTCGATTGATTGATTAAGTTCTTTCGCGAAGACTATTCGAAAAAATTCTGGTAGAGGTTGTTATAGTCAAATTGACCTAGTAACTTGTGACTTCTTGGCTAAATATGCAATGTGAGTGCATTGTGACTTAATCGATTCTTTAAAATGTGACCATTTTTTGACAGTCATACTAGTGAGATGCTTCCATAAATTTTTTAATTTATGACGATGTCGGGTCGATTGGCTCGGATGTAATTATCCGTCTGGATAGCGACATCCCAATATAAGATGAATTTTTCGTTTTCTAAAACGGATATTGGAATGTATCTACAGAAATGCATCCTTTCTGTTAAGAGACCTAGGTTTATGGCATGTTGTTGATGCATAATGCACGCCACATCATTATGTCTGTGCGTATATTCGCTTTGAGCCATGACGCGACGACCATCAATAATGTATTCGATGGATTCGTTGGTATCTCCACATAATTAGCACCGATCAGCCAAGTCTTGGTGTAACACGTGTTTGCGATAATTTCTGGTGCTGCAAACCTTGTCCTGAATCGCAATGATGAATCATTCCATTTCTGGATACAGGGCGCCCTTTCTCAGCCAAATAATGGATGCCTTACTATCCACTTAATGTTAATCTAATGTTTTGGGGTGCTCGCCGTGGATGCCTTGCTGTATTTATTTCGTTTCTAGTACCTTTATGGTTTCGGCTCTGATATTCAAGGCCTCATGTGAGGATGAATTCTAAGGGGTGTAGTCAAGATCTGCTTTGCAGATGGTATTGGGAAGTGCAACATCTCACTTGCTGTTGAAATAGTCTTGCGAATGTATAACTCGTGACTTACACAGTTTCTTGACATCTACAATGCCCCTACCCCCTCTATGTCGTGGTTTGGAAAAATCTCATGAAAGAATGGACATATCGAGATGTTTTTTTTTTAATTTCAGCTAACTTTTTGCGCTGATTACCAATTTTGCATTGAAAGCTCCGAAAAAGCACGTCTTATGCTCGAAAGGTACGTGTACTTTTTTATCTTTTCACGAATAGTACAATTTCTGGCATAATTCTTCGACATAATGTAAGCAGCACTTCATTATTTTTAACAAAAAAAAAAAGAATTTTCATAAAAATTGATAAATTTCCAACCAAAGAAAGGAATTTTTAAAAGAAATGAAGTAGTTACATTTTCAGTTTCAACAAAGAAATTCAGTAGGAAAAATAGAGGTTTTGAACAAACAAAAATTAGCTCTTGACGAAAATGATGGACTTTTAACAACGCAAAGGTGGTATTGAAACAAATATTCCAACAACAAAAAAGGAATTTTCGATAAAATAGATATATTTCCAACCAAAGGAAGGAATTTTTAAACAAAATTGGAGTAGTTACATTTTCAGTTTGAAAAAAGAATTCTTCAGTAGGACAAATCTAAGTTTAAAAAAAAAGTTGCTCTTAACGAAAATGATGAATTTTCAACAACGAGAAAATGATATTGAACCAAATATTTCAACAATAAAAAAAGAATTTTCAAGAAATTAGATAGATTTCGAACTAAAGACAGAAATTTTCAAACAAAAATGGAGTACTTAAATTTTCAGTTGAAAAAGATAATTGTTTATGAAAAAAACGAAGTTTTAAACAGAAAAAAAACATTTACTTCTACTGCAAATTATGAATTTTCAAAAAAGAATACATGATTTTAATCCACATATTTCAACTAAGCAAAAACGAATTTTCAAAAAAACAATATATATATATATATCTTCTATATATCGTCTTTCAGGGCGATACCATGAGCCCTTTGTTTTTTTGCATCACACTTCTGCCTCTATCTCTCGCACTAAGAAATTCAAAAACAAACCTTGCAAACATGTCAGAAAATCAGCGGTCCGTTCATCCCGACCCTGATAACGAGTGGCGACTTGTTATTCAAGACGCCATTGATGGTTGATGTCTCCGTACATCATGAGAAAGGCCGTTTTGAAATATTGCCATGTGGGCCAGGCATGAGAATTATAACGGAACTATTGTAGACGTAATTTCTCCAAAATAAATGGAATCCCTATCAATAAATTCTTATCAGTGAGGCCTAAAACCGTCCCACTCCCGCCTGATTAGGTTGAGCAAAGATGGACGAATGCGGTGGTATGGTGGGACCAGGCATCTCAATTGTGGCCTGCTGGAAAATGGGGCTGAACCTTGGGGGGCCATTTGAAAATGGTGTAGGCGCTGCAAAATTTGCCCCTAGGCCAGGTGATGCCCCTGTCGACACGAAGATTGAACTATTTTCCCATCCCCTATCCGAAGTGGTGCGTGTGGGGCTTAACCCCTCAGCATGCGCGCGATGATTTATGGTCAACCCTGCAGAGGCTCCATTTTGAATATCTAATGGTTGCGACCCGATGTCAACTCCTACCGACACCATTCTTCGTGATGGTGCTCGCGCGGTAATTGTATCATAGCAACAAGGGGGGTATCCTGGAACATGGCCACCACTTACTTAAATATTATTCGTTGGGTGGTACGCAGTCGAGGTCATTACAGGCCTCGTATAAAATAATACGGAGGAGGTACGAGTGATCGAAATATGGACACTAGTTGCTCCAGAGTATGAAGGCGTAAAATGTGTTTCAAGGGGCCTATTACCTAATTGCCCCCAATACTATAAGCGGGAGATTCGAATAATCTCCGGGCAGCTCTCATACTATCTTCGTATAAGTCTGCCTCACCACCATTGCGCGATGGGGCGGTTCCCGTGTGAAGTAACACTCGGCCTACTATTTCGTTGATAACCCCCTGTAATTCGAGCTTTTTTAAAGACTCCTGCTTTTCGGTTTGAAATTCAACTGTTTTGTTGAACATTCGACAATTTCTTAAGAAATTTCTTTTTTAATTTACTATTTCCATGGTGAAAAGTAAACTAAACTCTTTATCGGTTGTAAATTCAACTTTTTTTCCAAAATTTGTCTTTTTTGTCGCGAATTTCATCTGTAGTATCATCCCTTCTACTAACATATCAAATCTTTCTCAGATGGAAAAGCATATATATTGAGAAACCTGTTTGACTTGGAAATTCAGAAAGATGATTTCGTTCCACGAAAGAAGTTAATTTTTAACCAAAAGAGATGAATGTTGAACCGGAACATTGCTAAGAAGTATCATTCGAAAATAATAATAATTATTATATTTATGATATAACGATGTTTCGATAATGAATTTCTCATATTTTCTTAGCGATTTGTTTGTTACTATAATTCCTCTAATGACTAATATCATCTAATCATTTTTAGGAAAAGCGTAACTAGCTCAACTTTCAACCAAAGAAATGAATCTTCAACCAAAAAAAATGAATGTGTACCAGCGTATTACAATTTTCAACAAAAATGTGTAACTTCCCTAGAAGAAATGTAACAGTTGAAACATTTCGATGAACAATGTTTAAATTTGAAATGAAGAGTAGCATAATTCATCCAACAACCACCACTTGTTAACAAAATAGTTGAATCTTCACCAAAAGCAGATTAATATGTCGTCAAACAGTTCCATTTTTAATCAAAAAGATTAACTTTTTTAACCAATGAAGATGAATGTTAACCCAAAAAAACGGGGTTTCACACAAATAAATGACTTTACAACCATAGAGATGAATTTTTTGAGGAAGTAGTTGACATTTTAACCAAGTGGTTCAATTTTCAACCATAAAAGATGAATTATCATCGAAAATTGTCATAGTTGATAGTTCAAGTGAAAAAGATTTAATATTACACAAAAAAGTGTGACATCCACACACACCCACACACACACACACACACACACACACACACACGTACAATTGCTTAGAACATTGTATTAGACCTTTTTAAATTGAGGAACGTTTAATTAAATGAATTTTTATTTCTTAGAAAATGTTGACATTACAAAGCTTCCTCTATGAGGAAGCAAAATTGAAAAAAATTTCGAATTTTTGAAGAATTGAAGGAACACTAGTTTTTACGATGAAAATAAATGTTTCCTTGTAGTTCTTCTTATTTCTGCATACAGGTGTTGATTTTTCATGATGCACTTTTAAAACAGCCTTAAAGAGCTTGGAAAACTGCAATTATTTTGTATTCAATATTTTTCTTCACATTCAACAGTGTTCGCAAAAAATCAATGCTCATTTTATAAAATTTTCGACTTTCGGTTTTTCTTGTTTTACCGTTGGGCAAATTGCCTTTAATCTTTAAAAATTAATTTTATTAACACATATGCATTCTATCAATTTAGATAAACTGAAAAAATTATTGTTTATTATTCTCTGGAATTGTTTTCTAAACATTATTTACGAAAAAATACAACAACAAAAAACCGAAAGTAAAAAATTGTATAGAATAAAAATTTATTTTTTTCGAAACCTGTTGATTGTAGAGGAAAATGTAGAATACGAAATAGCTGTATATTTTCAAGGTCTTTAAGCCTGTTATGAAAGTACATCATGAGAAATCAACACCTTTCTTTATAAATTAGAAAAAGCAAAATGATCTTTTTAGTTTCATCGTAAAAACTAGTGTTACTCTTAAACTATTGACCACATAAAAGTAAGGTATAAAAGAATGTTTTACAGAGCAAATGTGTAATTTCAGGGTGGCCACTCAACCGGGAGAACCGGGAGAAACTTGCACCGGGAGAAAACCGGGAGAAAGCCAGGAGAAAAATATTAAACCGGGAGATTTCCCGTATTTATTTTTATGTTTTACATACCTTTAAGCTCGGGTTTATAACGAAATAATCCAATATGAATCACTTTTGTACACATATAGTGTACACTAGGTACATAAAACGATGTTCGAGATAGATTTTCAACCTAACCTACGCTCGGCATTGCTCGGACTTTGTCAGCTGAATTCTTCTCCACGCATTCGAGCGTGACCGCGCTTAGAGTGGGGGTTTATGGCATTTTGGAATTATACTCCCCTACAGCCCCGAAAACGGCATTGCTCGGAGTTTGGACTGTATTTGGATTAGGTGTGTGCCTTGGACACCTTAAATATTCTCATTTCATCCTAATATTCATAGGTCTCCGGATATCCGGAAGTGGATACGGTGCACTTTGAGAAATTTGGAGTGGGGGGTCCGCCATTGCTGGTACTATGGGAAATTTGGAGTGGGGGGTCAGCCATGGATGACACTTTGGAAAATTTTGAGTAGGGGGTCCGCCATTGCTGGTACTTTGGGGAATTTGAAGTGTGGGTCAGCCATGCATGACACTTTGGGAGATTTTGAGTGAGGGGTCCGTCATTTCTGGTATGCTGGGAAATTTGGAGTGGGGGTCAGTCATGGAGGACAGTTTGGGATATTTGATGTGGGAGGTCCGCCATTGCTGGTATTATGGGGAATTTGGAGTGGGGGGTTTCGCCGGGGCTGGTACTATGGGAAATTTGGAGTCGAACGCCATTATTACAACCATATTAAGGGTTAACGTAACCTAGAAATACACAGAAATCACTACTGCTCATGCCGGAAATATCAGCGTTCATACATTATTTACTGTGGTCAGTACTTTTGGTAATTTGAAGAGGAGTCCCTGGGAGAATTTGCGTGCTGTAGAATCTATATTTTTTAATGTAAGAAATTTTTATTATAAAAATTAAATTATTTCTAAAAATCGCAATTGAAAATTATTTTATACCAGTAATGTATCTTTTTTTGCAGAATTTTCGATAGGTGAATCCACAAGATCTTGAAAGCAACTCCAGAATAGTCTCGAAGAAAACTCTTCAGATGTAACAGCCTTAAGTATTGCTTGACCTTCAGAACAAATGTATATGTGCTGGCCTTCACGACACCGCTTACGAATGGCCTCCAGGCAAGTATTAATAGCTAATATTTCGGCCTGAAAAACTGTCGGGAAAGGGCCCAGTGCCGTTGTTATCTCAGTCCTGAGCTTTATCCAATAGATTCCAGCTCCCGTTTTGAAGGGGTCTCCAGAGCCGTCTGTATACCGAACGAGACCCTCTGCTGTGAATAATTCTTCCCCTCTACCTTCATCATGCCATCCTTCCCTTTTAGGGAAGATGACCTTGAACGCTTCCTGACGAATAATTTTTTCAACGTAACGTCACTTTGCATAGTGAGAATATTATTCTGGCATAGAATTCTTACACTGATATCATGTAGATCTGTCACCTCAACATCACGAAGGTTTCCCCCTACTAGGAGTCTATAGAATCTCGCTGCCCCAATATTACTTACGGAAAGGTGCAATGGCGGGATATCTAGAGTGACCCAATTGTTGATCCACATGATATTATAGATTTGATTATCATTGTATATAACATTTCTTATTTCGGAAATCCTACTCCCCTATTGTTGAGTGTGAGATTTTTGTGATTAGGAATCTTTTTTATCGTTGTAAAATGCAGGAGTTACGTCTTTTCTAAGAGAATGGACAGAGAACGGTTTCAGCACCGTTTCTCTACTATGTTGAGAGCTGCCTGCATGAGTTCTATAAAGGATTCCACATGCATCCCTGTTACCAGGATCACCAGGTCATCTATATAGCCTTGAGTGTAAAACCTCGATTCGTTGTAAACACAAATCAGGCCATCAATAACAAGCGCTCGCTGGTTGGATGAATAAATTCCTCCTAGTTAGTAAAAAATTCGAAACACATCACATTACTTCAATAGCTGAAGAAAAATCTGAAAAAGATTATGGGTTTGATTGGGTTGGAGACAATGGGATATCGAGAATTTTCGGGAACTGATCCAAAACATGGTCGAGGCACCTCGATAACAGGCCGTACAAAATACCTAGCTCGTGTCCCCTGCTGTAAGCGTGTCTGTCTGTCGGTCGATGGTTTGGTTTTGTCCGTGGTGGGTATATCGCAGCACGAGGGGGTGGAGGGTGAAATTGTGGGTGGTTGAGGGTGAGGGTGAGGAGAAAGGAGGAGGGCGTCTCGGCGCCATGCTGATTTGCATGCGCCGCCATGACGGCCGCCGCCGCTCGAGAGCAGGGGTTGGAGGGTTGGAGGGTGAACATCGATCGCCCCCCCATCCCTCTCTCTCTCCTCCTCTCTTCTCTTTTCACGTCACCCTTATTCCACACGTCTCTCTCTCACCCTCTTCCGCTTTCCCTCTCGTTCACAGGAATATTCCTCACTCCCTCTCACTCACCCCTAAGTCTAGAACGAACCCAGCCCAACAACCACACCGACCCCTAAACCAGAAAACTCCAAGCTTTTCTTCCTATTCCCTATCAAAATCCTCAACTATACCATTTCGAGCAATGTCCATCCAGAGACAAGTCTAGTAGTAAATCTTAACATTTTTTAAGGGTTGTAAACTTAGGATAATTTTATTTCTGAATCCAGACTGTGGGAGGGTTGAGGGAGATTTTAAAGAGACTCTTGATCTATAAATAAGTTTATGAGGAGAATGATGATCTTGTAGTGAAGTAGAAATTTCTCATGCAAGATTTGACCTTAAAAAATGACCACTTACGTAGGGTAAATTACTGAGAATTATTCAACTAAAATATTCAGAGACTTTCAGAATGTTTTCACCTTTCTTTTTACGCTTTTCACTTCAAAATCATCCAGAGAAGAAATTGAAAGAGCCATTTAGAAGTATCCAGACACTAAAAAATAACTAGAATCAATATAAAAGCATCTAGAATCTTTAAACAGTAACTAGAATCATTGAATAAAAACATTTAGAATCTTTAAAAAACAACTAGAATCTCTTAAAAAGTAACTAGAATCATTAAAAAGTAACTAGAATCATTAAAAAAGCACCTAGAATCTTTAAACAGTAACTAGAGCCATTAAAAAGTAACTTGAATCATTTAAAAGTATCTAGAGTCTTTGAAAAGAAACTAAAGCCGTAAAAAAGCTACTAGAATATTTTCAAAAGTTACTAGAATATTTTTAAAAATAACTAGAATCACTTAAAAAGTATCCAGAGCCATTAAATAGTATCTAGAATCTTTTAAAGATTAACAAGAGGCATCTAAAAGTAACTAGAGACATTTAGAAGTATCCAGAGACACTAAAAAATAACTAGAATCAATATAAAAGCATCTAGAAACTTTAAACAGTAACTAGAATCATTAAATAAAAACATTTTGAATCTTTAAAAAACAACTAGAATCTCTTTAAAAGTAACTAGAATCATTAAAAAGTAACTAGAATCATTAAAAAAGCACCTAGAATATTTAAACAGTAACTAGAGCCATTAAAAAGTAACTAGAATCATTCAAAAAAGCATTTAGAATCTTTAAAAAGCAACTAGAATCTTTTTAAAAATAACTAGAGCCATTAAAAAGTAACTTGAATCATTTAAAAGTATCTAGAATTTTTAAAAAGAAACTAAAGCCGTAAAAAAGTTACTAGAATCTTTTAAAAAATAATTAGAATCACTTAAAAAGTATCCAGAGCCATTAAATAGTATCTAGAATCTTTTAAAGATTAACAGGAGGCATTTAAAAGTAACTAGAGCCATTTAGAAGTATCCAGACACTAAAAAATAACTAGAATCAATATAAAAGCATCTAGAATCTTTAAACAGTAACATTTTGCGGTCAAACTATACAGGATACGGAAAAAGATGGATTGACAAAAATTGTGCATTTGGAAAAGATCTACAAAGTTGATGATAATCAATTTTTGATAGGGCCTATAGTTTTTGTTTAAATTCGTAAAGAACAGCTTCAAAAAATTTTTGTAAATAAAATGTTTGAACAAACTTCACAAGCTACGAAAAAACGTAGTGAAACAATAGTTGTTTACCCAAAATAGAGCTGCAAATTTGTCATGAATAATTTGTTGATATGATGCGTAGGTTTTGTTCTAATCGTGAAAAATAACATCGAAGATAAAAAAATTATACTTTTGGAAAAACGACACAAGAGACGAAGGAAAAATGAAAAGACAAAAGTTGTTCAACCAGAAAAATCTATACATTTTTTATAAGCGGTTCTTATAAAGATAAAAAATAAACAAGTCTTGAAAAAAGGACGCAAGCTACAATAACATTTTATTTAACCAAATTTTTCGCCTGAATTATATCTACAAATTTTCTCAAAACCTCTTTACGCTAGAATGCGTATTTCAAGTTTAAATCAGAAAAAATAACATTGAAAATAAACAAATTTATTTTATGGAAAAGGGACACAAAATGCAATAACATGCTTAATAACAAAATTGTTTTTTTTTCTTATAATATGCGCACTTTTTCAGTTATAAGAACAAGACAATGAAAATACGTATGTTTCAATACTGCTGTATATTATGAATTGTAATAATATAAATTTATTGAAATGATACATTTTGCAGGGTAGTTGAGAATAACATTTAATTCAAAATAAAAAAAATATATAAAAAAATACTAAAGCGATCATGATGAATAAAATTTGTAATTTATATTACAATATCTGAATAAGCAATTCAAAACCGAGGTACATAAATAAATGTAGTATACATTTTATATAAAAGTGTTGAACCCAATGTAGGAAAGTTCACATTTTGGGGCAATTTTATGTCGGAAATTTTATTATTTGGGAATTTTCAAATTCGGTAATATTATGAACTGCTCGGGAATTTTATGATTTTTGGAATTTTATTATTCGGGAGTTCCACCGAGTTGGGAATTTCATTTTCGGGATATTTCAGTCGTCACTCGAAGTACAAAAAATTTGCTATAATTATAATTTCGACACCTGGATCTTGTCGAATTTTCCTGCAGTATTTATTAAAAAAAAATTATTATTATATGTAAATTTATGAAATCACAAGTTATAGCGATAATCTCATTAAATATCAAAATTAAAAATTAAAAAATTCGCTATATATCCAGTTTTTATTCCTGGGTCTTGGAGATTTTTTTCCTAGTAGTTCGAAATAATTGGGTAGACTTTTTTTATCTCTAGGGATGCAAAAAAAACACTGATTGTAAAATTTTTAAAATTTTTAAGGCCTCCATTTGACAACTTTAATTTTAACGTTAAAATTTACCTCATTTTCATAATACAACTAATTTCGAGCTGGACCAGGCTGGACTGAGAGTTACACATGGTGCGCGTACGCGAAAACGGGTGCCTGGGCTAAAGAGTAGGGGTTGAGGGTGTGCAAATGATCGTCTCCATAAGCTACGGAACGATATGCAAAAACTCCCTATAGAGGCGACAATGAAGCGGGCAGCTTGATGCACGCTAAGGGGAGCAAGACGGCAGGAGAAGGCTTAGTTAGGTGTTTGGGAACCAGCTACGCGTGCGGCTAGTGCCACGAACCAGTGCTTAATGCTTAATGTGTGTGAGTGGGGTAGGTGAAGACATGATCCAACCCACACCAGGTCTAGCCACGCGCAAGTAAAAAAAATGCAGCGAATCAGCAACGATACCAGCTACCCTGCCATATTGAAGAAAGTGAGCGGCAATTTCAAATAGGTGCAATGAACGAAAGAAGGTTTTTTCAATTTTCTGAAGAATAAATGTTCAACTTTTTGTTCACTTTTTACTTGGAGTGAGTTGAATAATTAATTAAAGTTAACAAAATTATCTGTTTAAACAATTTATTATTATTATTATTTAATTTGAATAACGCTAGAAAGTTGCGGGTCTTTCTGAAATTTGCGACTATCTGTCTACTTTTCACATAGGGTGAGTTAATAATTAATTCAATGTAGAAAAAGTAATTATTTAAAGAAATTATTATTGCTTAAAATTATATTCTCTTTGAGTAATGCCAGAAAGTTGCTTGTTTCTGAAATCTTGAGTTTTCATTTGACTTTTTAGTTATAATTGAATAATAAGTAAACCTCAAAAATAGGGTTAGCAGACTCCGTTTTTCAGCAGACATGTCCGCTTTTTCCGTCCCGTGTTCGCTTTTTCCGTCCCGTGTTCGCTTGTCCGCTTTTTTCTCGATCAGACCGATGAACTATAAGGTTATACATATTTTCATCTTTACAGTATGTATTTAGCTTGATTGGTCTGCTTCCGCGCGCTCATTTAAAATTGTTGAATTTATTGACATTTCAAATTAGCGCGCGCAACCACACCAATCAGATGGGTTGCGCAGAGGCTGCGCAATTGGGAAAGAATCACTCGTTATGGCGAAACCATACCCCTCTTGCCGGCGAGAGAAGTTGTTATGGTTTAGCAAAGCACGCATCACTGAGAATTCTAACTGTTGTTTTGTTTTGCCGTGATGATACATTAATACGAATGTAGGCCTACATGAATGAAATGAAAATGTACGAATATATTTTTTATTTTTATTTAAATTCCATGCAAAGTCCAGGTGTAGTATGATATGGTTCGAGAATCACCAAATCTTTCGAATTTTTTGTTTCTTTTTATTTTTTTTTATTTCAAATGTTTTTTTTAAATTTTGTTTCTTCTTTTCATTTTTTATATGTGTGTGGGGGGGGGGGGATTGTGGAGTGTTGAAGAAAGTAGTTCAACTTTCAACCAATTAGTTCAATTTTCAAATAAAAAAGACGAATTTTAAACCAAAAAGGATAACTTTTCAACAAAATTGTTGATTACACAGGACCAAAAAATATAAACCCCTGCTACACGGACCAGACTAGGTGGGTGTTATATTTTCGGGGTCGCTGGATTCGAATCCGTTGTCCGTTTGGTCCCATCATGTCAGGGTCAAGGTTGGTTCAAGGTCAAACTTGAAAAATTCATCGCTAACTAAATAAGTCAAGATACCTATAGGTTTTCGGGGTCGCTGAATTCGAATCCATTGTCAAGGTCAGTTCAAGGTCAAACTTACAAAATGCATCGCTTACCAATTAAGTCAGGGTACCTATAGGTTTTCGGGGTCGCTGAATTCAAATCCGTTGTCCGTTTAGTCCCATCAGGTCAGGGTCAAGGTCAATTCAAGGTCAAACCTAAAATATTCATCGCTAACTAAATAAGTCAGGGTACCTATAGGTTTTCCGGGTCGCTGAATTCGAATTCATTTTCAAGGTCAGTTCAAAGTCAAACTTACAAAATTCATCGCTAACCAATTAAGTCTAGGTACCTATAGGTTTTCGGGGTCACGGAATTCAAATCCGTTGTCCGTTTGCACCCATCAGGTCAGGGTCAAGGTCTATTCAAGGTCAAACTTACAAAATTCGTCGCGCACCAAATAAGTCAGGGTACTTATAGGTTGCTGGGGTCGCGGAATTCGAATCAGTTGTTTGTTTGGTCCCATCAGGAGAGGGCCAAGGTCAGTTTAAGGTCAAACTCACAAAATTCATCGCTAACCAATTAAGTCACGGTACCTGTAGGGTTTCGGGATCGCTGAATTCAAATCCGTTATCCGTTTGATTTGATCTTGAATTGAACTTGACCCTGACCTGATGAGCCCAAACGGACAACGGATTTGAATTCAGCGACCCCAAAACTTCGAATAATGAGATTATATCAATTATTTTCTAACTTTTAGCCAGTACATTATTTGAATCAAATTGTCTTGTTAATTGAAAACATAGTGTCAAAGAAATAATTTCTTAATTTAAAAAAGGAAAAAGGCGTCATAATCAAGATTCACGTCAGCGAATCGTCATCATGTACAAAAAAGCAACCAAGAATCCTCATCTGAAATAATCATGTATTTTGGAATTCTTTATGTTACCAGCGCAATTCCCAAGCGATTTCAATGAAACTTGGCACTTTCTTTGTTCGAAAACTTTATTTTTTGATTTAAGGAGGTAAGAATGGGATTTTGAGTTTCATACGATACAAAAATTAGAACAAATGAAGCTTGATTAAAATAATTCGAGTATAGATTTTCCTTCTTGAAAAATTTTATGGTTTATTATTGCCTATGATTGAAAAAAGTTTATCAGTGTGATCAGTTAATGATTAATTGTATGATTAGAGAATGTTATAAAATCAAAATTTATTATACATTTCGCTGAACAACTTTTTTTTAAAATTATAGACAAATATAAATAGTAATAGTTTTAAAACTAAAAGACAATGCTATGGTTACTAGGGTAGTCCAAAAATGCCTGGGAATTTTTTTGTTCCAATTTTTATGCATATCGCCTGAAAATTTGTTCGAATCCGCACGGAAATATATTAATTTTTTTATTTTGAAAAAAAAAATGATTTCTTGAGGTGGCAGAGGCCCCATGGTGTTTAACACGTATTTCCAATAAGAAAAAAAGACGGTACTTCTTTAAATGTGCACCGATAGGGGTAGTTTTGGAAATCGGAATAATACGTATTGCCTAGTTTTCTCTAAAAAAAGAATGTTTCATCTCCTTGAGATTCTGCGATTTGACGAGTACAATCTGCTTGATTTGAAATGGATTCTATAACTAATTTGTTCAATATTCGTCTTTTTTCATTGAATCGAATTATTACATTCTCATCATAATGAGAAGGTATTGGTTTTATGTGAAAAATGACTATCGTGGATTCCATGAAATGTTGACGTTTTGAGGCCCTCTGATTCAGAAAAAAAAAGTTTTTACGTCGGTATCTGTCCGTCTGTCGTCGTCGTCGTCTGTATATCGAAAAAATTTTGAGAGACTAATCGGATTGGATTATGCTTTGGCACACAGTTTCAGGGACAAAAAAGAAAGATCGAATTCGTTAACTAGCATTTTGGTTAGAAATTCAAAAAGTTAAAACACTTTCAAAATTTTTTGGACCATTCTTTTTCCAAATTCATAAATTTCGTGGACGGCCGCCCATAGTACTGAAAAATTAAAACAAATTATTCTGTTGACTTTTTTCAACACAAAGAAAATTGACGGAGCTACAGCATTTTAAAAATCTCCCCAAAAAAGCGAAAATTAACATTCTAGGCCCATTAAAGCATGATATGAAAAAAAGTCATGAAAAAAGAGTGTTTCTTTTTGATAGTCCTACAAGATTCTGATGACCACTTCTTGAGATTTCCTAAAAAATCGAAAATTCAAATTTCATTGGAACAAAACATAATGATTTATTACATTCTCATCATAATGAGAAGGTATTGGTTTTATGTGAAAAATGATTTTCTTGGATTGCATAAAATGCCGACGTTTTGAGGCCCCCTGAATCAGAAAAAAAAATTTACGTCGGTGTCTGTCCGTCTGTCGTCGTCGTCGTCGTCGTCGTCTTTATATCGAATAACTTTCAAAAGACCAGTCGGATTGGATTGTGCTTTGGCACACAGTTTCAGAGACGAAAAAGAAAGATCGAGTTCGTTAACCATGCATTTTGAATTGAAATTCAAAAAGTTAGGGATCTTCCAAAATTTTTTAGACCAGTTTTTTTTTAATTCATAAATTCCATGGACGGCCGCCCGTAGTACTAAGAAATTAAACTTTTTCAATTATAATAGAAATGGTTGAAATTCAAAACGTACATGTACAGCATAATTTGACAATTAAGAATTTTAGGTAATTTAAATGAAAATAATTGAACTTTAAAGAGTTTCAAGCACAAGAAGCGATTTTATTTCACAACTGGAATTTTCCAAAATTAATAAGTTTTAAAGAAAGTATAGAATCGTTAAATTCTGAACGCTTATAACTTTAAATGTCTGTTCAAATTGATTTTTAAATCGAAAAACATACATGCATGTCAAAATTTGCAAATTTTAAATTATGCAGTTTCAGAAAGCTTATTGTGAACAGGTTTAGTTTTTAACAACTGCAATTCAAAATTGTTTCAGTTTTCAAAGTGCGAATTTACAAATTATATTTTTTGATTTAAATATATGCTCAAATATATAAATATGGTTTGTAATTCTTCAATGGGGAATATTATTAATTTAAAAACGTACAGTATGCAGAAAAAGAAAAATTTACGATTCTCATTCGGAGATTGTACAATCTTAAGCCTTCGAAATAATTTATTTAATTTGGAAATTTTTTGCTGAATTTTTAATGTATTGATTTGCAGATTTAAAAATTTTCAGATTCAAAAGACATTTACTTGGAATGCTTTTATTTTTAATTTATTTTGGAATACTTATAATTATTGCTCTGTTTTAAAAGCTGAAATTTTAAAGTTTCAATGACCGGGAAAAAATTCATGCAAACTGGCGAGAAAATGATTGAGGTGACCCTGACTATTTCATCTTTTATGTATACCTGAAAAAATTGCTTGTCTCAAGAGATATTTTATTTTTTAATAGAGATACATGTTGTCGATAATCGACGCAAGTTCAAATAGAAACTATGTTGATCGAGCATTGGTCAAAGTTTTTACAAACACATGTGCAGAACTGATGTCATGGACAGGACTTCATGGAAACTATAGGGTCTCAGATTTGAATAACTGATCAAAAGCGATAGTGACAAAATGTAGCAACGACGTAAAGTGTGAAGGAAGCCAACTGCCGCCATACCGCGATGACAGCTGATAGCTTGATTCTACTGCAAAAATTCAGTGTCTGTCAAAGTCGCATATGCACTCTACCACTTATCTTAGCCGGAATTTTAAATTTGAATAAAAATGTTGCAACACAACAAGTAGGTACAATGACAGATCTACAAATTGACTTGACATTATCAGCAGTCGCAGAAAATTGTCCAGAGATGCTCCGGAAGGAATAACCCCTAAGCGAAGGTGTAACAACCGTGCCGAAAGCTGAATGGCACCTACGCGAGGTTCTTAAACGGTGTGTTTGGGATACCGGGCGACCCCTCAGAGTATGCAGCTCAATTCTTGCATGCGGGGATCTACAAGAATGGGTAAACCCTTTGCCTAGCTACTCGTATGAACAACAGTAACAACATCAAATCACCAAAAACTTTTGATGTGGGTCAAAACGATCCGACGCGCAGAGCACCCGACAATCGATCATCAAACAGTGCCGATGATCCTAGAGTTCGGGCGGCTGCGAATAATAATTTAAGTTGAAACACGACGACGAACCAGCGAAACGTCCACATTGAGAACACGAATCAACTGAAGGATGATGTGCTCGTAGGAATGACAATAACTCTTTGGCTTCATATCTAAACATTTTTTCCATTCTATTACCAGTTTTTAAAATGAAACTCTTGAGATGCACTGAGCTAAAAATATGTTCAAAATACTTTTGTTCATCAGCAAGGTAATTTAGAAACTAAAATAAATCCAAAAACAAGTATTGCAGTGTTTTTCCAAAAACCTCTAGTTTTTTGGGGTAAAGTAGGCTACGTTGTGAACCCTTATATGAACACGGTCGGATGTCCGTCCGACTGTTGTTTACAAATCCTATTAGGTTATTTGACTATCATTACCCTTCAAAGCTTCTGAAATTTCAGTATTTCAAATTGTTAGTACAAAATGGAAAAATTTTCAATTATAAACCTTTACAATTGAATTATTCTAAAAAAAACGTTGGAAATGAAGAAATTTCAAGTGGGCAACATTAAAATTTTTTTTTAAAATTCTAATACAAAGCGTTGAAATTAAACAAATCTAAACTTCATTAAAAACTGAATTGATTTTTAATTACCAAGAATTGCGATAATGAACGGTTTTTATACTCATCCCCTTTAAATTTTAAATTATTTCAAGTATATTTAATCGTTCAAAAATTAATATTTTTCAAAATGTCCATTGTACTTTTTCAAGTTTTAACATTTCAATTTTAACTGCAGAATTCAAACTTTTGAAAGAGAAAAATTGAAAATTCAGCTTTCAACATGAAAATTTAGAACTCTAAAATTTTCGAATAATTTGTAACTTTTTAAATATAAATCGTTTAACTTCAACACTTCATTCAGAATCATTATTCATTATTTGAATCTTACAATCAAATATATTTTAAATTATTCATTTGTTGAAATCTTTGACTAAAAGTTCAAAATATTATTTCGTCAAAAATTTGAAAAAATAATGCAACAGAAAATCGCTATGCTTCCAATTTTTTAAATTGCACAGTTTAAAGATTTAAAGATTTAAAAATTCTATGTACGGCTATTCGTTGTACTCGCAAATTCGAACAATTAATTGATGGCTTTTGTTTTGATAAAAAGGAAATTATCAGAGTTATGGAATTTTCAAAATTCGAAAAAAACAAGCGAAAAGTAAAATTTCAGGCGAAATAAGAACAACGCGCGATATGAAAGAAACTCTGAAGAAAAACGTTGTTTTTTGAAAGCCCTACAAGATTATCATAACAATTTCCTGAATTTTCTTGAAAATTCAAACTTTGATTGCAAAACAAAAAATAATGGAAAATGAACATTTTTATTTATCAACATCCGAAGGTGACATCTTTGCAATACTGGAGACTACTAATGCTCTTGCTGGAATGTATATGTATTATAAGCACGATCGAAGACGGGCTAAAATAAACATGGAAAGCGGCACGGTTTCCCCATTGACAGCAGAGGAAATTGATGAAACGCCAGTAGGTCCGCAACGACCAATCACAACATATTTTGAAATAGAGCTGGTAAATCACGCCGGTGAAGCTGGTCAATCAAGACAGTGAAACTAAAATATAATATAGTTCGTGATCCAAAGTCAGTTCAAAATGTTACAAGTACGTTATAGTTAGAGATAATAATAAATATTTAATGTACTATAGTTCAAAGGCTTGCTGCTTTTTTCAGTGTATCAAGTCGTCTCTTTCAGGAGGTAATATAAAAATTCCCTCTCATTCCCGTAATCTGTAGAAATTATCCCAGGCAATGAGTTAACTGAAGGCGTCTTACGCAACAGTTCACACAAAAACACACAAACTTACAGTTAATCCCATAGGAAGAATCGCTACCTCCGACAAACTTACGAAGCAAACCTTCACACATTTTTATTTGAAATATCGACTCCTACACTGCCAAAAATATTTGTACCCTTGTATATACCTCCGGTAATATCGCATACTGTTTTTGTATACTTATCTCGTCTTTCGAGCACAAAACCTTTTGTTTCATATATGCTAATATTAAAACTAATACTCTTGTACAGCACACTTCAGCCTTAGTTTCGAAGATGATATCCTTAACATTATTAACGCGCCCCCTCAATTTGTATTTCGCAATTTTGTCACCCATGCCTCTATATGCTGATTTAATATTTTTTCAACTTATTACTATATACCATTTGAAAATAGCGTTTCTGTAAGTTGTCTGAATCTGCTTTGATTTCCTAATTCTTTTTCTCTTCTATCCTTGACCTGGATTCATATTTGAAACCCTGAGGTAATGCTTGACCTTTCGTTTACGAGACTAAAAGAGTATACCAAAGGCCAATCCAATAGGTCAATTCTTTCGAAAGTTATCGTCTCACAGTCAGACAGACATACATACGTACATACAAACAGACAGACACATTCGTAAAAACCTGTTTTTTTGTTTCAGGGGGTCTCAAAACGTGGACATGAGCATTAATGACGGTTATTTTATCGTTTTAATCGTTACAAATAGTATTGAGGACATGAAAAAATTTAATATTTTAAAAACCCACACACAAGATGAAAAAAAATGAAATAATCAAAGTTTTGATGAGAATGTGCCCAATACTCGGGCCGATTTTTTCACTACTAATGTTATTTTTCACGAATAAAACAGAAACTACACATCGTATCAAAAAGTGACCCATAACAAATTTGTAGATCTTTTTGGAGTGCACAGTTTTTGTTGATTCATCATTTGTCGTATCTTGCATAGTTGTACGTGGAATAAAATTTTTGATTTTTCATTATTTTTTGTGCAATAAAAATGAGAATTTTTTATTTTTTGAGAAAATTCAAAAAGTCGTTATGATAATCGTATAGGGCGTGCAAAAAGAAACACTTTTTTCGCCCTTACTTTTTTCCGTGTCGTGCGTTGTTTGGCTGAAAATGTTAATTTTCGTTTCCTCTTTTGGATTTTGAATATGCCGTAAGTCTGAAAATTTTTATTTTATCAAAAAATATCATTGAAATGAATGGTTCAAATTTTGGATTTCTATGAACAGACGCACATATAGTTTTCAAAGTGTGAAAAAAATGGACTCACAAGTTTTCAAAATGCGCTCACTTTTTGAATTTGCATCCGAAATGGCTGGATAACGAACGTGACGTTTCGATTGCGAGACTGAAAGAGGATACCAAAGGCCAATCTAATAGGTCAATTCTTTCGAAAGTTATCGTGCTCACAGACAGACAGACATACATACATACACCAAAAAATAATCGCGCAAACAAAATGGACCGGTTAACTGACTGGGCGGCTAGTGCTTTATTTTCCAAAAGTGCGCGTGAAAAATGAATTGAAACTCTGTGGAAAAATAATGCGGAAAAGAGTCAGAATTTTCGATTTGAGGTATTTTATGGGAGTTTAGAAATTTAAGAAGAAAAAATGGGACGTATTGTGATCCCTATGACAGGGATCACAGCGCAAAAGGGGTTCAAAAAAGGGGAAATAGGGTGATTTTCTCACGAAAAAGGGGAAAATAGGGAAAAAATTAAACATTTATTTGTATATGTCGAAAAGAAAAATCTTTTTGTATGAAATGTTACATTTCTAAATAATTCTAATGATTTTTCAATGATTTCTGCCATTGACGAATTTATTTTTAAAAATGGGATATACTTAGGTCATTGGAAATCCATTCACAGTGATATAAAAAAGTCTGAGAAAAAAATAAAATTAATTAAATACAAAATTTGGAAACGTTTGACATCGTTCTCATACATGTTTCTTTCCAAGATTCGTAATTTCTTTCTTGCAATAATTAATACTTTCAATATAAATTTAAAGCTACACTTTCCAGTAGAGCGAAGTGAAAATGCTAAAATTAATCGAATCGTTTGAGCTGAGGGAGGACAATTTGTCGCCCGACATCCAAAATAAGTAAAGAAAAAAAATGGAAATCAGTTAATATCTTCTGTTCTCTGTTTTAAACACACAATATTTAAAATTTTTAGAATTAAAAAAAAATTTGCCTCATTTAACATTTTTTTGAAAATATGCAAAAACATGTTTTTTTGGATTGATTCAATCCTGAAATTTCTTCAGCTTGAACCAAAGAAACATTTTATTATTTTTTATTCATGGGAAACATTTTTTTTCGTGGAATATATAACGTCCCAAAATCGAAAACGAAATGAAATCCCAAAAATCCTAATTCGCGACTAATAAAGTTTACAATTATTTTAGGATTTAATACAAAACAGAACTATAAATAATACAAAAGAGTTATGTAAAATCTCAAGACCAAAAGTGAAAATTCTGATATGTAATAATTGATATAAGGGTTGTATTATTTTCATACCAGTATACTATAAAATAACGCAAAGTATTGTAAATTTTTATTAAATGAATGATAGAAAGTTTAGTTTAGGGTGATATTAAAGATTCACTCAAAAGAAAGTAAGTTTATAACAAAATAAGTGAATTTTAAACATAAAAAGATCAATTTTCTAGCAAAAAATGAAGTAGCTACATTTTTTGTTCGAAAAATTATTTTTTACGAAAAAAAACAATATATTTTTGACAAAATTTGTTTAGTTTTTACCAAGAGAAATCAGTTTTCAACGAAAATAATGCATCTTTAAAAAAAACAAAAAAAACGAGAAAAAAACATTTTACCAGTTAGGTGAATTTTCAACCAAAAGATGAAGTTTCTATCAAAAAAAGACAAATTTTCAACTGAAAACATACATTTTAAACTTTTTTGAATGCCCCAATGGCAAATGTACTGTGCTTTTGTTGTTCTCATGTCGCAGCTGTTATATATTATTTATCTCATGCCAGATATCTTTCAAAAATTATCCAACCAGAAAAATTATGAGTAGATTATTCATTGTTGAAAATATAGTGTAGGGCCGGGGAACTCATTAAAAGACACAACATTTAAAATACACCATGAATAGTTTATTTATCAAAAGCTAAGCCGTAATTATATCGAAAACCCGAGACTCAATCTGTCACAGGACTTTAAATATGATTCATACCTGAATAATAATAATAATAATAATAATAATAATAATCATATCATTAAGCCGTTTCCTTTTCAGGGTAGACGTGAATTGCTCGGTTGGAAAGTAGTGATGTGTGGATGGGTATATAGGTGAATGGTAGATAGGTATATAGTGTTACAAATGGAAAAAGATGATCTCGCTAATCTTGTTGGTAAAAAACTAGTGCTCTTTGGGAAGTGGGGTATGGACAGTGCTTCTGCGCATCACATGACACGGCAAAAGTGGTCGAAGAAGGGTGATGATATGAATGCGACCGATGAATCTGATAGCAGTGATTCTGAGAGTGAAGGTAACATGAGCTATGCCAAGAGTCTTTTCACGGATAAATCTTTCTTCTTGATTCCTTTTGTCCCTTTTCAATTAAAAGTAGATGGTGATATTATTTGGACAAAAAAAATACCTTCATCTGTCAATTTCTGTAGGACAATTAAATTCAATTTCCTTAAAGAAACTGATTGTCTTGTAAAGAAAGAGTACAGCTATCACATAAAGCTGATGGAAGAAGTTATTACCTATTCCATTGATGTCAGTGGAATGAGTTTTTATATCAGCTTTGACATGAAGTGTACGATGATTGATAGTAAGGTGTGTAATATTATTACTGGACAGAAAGCATCTTCTCCCTGCAATATTTGTGGAGATGGATCAAAACATGTTAACAACGTACTATATGTGGTGAAGCAGGGTTATGGAACAACAAATACCGAAAATGTTGCCCATTCCTTTTTGGGAAAAGCTGAGTCGGTTGCAAAAATAACCGGTTTGGATCAAGATCTGATCACCAGATTCCACGATATATTACAAGTTATAACGTGTGGGAGGATAGTTAATTGTGCGAAATTCAAAACTTACTGTTTGGAAACCGCTGAGCTTTGCATAAAGCTTTATCCTTGGTATAAAATGCCACCATCAGTACATAAGCTGCTTATTCATGGAAGTGATAGAATTCAATCGTTTGAGCTACCAATTGGTTGGTACTCAGAAGAGTCCACGAGGGAAACAATAAGATCTTTAGAAAAGTTAGAGCTAATAACAGCAGAATGTCTGACAGACAATTGACGAACCTAGACTTGACCAACTTCAATTTATTCGGCTTACTCCCATTAAAAATCCGCACCGGCAATTCGAACTTCGAAGATATACTTTCCCTGTGAACAAAGGAATTAAACTATTCCCAAGAAATAATGCCTTTTTCCCCGTGCCACCCCAAGAACAAATTGTATTATCAACACTCGATGGTGACGTATTTGCAGTATTGACGAGCAACAATATTCTTGCTGGAATATATAAACATAATCCACATGCTAAACGTCAAACGAGGGCAAAAATAAACATAGAAAGCGGCAGGATTACCCCATTGACCCCAGACGAAATCAAGGAAGTTCCAGTAGGCCCCCATCGCCCAATTCCATATCATTTTAGAGTAGAGCATGTAAAGCACAGAGATGGGTAAGTGACTCTTTAAGAAAACTAGTTATTCTCACTTTTTTTCTAAACTCCCTTTTTAATCACTCTTTTAAAATAAAGCCACTATAGTCACTTTCTAAAATAGAAACATGACTTCAGTGTTTATTTTGTTAAATGAAAGCAAAGAACTCAAAGATTTCTAAATTTCTTTTAAATATGTTTGAATTCCTTTCAATTCATTTTGAAATGTCTGCAATTACCTTGTTTGAATTCAGTGAACCCGTTTTTAGTTTTCAATTATTTTATTTGATACGCCTTGAAGACTTTTAAACTTACCCTGAATTCTCATGGACCTTATTAGATTCTTATTCACTAATTCTATATACTCATATTAATTTAAATTTAATTAAATTCTTTTTTATCCACTCGTATCAGCTTTAGTTAATTTTGATTTCATGTGACCTTATTTTCTGGCCAGATCTTCTTCTTCTGCTGATCCTCGTCTTCCTGGGACGTCCACGTCTCGACCTGCGCTTCCGTTCTCTGACATACTTGGATATGGACTTGACCAACTTCAATTGATTCGGCTTCGCTACCATGAAAATCCGCACCGGCTGTTTGAAGTGAAATACTTGAAATTGTGCAATTTCAAAAGAATGAAACTGAAGTTTGCAACGTTTATGGTAAACGAAAAAAAATTTTTTTTTTCAAACCTGCAAAAGTCTGAATTTTTTTCAAAAATTTCTTTCACTGTCTAAAGATCTCCAAGAAATGTTATCGTCATAGATAATATAGCACGCACCCAAAATCATCCCCTAAAATTAGAAAAATTCATCAAAAATACGATAAATCAAAAGTCTGAAATTTCTTTCACCACGTTATTTCGCCCAATGCGCAAACATAACTTAAAACGTTTCATTCTTTAACATTTCTGCAGCACACCCCAAATCATGACCCAAAACTTAGAAATTTCACCCAAAAATACAGTAGGTCGAAAGTCTGCAACTTGCATGTACAACGTTATTTCATTCGATGCTCGAAGATTGCCTAAAAAATGTCTTCATTGCATGAAATTGGATGTGTTCCACATTTTTTAGGGGGATGAATTCTTTTGAGCAATCTTTGTTCATCGAATGAAATAACTTTGTGCAAGGAAATTGCAGACTTTAACTTACTGTATTTTTTATGAATTTTTCTAGTTTTTGGGGATGGTTTCGGGTGTATTTCATATTACATATGGGGATAAACTTTTTTTGGCAATCTTTAGGCAGTCCATTTTCTTAAACAAAATTTCAGAATTTTGCAGGTTCGAAAAAACAATTTATTGTTTCGTTTATCATAAACTTTGAAAATTTCAGTTTCATTTCAAAAGGTCGGATCATAGTGATCTTGTTTTGTATCCGAATTTTAGTTTAGTATTTAAACAAATCAGTCTTTGAAACTGAAAATTCATGATTGAGAGATCACGAGAATGAGTAATAATTATAAATACAGTATTAAAAATTAAATTATTTGAAATGTCAAAGTTAAAAATGTATTGCTTAAAAGTTCAATTGATAAAAATGGAATTGTCTGATAGAGCCTTGAGTGCTGCTCGACTGTGAAAACAAATATAAATGCGCTGGTCTTCATAGAACCGCTTACAATTCTCCTTCAGTCAAGCCTGGATAACTATTATTTTGGCCTGGAAAATTGTAGAAAATGTGCCCAGTGACGTTGCAATCTCAGCCCTGGGCTTCTTCCCATATACCCTTCCCCCTGTTCTCAAGGATTGTTTCAGAGCCATCTCTGTACCAAACGAGATCTCCTGGTGTAAATAATTCTTTCCCTTTCGCTTCATCATGTTTTCTTCTTCTTTTCCTCCATCATTCCATTAATCGCCTTCCTCTTCATCATGCTCAGGAAAGGTATCCTTGAAAAGCTTCATGAAGGATAATGTCATCAACAATAAATCACTTTTCGTAGCGAGAATAGTATTTTCGCATAGCAAGCGTCTACTAACTTGTCTAGTGTTTTTGGCATAAACGAGGTCAAGCTGGTCCGTCTGAAGGACATTGCCTCATCATAGGTATCCGTACCCGGCCCTAGAATGAGGATTGCTGGAAGCTTCCTTTATGATACCTGGACGTATTTTATTGCTCAGTATGCCCAGAAGATGCTGTACATTTTGACTCTAAAAGTTGGTCCTCCTGAGACCTGTGATTCATGGAGGGGGGAGGGTGTACCCTCATTAGGTGCTCTAGGATTTCCTTAGTCGTCTCGAACATTTCCCCGAACAATATTACGGCCTTTACTTGACACTATAAGAGAGCCCTCAGGGTTCTCTGGAGTTTTACAGTGTCAGGTATATTCTCGATTCTCTGACAATACCCCCTTCAAGAATCCCTAACGAAATTTTGTATTTTATGATTATATCATGTTACGGTGGCATGTACGATTCTTGATTTCATTCTTTCAAGCTTTGTTGAAAAGGCGTCGAGTATCCATTTTCAGAATCTCAACTCTAGGATTCTACCAGGGTACATCTTTGTCTAGGTATACGTGTACAATGTGTACTTTATACAAGAATATCATCTATACACATGGGTATGTATGTTTGATATTTGATTGTGTATAGTGGAACGTAAACATTTAAACTGCGCACGTTCACGAAATTCATGGAATTCAAGGAATTCAAGAAATTCATGGAATCCACGGAAACCACGATATTCACGGAATTAATGGAATTCACGGAATTCATGAAATTCACGGAATCACTGAACTCACGGAATTCGTAATAATATTGCCGCTTGCATCAATTAAAACAATGCACTCTCTGAATCAATGTACTTCCCTATTTTGGATCATTTATCAATCTGAACTTAGCAAACTAAACAAGATACAACCTTGTACTGAAATAGACTATTTGTGAGTTCATATTAGAACGCCCAAGAAAGGATGCCGGATAAAATGAATGCCTAGTTTTTCCTCTGTACCATATGTGCATGTATAAATTTCCTAGTGCACAGTTGGGAGGGTAGCATTTGTGCATTTCTAAATTTTGACGTGCATATTTTGGACCGTACCATCATTGCCCACACACATATGAGATACTCTTAACTGTGTACGTGGTAATTCAGTAGTAAAAAGTTTTCTGGAACGAATTCAGATTAAATTTCTACTTATTTTAAATAAATACATATAGAATTTTAATAAAAATAGTAATTGGGATAAAATGCGGATTTAATTGAACAAAATGGCTATTGCGTAAAGCTTAAAAATGTTTTCAATGCTATATATTTTATTTTTATGCTTGCCAATATAACTAACCAACAAGTATCAGATCAACGTAAAAACGATCCGCATCTTTCCAAACTAGAGGAACACTATATCAGTGTAAGTAATGTGTGTTCTATCGCTTGATTTGACTAAGAAATCGTTATATCATGGATCTGTCGGCCTCAAGATTATCTTTCTGAGATTACATTTTATATTCAGAAATTGTATTTGTCTTAGCCAATTGCGCTATGGAACCGCTTGAACGTTCGTGACAAAATCTCGGCTATGCTTTTTTGCTGAAAAAGCGAGAGTCATCTCAGAAATATATTCATTATTTTTTTAGTTAAGACATGTTATCAGAAGATGGGTTGAAAATATTGTAAGTTGCAAAGGCTGTAGCCGGGTAAACATGCAAAAAATACCCCCAAAGGGAATCCAATGCTGAGTCAGCCATTTAAAAGCATACAATCAAAAAAAAAAATTTTTTATTTCAAGCCGTTAGCCGCCATATTGGATGAATTAGAGGGGGTAACGTTTATTTTAGTTTTAATTTTTCTTCTCTGTTTCTATCGTTAGAAAAAATTTGAAAATATTTACAGTACTTCTTTCGGTCATCCTAGGGTTGTAGAGTTTCATAAAACTTTAACCAAATGCAAAGTTTCATGAAACCTTGGGAACGTTTCAAAGTTTCCAAAGTTTCAAACATTAGGGCGGGGAAATTCAAAATATAAAAAATACTATTAAGTATTAAATATAAACATTTAATAGTACCATTTGTCTTTCAAAGCAAATTGTTCCAACTAATTTAAATAAATAAATCACGTGCTAATTGTTAATAACATTTAATTTTTGAAATATTTCCTCAACGTGCCAAAAGAGCTTTTATGGTGAATATTTTCAGGGTTTGAAATTTAGGGGATCTTAGTATAAAAAATTAAAAACTGTAATTTTCACATATTCCAACTCCTGAGGCCCATTGATACCTGAATATATATTCATATAATACAATTAAATAAGTGTATTCACACATCATTAGATACATTATAAATATACATTGTGACAGAAAAGATAAAATGATTATTCATCATACTATTATTTTTGAAATTTTTTGAAAGTTTTATTTATATATCTGATTTAGTTTCATATTGATTGAAAACTTAATCCTCGTCACTGTCCTCATTTATCACAGGGCATTTTTCCATTACCTCAAGTAACCAATAAATGAATCTAACATAATGGATCAAGAAATTACTTTTTTTAATAAATGAAAATTTTGTGATATTTGAAATTGAGTAAATAGATAGTAACAATGATTTATTGTTAATTTTACATAAAAATAGTGACTGCGAATCTCTATCACAAAAAGTTGAAGGAATTTTTGTGCAAAAAAAAATATTTTGCAGGCCACAAAGCCAAAGTTTTATATTTACCTAATTCATTTGTTTACAATAGCAACAATTGCGATACTTCCACAAATATACTTGAACTTTTGTTTTTTCTAAAAATGTTTGCATCAATCCAGATAAAGAAGGAAAATCCGAAATTGAAAAACGCCAAATTACAAAATTTTCCAAAACAATAGTTTATAATGTTTTATATAAATTGTTACTGAAAATCACCCTCACAATAATTCAAAGTATTTCCAGAGAATAATAAACTTTTTTCAATAAAAATTACAATAATGATTAATACATGAAAACCGAAATATTTGAAATTAAATAATAAAAATGAATTATTGTGCATTTTACATAGAAGCAGTTGCTGCAAATCTCTCTTTCTGAAATTTAAAGCAGTTTTAGTGCGAAAATAAATATTTTCCAGGTGATAGTGTAATATTTACTTATTTTATTTCCTCACAGAATCAACAATTGTTGTATTTTAACAAATATATCAAAACTGATATCATTTTGCCGAATATCTACATGAATTCAGATGATAGAGGGAAACCCTAAATAGAAAAAACAGCAAATTCCAAATTTTTTCGACAAATTGTTCATAACAATTACAATTGTTAATGTTTCATAAAAATTGTCAATAACAGTCATTCTCACAACAATTTGGGGTATTTTCATCCAAAAACAATTTTTTTATACAAAAATTACAATATTTGGCTATTGGTAATGTAGTTTGTTTATAATAATTGAAACTTGGACAGTAATTCAACATCATTTGGGCCGAATTGGTGGACTAATTATCACCAAATTCTGAAGAGACTATTTGGGTAGACAGTATTTTCCTTGACAGTCACATCTCTGACAGCCCATTTCATTTGTTTAAACTTGCCATAGTAACACCAATCACGTAACACCATTACAACCAATTAGGATTCAGCCGGTTGCTAAAGAAGAAAACGACGCCGGGGAAGAACTTTCATCTCTCGTCGAGCAGCTTCCGGAGCAGCACCCGTCGTCGAATATCTCGTGTATATTGGTAATTTTTAAATCGTATATTTTTATAAAGTTTTGTTCGAAATCTAGATTTGGTCTTCTGCAGTTTCAAAGATACGCTGTGGACCTGTTGACTCATTACCTAAGGTAGAAAATTAATTTGGTGATCTAGAGGGAACTATTCTGCAATACTGGGCGACCTTTTTTGTTTTGTGTTCGATTGGTTTTCGCTTTTAGACTATCTGACACACAGTTTCTGGGATATTTCTGACTGAATTAATTTATTACTGTTCTTTTATGTGTTTCATATTTCAATGGTTCTGATATTGTTCAATTTTTGGCAAATGGTTCCCTGATGCTAATTTCTTTCATTCGTACCGTTATTAGTTGAATTCTGTCACTTTGTTCCCTAATATTATTTAAGATCTCTATATATCATTATTGTGTTTTGTGCTTTATATTCGAATTATATCTTTTGTCTTTTAGTCCCAAATTATACCGTATTTTGAAATTATAATAACTCTTGAATTATCCTACGTTCCCCTGAATTTAGTAAAGAAATTAGTCCATATAACCTTCATAAATATGTTTATTATATAAAGTTATTCATATTATGTAACTCATTTGTAAG
Organism: Andricus grossulariae; assembly: GCA_011634705.1. Classification (NCBI taxonomy): domain Eukaryota; kingdom Metazoa; phylum Arthropoda; class Insecta; order Hymenoptera; family Cynipidae; genus Andricus; species Andricus grossulariae. Next base: position 231,512,674 of record JAABKJ010075445.1, read on the forward strand.
TTCTCTGGAAAATCGAGACAAAAGATCAAATTTCGTTTAGAAAGTTAGTTAATTCCTCCATTTTCTGTTCAATTATTTTTATTAGCCCTCTGCAAAACTGCAGAGGCGCCTTTGCTGTGATGCAAGTTAATCTGGGTAATGATGAGACCAGGAGCAGTCATTTAGGTCTGCCCCCGATCTTTCTGTATCTCAACAGGCTCCTCCTGAACCTGACCGGCAACCCTAAAGTTGACCTGTCCAAAGTGATAGTAGGGCTGTTGTTGAGGGCCGCAAGAGCCCTCGTCTGGAACTCAGGAATCTGCACAACTAGGAGGTGCTTGTTGCCTCCTGCTGTGCCCTCTTGCTGGAGCCTATCGTGCCTGTAGATTCGCCAGGACGCTGTTTTAAGTGAGGGGTTGAAACCGTTCAGCCGTTGGAGTTCCTCAGACGGGTCTTCCAGTTTACTTGGGAACCACGCCGTTGCTCTTACCATCTTCTAGAGCATCTCAACCCCATCCACCTTAAGCGCTGCACCTTCTCACGGCTTTGTCTCGACCACTGCTTTGAATAGCCCAGCTTTAGCCGCTAGGTCGGCTGCCACAAACACGAAGACCCCTCCCCTGCGAAAGGAGGTCACGAATCCTGGCTATTGATCTGGGAAAACTCTTTTGAGGGACCACCAGGTAGCCTTTTGAAAGAGCTCATACTGCTCCATAGTGAGCTTTGAGTCCGGGTAATTGCCATCAGCCACCACCATCGTCAGGGGGTTAGTCCTCTGAACGGCCGTCAGTCCAGCTCCCGACGACTCTCTGTTTGTCGGCTGCTGGGCCATTTAGTCCTCTGAGCCCCTACCTCTCTTCTGGGCCTCAGTGCTGGATGTCGGCCCTGTAACTGCCGACATCCCAGCTCTTACAGCTGCTCTGCTAGCCTGGTGCGCTCGCCTCTTCTGTTCCCTTTTTCGGGAACTGTTGAGTTGTTTCTTTTGGTGGGGGACTGATTGGCCTCTACCGTTACCATAGCCTCGTTCAGAGGGACCGTCAATCCCTCAGCTCCCGAGGGAGCTACTTTCAAATACTTGCTCAAGCTCACAATATTTTGACATCTATATGGCCACAATTTAGTGCAAATGATAATACAGTTGGACGTAAATCGATCTCCGGTATCGAAAATGGCAATGTACCGGTTCCATCGACAAGTTGTAGAAAGATCAAACTGCCGCAAACGGTACTCCCAACTTTTAGCGGAAAGATGGAAGAATGGTTATCATTTAAAGATACGTTCCGCAAAATGATACATAACCATGAAGAACCTTCTAACGTAGAAAAATTACATTATTTGAAATCAGTTATTAAAGACGAACCTTTACGCAAAATTCAAGGTTTTTCTATCACCGACGAAAATTACAATCGCGCTTGGAACCTTTTAGAAAAATCATAGGAATCTCACGACATTGAAGTTTATTATTGCGTGTACATATTCAAGAAAAAGAATGTTATTAAGGGTTTATAACTATCGCGGACGAATCGCAACAACACCTTTAATCTTTAACTACACTGGGTGTAAATTTGAGTCCCGAAATCGTTGTTGCTATTATTGAAGAAAAATTACATAAATTAGCTCTAGAGAAATGGAATGAGACAATAAAAAAGAGTGAATTCCCAAAATTAGACGATCTCGGAGATTTTCTCTATAGAACGGCTGCTCGTTTATCAAAGCGTGTAGCTGCCGATCCTTCTACGGTTGAAAATGTTGATAAAGATTCTAACCCTGCTAAAAAGCGAAAAATTGAACTTGAGCGTCAGACGCTCGTAACTGCCATTTCTCGAAAATTCCCCTTTTGTTCAGAGCCTCACATGCTTTTCAAATGTGGTAAATTTTCAAAATTAACGGTCCATCAAAGTTTTAAAATGGTGAAAAGTGCCTCTTTGTGCTTTAATTGCTCAAGAAATCATTCAGCTAAAGAATGTAAATTCGGAAATTGTAAAAAATGCGGTAAACGTCATAACACCTTATTACACTTATGAAAACGTGTTTCCGTTATCTTCTCTTTATCCAAATTAAATATTTCTGGCGCTTCGGTAATAGGTTTTAATATTTCTTTTGTCCTAGTACCCGCCCTTCCAGTTTCCCTGGCTGTATGCGAAATAAGACCATTCTCTTTTACAATGACCCGTTAATCCGCGATGGTAACAGTTTCTGTTATTTGTGTTTTCGTTCGTTTTTGTATTTTAATCCCGTCTTTTTTCTGAGATAAAACTGATTTTTTTTTGTGAATCCCTAATATTTTGAGTTGATTTTTTATTTTTATTACCGCAGTTCGATTTTTGAAGACTTTTTTTATTATTACGATCTTCTCAGGTATTTTTGTTTTTTTTTTTCTGTGAGAAATTCAATCATTGGGTTACTTTGACCTTGATGTAAGGCCAATGGCATTTGATTAAACATTGGTAACATTTTGTGATTTTATTTTCCCTTAAATCTTTGTTATTATCCGAATTATTTTCATCCCCACTTCTGAATGCTCAAATGTTTTGAAATCATTTCGCTTTATGTACATCTTGTACTCGATTCTGAGATAGTCATAAGTTCTACGTAGTGTCCGTTCGAGACTTTTTCTCGGATATATGACGGATGACTTTCCATAATTGCAACAATAATTTTATACATTTGGTTGAAAATAAACCATTTCTTCGAATTGATGAAGGCTGCGTCTAGTCATCCCCAGTAATTCGGGGAGTTGGAAAAGGGGATGGACTAGTCGTCCAAACAATTCGGGGTGACTAGCTGAGAGCGATTAAAATTTTGATTTATTTTAAGTTCGATTTCCTAAATTTTAACGATTTTTGTTCAATATGACGGATTCCATGTGAAAGACATTCATATAGCCCAAAAATGATTTAATTTAGTTTTCAAATTTATGACATAAAATAACTTTAATTATTGAAAGGCCAAACAGGTTTTCAAAAACAATGTTATACAAAATAAATACATTTTCAAGTAAAAATGATTTTTAGTCAGGAAAAAAGGAAAATTTCAAACAAATTATAATTTGAGGCAAAACATTATTTTTAATACAAAATGAAAATTTCGAATAACTCTATTTCTAAAGTTGATTTATTCGTAAGTTTATGTAAATATATTTTTCCTTAGATTCTTAAGAATATTTAAAAACATTTTTCAATATTTCTGTATGTCAATCAAAACTTCAACAACAAAAATTTGAATTCAACAGTTGAATTTCCAACCAAAAAAGCTGAGCTTTCAACGAGAAATATAATGATTGCTGTGTCAACGAAAAAATTCTAATTTTCAATTAAAAACAGTTAAATTCAACTTTAAAACAATGACTTAGCTACCAAATGAAAAAAATTTGAAATCAAAAAAATTTTTCAGCGAAGAAAAAAGGAAAATTCAACAAAATTATAATTTAAGGCGAAAAATATTTATGCATACAAAATAAAAATTTCGAATGACTATTTATTTTGAACATTTTTTTGTATTCTTATTTTGAGGTTATATCAATATATTTTTCATAGGATTTTTGACAAAATTTCACAAAATTTTTCAATATTTCTAATTTTTTTCAATTCAATTCAATATTTATAATTTAAGGCGAAAAATATTTTCGTATATAAATTAAAAATTTCAATAAAAAATATAATTTTCAACCAAAAACTAATTAATGGAGATATTTTTATAATATATAAAACTATTTACAAGAATTTTTTAAATAAAAATCAATGTACATCATATCCAAATAACATTTAGGAATATTTATGGAAAGTATTAATATTTTTCATTTTTTAAATTAACGTATACAGAGTACAGTTCTAATTTGAAATTTTAGGACAGTTTTTTGTACCAAGTTTGACCCCAGGGCAGAATCAAAGAAAAATATTCTAAAAATATGTTCATTATTTATTAAAATACTACAGCTGCAGAGATCATCATAGGCTCGCTCGTGAGACTTGCTAGGGCTAGTCTGACACTGTGCCGTGTTTCTACGGCATGGAAAAGTGCGAGACTAGTCTTCATTTGGAAAGCAGGCACGATCGTTTATACTTCATGCCTAAAATTTGCAACCTGTGGGAATAGCGGACTTTGATCAGTTCAGGGAGACCTGCTCAATTTTGCCAGGTTGCTGATTATCGTTTTTAATGAGGAGAGTGATGCCCGAATTTTTCCCCTGTGGGAAGATCTGCCAGATTTTTCCACGCTGTCAATTATCGTTTCTCAACGATAAGGAGTAATGCCCGAAATTGCCGCCGTAAGCGAAGACCTGCCCACTTCTGCCAGGCTTCTACGTATCGTTTTTCACTTTAGGCAGTAATGCCCGAAATCGCCACCCTGTGGAAAGACCTACCCAGTTGTTACATGCAGCTGCATATTGTTTTCCACTATGATGAGTGATGCCCGCATTAGCCAACGTGTGGAAACCCCTTCCCGATTTCACCAGGCTGCTGCGTATCATTTTTTACTTTGGGGATTGATGCCCGAAATCGCCACCCTACGGGCAGACCTGTCCCATTTCACCAGAATGCTACGTCCCGCATAGGTTGCTATATTTCATTCATACTCCCAAAATATTCCATTGGAACATTGGGAATATGGCCGTGAATGTGTTTTGAATATTCCTGTCGAACATTGTCTGAACATAGCGTTGAATGTTCCCTAAATGTTTCTGTTGCATGTAGGCCGTATATTGCTTTTCAAGTGTGTGGAATGTTCCAGCTTGAAATAAAAACATTCTTTCGAAGGACCATTTTCCTTAACATGAATTTTCTTCACGTTCGCCTTCTTCGAATTCTCCTTCTACTTCCTCTTCCATGTCCTGGTCGTCCATTTCATCCATTAGGTTAGATTAAATTTTCGAACTTTTCTCTCCAACAACTTTTCATTTGGAGTGAAGTAATAATAAATTCAAGTTAACAAAATAATTGTTCAAACAATTTATTATAATTATTAATATATCATATTTGAATAATGCTAGAAAGATGTGGTTTTGTTATTGAAATTTCTGGCTTTTTGTCTAATTTTCATTTGGAGTGAAGTAATAATGAATTCAAGTTAATAAAATAATAGTTCAAACCATTTATCATAATTATCAATAATATTATATTTGAATAATGCTAGAAAGATGCGTTTTATTTCAATTTCTGACTTTTTGTCCAATTTTCATTTGCAGTGAAGGGATAATGAATTTAAGTCAACAAAATAATTGTTTAAACAATTTATTATCACTGTTGATAATATTCTCTTTGCTTAATTGATAGAATTTTGCTATTTTTTCTGAAATTTTCAGCTGTCTGTTTATTTTTTATTAGGCGTGACTCAATAACTAATTAGATTAAGAAAAAATAATTTTTGAACAAATTATTATTGTTTATGAATATGTTCATCTATATCGATTGCGCCTGAAAGTTGCGGGTTTACGGCCATTTTTACCTTTCTGTCCTTTTTTCACTTAGTGAGGTGATAATTAATTAAGGTTAACAAAAAAGTTGTTTGAACAATATAATATTGTTTATAACTATCTTTTCTTAAATAAGTGCTAGAATGTGGCGGTTTTTTCTAAAATCGTTCACTTTGCTCCGCCTAATTAATTACTAACGATTAATAAATAAACATTGGAGAAAACTATATTTCAAATAATCTCTTTCATTTCTGTAAATACATATTCTGATAATTTATTATTCTGAAATAAAACAGATATTCAAAATACGCTTCAAATTTTCTACACGGATCATATGAATACACGTTTCCCTTGAATTAGTTACTGAGAGACTTCAGTGAGGTGTCAGAAATGCAGCAATTGTTATTTTTATTCTATTCTTTGTTTTTGCCTCTTGATTCGTGGTGTTGATGCTCTTGCTTCGATTACTGCATGAGTACCTTCAAGCTCGTCTCAAAGCCCTCTGATTGATCCTGATCGAACCAACCTAACCGTCTCCGATTAAAAGTTATCTGCTCATCACGCTTAAGGTCGAAAATAATAAACACCAAGCTGACGAAACTGACAGGGTGGTTCGCCAACCTAAGGGACTACGGGTATCATTTAGCCGCACTGTAATATTCCAGAAATCGTTTATCGTACCAGCTATGATATTATATAACTCATGTTCTTGTTCTTACAGGCGTTGTGCAGAACAAGTAAACGGCCAGTTTAGTTCATTTCTCTCTCTCTCTCTCTCTCTATTCTCCAAAATAATAAAGATGCGAGAATCCGCGATATGGGGAAAGTTCGTTTGATCGAATAATTATCAAAAACAAAACACTTCGTATACATTTCTAAGGGTAACAGAAATAAAATAATGATACAGAAGACAATTTTTACTTTATTTTTCAATATATGAATGAGGAGACTCGAGTGCAGGTCCAGAGATTATTGAGACATAAATTTAATATAACACAGTTCAACATAATATAGAAAAGTTTGCATTTTCGACTCGCTTCATTCGAGCACAAAACTCCAAAAAAGTAATGGGAATGTATTGTTTAAAGCTGGAAAAGCTTCAGCAAAAGCGCAGTGGCCTTTTTAAACGAGGAAATCAATTCCCGGTTTTTTTACGGCCGTTAAACTGCGAAATGTTGAATTTTCAACTTTTACAAATTACAAATTGCAAAGATTTGTAGTTATATAATATTAATCTACGCTACGCTATCATCTTCAAAGCTCTAAATTTAAGAATAAATTAGAAAATTTGTAAAGATAACAAATTACATCTTTTTAAACAATTTTAAAATAAAAAATTTGGTCAGTTGGATCTTGCACAGAGACCGAGCACAAACCGCTGGTTCTGACAGATGCCGATGGAACATTGATCGTTCTTATTCAATAATTCAAATATTTGGTTGAAAAGTGATGTATTTTGTTTTAATTCGTCTCTTTTGGTAGAAAATCAATCTCCTTAATTGAAAATTCAACTACTTGTTTGAAAGTTGAACTAATTTGTTAAAAATTAATTTCAATAATAATTGAAGATTCATCTTGTACCTTGAAAATTTTACTATTTCGTTGAGAATTTGCTATTATCTTATTTAAAAATCCATTTTATCAACTGTAAATTCACTCTATGTTATTTTCGGTTAAAAATTGATCGTTATTAGTTCAAGATTCAACTTTTGAGTTAAAAAGTTCAGCTGTTTTTTTGAAATTTTTTTTGTGCAAAAAATTCTCTTATTTTCATAAAAAATTAAATTATTTGGTTGAAGATTCAACTAATAAATTTTACAATGAGAAGACATTTCTTTGGTTGAAAATTTGACTATTTTGTTGAAAATTCGTTTTTTTTGTATGAAAATTAATTTTTCCAACAGAAAATTTAACTGTTCTATTATCGGTGGAAAATTGATAGTTTTTAGTCGATAATTTAACAATTTCTTCATACATTCATGTATTTTGTTGTAAATTCGTATTTTTTTGTGAAAAATAAATCTTCTTGATGGAAAATTCAACTATTTGGTTAAAAGTTAAACAAATTTGTTGAAAGTTGATTCTATCATGTAAAGATTCATTCATTTGATTGTAAAATAAATAGTTTTAAAAAAACGCTTTTTTTGTCTCTGATTGAAAGTTCGACTAGTTTGAAAAAAAATTATTTTATTAGGTAAAGATCCATTTCTTTGGTTGATTTACTTAATTTTTGAAAAATTAATTATAATAATAATTAAAGATTCATCTCTTAGGTTGAAAATTTTACTATTTCGTTGAGAATTCGCTTTTATTTCGTTTAAAAATCCATTTTTTCAACTGAAAATTCAATCAGAAAGGGGTAACAGGGAGCGACTGAAAAACACGTCCGACCAGCTGGGACGCTGTAACTGTAATCCAAAAATACTTGACAAATTGTGTCTTACCTTATAATAATTATTTATGCCGAAAACTGGTTGACACACCATTCGTGTAGCATGTATTTGAAATGAAACTTCTATTTTTAATTGTTGTAATATTTTCCGGACACAATACAAGGAGGTTGAGGGCTTAAAATTAGAATTTTCTTGGGCCAAAGCTATTTGTTTGAAACGAAATTGTGACGTTTGTAAATGTTTACCAAATTTCGTATCCGGCTTCCTTTCGGAACGCTGACTACGAATTTTAAGTTACTTTTCTGTCTACCAAAAATTGGTTTGCTTTTTGTTTTGTAATGTGCCCTCTCAGCACACGAGTTGTATTAAGATTTTCATAATTTCTAATTCTAGAATAAAAATGATTTTTATCGGAAATAGATAATGCAAGAAAGATTGGTTTCACTTGAAAGCAATGTCGAATAGGCCATTGGATTGGTCATTGTGAATTTCAAAAATCCAACACATGAAGGTATTTTGTTGCAGATAAAGATTACACTGAAATTGTTAAAAAAATTCAATTTCAGTCAAGGAAAGATATTTTTAGATGAATTTGTGAAGGATATATTTATATTTTTAGCAGAAAAACTTGAAAATAGGTATTTGTTCACAAAAATTGTTCAGCTAATTAACATCTGCTGCCAATTTAGAGAATATCAGAACAAAAATTCAATGGCAAGACTTTTTTTATTGATTCTTCAAGGAAATAAGACTTTTTTTCATGGTAATTCCGTACATAAATTAATTTTTATTGTTAGATTACAAAGTGAATCAAGAAGCAATCATTCTGAAGACATTTTTAGTTTATTGTGCAAAAAAATATCAAATCTATTCTTCCAAACATTGTGAAATCATGGACGAGATAGAACATTTTATTCTCGCTCAACCTGCCAACCTATTTTTTCTGATTCTTGTATGTTGATCAAGTATAATTAATAACGACTTGACCATTATGATAAATTTCCAGAGTAAATTCAAATTTAAATTGTGAGACATTGATTTAAACGAATTTCTAATATAGGACAATAAACATTCTAATCACATCTTTCAGTGTTTGATACGTATTTTGAAGTTGATTCTCAATAATTCTTGCTTCTTCAAAAGATGCTTAATTTCATTTGTTCAAAATATTATTTCAAAAAAATTAAGGGGTTACATATTTTGACGCCCGAAAACTTGAAAAGATTTTTTTTAAATTGTGGAAATTAAAGATCTTGAACTTTAATCAAAATTATAAAATACTTCTTGCCAATTTGAATGGAAGGTTGAGATGGAGATTCAATGAGCAAGCTGTATTACGTGTATGAAGGTAAATGATTATCATAATCAATGTTTATATCTGACTCATCTACAAAACCGATAACTACTTGGTCTCGTGGTAAACCATTGTTAATCAATATTGTTTGCGGAGAAATCTCTCAATTGAAATATTGAGCGAGGGAGAAAATAATATACGAACAGAGATGGAGCAGTTACAGACAGTATTAGCTCGCATCTTAGCTGAAAATAAAAGTCAGAGAATTGAATTCGAATGATGACAAAAATTTAGAGTGGACGCACCACAGGCGAGACCACAGTGTGATGCTGGGGATCGTTTGTATCAGGCTATCATTCAAGGGTTTCAGACTTTAACGTTGAGTGTAAATTGAAAAAATTCGATGAAGATGCGTGAAATTCCAATAAGTTTTTGAAGGCATTAAATAAATAATTTATCGCTAAATCAATTCCTGCACAACATAAATTAAATATTGCGTTAAACGCTCTTGAAGATCGTGGGAAGTCTTTGCTCCAGACTGAACGGAATGAGTTTGCCGATTATGAATCATTTCGTGAATTTTATGATTTGGGAATTATATCATTTGGAAATTTTCCAATTTGGGAATTTTATTATTTTGAAATTTTGTTATTCGGGAATTTCATAATTAGGGAATTTTATTATTTGACAATTGTATTGTCCGGGAATTTTTTTATTTGGGAATTTCAATATTTGAAAATTTTATTATTCGGGAATTTTACAGTGTCGGGAATTTTCTATTTTAGGAATATTACTATTCGAAAATTTTATTATTCGAGAATTTTATCATACGGGAATTTTATTATTCGGGAATTTTGCAGTGTCGGGAATTTTATTATTCAAGAATTTTTCAGTGTTGGGAATTTTATTATTCGGGAATTTTATCATCCGGGAATTTTATTATCCGGGAATTTTCCAATTCCCGAATTTTATTATTTGGAAATTTTATTTGGAAATTTTTCAATTGGGGAATTTTATCATTAGAAAATTTTATTATCCGGGAATTTCATTATTCTGAAATTTTCCAATTCGGGAATTTGATTATTTGGGAATTTTACAGTTTGGGAATTTTATTATTTTAAAATTTTGTTATTCGAGAATTTCAGAATTTGGGAATGTTACTATTCGAAAATTTTATTATTCGGGAATTTTATAATACGGGAACTTCCCAGATCGGAAATTTTATTATTCTAGAATTTTTCAATTTGGGAATATTACTATTCGAAAATTTTATTATTCGGGAATTTTCTAAATTGGGAATTTCCCAATTTGGAAATTTTATTATTTGAAAATTTTATCATCCGGAAATTTTATTATTCGGGAATTTTCCAATTCCGGAATTTTATTATTTGGGAATTTTATTATTGGGAAATTTTTCAATTGGGGAATTTTATTATTCGAAAATTTTATATTCCGTGAATTTTATGATTTGGGAATTATATCATTTGGAAATTTTCCAATTTGGGAATTTTATTATTTTGAAATTTTGTTATTAAGTATAGGTACAGTACCTAGGAAATTTAGCTGTCATGCCTATATTTGTATTGATAGACAAGTATAGATGTCACACCTAACCAGGTTCAGCTAGACATTCTAGGTGGAAAATATAGCTAAACTTGACAACCTATCTAGCTGCGTTTTCTGGCTGAAGTCCCTACAAATTTTCTAGCTAACACGCCGATATATTTCTAGGTATAATGATAAAAAGATATAGCAACCACATCCATAAGTATTTGAATGTTTGCATATTTATTTCCGTATTAGATACATACATGACTTAATAATTGAAAATCTTTAATTAAAAACCACAAGTTATAATAAGTACATAGCAATATGTACAAGAAACTCTCATATTAAATGAAACGAAATGCATATATTTTATTCGAATTTTTTAAACTCAAATCATTTTACAAATATCAATTCGAAGGAATTATTGTTTGTAAAAATTAATAATCTTTACCCCTATTTCATTTAAAAACGAAATTTAATTCAGAAAAAAAGATTTCGTTAATTTCAGTAACGTTTTTCAGAACTTTTTGGCTGAATATATATTAGTGACATATATGCTCTTTCGTGCGAACACCTAAGCACTTCTTTTGAATATTTCGATAAAGTTAAAATAAATAAAAAACATATCAATCACAGAAACACATGAGGGAAAAACATTCCTGGCTATAACAATTGAAATTATAAGGCATGATGTAAGGTTACATAATCCTTATCATCAAATCATTTGCAATATAAAATAGGAAGGTAGTCCATTAAATGAGAGAGAAGGATAGCTATGGTCTGCACAGTTTCAGTCACAACATATGTCTATTTGCCATTCGCAACTGTTCTTTCATTGCTAATGTGCAAGCAATATTGTTACGACAAGTGGTACCCCTGGCATCCTGAACTGATGGTTGGTGTTTTCCTTCAAACCTGTAACATGGATAATTTATTGGAACATCCTAGCGATAGGTGCAGAGCGTGTCATGCACACGCTGAGTACCCAGAACACAGACTATAAGAGTGTCTCACCCACGCAGTAACCACGTATACCTACAGACATAATGCGGCCCCAAGAGTGCTTTATTACTATCTTTGTTGCTCTTATTTTCATCAAAATAGTTAAATTTTTAACCAAAGATATGCATTTTTTTCTAAAATGATGAATCCACAACATCAAAAATTAATTTGCGAAAATAAGGTTCGGCTTTCAAGGAAATAAGTGAATATTCAACCAAACGATGAATTTTTCAACTAAGGAGGTTGATTGATAAAGAAATAAATTTTAAAGCAAAAACTAGATTTTTAACAAATCAACTTTCAACCAAGTAGTTGAATTCTTGATTAAATAGTAGAACTCTTAACTAGACGAGATGAATTCTAAACCAAAAATATATTAGTGGACTTTTCAAGCAAATATAGTTGTATTTTCTTGTTAGGTTCTATTAAAGCAATTCGCAATCAATAGAAAAAAAGGAGAAAAGGGTGTGAAGTTTGAAATATGAAAGTGATTTCGAAACTTATTATGTGATTATCAAACTGTACCATTGCAGTGCCATCTTTCGCGAAATTCCCAAACTTTGAAATTCATTGAATTCATTGAAGACTGCAGAAAATAGCTATTTTTGGATTGCTTCATTGACCGACATCTTGCATTTTTTCCAAATTTGGAATTGCCCTGCCCACCACTCACTTTAAAATAATTCATTAGATTTTTTTACAATGTTTTATTCTCAGTTAGTAATTATATAAAATGTTTTTTTTTTACCTAAATTGCTGTGTCCGATAGCAGCGAGAGAAAAAATGCCTCCCTCCCGTAGGTGCAGATGTAGGACAGGTGCAGAGGAGAGCCTTGGTGGGAGTGAAGGTGGCGAAGCCCCATCTGAGGAGTTCGGGGGGTGAAGCCAATATAAAAATTATTTGGTTAAAAATTTATGTAAATTATTGAAAATTTTTCTTTTTCTGTAGAAAATTAATCTTCTTGTTGAAAAATTTAACTTTTCGGTTGAAAATTATGAATTTTTTGAAAATTAATCTTATTTAGTAGAAAATCACTCTTCTTGAATGAAAATTCAACTATTTGGTTCAAAGTTGATGTATTTTGTTGAGAATTCGTATTTTTGGTAGAAGATTCATTTTTTTTTGGTGAAAATTAAATTTTTGTAGTAAAAATTGATCTTGGACTGTTTGGTTAAAAATTGATACGTTTTATTTTAAAAATTCAACTATTCAGTTAAAAATTTATGCATTTTTTGAAAATTTATCCTATTTAGTAAAAAATTCAACTGTTTTGTAACAACAACTCGTCTTTTTTTTTGTTAAAAATTAAATATTTGTAATAAAAATTAACCTTTGGCAATAAAAATTTATCTTTTGACTTATTGATTAAAAGTTGAGCAAATTATTAAAAAATTGTATTTTTGGTAGAAAATTCAACTGTATTGAAGAAAAATATTTTTTTTTTGCTGAAAATTAATTTTTTGAAACTAAAATTTAACTATTGCCTCTTTTGATTGAAAATTGATACTTTTCAGTTCAAAAATTCAACTATTCAGTTAAAAATTTATGATTTTTCAAAAATTCATCATATTTAGTAGAAAATCACTCTTCTTGGATGAAAATTTAACTATTTGATTGCCAATTTTTGTAAATTATTAAAAATTTCTCTTTTTGTAGAAAATTCAACTGTATTGTAGAAAATTTGTTTTTTTTTTCGCTGAAAATTAAATTTTTGTAATACAACTTGATATTTGACTTTTTGATTAAAAGTTGATACTTTTTAGTTTAAAAATTCAACTATTTGGTTAAAAATTTATGTAAATTATTGAAAATTTTTCTTTTTCTGTAGAAAATTAATCTTCTTGTTGAAAAATTTGAAATCCCTTGAAACTTTTTAAAGCTATTGAAAATTCCTTTTAATTTTTAAAAATTCTCTAAAATCTTTGAAAATTTCCGAAAATCTTACAAATCCTTTGGAATTCTTTCAAATTATTGAAATCTATTTCAAAATCCTTGGAATCTTATAAAATATCTCAAAATATTTCAAATATTTTAAAATCCCTTGAAACTTTTTAAAGCTATTGAAAATTCCTTTTAATTTTTAAAAATTCCCTAAAATCTTTGAAAATTTCCGAAAATCTTTAAAATCCTTCGGAATTCTTTCAAATTATTGAAATCTATTCGAAAATCCTTGGAATCTTTGAAAATATCCTAAAATATTTCAAATATTTTCAAATATTTTGAAATATCTTGAAATCCCTTGAAACTTTTTAAAGTTATTGGAAATTCATTCTAATTTTTAAAAATTCTCTAAAATCTTTCAAAAACTTTGGAATGCGTTTGAATTATTGAAATCTATAAAAAAATCCTTGGAATCTTATAAAATATCTCAAAATATTTCAAATATTTTCAAATATTTTGAAATCGTTTGAAACTTTTTAAAGCTTTTGAAATTTCCTTGGAATTTTTTTAAATACTCTAAAATCTTCCAAAATGCCCTAAAAACTTTGAAATCCTTTGAAATTCCTTCAAATTATTGAAATCTATTCAAAAATCCTTGGCATCTTTTAAAATGCCCTGAAATATTTTGAAAAATTTTAAATCCCTTGAAAGTTTTTAAAGCTATTGAAAATTCCTTCTAATTTTTGAAAATTCTCTAAAATCTTTAAAATCCTTCGGAATGCCTTTAAGTTATTGTAATCTATTCAGAAATCCTTGGAATCTTATAAAATATCTCAAAATATTTCAAATATTTTGAAATCCCTTGAAACTTTTTAAAGCTATTGAAAATTCCTTTTAATTTTTAAAAATTCTCTAAAATCTTTGAAAATTGAATTAGTAGTGGACTAACCATTGTGAGCAGCTACTTCACCTCAGATGAGCTGATCCAGGACTTTTAGGCTAAGCTGAAAGCGGCAGGCGAAGCAATCCAGGACATGAAGAAGCGGTCTGATGGGACATGCCAAATTCAGACACTAGAGGGAAGCGGATAATAGAAATGCCGTGCAAAACAAGACTGATAGTTCTCAATACAGGTGCGTCAGAGATTTTCTGTAAACTAGGAGTAATATGGTAGAAATATTTGTTGAATCAAGTTTTTCCTTCACAGGAATCAAGGGCTCATTAAGGGTTCTTGAATGGCCCCCGGCGCAATTTTTCAAAAACAAACCCTATCACAGAAAAACTATTGTGAAAAATAAATATGCACTGATTAACTTTTTTCTCTTACGGGAATTGAGGACTCAGTTAGGTCTCTTGAATGGCCCCCGGCGCAATTTTTCATGAACAACCCCTATCACAGAAAAACTACCCTGGAAAATAAATATGCACTTATTAACTTTTTTCTTTCCCAGGAATTGAGGGCTAATTTAGGGCTCTTGAATGACTTCCGGCGCAATTTTTCAAAACCAAACCCTATAAGAGAAACCATACCCTAAAAAATAAATATGCACTAATTAAGAAAGTAAGTATATCAGAATGAACGGTTGGTTTTAGGCAGGAAAAAGTACTGCATCTGTTTGGATGGTTCTGCCACCTCCACGTAAAGCTAGCAGTACCATGGCAGAAATATAGCAGTGCATATTTCTTTTTCAGGGTAGTTTTTCTGTGATAGGGGTTGTTTTTGAAAAATTGCGCCAGGGGTCATTCAAGAGCCCTATATGATCCCTCAGTCCCTGTAAAATAAAAAAGTTGATTCAAAAATATTTCTACCATGATTCTGCTAGCTTTACCTTCAAACATTTGTTTAGTGTCGTTCTAGCACCACGAGGCGGGCGTTATATTTAGAGTAACGTCAGCTAATGACATTGTAAAATCCGGTAGTACCACTCCAGCAGAAATTGACCAACCTGGCACCTCGAGATTTTGCACTGATCCTCCTCACCTAAACCGTTTCCTTCAGGATTCCTTAAACGAGAAGGCTAATTTTTTTCCCCTCCTTTTCCTATCGACAACAATCCCGTTAAACCCAGACCTTCAAAAGTCCGCCATCTTTCCAAAAAAATCCCCCTTCCTGCTCACCATATCCCAGATCACGAGGTCGAAAGAATCTTCGCCGAACTATGTAACTTAAAGCCTTTAATTTCGCCAATTAAAACCACTCCCAAAAAGGTTAAATCCTAACATGTACCAACCCCCTATATCCTCAGAGAACATCATGAACCCAACCCCTCAGAAGTCTGCCATCTTTACGAAGAAATCCCTCGTCCTGTCAACAAAATCCGAGACTTTGTAGTCGATCAAATCCACACTAAGCTCTGTAAAGCAACCCCCCTGATTTTCCCTATTAAATCACCTCCCAAATATGCAGCCTGTGTCACTAAGTATCACCATCCAGACGACGTCATTGAGCTTCATCCTTCTCCCATCAAACTGACCTTCTCTCCTCCCAAACACGGAATTAGGCGTCCTCCCCTCTCACCTCTTTCTTACTAATATCGAAAGGGTACGACGCAGATTGTAAGAAAGCTTCCTCTAGTAGTAATTCATGTAATAACCGAAACACAAAGACTAATTGACATCGAATTATTTGGATATACCGTCTGTGATAACTGACTTGTATATATCTGTTCATATATTTATATGTATACATGTACACATATATAAACATATATATACACATATAGTTTTTCATTCACATGTTTCTGTTGAGGATAAATAAAATATGATTATAAGAAAGGTTTATTTTCAGCTATTTTCTTTCAAGTAGTGTCCCGTTCCATAAAACCACATGAATTTTAAATGTTTGGACCCGCAGATTTGGACGTGGCGGCGTCGACATTGGACTTGATTCTAGAAACGCACATATGTTAATTTTTTTATAAACGAAGTTTTTAACGAATCCCAAAAATTTTGTATTTGTATTACGAAGTCAATTAATATTAGTACGAACAAATGTTTAAAACACAATTCGGGCTACAATTTTCAACGAGCTTTTTATTTAACAATGCAAAAATTATTCAGAGTATTATCTATATGTGATCAATAAACAAACATTCGTGAAGTACCAATTATTTGTTTAAAATTACAAATTGTTTGTTATTAACCATTTATTTTGATACAAATGTTAGATCGGCATTGGTAAAAGTAGGGAATATATAATTTTTATTTATTTTGGACATTTTTTGTATATAACAAATAGAAATTATACAAAATTTCTTCCACTAGGTACGAAGTATATATAATTTTGCTGTCTGGGATTTAAAATCTTTACAGTTTTTGCGAAATCTTCGATATATTTTAAAATATTTAAAAATCTTTTCGAAATCTTTGATATTTTCGGAAATATTTTGGAATCTCTTGAATCTTTCTGAAATCTTTGAAATCTTTGCGAAAGAGTTGGAATTTTCCTAAATCTTTCTGAAATCTTTGAAATGTCCTGAAATATTTTGGAATCTTTGAAATCTTTAAAATCGTCGTGTAAAATCTGTGAAATCATTGTGTAATTTTTAAAATCTTTGTGAAATCTGCGAAATTTTGTGAAATCTTTAAAACCTTAGCGAAATCTTTGAAATCTTCTCTAATATTTTGCAATTTTCGAAATCTTTGATATCATTGCGGAATCATTCAAATCTTCTCGAATATTTTGGAATTTTTTTAATCTTTCTGAAACCTTTGAAATAATTGCGAAATCATTGAAATCTTTAAAATATTTTGGACTCTTTCAAATCTTTCAGAAATCTTCAACATCTTCACCAAATCACTCAATATTTATTTCTTTACTGAGTAACAAATATGTAAAAAGTTAAACATTTCAGAAGAAACCGCAATTATGTTGCGTTGATAAGGAAGAAAATAGTTATGAACAATAATAATTTGTTTCAATAATTATTTTCAATAACTTGAATTAATTATTATCTTACCCTTTGTGAAAAGTAGACAAATAGTTGTAAATTTCGGACAAAACTGCAACTTTCTAGCATAATTCAAATTGAATATTAATAATAATAATAAGTTGTTCAAACAAATAGTTTTGTTAATTTTAATTAATTATGCAACTTACCCAAAGTAAAAGGTGAACAAAAAGTTGAATATTTCAGAAAAAAAAACCGCACACTTTCCAGCATCATTTAAATTGAATAATAATAATAATAAATTGTTCGAGAAAATAATATTGTTAAATTTAATTAATTATGCAACTCACTCAAAGTAAAATGTAAACAAAAAGTTGAAAAATACAGAAAAAACTGCAATTTTATAGCATAATTCTAGGGGAATATCATTGAAAATGATAATAAATTGTTTAAACAATTATGTTTTTCAACACTAATGAACTCATAACTCTCTTTAATTAGAAATTCTAAAAAAAAAAAAATTTATTTAGAAAAACGAAAAAAAAACATCAATTAGCCCCAAAAACTCGCAAAACCTATTTTTTCACTTATGGGGTTTTTTTTTGGTAACCTATAAAACAGAGGGTTTTGAATAAAATTTACAACAACT
This sequence comes from Andricus grossulariae, assembly GCA_011634705.1. Classification (NCBI taxonomy): domain Eukaryota; kingdom Metazoa; phylum Arthropoda; class Insecta; order Hymenoptera; family Cynipidae; genus Andricus; species Andricus grossulariae. The sequence continues at coordinate 231,530,723 of JAABKJ010075445.1, forward strand.
TTTTTTTTCTTATGGGAAATACGTGTTAAACTTCATGGGGCCTGCGCCACCTCTAAATATTATTAAAAAAAAAAGAATGGATTAATTTTTGTGTGCATTCGAAGAAATTTCCGTGCGTTATTCCTAAAAATTCAAACAAAAAAATTTTTCGGACGTTGGGCTCCCATAAGCTATTTCAAATCAATTAGACTAATTTTATGTCTAACTTATGTTTCATTTGAGGCCTCAAAGATGAAATATACTCCGGAGATAAAAAGGCTTCAGAGATGAAATGAACTTTGAGGATTTAACAACTTCAAGGATGACATACACTTCGCAAATAAAAATGCTCTGGAGATAAAATAGACTTCGATGATGAAAAGGCTTCAAGTACGAAATATATTTCGACGATGAAAAGGATTTGGAGATGAAATAGACTTCGAGGATGAAAAGGCTTTAAGGATAAAATATACTTCAAAGATAAAAAGGCTTCTGACATGAAATAGACTTCGAAGATGATAATTCTCTAAGGATGAAATATACTTTAAAGATAACAAGGCTTTGGAGATGAAATAGACTTAGAGGATGAAAAGGCTTCAAGGATGAAATATACTTTGATGATAAAATCGCTTCAGAGATGAAATAGACTTCGAGAATGAAACGTCTTGAAGGATGAAATATACTTCGAAGATAAGAAGGCTCCGGAGATGAAGTAGACTTTGAGAATGAAACGGCTTCAAGGCTTAAATATACTTCGAGGATTAAAAGACTTGGCAGATGAAATAAACCTCGAGGATGAAACGGCTTCAAGGATGAAATAGACTTCAAAGATAAAAAGGCTCCGAAAGTAGACATTGAGTATGGAAAGGCTTCAAGAGTGAAATAGATTTCGAAGATAAAAAGGCTTTAAAAATAAAATAGACTTCAAAGATAAGGAGGCTCCGGAGATGAAATAGACATCAAGGATAAGAAGGCTTCACGGATGAAATATACTTCGAAGATAAAAAGGCTTCAGAGATGAAATAGTCTTCGAGGATGAAACGTCTTTAAGGATGAAATATGCTTTGGAAATAAGAAGGCTTCGGAGATGAAATAGACTCCGAAGTTGAAAAGGCTTCAAGGATGAAATAGACTTCGAAGATAAAAAGGCTTCGAAGATGAAGTAGACTTCGAGAATGGAAAGGCGTCAAGGATGAAAGCCAGTGTGAAAACAATAAAAATATAAAAAAATATAAGCAGGAAGATTCGAGGGGCTTCTGTGAGGAACTGAAAAAAATTCTGGAAACAGCGAGGCTCCACAAGATTCTGGGAAAAAATCTGGAAGTTCGCCTCAGGCTCATAGGGCTCGACAATGGGGAGTTTGACGAAGAGTAAGAAATCGCGTTGAATCACCTGATGGATGTTCACTTCTCAGGTTTTCAACGAATCCGAACCGACCAAGAGCAGGAAGGCTGGGGTCAAGAGGTGGAGAGGGCCGACTGGAATTTCGCCGCTAAGGTCGTTGATTACAAAAAGGTAGAATGGGCTGTAGGGTTCTTCTGTCCTTTTAAATCACCAAGGATGGGTGGAATTTATCCAGCGCTTTTACAAAAAGGCATGAATTCAGTCGTTTCTCCACTGACGAAATTATTTAGGGCAAGCATAACCCTCAAACACGTGCCATCAGCATGGAAGGATGGCAGAGTGGCCTTCATACCCAAGCCTGGGAGGAAGGATTATACTGCTGCAAAAGATTTTCGACCAATCATCCTGACGTCTGTTATTCTGAAGACTTTGGAAAAGCTGGTCGAGAGATACATTAGGGATGAGGTGCTCTTGGCCTCCCCGCTGCATAAAGGGCAGCATGCTATTCAGGCAGGCTCCTCAATAGAAACTGCGATTCATGCTATTGTGACAAAATTGGAGCAGCAATTGGAACAAAATGGGTTGCTGTGGGCACTATTTTGGATATAAAGGGTACTTTCAGCAATACTCCGCCAGAAGTCATCTGTGGAGAGGCTCTGAGATGTGGCGTGCCGGACCAGCTTTTTTCCTGGATACGAAGCATGCTACGCAGGAAAAGACTCGAAACCGGATAGGGTGAGGGCCTAGTAAGTGGAATAGCTTCACGGGGATGCCCACAGGTGTCCTGTCGCATCTCCTGTAGTGCATTTTTTTTCGTGCATTGATATAGCAGTTTAAAAACCACAAAAAATGGTAAGATTCACGAAAATTATATTTAAACAAACAAATTTTTTGTTGAAAATATAAATTGATGGCCCGTTGCTCTAATTCAAACTAAATAAGTTTCAGGTAAAACTTTCTTTGATCTTTTTATAAATAAATGTTAATCTAGCCGAATACAAAAAGGTTATTTTTTCTCAATTAAAAAAAATTACACACAAAATATATTCTACAATTATTAAAAATGTAGGGAGTTTAAATTGACAGATATCTCATTCAAACATCCACACTGAAGCAGTCTGCAGTATAAAAACGGAAATTGTATACATACCTATCATTCTTTCAAATACATTTTTTTAATTAAATTTTGATTCGATTGCGAAGAAAAGATTATTTACCCGACATTCACGAATAGGTTTGTGATTTTTGAAAATCGAAATAATTTTTTTTTTCTATATCCTGAATTTTCCAAATAAATTGTAGTACGAAAGTACATTTTAATTATTACATACAAATCTACGCATGTTTGAGGACATTATAAAAAATTGAAGAAAAATTCATATGCTGTCTCACCTGATTTTTTTGTAGTTCACTACTGTGATACTCTAATTCATGATAAATAAGTTTCAGGTAAATTTTTTTCGTTTAACAGAAGTTTGTTTCATTACTTCATTCTCACGTGCTACGTAAAACAGTATACAAAAAATAACTTCAATTCCAATGTGTTTCTTTTTTTTTTTTTTTTACCAAAAGAGAAAAATTGAAGGGGTAGCGTCAATTCTCAATTTCTCCAATGTCACAATATCAAACTAGGAGCTTTCAAAATTGAAAAATGTAACTTTTAAGACCATCATCAACCAATTGAAAATTAAAGGGTCTAAAATTGAAAGACATCAAGTTTGAAACACTTATACTAAAGCATTTTAAAATATCGAAACCGAAATTCCCCAGAGAGTAGAAAATGCTGATAACAGCACCTCTTAAACTCAAGCGAATAACTTTCAGTCTTCTGGGTATGTAAATGTATTCAATTTTTTTTATAAATAGAGTTAAGGTTTCTTTAAAGATCTTATTTGAATTTTTAGAAAAAAAAAAAAGAAATACCTTATGTTCAATTGTATTATTTTAGGTATTTTTCTGTACGTATAGGGTGGCATACAATTTTCTTTGTTAAAAAAATATATTCCAAATTGGCGTTCTTTATTATCTGAAACTTTTACTTGGTATTCCTAAAAAAAATTCGATCTATTTGTGACTTATTTCACACTGCATTGTAAGCTTATTACTTCAAAACAAAAACGTGTCTCTATTTTGCTATCATTTTCAAAATTGTATGCTGCTGTAGACGCTATTTTTTGTCTCTGAAGTAGGTCTGAACTTGAGAGCCAAAAAGAAACATAAAGGCGTAAAAACACAGTCAAGTTATCTCATGAGAAATTCTTTTCCATGAAAGGAAAAACGTCTTAGGATTCTTTTTATTATAGAATCGTATTTAAATATTGTAAAATGAGCATATTTTTCGAATCACTTTTTCGAACATGTTATTCATAATTTTTGTAGAGGAGTACTTGATAATATGTACAGAGTTTGTTGAATGCTATTACTTTAAATATCTTTAACTTTTCTAACGTTTTAAAGTGAGATCAGACGGAAGCTTATCAATTTTTAATTTCGCCAATCTTTCTTTGAAGTACATAAATTTTTTATATTACCTCGGCATAACTTTATTAATCTCATATTTAGTTTAAAAATACAGTGAGTTCATTCATGTTCATTAATTATTATACATAATTGGATAAAAAACTTGGTAACAATTTTGTTGTCTCTAGTATGTTTTTTGGTGAGCGGTTTATATGTTACGATGTTTTTTAATTTGTCTACTCAGAAAAATCTTTGTTTAATTCAGGCGAGGATAATTATAATTCACAAAATTGTTACAATGTACATTTGAGAAATAAAGATAAATTAATTTCGCTAGAAATTATTACTATTCGTTATTCATGAAATTTAAAAACAATTATAACTGTTATGAATATATTACTAAATAATCAAAATTGAGGAATTTTAAATTTAAATTCGTTAACAGTCAAGAATTATTGTAAGTCTTCAAAATTGAACTATTCTGAAAAAATGTTTCAAATTGCAAACTTTTGATATATAATGTAAAAAAATCAAAGTATTTTTAATTACCTATTTTCAAAATTCAGAAATTAATAATTTGAAGTCTTCCAAATTGCAAAACTCTGAATTGCAAATTTTAAAAAATTGGAGAGTTTTTATTTCTAACAATTTACAAATAAAAATTCACAATTGTTTATAATAATGTTGATAATATGAAATGTTTCATAACAATTATAATTTCCTGACTGAATAATGATTTAGGATAATTCAATTTCATCACATTCTTTTACCATGAACGGCTTGAATTAAGGCAGATCTGTTCTGATGTCCGTAATTCGAAGAGAGCCGCAACTGCCGGTTACAGCGTTTTCCTAAATTTTAGCATCCCAATGAATACCATAAGTTAAATTTTCAATATAATTTATTAAAATTTTTAAACAATTTTTTGGCAAAAATTATCATTAATTTGCACAAATTTCATAAAGTTTCATCAATTTCTGAATGTTACAGAAAGTTGTTTTTTTTTAAAACGGGGTTTTCGGGTTTAATTTGAAAAAGAACGAAGCTACAACATTTTTGTTTCATGAAAAAGGATGCTTAATTAAATTTTCTATAAGAATATGTACTTTCTAAGTTTAAATTGAAAACTTGTTTCATGGGTCTCCAGGGGCCAACGCCGTTCAGCGAAAACAATTTATTGGCTTTTATTATATAAAATTTGGATTTTTTTCAGAATCCCAAATATATATATATATATATATAATAAGTATATATACTCATTATATATATACTTTCTTGTAGTCCTATTGAAATTATGCTGGCAATGTTTTTTACATGAACTCTTGTCGAATAATAGAATTGATAAAATTGATAAACAATGTACATTTGTTCATATAATTGGTTTATAATGTCAGAAGAAAAAACTATATCTTTTCGGTTGGAAAATTTGAAATTAAAATCTTTTAATTTTTTAAATTTACATAATTATTAAATAAGTAAACAAATGAAAAATCTTATCTCACCATTTTCTGGAAAATGTAGTACTGAATCTTTCAAAAAAAAAACATCTAAAATCGGTGCATAATTGCGTTTCAAATGTCATTTTGAACCTCGTTTTCCAAATTCACCCCACTGCGACAAGCCAGTGCTCGACAAAAATAAACCGTTTGTGTATAAGTTGGGCATACGAAAGAAAAAAGATACGATTAGCGTCAAAATCCAGGTATCAACAAACCTGTAAGGGACGGCTCTTAGTTGGTAAGAAAAAAATCATGCAAGGAGCTATCGAATTAGACGTTTCTAGCGGTCAGGGGCTCATTGATCGATATGTATATATAAGTCTCTAAGATCGATATGCTATTTTCCCATAAAAATTCTGAAACTTTTCACAAGAAAAGAAAAAAACTAAATAAAAGAAAAAAAATTAATTGCTAAGCCATTCATGTTGTTAGTAGTGTAAGGTGACTCACAAGTTCGTGAAATAAGATTTATTTTTTTTTTTAAACGCATAGATCTTTCAAAAGATAAAAGCTCTACCCGTTTAGGGGGGCTTTGAGGCGGTCCGTTCTATTTTCATATTTAAAATTAAATAATAAAGCTATGGGCGAATATTTATATAGCTACGCCTCATATTGTGCGCGACATCAGCTAATAAGTGGAGATAACGTGGGACCAATGCACTTTATATATCGATCCCGGAGGTCAAACGTCGACAACTGTAACATAGTGATTGTAAATTCTTTTTTACTAAAGCTCCTTCGGGATTAAATAACACATTCTCCTCACGTGTCTCGTAAGAAGAAGAGTTTGAAAGCCAATTTTCAAATATAATCAATTAGTAGATCTTTTTTTAGGTCCATAACTTTGTTCTCTTTATTTTTTTTCTTATCTTGGATAGTATGAACGCAAAATGGAAGTTTTTATGTTTCAAAATTTTTTGTCTTCTCATAATTTGAATTTTCAATTCGAAAGAAAAAACTAAACAGTTGTTATGATAATCTTAAAGAACTTTCAAGAAGCAACGTTTCTCTCATGTCGACTTTTTTTATTTCGTGGGCTGTTTCGCTGAAAATGTTAATTTTTTTTTCTTTCAATTTTTAGAATGCTATAAGTCTTTGAATTTTCATCCAAAAAAGTAGGCTAACAAGCTGTTTCTTTTCTTTTAGGCCTTAGAAAGTGCGCCGAAGTTCAATCCAATCTAATCATTATTTCGAAAGTTTATCGTCCCTACAGACGACAGACGACAGACAGAACACAGACAGACGCCCTCACGAAAATCGTTTTTTCTGACTCAGGGGTGGTTTTAAAACATAAAGAATTGATGAAAACCGACAAATTCCATTTTTATATGAAACCAATACCTTCTAACTAGGATGAGAATGTAAAAAGACTCTAGAGGTGCAGGAATATTTTCAGAATAACACTAAATCCTCGATACGTAGAGCAGCGCAAGCACTAAATGTAAACGGAGAAACATCGAGCAATTTTAAGCGTCTATTCAGATAGCAGTTCACGATATTTCTGATACTGTGAGAGAGCGTGTCTTTATTGTTCCAAAAAAAAGGTTTTTTATTGTGCTAATTCACATGGTGCACATTTGGAAAATTTTCGGTATGTTGAAGATGTTCGTTTCTAAAATACATGAAACTTTTTAAATGGACTGCGTTACCTAGTAACAGATGTCCATGTGGTTATGAAATACAAACATCTCACAAGGACAAGCTAAAGGCATTTATGATTCATGAGATCAAATTTATAGTATATATGTATTATCTCACCAGAAACATCTACGATGGAGAAAATTCGACCATGTAAAAAGTTATCAGTAAAATCAACGTTATGTGTGAAGCCTAAGTTTACCAAGTCATTCTAAAAACATTTGAACTTTTAAAATTATGAAACTGAACAAATTACGGAAATTTTAAAAACTATTAAAAAGTAAATTTCGGAAATTACTATGTTGATTGTACTGATAAATTCTTTCTTGTTAGAATTTTTTTTACCATAAATGGTTGTGATGAGATTGAAGTTATTTTTATATTTTCATTCATGAGAGTTTAATGGGATCGTCTGAATTTTCTATTTCTAGTTTTTAACTATAATGTTATGTATTAATTAACTGAAATTCTTTATAGAACTCAAGTGGCTAGGAAACGTACTTCGAAAAATTGGTTCATTGGCACGTTGTATTTCTATTGCTATTTTCATCTGTATTTTTAGTTTCATATATGAAAATACCTGAGGAAATTGAAGTTAGATACGTATTTTGTCTAGGCAAAGAAGTTTTGAAGATCCGTTCCTTTATTTTATATTCATCTTGCCTCCAGATCAGATACTTTGCTTCGAAAATATTTATATAATTTACCATATCATAAAATGAATAATGCCCTATTTGTTTGAAATAAATTTTCTTTCTTCTGATAACTTTCTTTCGAGTTTTATCTGCAGAATTGAAGTTTCTGAAAAAGTGTTACAACTAGACGTTTTGACATTTTGTTCCATGTATTCTGGAACAATATAATCTTAATTTTTTGCCGAAGAGATAAGTTCACAGTCCGAGGGCTCAAAAAATGTTACCCCTGCTCGTCGTGTTCGTCGTACTGTTACTTCTTAACTTAAATCTTTGTGAAATCATTTAAATCTTTGTCCAATCTTTGAAATCTATCTGAAATCTTTGCGATATTTGACATCTTTGTGAAATCTTTCAGAAATCATGTAAATCTTTGTAATCTTTATGAAATCTTTGTGAAATCTTTGTTAAATCTTTGTGAGTTCTCTAAAAATCTTCGCGAAATATTTGAAATCCTTGTAAAATCTTTGGGAAATCATTGAGATTTTTGTGAAATCTTTGTGAAGTCTTTGCGAAATCTTTGTTAATTGTTTCAAAATATTTGCGAAATATTTTGCATATTTTTGTAATATTCGGTAATATTTGTGAAATTATTGAAATCTTTCTGAAATCAATCCAGTTCATATTTGAGATATTTGGTAATATTTGTGAAATTATTGAAATCTTTATGAAATTATTGAAGTCTTTGTAAACTCTTTTAAATCTATCCGAAATCTTTGTGAAATCATTGAAATCATTGTGAAATCTTTGAAATCGATCTAAAATCTTTGTGAAATTATAGAAAACGTTGTGAAATCTGTCAAATCTGTCTGTAATCTTTGCGAAATATTTGAAATCTTTGTCGAATTCTTGTAATCTATCTGAAATCTTTGTGAAATAATAGAAAACTTTGTGAAATCTTTGAAATCTATCTGTAATCTGTGCAAAATATTCGAAATCTTTGTAAAACCTTTGAAATCTTCATGAAATCATTATAATCCTTGTGAAATCTCTGTAAAATCTATCTGTAATCTTTGTGAAATCATTGAAATCTTTGTCCAATCTTTGAAATCTATCTAAAATCTTAGTGAAATCTTGATAAAATCTTTGAGATATTATTGCAATCTTTGTCAAGTCATTGTGAAATCTTTGAAAATTTTTGCAACATATTTGAAATTTTTTGTAGTGAATGTGAAATTATTTAGATCTTTTTTAAATCTTCAGGAAATCATTGCAATCTCAGTAAAGTTTTTATTTCATATGCATAATAAAATGGATTTTACATTGGGGTTGACATTTTTCTATAGCAATACTATAAAAGCAGATACTTTGATTTCTTAAGTTTCAAGTATTTGCCATTTGTAATTATTTAACTCGTAAGGATTAATTTAGACTTCACACTCTTTTCCCTATTTCCCCCTTTTTTATAGAATTCCTTTTTTCCCCCTGTTTTCAACAAACTTCTCCTTTTTTTCGTTTTTTTCGTTTTTTTTTATTTTTTTTGTTAAATGTGAACTGAACTAATAGAACCGAATAAGAAAATTTAACTTCATATTTTTAGTTGAAAGTTAGCCCTTACAGAAATAGGATATACTGGGATCTCCCAGGTTATCACAGGGATAATCCATCGGATATCCCGCAAGGACCTTTGAATATCCCAGAAACGATCCATAGATATCCTGAATATCCCAATTTTCGCCTTGTGGGATATCCGGCGGGTTATCCTTGAGATAACGTGGGAGATAAATGAGATCGAATGGGATATCCCAGTATATCCTATTGCCGTGAGGGAGGTAATTAATTGTTTTGAAAAGTCTAATATATTTTTGGTTAGAATTCATCTATTTTGATTAAAAATTCTACTATTTTGTTGAAACTTTAATCATTTTTTGTTTGAAAATTCAACTATTTTTTTTTAAAGTAATATTTTTTGGTCGAAGATTCAACTGTTTTATTGAACATTCGTGTTTTTGGATAGAAAATTCGTCCTTTTGAATTGAAGATTCATCTTTTGGTAGAAAAATAATCTTTTTTAATTGAAAGTTAATTCTTTTTAATTGAAAAGGCCAAAATTACATTTTTGGCTCAGAATTTATCTCTTATGGTTAACAATTCTACAAGTTGGTTGCAAGTTCAATTATTTTGTCAAAAAGTCATCTTTTTTGGTGGAAAATTCAACTGGTTTGTTGAACATTCGTAGTATACATGTAACTTCATTAAAGAAATTTAGTATATACGTAAGTATACTGAAATTACAAAGTGTAATGCATTTAGTAAACATATAGGAAATATAATATGCCCATGTATACTAAAATTGCAAACATTTTTAATAGCGTAGATCAACATTTATTTCATTTTTAACGAAGTAGTTGATTTTTCAACCAAAAGAGAATTTCTACCAAAAGAGATGTGTTTTCAACCCAGAATGGGAATTTTTCAACAAAAATATTTATTTTTTAATGAAATAGTTGCATTAACAACGAGTTATTTGAAGTTTCCAGCAAAAGAGACCAATTTTCAACAAAATAGTTGAACTTTCAACCAAATAGTTACATTTTTATGCCAAAAAGGCGAATTTTTCAAAGATAGTTAAATTTTCAAAAAACAAGTTTACTTTCAACCAAGAAAGATGAATTTTCTACCATTAGAGATGAATTTTCATACAAAAGGACGAATTTTTACAAAAACATTTGTTGATGGTTTTAACAAAATAGTTTAATTTTCAACAAAATAATTAAATTTTTAACCAAACAATTGAATGTTTAATCTACAAGGATGGATTTTAATTCAAATGGTCGAATTTTCAACGAAAAAAGACATTCTACCAAAAGACATGAATTTTCAAGGAAAAAAAGTTAAGTTTTCAAGCTGAAAAATCAAGAAAGAACATGAATTTCAACCAAATTGTGGAATTTTCAAGCCAAAAAGGCGAATTTTCTACGAAACAGTTAAATTTTCAACCCTAAAATATGAACTTTTAAGAAAAAAATTAATTTTTAATAAAATAGTGAAATTTTTAACCAAAAAGGTGAATATTCAACCAAAAAAATGATTTTTTCACACTGTAATTCAACTTTCAAGGAAATAGTTACATTTTTGTTCCAAAAGGATGATTTTTTAACAAAACAGTTGAAATTCCGACCAAGAAAGATGACTTTAATTGAAAATTCATGTATTTTGTTGAGAATTCTTCTTTTCTGGTAGAAAATTAATCGTTTTGATTGAAAATTTAACTATTTGGTTAAAAATTAATCTATTTTGTCAAAAAATTAATATTTTTGATTAAAATGTGAGGATTTTAAAGCATTTCAAATTGCATTTAATGTAGTCTTTTTGGGTTGATAATTCAACAATTTGATTAAAATTTTGTTTCTTTCTTGACTAAAAAATTATATTTTATTGCAAATTCAACTACATATTTTATTCATCTTTTTGGTTTAATAATGTATATCTTTCTATAGAAATTTTATCTTCTTTAGTTAAACATGCAACAGCCCGGTTATAAATTTTCTTTTTCCATGAAAATTCACGTTTCCGGGTTGAAAATTCATCTGTTTTGTAGAAAATTCGTATTTTCGGCTCAAAATTTATATAATTTGGCAGAAAGTTCAACTATTTGGTTAAAAATTTTATTTTTTATTATTATTTTTATTTTATTATTACAGTTTTCGTTAAAAACTCATCTTTTTAAATTAGACATCAACTCTTTGTTTGAAAGTTGAACTAGTTTCTTAAAAGATCATTTTTTTGTTCGAAGATTCATAATTTTAGTTGATTTTTTTTCTTACAAATTATTTTCTTAAACTGAAAATTTAATTATTTTGTTGAAAATTTATCTGATTGGTTGTAAATTAACTTTTTTGTCGAAAATTCATATTTTCGGCTCGAAAATTAAACAATTTGGTACAAAATTCAACTATTTGATATAAAATTAAACTGTTTTATAGAAAATTCATTTTTTGATTGAAAATTCTCCTCAATATAAAATCAACCACACCATTTTTGGTTAAAAATTTATCTTTTTTTGTTTAAAAGATAAAAGGTTTAGTTGAAAATTAATCAAAAAATATTTGAACTATCACATATATTATTCAAAATATTTAGTTGAAAAAATGTAATCCAGAGTAATTATGTACATGAAGGTATTCTAGAGTAATCCTATTTAATCTGAGGTAATCTTAGGTAATCTGGAGTAATTCTGTATACAAAAGTTATCCAGGGTGATCTGATATAAGCCGCAATTACATTAGAAAATCCGTAGAAATTCTGCATATAAAGGCATTCCAGGGTTATTTTATAAATCCAGGTTTTTTTCAATACAAATTCATTTTAGGTAGTCCAGAGTAATTCTGTAGATGTAATATACGGTAATATGGTCCAATCCAGGATAATCCTTAGTAATCCAGAGTAATTTCGTAGATAAAGGTGATCCAGGGTAATCCGATAAAATCCTAAGTAATTTGAGGTAATCTGAGGTAATCCAGAGTAATTCTGTATATAAAGGTAATCCATGGTAATCGAATATAATCCAAAGTGATCTCACGTACTCCAGAGTAATTATGTATATAAAGGTCATCCAGGGTAATTTTATATATTCTAGGGTAATCTTAGATAATCACAATAGTTCTGTACGTAGTGGTATTATAAGATAATCTTATTGAAATCAGTGTAATCTTAGGTCATCTAGAGTAATTTTGTATATAGAGGTACTCCACGTTTATCCGCTATAAGCCGAAGTAATCTTAGGTAATCTAGAGTAATTCCGTACATAAAGGTAATCCATGGTAATCCAATATAATCCAAAGTGATCTTATGCAATCCAGAGTAATTATGTATATAAAGGTATTCCAGGGTAATTTTATAATTCCAGGTGTTTTTCAATCCAAATTCATTTTAGGTAGTCCAGAGTAATTCTCTAGAACTAATATGCGGTAATATGGTCTATTCCGGGGTAATCCTTAGTAATCCAGAGTAATTCCGTATATAAATGTATTCCAGGGTAATTCGATAAAATCTTAAGTAATCTGAGGTAATCTGAGGTAATTCAAAGTAATTCTGTGGATAAAGGTGTTTGGTCAAAAATGACCTGTTTTGTTGAAATATCTTATGTTTTGGCTTGAGAATTCAACAATTTCGTAGAAAATTAAACTGTTTGCTTGAAAATTAACTTTTATGTTAAACATTTTTTTCTAGAAGATTAATTTTTTTGGTTGAAAATCCATCGTTTTCTCAATTAAAATTGCAACTGTTTGGTTAAAAATTAATCTGTTTTGGTTGATGATTCAACTGTTTTGTTGGAAATTAGTTTTTTTTGGTTCAATTTAACTTTTTTTAATTTCAAATTGAAATCTTTTTTGGTTCAAATTTAATCCATTTCGTGTTTTGTCAAGAATTAATTTCTTGGTTGATAATTTTTGGCAATTCAATAAAGATTGTACTTGGCCGAGTTGATTCTGTGTAATTTGTATTACAGTTCCCATGGGCAGGTTCGCAATATTAATTTGTAAGATGACAATGATCACTTACGATTTGAAATTTCGCCACCTCTTTATTTCAAGATTTTTACCATTATCCTGATACAAATTAAAAGATTCTTCAATCTTGCATGCTTAAAATTTCAAATTCAGATCTGGTCCTGAAAAAAAATTATACCGAAAATTGAATACTGAAAATTACATACCGGAAATTACATACCGGAAATTGAATTTGGAAAATTTTATTTTTATTTACTCAAAGAATTCATGGCAATTTTCGCCAATTCAATAAAGGTTGTACTTGGCCGAGTTGATTCTGTGTAATTTGTATTACAGTTCTCATGGGCAGTATCGCAATATTTACTTGTTAGATGACAATGATCACTTACGATTTTAAATTTCGCCATCTATTTATTTCAAGATTTTTAACATTATCCCGATTCAAATTAAAAGATTCTTCAATCTTGCATGCTTAGAATTTCAAATTCAGCTATGATCCTAAAAAAAAATTATACTAATAATGGAACAATAGTAAATATTAAATAGTAAAATCGGGATTTCAAAAGATTAAACAAAATTTTGTAATATTTTCAAAGATTTCATTCGATTTCGAGAAAATTCAAAAAATTCGAAGAACTTTCTGAGAATCCAAGGATTTTTCGGGATTTCAAAGGATTTCAAAGATTTTGCAGGGTTTTAAAATATTATAATGGATTTTGAGGGATCTCAAGATATTTTACAAGTTTTAAAGTATGTCGAGCACGAGATATAAAGGATTTTATGGAATCTCCAAGGATTTTACAGGATTTCAAAAAATGTTCATAGATTTCAAGGGACTTTAATGAATCTCTATTGACATTACGGGATTTCAAAAAATTAAAAAAATTGTTATAATATTTTCAAAGATTTTAGGTGATTTTAAAGGATTTCAAGAAATTTCGCAAAATTCAAAGGATTTCATGTAATCTCCAAAGATTTCACGAGATTTCAAACAATTTTCAAAGATTCAAAGGAATTTTATCAAATCTCCATTGCCGTTAAGAGATTTCAAAAGATTGAATAGTTTTTTGTAATATTTCAAAAAATTTTAGGTTTTTATAGGGATTTCAAGAAATTTCACAAGATTGGAAGGATCTCATTGAATCTTCAAGGATTTTTCGGGATTTGAAAAAAATTTAAAAAGATGTCAAGAGATTTTATTTAAATATTTCAAATGGATTTTGAGTGATTTCAAGAAATTTTACACATTTTAAAGGATTTCGAGCACGAAATATAAAGGATTTTATGGAATTTCAAAGGGATTTTCGGGATTTCAAAAGATTTTAAAGCTTTTGTAAGGTTTTCAAATATTTCAAGCGACTTTAAGGGACTTCAAAAAATTTTACAAGATATAAAGAATTTCGAGCAGAAATTTTAACGGACTTTATGGAATCTCTAAGGATTTTACAAGATTTCGAACAATTTTCAAAGATTTTAAGGGATTTTGTTAAATATCTATTGAAATTGCGGCTAGTGACGTCTCTTAGAATCAGTTCTCTGAATCTTTCCAGTCACTACTTCACAGTGGACAGTTCGAATCTGCTCCAACAGACATCCGCTGCTTAGCTTAGCCTGGGGCGCAGGACCGCTATGTAGATACACATAAGTGTCTCCGACTTTGAGCCCCAGCTTTTCCCTATGGCTCTCCTATAGAGCCACAGAGTTGCTACTAGCTTTTTGCAATTGCTTTCCAGGTGCTCGTTCTATGACAGCTTGTTATCTAGGATGACTTCTAGATATTTAGCTCGTTCTTTGATTTCCATTTGTTGTCCTACCAATTTCGGTGTACTTGTAGTTCCCCACTCACACCGTCTGATGAATACATCCGCATCTATCTCACTTGGATTGACCGACAATTCGGTCTTTTTGCACCAAAAACCCACTATCCCCAGTACTTGCTGCATTACTCCGAAGAGTGCATTCAAATTCTGGCCGAGCACGATAACCGGTATATCGTCCGCGTAGCCTATAACGTGGTTTCCCCGACTCGTGAACAGATAAAGCAGTTTATCGACTACCAAGCACTAAAGCAGAGACAATGAAATGCCTCCCTGTAGACATCCCGAGTCATGTGCAGTGATGATCGCCCTGATCACCTCTTCAGAGGTTTAGTTGAAGGCTCTTTCCTTTAGAAGCCCGGAAAATGTGTATCGATCAGGTGAGCCAAGGAGACCTCGGTTGACGCTGAGTATTCCCTATCGGGCAATTTTAGGATGTTAAGAATAGCATTCGGGTTTCGAAAGCGCAGCTCGGCCAGTCTAACTGCCTCTGCTCCTTTCTCGATGTCTGTGCAACAGTTCGTCGGCTTTCTTGTTTGGCATTACATATTGCAGCCCTGTATTCATCCCTTGTCACCGTAAATAAGGTCCATAGTTCATTCGTGTCACCAGTACTGGCACGCCTAACGACTCTCTGGTTTCCCTGCGAGAGTTAAAGTTTCAGTACAAAATTTATTTTAACACACAAAAAAAGCAAATTTTCAACAAAGCAGTCAAATTTTCAATCAAAATGATCCCAATTGTTGAATTTTCAAGCTATTTCAAATTTTCAACTAAATATTTGCATTTTTAACAAAACAAAACGAAAAATTTTAACCAATGAGATTAGTTTTTCACTAAAAAAAAGTAATTTCCAACTAAAAAAGATCAATTTTCAACCAGAAATGGACCTGAACCATACATGAACTAAAAAAAACCGTTAACCAAGTAGTTCAATTATCAACAAAAAACATAAATTTTTAACCGCGAAGATTAATTTTCTACGAAAAAAAACCAAACAATTTTTTAACAAAATTCATACATTTTTAATTGAATAGTTAAAGTTTCATCTTGAAAAGATCAATTTTCAACCAAACAGTAGAATTTTCAACTGAAAAAGTTGAATTTTCAACAAACTAGTTGAATCCTCAACCAAAGAATACTAATTTTTAACCAAAAAGTTGCATTTTTATCCAAAAAAGATTAAATTTTTATTAAGCCAGATTAATTTTTCAATCGAAAAGACGAATTATCAAGAAAATAATTAAATTTTCAACCAAGCAAGATTTCATTCAAATTTTAAATATCAAAATATGTGTTTTCAACCAAAAGTTTTACCATTTTAAAAATTTCCTGATTTTTCCCTTTCTTATTTATCATTTTCCCTGATCATTAATATTTAAAAGATGAATGTATTTTTTTTTTTGCATTTTTTTATTTATTTATTCATTCATTTATTAATATTCGAAGACTCAAATCTCAATCTCGTATTATTTTTGACATATAATCTTTTATAAAACATATAAAACAATTCCAAATAAATATTTCCAAATTTTAAATTTATCATCCTTTATAGTTATTGAAATTTTAAAGCGCCTCTTATAGAAATTTCCTGGTTTTGCAAGATGTTTATAACGTATTTCCTAATCTTTTTTGGTTGAACAACTTTTGTCTTATAATTTTTTTAGCGTCTCTTATGCCGCGTTTCTCCAAGAGTTTAATTTTTTTATGTTTAATCTTGGTCTTTACGATTAAACGAAAATCTACCTGTTCTATCTAGAAATGATTATTTACATATTTTCATATCCTTTTTGGCTAAACAAATTTTGTTTATCAATTTTTCATTCGGACCTTGTGCCGTTTCGTAACAAATTTAATTTTTCATTTTCAATCTTATTTTTTAAAAAAAACTACGCGTTCTATAAAAAAGTGATCTCGAAAAGATTTGCAAAATGGAATTTTTTATTTTTCATTATTTTTTTGTGCGCTTAAAATTGAAATTTTCTATTTTTCAGAAAAAATTCAAAAAGTTATTATGAAAATCTCATAGGGCGTTCAAAAAGCAATGTTTTTCTCTTCTTGATTTTTTTTCCATATCCTGCGTTGTTTGTCTTAAAATTTTCATTTTCGTCCGTTTTTTTTTTTGAATTTTACAAATTCTATAACTCTGGAAATTCGTTATCCATCGAAAAAAGTAATAAGGCTACATTATTCGTCTTTTTAAATACTATGAACAGTCGTACATAGAATTTTCAAATTCTAAACAAAGGTGGTCTAAAAAATTTTGGAAATGCTCTCACTTTTTGAATTTTCTTCCGAAATGGCTGGTTCACGAACCTGACCTTCAGTTTAGGACACTTAAAAGAGTATTCCAAAGTATATGTTAATTTTCATTAATAAAAAAGTATTTTTAAGGGCTGTAAATCTCCTAAGTTTCAGATAAGCAGAATTTTATTTATGACATTTTTATTACTATTTTAATGATAAGAAAATATCTTTGGGGGTATTACATGAATGGTGACATCAGTTTGAAGAAATATATAGCCCATTTTTTTTAATTGCAACTGACTCTTATCAAATCTAATAAAGTCTGAGCCTAAATCAGGTTTTGAAGTTTTTCGAATATTTATTGGAAGCTGTTGATTATTAGCGATTATTTTTACTAGTTGAGGATTTTGTGAAACTTAACAACGTGTTATTGCCTTGTCTGATTCAGAATTTTGGTCCGAAATTTATGATTCTCATTATGATATTAAGTTGAAATTAATTTTTTCAAGAATTCCAACATTTCTTCAGAATATATTAAAAAAAAAAAATTCAAAAATTATATACTGGTACTGGTGCTGGTGGTTATTGCTTTATTATAGGTATTGTTGATCGTCCTTCTGGTGATTCACCGTTGCAATTGTTTGAAAACGAGGATTTGTCAAAGGAGTGTATTAGTAGGCAGGTAGGCTGAGGTCTCCTGCTGTTGTTCAAGAGTGATAATGTTTGACAATCGACTTGTCAAAGGATCTTGTGGGTTCAGTTTCAGTTTATTTAAACGGATTTCAAATTTACAATCGACTTCAGTTCGATTGAAATTTCCCAAGCATAACACTGATTTTACTTTTATAATTTTTAAAATTTTATTTTTCGACTACTTGGAAAAGATTTCCAAATAACCGAAGTCTATCTCTTATAAATATTAATCTGAAAATGTGCTCTAGGGCAGAGGTTCCGTCCGATTTTCGTTTGGAAGATTGACATTTTGAGCAGACCTTCCGCCCGATTTGAAGTTTGTAGATTGACTGACTTTCTAATTCTGATTCTGGGTTTATATACGTCAATTTTCATTGTGTTCATTGAATATGCACGAGTTTGTGCATTTTTATAAGAACATAATCCTCTTCTATCATAATTAATAATATAAATTATAAGTATAAATATAGGAATTATTAATAATATAAGTATAAATGATATAGTTATAATACGTCACAGGGCGTGACAAAACGACCACTAAATGATTTTCAAAAAAACTGTTGAAAAATATCAAAAAGGGTTTTTGAGCTAATTACACAAATTTTTAACAAATTTTCAAACTTTTTTTTTCAATTTTCAAAATTGTTTTCTCCAAAAATAAAAACTGATCCATTTCGCAGATGTTTTCAATTTAAAATTCGGCAACTTGTTCAATTTTGAAGATATAAAATTGGAGACTCTTCTATTTTAGAGATGAAAAAAAATAAATTTGCTTTATTTTGATGATTTTGAAAACCTCAAGTCTCCCAAATTAAAGAAATTTCAAATGTAAGTCATTAAAATGACAGAAAATTTAATTGCAAAATTTAAAACTTGCATAATTTCTAATTGTAAAATTTAAAAATTGAACACTCTTGAATTTCAAAAATGTTCAATTCAAAGTCCTAAGATTTCGAACAATGACAATTTAAAATTATTCTGGTTTGATAAATGTATAAATAGAAATTATTGAGTTTTGATGATTTTGTAAGAATCAAAAGTTTAGTTTTTATCTCGAAATCTTCCAAATTGAAAAAATTTTGAAAGTTATTCATGAAAATTACAGAAAATGTCATTGTAAAACTTGAAACATGCATTATTGTTTTATTTATTGATTTTTTTAAATTAATAATGAAAATTTTTTAAAATGTACTACTCAAAGTCCTACAATTTTGAGCAATAACAATTACAAATTATTTTAACTTTACAGCATTTTCAATTGTAAAACTTAAAACTTGCATATTTCTTAATTATAAATTTACAAAATTGAAGACCCATCAATTTTATAGGATGTATAATTAAAATTATTAAATTGAATGATTTTCAAGATCAATATTCAAATTTTTTAATTCTAGATTTTCCAAACTGAAGATTTTTTGAATATAAAGCACAAAAACCACAGAAGCTCTAATTGCATAACTTAAAAATAACATCATTCTTGATTGTAGTACATAAAAATAGCATAATTCGTCATTGTGAATTTTCAAAACTAAAAACATTTTTAATCTGTGTGAAATCTTTTGAAATCATAGAAATCTCGTTTACTGGAAATCTTTGGAAATGTTCGCAATCTTCGTGAAATCTTTAAAATTTGGTGTACACGCCTTTTTTAAATCTTTGAAATGCTTGCAATCTTTATGAGATGTTTGAAATGTTTGAAATTTTTTTGTAAAATCTTCGTCAAATCCTTTGAAACATTTGTGAAATTTTTTAAAAATCTTTGTTCATGAAATATTTTTTTTCGTTGAAATGATAAATATTTGAAATCATAATAAAATCTTTTCAAATCTACTACAATGTTTTGAAACATTTTGAAATCGTTTCAAATCTTCGAAATTTTTAAAAATCTTTAAAATCTGGTGTACTCCCTTTTTCAATTCTTTGAAATTCTTTAAATCTTATTTTGAAAATTTTAAAAGCTTTGTGAAATTGTTGTGAAATATTTTTAATCTGGGTTACACGCCTTTTTTGAATCTTCACAATCCGTGAAATCTTTGTAAATATTCAAATCCTTTAGAATATTTTTAAATATTTGGAATATTTTGAAACCTTTTAAAATCTTTAGAAATGTTTTGTAATCTGGTGTACACTCAAAAACCGAGTGGTGAAACCCATGAAAAATCCGTCTAATGGTCATGGCTCATTCTAATCCTGAAACTGAATACAGCGAAATTTTCAACAAATAATTATGATCATTTGTAAGTTGAATATCACAAAAAACGATATACTTTAACATTCTATATTAGATGAGACGAAATGAAAAAACTTATAGAATTATTTACAATATTGAAGTCTGTTCATTGCAATCTATAAAATAATTGGTAAAGTCAACAAAAATGCAAGTTTGAGCGCGCCTAGGGTGCGCACCTGTTGGATCCCACGCTTCGCGCTCGATAATGTATTCACCTCGCGCTACGCGCTCGGACACATTTGCCTGACGCTTTAAGCTCGGTTCTTTTAGATATTTTAATTTGATATAAATTGCGTTAATCTTGTCTCTAATGAGCCGTAAAGTAAGGTTCTTTGGAAGTTTATTTTTTAATTGTGAATCATTTTCTTGCTTATTTCATGAAAATTATTCATGATGAAATGGATTTCTTTTCAATCTTAACTAACCATTTTTTTATAGAGACACTAAACTCATGATTCTTTCCAAACTGCAGGGTTTGCCTATGATTTTTTTATTCAAATTTTTGTAAAAAGTTTTTTTTTTAGTTTCAGCAATTTTTAGAAATGCATTTAAATATTGTGGATTGTTTTATTTTCCTGATTGGAAAATTTAATAATTTTAACAGATTGGTTTCAGAATCACCCTCAAATTTTATATCTGGGCACTATGATCTATTTTCCAAAATATTCAAAATTTACTTTCTCAGTTTTTTTTTTATTCTCAATTTAAAAAGAATTTTACGCGTTTTTAGGGTTTTTATAGTTGTTTCATTAATTTATCCTTCATTTTTAGGGAAAATATTTTTCATATCAGTTTTTGAATTTTTTAGATATTTTAATTTTATTTAAATTGTGTTAATCTTGTCTCTAATGAGCCGTAAAGTAAGATTGTTTGGAAGTTTATTTTTTAATTGTGAATCAGTTTCTTGCTTTTTTGGCAAAAATTATTCATGATGAAATGGATTTCTTTTCAATCTTAACTAGCAATTTTTTAATAGAGACACTAAACTCATGATTCTTTCCAAACTGCAGGGCTTGTCTATGATTTTTTTATTTAAATTTTTGTAAAAAGTTTTTTTTTTATTTCAGCAATTTTTAGAAATGCATTTAAATATTGTGGATTGTTTTATTTTCCTAATTGGAAAATTTACTAATCTTAACAAATTGGTTTCAGAATCACCCTCAAATTTTATATCTGGGCACTATGATCTATTGTCCTAAATATTCAAAATTTACTTTCTCAAAATTCAACTACTTGGTTAAAATTGGTTAAAAAGTTACTTTTGGTTGAAGATGCATCATTTTAGTCAAAAATTCGTTCTTTTTGGTTGAAAATTAACTTTTTTCTTAAAAAATTCAACTTTTTTGTCAACAAATCATCTAACTGGGGGAAAAATCAATTTTCTTTGTTGAAAATTCTTCATTTTGGCTGAAAATTCAACTATTTTGTTGACAATTTGGTAGAAAATTAATTTGGTTTGTTGAAAAATTTTCATTTTGATTGACAATTCAACTATTTTGTTAAAAATTCGTATTTTTTGTTGAAAATTCGTGTTTTTTTTGTTGATATTTCAACTACTTGGTTAACATTGGTCAAAAAGTTACTTTTGGTTTAACATTCATCATTTTAGTCAAAAATTCGTTTTTTTTTGTTGAAAATTAACTTTTTTTTAAATTCAACTTTTTTGTTGACAAATCGTCAAGCTGGGGGAAAAATCAATTTTCTTTGTTGAAATTTCTTCATTTTGGCTGAAAATTCAACTATTTTGTTAAAAATTCATATTTTTTGTTGAAAATTCGTTTTTTTTTTGTTGATAATTCAACTACTTGGTTAACATTGGTCAAAAAGTTACTTTTGGTTTAACATTCATCATTTTAGTCAAAAAGTCGTCCTTTTTGGTTGAAAATTAACTTCTTTTTTTGAATCAACTATTTGGTTGAAAATTGATCTTCTTTAGTTGAATTCAACTGGTTGAAAATTGGGTTTTTGTTGCAAATTAGATATATTTCAAAATTCATATTTTTCCTGAATATTCAACTAATTGGTTAAGGTTTAAACTTTGTAAAAAGCCAATTTTGTTGTTGAAAATTCTTCATTTTTGTTGAGAATTCAACTATTTTGTTGGGAATTTATATTTCTAGGTGAATTCAACTGGTTGAAAATTCGTTTATTGTTAACAATTATTTTTTTATACTGAAATTGAAATTCAAGTATTCGATTTGAAGATTCATAATTTTAGTTGAAAATTCATCAGTTTGGTGGAAAATTAATTTTTTTCCAACTGAAAATTTAAATGTTCCATTTTTGGTTGAAAAATAATATTTTTTTAGTTCAAAATTCCATTCTTTGGTTGAAAATTTATCTTTTTTAGTTGAAAATTCAAGTATTTCGTGGAAAATTAATTTATTTGATTGCAAAATTGTATTTATTGGTAGAAAATTAATTCTCTTATATAAAAATGCATTTTTTTGATTGAAAATAAAATGTTCCAGTTAAATATTCATCATTTTAGTTGAAAATTTATCTTTTTTTGTTTAAAATTCAACAATTTTAGTTGAAGATTCATAATTTTAGTTGAAAATACATCAGTTTAGTGGAAAATTATTTTTTTAAATTGAAAATGTAACTACTCTCAGTTTTTGTTAAAAATTGATATTTTTAGTTAAAAATTCAACTATTTGGTTGAAAATTCATATTTTTTAGTTGAAAATGGAACTATTTCGTTGAACATTCATTTATTTTGTTAAATAATGCCATTTTTTGTCAGAAAATTGATCTTTTTGGTTGAAAAATCAACTATTTCAGTGAAAGATTGAACATTTTAGTTGAATATTCATCTTTTTTGTTCAAAATTCAACTATTCAAGTTGAAAATTCATCAGTTTGGTGGGAAATTAATTTTTTTCAAACTGAAAATTTAAATGTTCCATTTTTGGTTGAAAATGAATCTTTTATAGTTGACAATTCAACTATTTCGAGGAAAATTAAATTATTTTATGGCAAAATTGTATTTATTGGTAGAAAATTAATTGTCTTATAAAAAAATGCATTTTTTTGATTGAAAATAAAAATGTTCCAGTTAAATATTCATCATTTTAGTTGAACATTTATCTTTTTTTGTTTAAAATTCAACAATTTCAGTTGAAGATTCATAACTAAACTCATCTCTGAGGTTGAAACTTGAACTGTTTCGTTGAAAATTCGGTTCTTTTCTTTGGTTAAAAATCAATTTTCCCGGTTGAAAATTCATTTTTTAGGTTGAAAATTTAACTATGTTGTTAAAAATTAGTTTTTTTGGTTGAAAATTAATTTTATTGGTTAAAAATTCATCGTTTATGTTTCAAATTTAACAATTTTGTTAACAATTTGTTTTTCTTTGTTGAAATTTGTTGTTGTTGGAAATTCATTTTTTAGGTTGAAAATTTAACTATTTTGTTAAAAATTTCCTTTTTTTGGTTGAAATATAATTTTTTCAACTGAAAATTTAATTATTTTATTTTTGTTTGAATTTGATATTTTTTTAGTTGAAAATTTGACTATTTGCCTAACAATTCCTTGTTTTTTGGTTAAAGATTCATCATTTTAGTTAAAAATGATCTTTGTGAAACTGAAAATATAATTCTTTTTTTTTTTGGTCGAAATGGACATTTTTTAGTTGAAAATTCAACTATTTGGTTAAAAATTATTATTTTTTTTATTAGTTGAAGAATCATAATTTTGATTAAAAATTCATTTCATTGTTTGAAAATTGAAGTATTTTGTTGGAAAATCATTCTGGTTGAAAGTTCGTGGTTGAAAATTCATCTTTTAGGTTGAAAAATTAACTATTATGTTGAAAATTCAATTTTTGAAAGAATACTATTTTCCTGGTTAAGAATTCATCTTTTATGTTGCAAATTTAACAATTTTGTTCAATACTTTTTTTTTGGTTGAAAATTAATTTTCTTGGTTGAAAATTAATTTTTTAGGTTGAAAATTCAAATCTTTTCTTGAAAATTAGTTTTTTTTTTAAATTGAAAATTCCTCATCTAGGTTGGAAATTTAACTATTATGTTAAAACTTCATTTCTTTTAGGTGAAAATTAATTTTGTTGGTTGGAAATTAATTTTCTTGGTGTTTCAATACAATAGAGATGAATCTTCAACAAAAAAATTACTTTTTAACCAAAAAATATTTTGATAATAAATAAAAATGATTAATTCAAACAAAAAAAAACGAATATTTTCAGTTGAGAAAATATCCAAAGAAATAAATTTTTAACAGAAATTAATGACTTTGCAAACAAGGAGAATAATTTTCTGTCAAAAAATTAATTTTGAACATAAATGCGAATTTTTCAATAGAATAGATCAATTTTTAGCCATTGAGATGAATTTTCAACTAAAGTAATGAAT